>OU452224.1:19935017-20535017 GCA_911728455.2 Marthasterias glacialis
CACCAGTACATGTACCAATCTTCCATAGAAACATTTCTGTCTGAAATACTGTCAAAGTCGAGAAAATAGAATTTGAAGACCCCGATTTTAATGTCGGTTATAAGTAACAATCGAGATGAAAGACAATGTGTTTACATGCTGAAAAGTGTGCACGGTTTTTCACTATTTTTCTCTCGACCCGGACGACGGATTGAGCCCAAATTTTCACAGGTTTGTTTGTTCATGTGTATATCGAATCACACAAAGTAACAACACATTGCACTATCAGCTTTATACCAATCCTATAATTTACCTTAAAAAAAAAAGCAAGCTAATTGATGAGCAACATATGGCTGGTTATTTTTTTTGCAATTATATTTCTGTCTGATTTTTTTCCCACGCAGAGTGTCGTACTGTGCAGCCGATAAGACTAGCGACAATAAGGTATTTGCATACATCGCTAATAACAGCATCAACGAGGCATTGGAATGCCATGCTTATCTATGCTCCAAAAGAAAAATTGTAAGTTATAATTCAGTTAAGTTTTTAACACGTTTTTTTATCACTCATGCCAGAACAAACCATTAAAAAAATGGTTGGGGATGAGTTTTGTATTTCATATTTTACAAAGTCCACTTCTTTACATCCAAAAGTGAATTTAGGCGGCCAAAGTCCAATAAATTTCACAAAGAGCTAAGATTGATCATAAGATATGTATCAATCTTAGAGCAAGTTCGATCAAGGACCATAGCTAACCATAGTTCGACTAACTCTGATCGAACCCACGCTAGTTGACGATGGTTGGACTAGTCTAGTCGACTATTCGCGACCAGCCTATCGAGGTTGGTCACATCGCTGGTTACCAATAGCCGTTTCATAAGCACAATGCAGAGGGGACCAGTTATCAGGAAAGTGATAATGCTGATTTCGCCGTTTTCTCATGGTCGCGTTGACGTGACATGACTAGAGTCGTTCGCACTTCAACTTCAGTGCGCATGCACTACGTACGTCACAAACCAACCACTAGTTAACCATTGGTCCTTGATCGAACTTGCTCTTAATTGCTAAGCAAAGTTTGATGTCACATTACAAATTCACTATGGCAATATTGACGACTCATCTTAAAGCTTAGTGTTTTATGAAATTGAGCCCAGACAAGAGAAGAATACACACCATGTGATATCCGTTAAAACAGATGTTGCAGCGGTGTAGCAGTGGGGGAGCACTTGGCCCCCCCATATCCGTTAAAACAGATGTTGCAGCGGTGTAGCAGTGGGGGAGCACTTGGCCCCCCTCCCCCCCCCCCCAATTGTGTGCATAAATCAAAATCATTTTGCTGTTTGCTTGTAAGTCAATCAGGAACCTGTCGGTATGTTTGGTTTTTGAAATTTATCCGAAAAAATACACTGGAGAAAACATTCTGATGAAATTCGAAAGAACAAATTCGAAGACAAAAAAAAATTAAAGCTCAAATTTTGTCAATATTTGTTAATATTATGAATGCCCTCTTAGGACTGTTGGGGATATATACATGTAGTTGACATCAAGAGCAGCAACTGCTGCATGTTCGGACAGTTTCTCAGACACAATTTCAATGTTTATTTTGGATCGTCGACTTTTCAGGCGGAAGCGTTGACCCTGACGGTCGCTCAAGCGTTTAACATCGCCTTTGAGCTGTGGGAGGACAAAGATGAAGGCAACGGTTCAGATGACAGCAAGGATCCACTACCAGGTTGGTAATCAATGCCCCCCCCCACCTCCCCATATGGTGGTACACCTGTCACACGCCCACCACACTCCCACAGAAATAAACAAAAAATGCTGGCATTTGCTTATGGTTGATTGTATTTCAGACAGGATGTCATAAATCATGTTTGAATTAATTTGCATTTTTGGCTAGAGCACAAATTTACTAATTGTGTTTTTTTTTGTTCTTCTTTAACTCCTTAGCACTTGCTCAAAACTTCAAAGTAAATCATTCACCCACTAAGCAGGACAGGGAAAAGTCACTTGATCATCATGATATTATGTTACAAATTGGGTTTGTTTTGTAGAGGGATAAATTATCTTTTGACACATTCAGGGCTCGAATTTGTTGGGAAAAGCCACAAGATTGCAGGGCTTGTATCTCAAAATGTTTTGTGGACCAGGATATTTTTACAAGACCACAATTAATTTGAGAAAAAAAAAATATGTATACAGTTTAACATTTTAATCTGTTTTAATTTGAACAAGCATTGAGGTAAAAAAAAATTCTCATTTGAATTATGCCATGGGTAAGTGTTCTTCAATACTCAACCGTATTGAACATTTGTTTATCAGACTAAAAGTCCACATTTGAACAAAAACACAAGACCATCGGTCGTGTCTAGTCATGAGTTTACTGGCCTGATGCTAAAATCACTGGCCAGTGTGGGCCAGTGTCAAATTCGAGCCCTGACATTTGTTTACTTGCTTTTACTAAATTTGAGCTGTGACGTGAGCTTGTAAAAATAACAACACATCAACTAAATTAGAAAACTTGTAGTATAATGGATTGGGTTAGCGTTGCACCAACAGTTGTACACACATTTTTTTCTCAACTGTACCGTCGTTTCAAACCAGAACAAAACGTTAAGGGATTGAAATAAATCAAAACATACCTTTAGAAATGGCCAATAATATCTCTATTCCTTACAGATAACAATTAAATTCCTTTACAATTTAAATTAATAAATGTGTTAAAAAAAACATGGCGAAAGCACGGCAAAGTCCTTGACGAAATGCTAGTGGTGCAACAACTTTTCTAACTCTTTTAAACATCCCTTTTTTAATTACTTTCCTTACATCTCATTATCTGAAATGCCTCACCCTCCTCTTTAAGAGAGCAGGCTATGGACTTGGCTGGATATAAAGCCATCATGTAGACAACCATATTCTCTTATATTTTTTATTTATTTTTGTTACTTCAATTGGAAATATTTTTCTTCCTCCTCACAAGTACATTTAGGTTTTTTCCAGCTGAGTTTCTAGCCTTCAAGTTTTTTCCCTCAGGTTTTCCCCAGATATATTTTATATTTTATATGTTTTTTAGTATTTTAGAGTGTTTTTGAAATTGGTTAATGCTCTCGTGCCATGCTTGCCAACGTCTGTAATGTTTCTTTTAAAAAAGAAATGTTTCCCTAATGCTTGTTTTTTGTTTTAAATTTTTTCTATTTTAAGGTAGCTCTTGTGGACAGTGATTTGGTCTGCTCTTGGGCAAACCCTAGGCTCCTGTTCTTTGTATTTTAATATGTCCTATCGGTTTTTCGTAATTTTATACCCGTTTGTATTTTTTGATACTTTGTTTGTTGATGTTTTTAAAGCCTAAATGACTATATGAATAACTTGAAGTTTCGATCAGTTTAGGTCTATGCTCTGGTCATCTTCAGGAGAATGCTGGACTACCTTACACTACAGTGCTGGCTTTATAATTACCATAGATATTGTCATTGTAATCTCCCACAAAATCCTCCAAACACATTTTGTCAGAGGATGGTGCTAAATGTGTGTTTTTAATACTGTTTCTTCACAATGGCGTGAAGAAGTTACGTTTTGTTTTCTATCAAAGGGAACGTTTCTCTTAAATCACACATTTATTTTGTCACTTTTAGCTTCACCACATCAGAAATCAGCCCCACAAAGCATACCAACCTCCAGCAGTAATGGTAGAGACCAGGCCGGCTGGTCATCTGGTGCCTCACCCATACTTCCCCCATCATTGGATCCGCCACCTTCAAGCTCAAGGAGGGGTGAGTTTTTTAAAAACTAAGTCACGTTGGCTGTGGCTATTGGCTTCAAATAGCCTCAATGGTTAATGAGTCTAGCTATAGTCAAAGCCGAAACCCTTGTCTGTAACAGAGCCTTGCATGTAGCATCTCGATTTTATTTCCTTAGAAGTGAAAAACAATGAGGTTTTAGAACAATTGACCCCTTGCAGCCTGTCACACCCTGCGACTGTGCCATGCTCACCATTGTGGTAGTCAACGGGTAAGCGTGTGAATGCCGAGTAGCTAAAAATGCGCACGACACTATATAACGCACAGTGACATTGACTCCCAAAATGGCGCAACCAAGATTATTATGATGACGATGTCAGGTGAATTGGGTTAACAGGAGACTTTGGAGGTGGCAGCAGACTTACCTGGTAAACTTCCATTGTTTTTTTTTGTAGTAATGAGCATGTGCTTATTTCTCAGTACATTTGGAGTTACCCGGTTAGTTTGCTGCCACCTAGTGGCACCAAAAAGCTTCCATTTTCAAAAGGTAAATACCATGGTGGTTCACGTTATGTTCGCAGCCTGCTGGTGAAACCCTACAAATATTGTCAGCTCGGGATTCAAAAGACAACTGCTTGAGATTGCAGAAAGTTGTGGGTTCGATTCCCACTGATGGATTGGTTTGTGTGTGTGCCACAAAGCATCCAGCCAATATTGATTTCGAAGTGCATTATATAGATCATTACACACATCACTTGGTAACCATCGTAAACCTATTATATTGCATGTTGATCTTGTGCTTGTTAAGTTACACACTGGTATTTGTCACTTTTCAAAAATGGTAGAAGCCAGAATTTAAACTCATTTAAATGAACTCAACCAGTATGAGTGACTTCAGGCATTATAGTAAGGGTTGCATCTCTGCAACTGATAATCTGTGGAGTTATATGTGACGTTTGTTGGCTTGTGTAGCCCGAAATGATGCCAAAACTGTTCATGCAAGACTTGTTTTCACACTTTGCATTTTGTGATAAGTGCACATTGTCATACAATTATTGACTTCAACTCCATGTTTGATTGCATTAACCATAAGTCCCCAGAGTGATTTACTAGGACCATTCCCCACTCTAACAAATTCCAACACCATATGGGTAACTCAACACCCAAACTGTGGTACTCTGATTATGGTGGTATGCCTGAACCCATGTAAAGCATGATCAGTTTACTCATGCAGTCCCCAAGTCCAATACAACCCAACAAAACCTGCTGTTAGAGTTTGATGGAATAGGGACTGTAAGGGTTAAACTTTTGGTAGAATTTGGTAGCCAATCGAACACTCAGCTTCACAACCGCTCGTACACGTTCACTGATATTCAGCCATGTAATGGTCTAATACTGTAGTGAACTCAAGGGCAAGCTCAAACTACATTGAGTACATCCATCTACCTTTGACTCATTTTTAAAACTAACTTGACCCAACAGTACTGACGGTACAAGCGGAGATTAATCCCATATCAGCGTCGGCTCCCTGCACGGTCCCCGTCATCCCCCCAAGACGACATTCTGGCAAACCCTGCTTTTCTCCTACTCTGGTGAATGGAAATGGTCAGCACGACAGCGGTGTGGCTTCCTCCATAGATTCCAAGGAGCTGGATGCGACGACCAAACTCCTTGATAAATGGGTGAGTGGAGAGCTTGGGGTCATGTTGGAACTTTTTCAGGCCTGATGCGTAACGGAAGCAAAGGAGGCAATTGCCTCCGTTGCCCCTGGTCACTGCGTTGGTGCCCTTGAAATGTTCCAACAGAAATTAACAATTTTCTACCTAGAGGTGCCATTTGTCAAGAAGAAAATGCCTTTGTGCCCTTGCCCATTCAAGAATGAAGGATCTGAAAATAACCAGTGGTTCAACAACTCGGCATTTCCATCAGTATGCTCTGATCGTCTTCAGGAGAATGCTGGACTCTGTTGCTGTATGCTGCTGAAGTAACATGTTGGCTTAGCTCAATGGTGTGTGAAGGCGGGAAATTGGAACAGTTTTACTTGTACATGTACAAATATTCCTGAGAGTGATGTTATATCATTGCATTATCTGCTGCTAAAATAGGAAGCGAACTGGCCTGTAGCTAGTATTAGACCTAAAAGAAAGGTCTTTCACATCACAATTTGGCCAGGTACTTTACAAAGAAAAGCTTATGCTGTCCCAATTTTCCACCTTCACACACCATTGAGCTAAGCCAACATGTTACTTCAGCAGCATACAGCAACAGAGTCCAGCATTCTCCTGAAGACGATCAGAGCATACTGATGAAAATGCCGAGTTGTTGAACCACTGGTTCTTTTCAGAACCACCACAACTCCTAGAGATATTTTTGTAAACCATGAACATAAATCTCTCTTTGGGTAGTGGTGGTTCTGAAAAGAACCGCATTCTAGTGAGGTCTCCTTACACCTCACTAGATTGTATTTGATGTTATTGCAAAATTGACTTGAGATTGACTTTTAGATCTTACTGAAAGGAAAACTTCTTGTAACCATGTTTACTTTCTTGTCTTGTTTTCCTACAGCATATCGGAGATGATATTGATTTGGATGAGAGTTTTGCAAAGTGAGTAATACACGAAGAGATCAAATCGTTGTGTCAGTGCAAAAATGGTGTGTCCCCTAAAATAGCACATTAACCTTGCAGGCGAGTTTTGAAATGTGCAAAAGCTTTCCGTTTGAAATATCCAGGGGGTGGATTTCACAAAACTAGTCTTAACTTAGGACTAGTCCTAACTTATGACTAGTCATATAAGTTAGGACTAGTTACTCGCCCTAACTCGAGATAAGACTAGTCCTAGCGCTTTGTGGAGTCCACACCAGAGGTGGATTTCACAAAACTAGTCCTAACTTAGGACTAGTCCTAACTAATGACAAGTTATATAAGTTGGGACTAGTTACTTGTCGTAACTCGAGATAAGACTAGTCCTAGTGCTTTGTGGAATCCACACCAGAGGTGGATTTCACAAAACTAGTCCTAACTTAGGACAAGTCCTAACTAATGACAAGTTATGTAAGTTGGGACTAGTTACTTGTCCTAACTCGAGATAAGACTAGTCCTAGCGCTTTGTGGAATCCACACCAGAGGTGGATTTCACAAAACTAGTCCTAACTTAGGACTAGTCCTAACTAATGACAAGTCATATAAGTTAGGACTAGTTACTCGTCCTAACTCAAGATAAGACTAGTCCTAGCGCTTTGTGGAATCCACACCAGAGGTGGATTTCACAAAACTAGTCCTAACTTAAGACTAATCCTTACCAATGACAAGTTATATAAGTTAGGACTAGTTACTCGTCCTAACACGAGATGAGACTAGTCCTAGCGCTTTGTGGAATCCACACCAGAGGTGGATTTCACAAAACTAGTCCTAACCCCAGGATGTACACACACAAAACCTAAAGGTGCCGCAATAAGACGTTTTTTGCGCGGATGTTCTCTCGTGCGAGATTTGATGTTACTACAAAATTGAGATCAATGCTTTGCACTGACATAACAAAATTAGTTTTCTTCAAAAGGCGCATTTCATAATGAAATCATGTGAAAAAGGATTAAGATTTGCTGTTTGTCTCCCTGAATGCAATTGTTGCATGCTGTGATGGAGTCTATTGTGTTTTGTACACCCGAGGGGGGAAATGGCACCCAAGGCGAAGCCGAGGGTTCCATTTACCCCCGAAGGTGTACCCATGGACCCCATCACAGAGTGCAACAAATGGTTTGTCATACCAAAGTAATATTGATTGGTGGCAATCTGTTGTCATCTTCAAGCATTGTTACGACGAAATTGGCACAGTTAAAAAAGCACACGAACAGTGGCAAAAGAATTTTTAACAACAACGCCGGTCGTTAACAGAAGTATTGCTTCCTTGTTCCTTACTGCACATTGCACAGGAACGTAAATTAATTTACTACCAGTGTAATTACAACCTCATACCCGTGGCTATTTCTAATATTGTACAATGTGGTGGAAATGACCAACGGTGGGCACGATCAAGGTAATGTACCCTTTGGTGTACATCACTCATGTTCCTCAGAGCCATGTACATATGTCTTTGTAGTACATCATGTGATTGGTTCTCGACCAATAAAATTCACAATCTATTACCGCGGTATAACAATAAGACTTTGTAACATTTTCCATTCGGGGGCTTCATCTCCAGACCAAGAGGGTAGGGATAAGCACATTCCTGGATTTTTCATTCTTGTACAGCCCCCTCCCCATGTTTATTACGTACCTCTTCTAGTGATATGCCAAATTCTTATTTCATCCAGATTGGCCGAGAGTCGGTCCAACCCTCAACTCCTCGACATCAACGTACGGCGGACTCAATTCGATGCCGACATCATCGTTCATTTCCAAGGCAACCAGACGGAACGAGAGCAGTTGTTAGAGTCCAAGTCCAACGAGAATTTCCTACTAGATTTATAGTGGAACATCATCAAGCGTTTTCCTTCAGTCAAAGCATGGCTTTGCCCAAGTAAGAAGGCAATAAGTCTGTTGTTACTCGCGGCAACAATTTGAAATGTTCTTATTTCCTAGAGGAGGAACTCCACCAAGCGATGACACTCTTAAGAACTTTACCTCTGTAATAAACCTTTATCAAGTCATGGCTATCTTTGCTTCCTATCCTGGGGTGCGTTCTGGCGACCCTGAATGTAGAAAAAAAGTTTTCCGATGTAAAGCTCTCTGACTGAAATCATTTCCAAGAGCTACGCGAAAACGTATTTAATTCGTCTCTTTGAAAAATAGATTTCTCAAAATCTACAGCCTTTATCGTAATGTCCACGTAATAGAACCACGGTCTTTAGAAATTGAAAATATATGCAACAGACCTATTTTCGTTAGTTTGTGAAGTGTGAGGTATTGAAATTAAGCCCATCCCAGGCAAAAACCCGGCTATGGTTTGGTTGGAACAGCTACGTCACTGCGGCACAACCAAACTCGCCAAAAGGAAGCCCAAACACGTTTCTGTTCTGGGTTGCCAAACTCCCCCCTCCCTCGGCCCCACACCAAAGGAAACAACTTTTGCACAGACACACACACACACACAAGGGCTTTTTAAGAAAAAATGGCTGGAAATTTTGACCATCCAGGCTCTGTTGCTTATCAACTAAAAAACCCCTAAAAATATCAAAAAAGTAATAAAGATGGCCGACGTCAATAAAGGTCTATGTGAAAATTTGGCTGATACTTCTTGCAATTTTATGCAGAGCAATTTTTTTTTAATAAAAATAAAAAGTGAAGATTTGGTTGCTTTTTCTTCAATTTGAAGTGCAATGATGAGCCGTCTTCAAAACTAAGAAACATAACTACCAGTTTTCACTAGCTCAATAACAATCTTCCATGCACATTTTCAGAAGCATTTTACAAATTTAATGTGCGAGTATCTAATATTACGTAAATGTCGTAAATAATTATCACTTGTACAGATAAAGTGTAAAAGTCTTTTTATTACCTTTGGCTTGGCTTATATACTCCGATAGGTATTTAGACGCTTCGTGCTTTTTGCGTAGACATTCAAACTTTCCCACAGAAAAAAAGCGTCAAACCACTTTGCAGGTTTCGATGCAAAGACACAAGATGATTATGTCGCATGTTTATTACTTGTAATGGATCGATCCATTCAGCCCCGCCTACCTTAGCAACTGCCTAGCAAGAGCACATGGTGTGACTTTCTTGGCATGATCGCAGCGGTGGTGCAGTTGCGGCCACACATACATGTATCAGATACACACACATACATGGTTTTCGTGAACGGTATGGATTTAGTTTTGAGGCCGTTTGAGCAGTGCCGTGAGTCCAAAGAACAATGGTTTGACAGGAACACTTTTACACGACTGTACAGGGACCACTACTGTGGAATTTGCACCACCAGAAATACAAACAAAATTAAAACAAAACAGAAGTTACCACAGTTGTGTGCTGTTGTGTGTCAGAACAATGGAGGCGGTTTCTGTACTTTTCTAATGGGATTTTAACGTGTCGGACTTTCAGTGGCACTGTCAAGACTGTGATTGGTCAATAAGTTAGTAGGCGGGGCATAATGGATCGGTCTGTTGTGTGTCAAAGTCTACCATACTAGCCACCAATGGTGTCAAGGGGTCATATGCATGTCATTATCATACAGAAACAGTTTTTGACTTTGGGATGAAAAAGCTGCGCCAAGCACAGCATCTGACTTTATTCTCTATTACTAATTAATACAGATTTTAACTGTAAAATAGTTATTAAACGGAATCTACGATATCTACTGGGCCACAAAAAGGTAATCACTGTAAGTTAAGAACACCTTAGAACCCTTTAAGTGCAGATTGATTTCTCTTAGCGGAAACAGATTACCAACACGAAACCCTTGCAAAGTGTATTTTCTGTATGACTGTTTCTATTCTTGCTAAGCAGATTGTTAAGCAGACATACAACTTTTCAGCTGATCTGGGTCCAATTTCATAGAGCTGCTTAAGCAGAAAATATTGCTCAACAAATTTCTGCCAAGCAAAAAATGAGCAGGATACCAGTCACAAATGGCACACACGACATGGTGTTTTGGCTGGGAGCCTAAATCTGGTAAGCATAATTGTTTTGTGTTTAGCTACTTTTTGTGCTTAAGCAGCTCTATGAAATTGGGCCCAGCTGATTTCGTCTTCATTTGTTTGTAACAAAAGTGCCATAGAAAGCTAAAAAACACTGTACAAAGTTAACTGTTGCTGGCCATTTCTTCTTTTTCCTTTTTGCAATTATGAAATTCCGTGTATGTTTAAGCAATATTTTTATCCAGAGCAGCTCTATGAAAGTCTGCCCTGGAACCAAATTCATAAAACAGCAGCTTAATAGAGACTGTGACTCCTTAAAACCCTTGTGTCAGCCACAACATGATAAAATTCAGCAGGTACTACCAAATATGGCCATAACTTTTTTTTTAATGGGCCAAAAAAGCCAAGATTCCATGTAATCCTCACCCCTGGTACACCCCACAAGCCTGTAGACTTTCATTGGCCAGACCCTAACCACTGCAGAGTAAGGAGTGTTGAAAGACAGCAGCCACCTGTCTCCGTGCAGTAATTGATTGACCCTTGTGCTAAGGGTCATTGGCACAAGGCGGTATGCACTTTGTGAAAACAACTTGCGGCCGCATACAGATCGTAAATAACACAAGTTTAAGTCTTGACTGGCACTCCAATTCACCCCCATGGTCATTTATTATAGCTTTTGGCTTGCATGGGGGGGGGGGTTGTTGACCTAAAATACAGGGTGCTGATAAAAAATCATCTTGTGGTTACACAGCGCAAAGTTTTCATTGCGGATGACCCCAGGGTTTTAACTACTGCTTACCGTAAGCAAAGTTAATGGCACACTAACTTGCCCGTGGTTCTTGTAAGCAGATGATGCGAGTGGCGGCGTGAAATATTCTCGTACATTTGGGAAATACACTAATGCGTTATTTTTATTTTTTTTTCCTGATGTCTTGGCCCATCACAAGGCCCAAAGGCCACTCGAGGTGTGGGCAACTTTTTGAAGGGATAGAAACCTGTCCCAATGCTCAGAAACAAGACACGGAGAGATATAAACGCAAGTCTCTTCACAGCACAGCTAAGAACAGGGAGGGGTAAATGAATCCGTTGCAAGACAAACATAACTGCCTCTTGCCCTATTTGAAGCAAGTGTATGTCTTGCTCGAGGACACAAGTGTCATGACCGGGACTCAAACCCACATCCTGATGTCTTAGCCATCAGAACTTGAGTCCGATGCACTAAACCGCTCGGCCACGACACGCTACAAAAGTATATATGCAAAAGTATATTTCCCAAACGGCATGAACTATGCCAACTTTTCTGCTAGAGTAAGCACAAAAAAATGTGCTTAGTGGTAAACAGCTGAGCTATCTAACTTACAAGGTCAAGAAATGCATTGTAAGTAACAGGAGAGTATTTGTGATTAGAATGTTTGCATTGCATGTTTTAAAACTTTTAAGCAGCCAAAACTAAATATGATATCTGGAGATTATATTAATCTCCATACCAAGCATGCCAAGCATGATTTTGTTTGTTTTCCCTTAAATTTAAAATGTTCTTCCGGAATGTAGAACTAAAAAGACGAGAGCTGAAACTGCAATTTTTTGTTTTGTTTTGTGGACATTCTTAAAATGAACATTGTATAAAAAGTATGACAAAGCATGATTTAGAATGCTTACAAAAATATATTTATTCGACGGAAAGTGTATATTAGAAGTATTTGCATCGTTGAGAGTTAGGAAGACTTGATATCAAGGAGTTGGACACGAGGCAGTCTTGATATTCGACTAGGATGCAACCAACTGAACTATTTGCAAAAGGAAACACTTTTGCAGCACAAGGAGATGACTTTCTTGCTATCCCCAAGAAAGATCTGTGGAAATTGAAATGGGAATGTTTGCTCTTTTTGAAGAAAAAAATCCTGGCCTAGAGGCTGAATGGTTTCACTACTGGAAAGCAAATATTGTAAAGCGCCGAAGACTCAAGATGGGAAACTCAGGCTGAAATGTGAAATCCCACTGGACGCCATTTCAGCTAGTGACTCTATTGATACGACAATAGATCAGTGCAGACAATGACCATTGCTATCAATGGGAAACAAAGCATTCACTTGCTGAAATGGTGGCCATGCCTATTTCACGTTCCAACAATAGATAGAGCTCCAGTTCCCCATCTTGCACCTTCGGCGCTCTATAATCTATGCTGGAAAGTACACACAGAGATATGACTATTTAAGAGACATGAATATTCAAGAGACATGAATATTCAAGAGACATAAATATTCAAGACACCAGGTTGGTCCTTCTCTGTGAACGAAGCCAAGGAACAAATTAGACTCAAGACTTTCCTACCAGAAATTTAATGATACTTAGATAATTCGGTTGTAAATAATTGCATGTTGTGTAAATCGGCACATTATAATTGTCAAATTATGTAAATCAAGTGTAACAGTTATTGTTCATGTATTGCGTCAAAATATCAGTGATAATTTGTTTTCAAAAAAAAACAACTTGCTGTACAGCCACAATTTTTTTTCCCAGGTTGGGAGGAGGGGGGGGGGGATGACATTTTGTTTGATTACGTTTGTTTCTTTGCTGTTGTGTGTGTTCATTTTTATTAGGGGATCAAGTTGCCTCTCACCTTTGTGGACCCTGGGTTCGAATCCCGTCTCAACCAAAACTTGCATACGGATTTGGGTTTCAGTCCTTACCTGATCATTATGGGTTTTCTTTATTCTTGGGTGTTTTCTCTCACATCTCAAGCTGAACAGTTCTTCATTGGCTTCCTCTTCACTGGTTATCTTCAGGCTCGGTCATAAACTAAGTGTTTGTAATATTTATGATGTCTTGTTCGTCGAGACAGAGAATGTACCTCTTCAAGACTATATCTTGGCTTTTTTCTGGATAATGTCTTCATTCAAATCTGAAAATAATAAGAAGTTAACTCTTTACAAGTCTTGTTTAATATAAAAATGGGAAAAGATATATATATCCTCAGATTATATCAGGCATGAGATTATTTGATCAGTATCAGAAGTCAAGAAATTGGTATACAATTTATTAATTAGGATTTGAAACTTTGCATGGTGGGAGTACAACAATCTGGTAAGGTTTGCGGTAACACCATGTACATGAGTAGGATTTGAAACTTTGCATGGTGGGAGATACAATCTAGAAAGGTTTGCAGTAACACCATGTACATGAGTAGGATTTGAAACTGCATGGTGGAGATACAATCTAGAAAGGTTTGCAGTAACACCATGTACATGAGTAGGATTTGAAGCACTGCATGGTGGAGATACAATCTAGCAAGTTTTGCAGTAACACCATGTACATGAGTAGGATTTGAAACTACATGGTGGAGATACAATCTAGCAAGTTTTGCAGTAACACCATGTACATGAGTAGGATTTGAAACATTGCACGGTGGAGATACAATCTAGCAAGTTTTGCAGTAACACCATATACATGAGTAGGATTTGAAACTTTGCATGGTGGAGATACAATCTAGCAAGTTTTGCAGTAACACCATGTACATGAGTGGGATTTGAAACATTGCATGGTGGATATACAATCTAGCAAGTTTTGCAGTAACACCATATACATGAGTAGGATTTGAAACATTGCATGGTGGAGATACAATCTAGCAAGTTTTGCAGTAACACCGTGTACATGAAATCTCTCCAATAAGTTGACGAACTTCTAGACAAGAGCTATCGAGGCATACTGACCCAAATGTTGAGGTGTTTAACCACTGGTTCTTTACAGAACCAACACATTACTCAGATATTATTACAGTGTCATCACAAACCCTACCAGATGGAATTGATTAAAATCCTTTAGCCCGGTTCGTACTTCATGCGAAGGCGAAGCGAATTTGACGTCACAAACAAGCGATGAACAATTCGCTCAAGTTGAAATGTCTTGAACTTTTTGTAAACTAGCCCAAGGGGTTAGCTAACTGCATTTTACTTGCCCCCATGAAGTTTTTTCGCTGCCCACATTTTAAACATGTATTGTCATAAATGCATCTTTCTGATACTAATGGTAGCGATCACAACCAGGTTAACGGTCAAATGAAGTTACACTCACACACTCAAAAATGAATTAACACATTTCTAAAATGTATTAGTCACATCTGAAAAGGAAGAAGTATGAGCATTATAAACAAGTAAGTTGCACAGTTTTTAGTAGCCCACAGGGCAAGTTGAGCAGTGGTGTTTACTAGCCCATAGCAGTTTTTACTAGACAATGTACGCCGAGCTAGTGTTAAGGGTGAGCCCTGTGAACTTTTTACGAAACTCGCTGCAAATGTAGGAGAGTGATGTCAAATTCGCTTTACATTCGCATATGAACCGGGGCTCGAGAGTGTTTTTCAGTAAGCTGTGGTGTATTAAGCTAATAATAAGAATACTCTTAAGGTTTCCTCGTAATTGTTATTATTTTTTTTCCCCATCAAAATTTCTTTTTAAAGTTTAATTTGTTTTAGACTGTCAAATGTTTCACTTATTGTTTTAAATATGTGTGTGTAACTCAAATGCATCAGTCAAATGTGTTTTTATTTTTTACTTTTTATTCAATGTTTGTTTACAGGTTTTATTTTATTTATTTATTTATTTTCAATCATTTTAAACTCTGGAATGTGAAAACTGTTTTTTTTATTCTTTGATTTGTACTTTTTAGTTTTTAGCGTAGTCAACAAAATGTGTGTTTTGAAAATCCCTTTTCGTAACTGCTGCTGCTGTTTTATTTATTTAATCAAAAGAGAAGAGGAACTTTCTTAACATGCACACTACCTTTCATCCATGGTATTGTTAAAGCCACTTTGGGCATTACTTCTTTCTAGTTAACTTCAGAATATCTAATTAATTTATTCAGATATTTTTAAAGAGTTCAAAGTTTCTAGTTGATCCTTATATTATATCATGGAGGTAGGACTTACTCTTTTGTCATGTAATATTACTTATTACTTATAGCAGCTTTTGGGTAAACTTTGCCCAACAAAGGAGTAACATGTTACCCCCCCAAAAGGGTTGTTCACATGGAGGCGTGTGTGTTTGGGTAATAGACCTTATGCATTGACGTCATCACGCCGCCATCTTAGAGGTAAATTGATGATGTAACAATGGAAACGCAGAGATTTGTACGCGCGGCGCACAGGATTGGCCAATGAACAACCTCATTTTGACCTCTAGACGAGGGCGCCCTACTCAAATGACGTCATGTGCATAAGGTCTATAGTTTTACCCAGCAAAGAGTGAAATGTACACATATTTGAATCCAAGACGGGTCTCGTCTCTTTTGGTGGTAATTGTATGTACAAGTTGCATGTCTGATTCACTGAAAACTACTGGGTTGTCACAAATACCTATATGGAACTTGCACAATTTTATAAGAGAGACCATGCTGGACCCAATTTCAGGGAGCTGTTCAAGCATAAAGAAGTAGTTAAACTTATTATGCTCACCAGATTAAGGTTACCAGCCAAAATATCATGTAACATGTATCATTTTGTGACTGGTGTCCTGCTTGTTTTTTGCTAAGCAGAAAATTGGTTAGCCAGACAAAACTGCTTAACGGTTGTCTGCTTAGCAGCTCTGTGAATCTGGGCCACATGTGCATGACCGTTTCTCCCAGGATATTGGAGTTGCAGACTCATTTCCATTTGGTGCTGGAAATGTGGCAGGGTGTACCCCCTCCTACTGTGTCTTCATTGTGTTCTGGAAATCTCTGGAATTCTTGTGAAGATTTTAGGGGGGTGCTTCTGTACAAGAGACGAAGAGTGTGTTAGAGAATGGGAACATTTGAGGGGGGCGGGGGCGGGGGCCTCCCTCTGCCACATATCGGGCTTGGTATACTCAATTCATTTCTTCTAAGACAGAGAAGAAATGTATAGGGGAACTATTTCTAACAGGGTTTAGAGGTTTAATAATCCAACAGTCTTCACAAATTGGAGTTCCATTGCAAAACCAATGTTCGTCTCGCCGTAGGGATTTCGAACCGGAATGGCGCTTATCTAGAATAGTTTAGGTAAACTATTGGTGATATTAAAAGTAATACTTCTAAGTTATTCATTTATATTTCAAAAAATCATTATGTTCATTGTGTTACTTCAAGTATGCCCCTTTTAGTACCACATTGATGCTTTACAATTATGAAAGTGATGCGAAGACATTAAGATGCACCCAGTTTATACTGGGTCTGATGTAACTTTGCACTCTGTTTAGGGGGGTGGGGGGTATTTAACCTTCTGCCAGTTGTAAGCTAATCTTTTGTCGAGACGCACGTTGCACACATTCTGTACACCCATTGCGCAAAAAAAAAATGTTAGATGGTTTTTCTGCACTTTTTAAACGGGGGCGTTTCTGCAAGCCGTCCTGGATGCAGTGCACGTGTGGCTTGCAAGGCTAGCAGACCGTCCACGAATCATTGGGTTGAAAAAAAAAGAAGAAGAAAAAGACAGAAAACCATACAAACAGACACTGCATTTGACGTCACAGGCTCATAACAGCGCCCTCACTGAGGTCAACGGAAGGGGTGTCGTTGGCTGAGAGTTGTGTGGGCGCGTTCGCAGGTGCACGTTTGCATTGTGTGACCTCACGGCGATGGCATGCATATGCATAGTTAATGAATTAATTAGTTAACAGTGTCTGAAGTTTTTAAGCACTTCTCAAAAAACTTAAATACAAATAAATAAATAAATATTATTACAAGAAAAAAAAAACGCACAAATAACTTTCGCAAACTTATGACCAATGAAATATTGATTTATTGTATAGGCATGGAAACTTTAGGATCTGATGATTACAATATTGTAAATCAAACAAAATAAGATTTTGTTTCAAAATTTGTCTGGAACTACCACATCATGCATTAACACTGTAAACTTTGTAACGTGTGTTTAAGATGTAATTGAAAATACCCCAAAGGGAAAACAATGAGAGAGAACAAACTTTCCGGGAAAAGCTAAGCACGTCCTACCTCCAAGTATTTTAAATTTCAAAAGAAGTTCATTATATCTGACTTTTATTTTTGAATTTCAAAAGAATGTGTTTTCGAGTTTAATGTTTGGTTTTATTTATTTAGTTCATTAAAATATGTATAATTATCCCTATAGGGTGTAAATGAGAAAAATGTAATTGAGGGAGAAATAAATGCCGAGAGATTATTATCTGATACTTAAAAATGACATTAATTGAGTCTTTTTTCCCCCATTCCATTTGTGAATCTGTAGTTCCCCCTTTACCACCATCTAGCGTCAAGAACGTCTGACGTTGTGCACTTTGTTAATTTCGTCCACTGTTCTCTGCTGCTTTGTGCCAGTGGTGGATTTCATAAAGCGCTATAGGATAAGTCTTATCTCGAGTTAGGACGAGTAACTAGTCCTAACTTTATAGACCTTTCTCTTGCAACGCCACAGCCCGGCGAGTTTTTTGCCAACCAAGATGGAAAAGCTACGGGGTGCCATGAATGCAAAGCACGAACAGATAATCACAGTTTGCAAAAATGTTACACAAATATTCAAAAAATGTTCAAAAGTTGTTGGAAGCAAACCAACAAATAATGGGATGTATTTTCTTTAAATAGAAAGTTGCAAAAATTCTAAACTTGGTCATAACGTCTGTCAACAAGACTTGAAGGTTTTGCTACATTAGGCCGTCCATGCCAACCAGCGTGGTTTGTTTATCAACAATGGAAAAGTGTATAGGACTAATCATAAATTAGGACCTAGTCCTATGTTAGGACTTGTTTTGTGAAATCCACCCCAGGTGTGCCGGTCCTTGATGTTGAGACACCCTTGAATGTTAGGTCATTGTTGACTCTTTTCAGCCATGTTGCTCTTTGGCCACCTCTTGGAGCTTGTGTTTACGAATACATTCCATGAGCGCTTGCTTGGCCGGTGTCTCATCGGGCAGTCTGAGGAGATGGCCTGTCCATCTCAGACGTCTTTTAGTGATCATGGCACTCCAAGGTGTGTTGAAAGGGGGGGGCACGTGCCCCCCCATTTGAAATCTGGAGTTTTTAGATAAAAAATTACCAGAATAAAATGTTACACTTTATGAGCTTTTATGTAGTAACTTCAATGTTTTTAAAACTATTTTCCATTCATTACACCCACAATGTAATTTGTTTTACCTCAACAAGTTAGAAGAGCGCTGAATAGGGGCTTGTTTAGAAACATACCATCAGAAACTACAGTTTTAAGTGGCCAAAAGTGCCCCCTAGAAAAAATGGTGCCCCCCCATTGTGCCCCCCTAAAATTTTACCCTAGTTACGGCGCTGGATGGCGTGCATGTACATAGTTAATTGAATAATTAATTAACAGTGTCTGACGCTTCTAAACACTTGAAAGCACTTTATCACCACATTATCACAAGCTCTGTATCCAACACGAAAATCGAACATAAATCAATCAGAAAAAAAACACTTTTCGACGATTTGTGACACCCATTGCAGATAGAAAAGAATTTCCTCTTATTAATTGCCTCTGTTGTGTGACATGACACGAATGGCCATGTCACACAGGGCATTTTTTACTGGCAACTTGGAGGCAACCAACTGTACCGCATGCAGAAGGAACACTTGGTACAGCACAGGGGTTATTTTTCTAACAATGTCTTACAATCCTCAAGAAAATTAGGTGGATATTGTTAGAAGCTTGTGAAAGGGGAAAAGGTGTTAAAAAGGGTGTTTGCTAAAAGGTGTTAGGTCATTTTTTTTCAAGATGGAGCCTGGCCAGTTTACTCGTTCAGGGTGTTTTTATTTTGGATCGGCAAACCAAAACCCTCAAGGCTAACCTACTAAAAATTCAACTTGAAATCAAGTTTAGTTGTCAGAAAATAAATTTGTTTTATTTTTTTAGATAGAGGCTGAGAGATTTTCAAAAATGTTTTTGAGTATTTTTGAATAGCATTTAGCATTGGTTGTTACAGGAAGCCTGCTTACCACGTGGTGCATCCTTGGGGTGCTGAACTGTTTGTTAGTCGCCACTGACGCGAGTCAGTGGCGACTCCACGCCGATCTTCTGCAGAAGGAGACACTTTCTCCCCCGTCGGACGGAGTCGGGTAAAAAGCAGACCCAAGCCTCCGTGCCGTACAAGCGACAGCCTACAGGGTTGGTTCAGCATTTGTAAAATGGCTGTAAATGCTTTCATTCTTTGCACAAATCAAAATATATGTAATAAAACCAACCTGTGACAATGTCAGCTCATTTCGTTGTTTAATTTGTGGGGAAAACTAAAAAAAAAAAAAACAGAGACGAAAACTAAATCATTTTTTTGTTTAAAAACGATAACACTTCAGGCAGAAATATTTCAAGGAAAGTTTTCTACCATAATTATCTTTATACCATGTAAGGTATGTGTAAATCTGTGAACATTTATGTGTTTATTCTTATGTTGAGCTGGGGCTTTAACAGTTGAATGAAAACAAAAGACATAGGCCTATTTTTGTTTGTTTGATTGTTTCAAACAACAGAGGGTGTGATGTATTATTAATTTAAGATACGCATAATTGCAAATCCGGGAATTAGACTTTTGAGGACACTAGATGGCAGCAGACTTACCAGGTATTTCCATTGTTCTCGGGGAAAATTGTGCGCATGCTGATAACTACGTAAACGATGACAATTTACCTGATGGTTAGTCTGCTACCCCCTATCGTTCCAAACTCTCTCATTGTTTTTTTGTTCCCACCATTGTTCTAATCCTCGTGAGAAAAAAAACATCAGTCAGGCTTGCTGAGCTGTTTGTCGATTGTTACAAAATAGTTCAATCTTTTCAAGGTTGTTGACGTCACGGTCTCCACCGGGTGTGTAAAACCAGATTATATCACAAACAAGCATCGGTTAAAATGTTGTGCGCATTTTTTTAATCGTATAATAAAATATGCAATTCATGTTTTTAATTACAACCTGAAAACATTGATAGACAAGTCGAGTTTCAGGCCGTGTCCGACTTGGCGGCTACGGCTACGGCTGGATCGACACGTCATCATGCGTTGAAGTATCTAGGACGTCATCTAGGACGTCAACAGTGGCGTAGCCTGAGCCACAGCCGCTAATTTGGATATGGCCTTGGTTTGAGTGTTGAAGTTAACATTTTTGAAGCAGATAATGTTAAACTTGCCATGATATGACATACAAAAAGAATAAGAAGAAAAAGGAGAAGAAAGAAGAACACGGAGTGTCTAAACTAGTTCAAAATTCCAAAACCCAGTGGAAGAGCAAGACCCTACCTCTTATGAAACTGAAATCACCCCCAAATTTATGATCTTCAGACTACCTTCATCAAAGGGACACATTGCCTTCGAATCTCATAACATTTTGCTCTTTGGAATAGCTCCTTATCTTTTTAAGAGTTGTTCTTGCAATAAAACACCCTACAAGTGTGTTTAGTGAGTAGTGGCTTAAAAAATGCATTATTTTGCCTCTGGAATTACAACCAGCGGAACCACGCTCTATACATAGAAACATGGTCCGCCATTTTCTGGAGTCAAAAAATTGGTTCTACAAAATGGCGGACCGTGTTCTGTTAGGAAATTAAACAAAGACAACACGGTTTCAAGGGATATTTAGGTGAATTATTATAATTATTATACTTTTAAAATATCTTTCCAACCATTTTCATTTCACGATAAACGCTATTTGTAGCCCAAAAGCGCCCAATCTCAAGGCAATGTGTCCCTTTAACCAAGTCAGTGGAATTTGTGACATTCTCACGATGCATGAATTTTTATTTTCAGGTATTGAAAAATAACTTGTGTTGATCACTATCGTTGGTCGCCTGGCGCGTCCTAAGATGTGGAACAATAAAACAAACTTTGTCTCCTCATTAATTTTGACATTCCCCTCCAGTAAATAACGGTTTTGAATTCCCCTAATTAGAAAACAAAAACACACGACGTTAAATTCCAACTCACAACATTAAAAAAAAATCACAATCAGCACAATCAGATCTTTATCGATTCCCCGATAATCAATCAGTATTGTCCTCTATGTATTGTCTCTGGTCTCCTCATTCGACCTTCATCAATTCAAACTGGATATGCATATAATAATTGTGATAAACTTCGTCATTTAAATTTATGTTCAACGCACCTAGGCGTCACTGTGGAAATACAAAAACAACAATTGGACAAAATCTGCAAGATAAAGAGTTACATATAAAAAAGGTAAGAGTTGTGATTTTGTTGTTTTGTCTTGGTTTTTATAAGAACTGATGAAAACGTTCACGGTTTGGTGGTAAATTGTTTGGTTTTTTAAAACTGAAAATGAACGTTGGTGTGATGGTATGTAAAAATGGTGGCCATATTGATTTTCCTATTGATTTTGATTACACTGCGCACGTATATCCGACGAGTAGAGTAAATTCACTTGTTCTTGATTGTCTATAAAATAAAAAAGACTAGACTACTAAGAAAAATAACGAAATTACACAGAGATTATTTCAAGAAAAAAAATGCAAACTAGATACACAAATTTTAGACATCAGTTTCCGGTATAATAATAGTGCAATTATTTAAAGAGCAAGAGACCACCCCAAAGCGCTGAACAATGTTTAATTAAACTTAAAAACAAATTGTAGCAGACGAGGGGAAAACAGTTCAAAATAATGACAAACTAAATGAATAATAGTAAAACTCCCAAACCTATTAAGTTCATTTCATGTTGTTAATTCTATTTGTATATTACATTCTTGTTCGCTAGTGGAAATCCATTTCTATCTTGCAGTTTTCGATAAAATACTCCACATCCAAAAGTGGTCCCGTTCCGGTGTGAAAACCAACTCAAAGTGGGTTATAGTGTTGTTTAGGTTCATTATATTAATTCCGGCAAGCAAGCGACATAAACAAAAAACTGTTTTTTACTGACTTTTACAGTATTTCAGACGGAAATATTTCTCCGGAGGATTCACTGATATTAATAATTGTTTATATAATAAACGAGATTTCATATTGAAACTACATTTCCCTGATACCCCAATACTGCGCAAGTGTCGTCGTGTGCCCGGTAAAAGGACGTCACAAGTTCCTGGTAAAAGGGCGTAAGCAAATTAGTGATGTGAAATTTTGTGTTTCAAGAAAACTGAGCGGGAAAGTTTGACCATTTTTTTTTTTGACAATCAAAAGTTATTATTGGAAGGTTAATTTCAGCATGGGAATGGGGAAACATTTATTTGGGTTTATTCTAGCAACAAAAATGTAATTTTTATTTTATTTTATTTTTTTTAATGTCAGAGGCCATTTTATTGCTGACGTCTTTTTAACACTGGGTCGAAATACTTTATGTGCCTTGCGCCCTTTTATTGGGCACATGACGGTGTCTAATTTTAGTGTTTAATTTGTATAAGTAGACCTACAGTATGGCCTATTACTGAGCATCCCTAATGCTATAAAGAACAGGTGTATTCATTCGTTCTTTTCCACTATTGCTTTCCCCCAGTACGCACTGAGTGGCCAGTGACGCCAAAGGCCTATATTCTAGCGTCGCAAGGCATCATCTCCGCCGTCCAAGATGGCTTCCAATCCCACGATGATCGTCCTGCTGACAGTGCTGATAGCACTCACCCGTAAGTATCTATAAGTCCATCCATCGAACCTCGATCTCCAGGTCATGGTATTTATTTTATGCAAACTATTACTCAAAATCACAATCCTTAAAGCCCCCGCTCGACATTGGTAAACTGACCGTAAATGCTTCCATTTTTTTGCACAAATCAAGATATTTGTAACAAAACAACCCGTGAAAGTGTCAGCTCATTTCGTTGTTTCATTTGCAAGAAAACGATAAAAATGCATTCAGCATTTTTTTTGTACGCATTCCTATAGGCAACGTATTTGTCTCACTGAGACGAAAACTAATTTCATTTTATTATTTCACATATTATTTAAAAACGATAACACTTCAGGCAGAAATATTTCAAGGAAAGCGATCGTTATCTTTGTAATGTAAATCTGTAAACATATGTTTTTCTTCTTACCAATGTTGAGCTGAGACACCAAAACTTTATTCATAATGTTGCCCCTGTCGTGTGACAAAAATACAAGTCCCATAATTAAACAGAGTTGCTCATCGGGGAAAAACAATAATACAAAAAGTATTGCCCACCCGATTTCATAGAGCTGCTTAATTAATCATAAAAAAGTAGCAGGACCAGGTTAAGATTACCAGCCAAAATACCACGTACAGTCCGTGACTGGTATCCTGCTCATTGCACTTATAGCAGAAAATTGTTCAGCAATCTTCTCTTTGAAATTGGGCACAGTCGGCCAACTCTGACGTAGCCCAAGGCCCGGTTTCATAGCACACAAATTAGCTCAGCACAAAAACAAAAATATGCTTACCAGAATACGGTTACCATGCAGCCAAATGCCATTTCACGGACACTGCACCATAATAGTATCATGCTAATTTTTGCTGAGCAGAAAATTGCTGAGCAATATTTAGTGCTTAAGCAGCTTTATGAAATGTGGACCAGGGCTTAATTTCATAGAGTTGCTAATAGCACAGTAATTAGCTATAAGCAAAACATAGCCGTGCTTACCGGAAATAGGTTCTAGCACAAATGCCATATCATTATGTACGATTTTTAATGGTCTCTTGCTAATTTTTGCTTAGCAGAAAATTTGTTAAGCAATATTTTCTGCTCAAGCAGCTCTGTGAAATTGGGCTTAGGCCTAATTTCACATTCACGGCTCTGCTTCGCTTACGGGGCACTTCTAACGGTGCACGTAAGTAATGATTCTCAGCTTAAAAACAGGGCCCTAAACGGTGGATAACGGTGGATCGAATTATCCCTAATGTGGTTAGCAGAACAAGCCCCGGTATTACGATTAGTATAAGCCACTAACACGGTGTACCATAGCTCATCAAATTGGTGTTTTCATTTTTTATCTAATCTCTGAAAAAAAATTACTTGGTCTGTATTAGGAACTGTCACCACTACTGACATCCAAATAGTTCACGCCTGCGAAGGAGAAACTCTTCGAATTGACTGCGGGGAGAAATTCATCAAGATTTGGAGCGCTCTCTACGGTCGTGTCAATCCCACTATTTGCCCGCACGCCACCGTGAGCTCCCAGCAGCCGTATCACTGCCGAGCGGACAAGTCCAATTTCGAATCTATGCGTCACTGTGACCACAAGACCAAGTGCGAGATCAAGGCAGAGAGTACAGCCTTCGGTGATCCATGCGGAGATACCATGAAGTATCTTCAGGTGGAATACTACTGCCGCACCGATGAGGGACCATCTAAATGCAATCCCAAAGGTAAATAAACGTCTTAAAATGTGATGTCTGATAATGGGAGACTTTTGAGACGATAGCGGGCGTCTCACAGACCGGTCCTTTTCCATTGTTCTCAGCGATGAAAACAATGTTATAGAGAGGTTCAGTGACGTAACTAGGGGGGGGGGGTGAGCTCCCCCCCCCCCCCCCACCACCACCACCGATGTCAGTGACCCTGGGTTCCCCCCATTTGATATCTGGACTTTTAAAAAAAAATATTAATTTACTTATTATTTGTTTCTATTATTATTATTTTTAATATTTACACGCAGACATTGTATTTTTACCTCCACTTCAGATTATTTTATTATAAAACATAGTAAACGGCTTAACATAAGAGTGCTGAAAGGGCCTTATTTAGAAAAATACAAACGGAAACTGCAGTTTTAGCAATGACACGTGACGGGAGAGAAATTGTGTAAGCGACACAAATAAGCTGATGTCTGTGCCCATGTCTTCCCTCACCCCCGTGTGCCCCCATTTTTAAATCTGGACTTCTGAGATTTAAAACCCACAGAGTGAAACTGTGCCAGTGGCGGTCTGACTATGGCCGTTTACGAAACCACGGCTTGGACTTGGGCTTGGGCTTAGGCTCTGTCAGCTATTTTGAAAACGTGTGCTTTCCTTACGGGGATTCAAACAGGCGGACGGAGCCCAAGCCGGAGCCTAAGCCCAAGCCGTGATTTCGCAAACGGCCTATGATGGGGGCTGAAAGATTAGTTCCCGGTTCCTACATGGTTCTGTCTGTAAGCTACTACCGATAATGGCGCTTTTGATAAGCCCTCGATTGCGCGGGCGCAGTAATAATTTTGTAGTTTTAGAGATTACGTTGGCTGGACACTAGCACACGTGTACATCGTAACCCTTCACCCGGACATATAGTGAACCAACCTTCTACATCAAAATTCTAACGTTCGAAGAACATCTGAAGCTTAACTAGCGTAATTTTTACCTCCATGCACTGCGCTGCCTCCATGGTCTGCACGATGGCAGATTCTGTGTCCATCATGTTTTGTGTAAGGCCGCATTGCATTATGGGATTACGTAGACTTATATGCTAATTCCAATTAGCATACACCTGGCAGAAATCTGCCAGGTATATGCTAATTTTCATTACCCGGTCCCCAACGCCGTAGCGACCGGGGTGTTGGGGGGTGTGACACCCCCCCCCAATAATTTTTTTCAGTCGGCATTTAGAGCTTCAGTCGGCAAATGCAGCAAAAAATGTAGTAAATATTTCTGGAAAATGTCATTCAGCAAACCAGCCCGTGCAGATTTGTGTTCAGAATTAAAGATTTGCCGAACGGAAATACGTCGGCTTGAAATCAAAGCACTGTGAAAGCACTTGCCGAATCGTTCGTTGCTTGTTTTCTACTTCTGTAACACATCGCGTTAAATCGTGGAAAGAGCTCCAATTTCCGAGTCGGGTAGCCCCCCCCCCCACCCCCCGCCCCATGGAATGAAGATTGTTTTGTTTTGGGAAGTAGCGGTGATTTTGCTTCGCGCAGTCTTCAGTTTTACTGTATGTTTTCGCGAGACCAGACGTGAATACAAACATTTTTTAGTTGTCGCAAGTTTTGGAGTTAACTAGTATTGATCAGAGGATGAGCTCTAAAAAGAAAAAGTGGATAAAACTCTAATGTATGGAGTGCAATGCCGTGTTTGACGACGATTATCGCAAGCGCCATGAGCAGGCATGTCATGATGGGAAGCGGGTTAGAATCCAGCCTGAAGGCGGCGCACCCGCAAATCTATTCGCCGTCAAGAGAAGAGCACCAACAGCTATTGCTGACACCTCACAGCCCCAGGCACCGTCAGTTGTCGAAAATATAGGTAAATAAAATATTTATAATATTCTTTTGATAAAAATAATAATAATAAATGACATTTATATGTCCTCATACGTAGTTTTCTGTAACCACTTTACAAAATACTATACGACAACATGAAGACAATAATATTGGAGAATACCGTCAAAACGGATTCAATTGTAGTTGTATAAAGTATGCTCTGTTTTCTGTAGGTCCAATACTCTTTAAAATATTTATTTTGCTAATTTACTGTACGGAATGGCCATACAAAGATAGATAGTGCTTAATGTACGGTCAGTGAGCTTTTTGTCAATAAAATTAAATAGATAAGTAATTTGTCTTTGTGGCGATTTTCCCTTTTTCGGTAAATTTCAGACGGAAAAATGGCTTTCCCCCCCCGCCCCCGCCGTTGTGCGCCGCAACGCATGTCCGTGCGTGCGTCAGTTATTGGACATCGTCGTCCAACGGCGTAAATTCTCAGTCGGCAAAAATGCCTCTACACCCCCCCCCCCCAATGAAAATGCCTCAGCTACGGCGTTGCTATAATTATTCAGTCAGAACGAAAACGATGTAGGGACCGGGAACCAGTCTAGGGGTCTGATTGCTATGAATTTTGCTCGACTGAACAGTAGCAGTCTATTGAGGGCGGGCTTTAATGTAAAGGACCGGGAAAACAGCTGTTTGTTAAAAACAACACTTCACTCCCTTCACTTCAGCCTTTTTGTTTTACTTTTAGTATTTATAAGTTGAACTTATAAGTTGGACGTTTCTACTAAAACCATTTCACTCAGAACAAGGTAGGTTATTCATCCACTGTTTGCCGTAATGGGCTACTAAAAACTTGTAATGTATATAATTATTGTGAACTACAGTGCTTATTTTTTAGTGCATTATGAATCATGATTAGTTTGAGGGGGCACATTCTGTCCAATTCAATTAGCCTAACGTTAGACCGTGGAGGAATAGCTGGCTGCCACTTTATCTCCCTTAATTTAGTCATGAAGTGTCGAAATCATAAACAAATAAAGCCATTTTCACATCTACGTTGGGCTCGACAACACTACTCGCTAAAACGTTGTTTTAGTTCCTTTGCGCATGAATGCGCAAAAGTGGCGGCCGCGCGATGAAATGTCCGCTTGAATTTTCTTTGTTAAGGTCAATAATTAGCCTAATCATGTTTCCAACCAATTCCTCAAGAGGAATATTAAAAAAGGGAGATAAAGCCCAACATCCATTACAAAAAATTCCTTAGAAAGCTTGAATTTTCTTTGTTTAAGGTCAATAGTAATACTATAAATAATAATAGCCTAATAGTAATAGTGTTTCAAACCAATTCCTCAAGAGCAATATTAAAAAAGGGAAATAAAGCCCAACATCCTTTACAACAAATCTAAATAAAATTCCCTTAGAAAGTGGCAGTCGAATATGGATCTTTTCCAAATAGCCAAAGATATGGCACAATTGCAGAATACCCCGCCACTCGAATTCCCTAGTTGTAGCCGGCTACAGCTACACTGCAATTGCTCCAAAGATATTACTAACACTACTACTACTGCAATGACTAGAAACACAAGATCTAGATATAGGAAACTTGCGGAGTTGTGCCGTTTTAACTTCTGGGTAGCACTAGCCTGACTAGCAGATTTATAACGCCTTTATACCTACCAACCGCATGATGGCGCCCTTCCCTGTGTGTCAATTTTGCAAGGATTATTGACACATTTTTACTACAGAACACCACATTTTTTTTTCCAAAGGTCTCGAAAGCACTGAGTATACAGTGCTTATCACACATTGGTGTAAGGCAAATTGAATTTTATATTCATTCCCCCGATGCAAATGTTAACATCTATCTAATTGTTTGTGGTACCTGCCGCTAATAATACTGGATTCGAACTGGCCCCTCATCACCTGGCGTAACTAGACATTTTCATTTGGGGGGGCAGGTGGGGGGGGGGGGGCAAACAGTTTATTTGGGGGGGGACCAAAGAAGTAAAAATTACTTTATGCTTACCAATCACGAACTATGTTGATAGTTGATACCAAACCATTTAACGTAGTTTCAAAACAGTAATCAGTACATAGTTTCCAGGTTAGGCACTAAATATTGCAAAACCAAACAAATCTTAGAGTGCTTGTCGTTTTTATTAAATAATTTTGCATAAGATTTAGGAGTTATTGTACACAACATTCTCAAATTAGACTCTACAAGCAATCACTAAATAGAATTGTTGTTTGTTGTATGTTTTATTTCAGTGTACCCAAAACACAACAATATTGGGATAAGCCATTAAAAAAGAATATTTCCTAATACAGAATTGGGTTTAATTTGAATCATTAGTCATGAAAGGGATATTTAAAATAGGCCTACCTCTCAGTTCCAAAGCTTGATTCAAACAAGACTTATGCGGAGGTTCCTATGGTGATCCATGTATTCATCAAGGTCTGTGGCCTCTGTGCATTCTCGTTCAATGTAAAGAACACCAAAATCGCTCAAGCGCTTATCCGACATTGTGTTTTGAATCTTGGTTGCACATCTGGCTACATATACATTGTACAATGTTGTATTAACGGAGCTAATGGTCCGTGCTGAGACCATGTAACATAAGCTTTGTGACTTCCAGTGACCCTGTTACCGCAAAACCGCGACCTGGAAATACCGGCAATTACGATCGCGCGGACGTTTCCGTCCATTTGTTATGACTGGGCTATAAAGTTCACAAACTGATATGAATGACAGTTTTACTTTTTACGGCAGGATTTTATGCATGACAAATTAAAAAATTGATGTATTAAAAAAAACACCTTTCTGTGAATTCATATGGGGGGGGGCAAGAGGGGGGGGCAAGAGTTCTGGGTGGGGGGACGCAGGCCCCACCTGCCCCCCCCCCCCTCTGGTTACGCCACTGTACCTGAGTTGCCTGTGGATTTTTTTTCCACAGGACTCGAAAGCACTGAGCTGAGTATACAGTGCTTATCACACATCGGTGTAAGGCGAATTTAAATATACATTAAATTATTATTATTATTTTATACCACATAGGCCTACACATTGACCAGTGGGACTCGCGCCTCTTGTTCTCCATTATTTTGCCATGTTTAGCCTAAATACTGCTGCGACGTTCCAAAATTTAATGTTGGATAGGCCCGAACAATATTGATAATTATTGAGTGCTTTGCAGTATCGTTTCCAAACCAAGTGTTCCCTGCCCATTTAGTCCAATCAAGGCAAGGGTCAGGTCACGGCGTACAGTGTTGGTGTCTACACGGAGTTGTCCACATTGTCTAGAAGTTTTTCAAGAGAATATTCAGAGTGTGGGGTTGACGAGTTTCTATTTTGTGTTTATTGTGAAAAATATTCAAAAAACAAGGAACTATTATGTATCCTACATGCACTGTGAGATTTTTTTTTTTTTTTAAATGGAAGTCGCCAGACACACAAGGCCAGTAAGCCACTCGAGGTGTGGGCCACAAATCAACTGTTTTATCCAGGGGCTGTTGCCACCTACTCCTGGGGCTGAAACAGGGTAACCCCCTTTACAGTCTGTAAGGATGTAGGCTTAGGTATCATCTATCAGAAGCCTGGCTGGTAGAGCGGAAGGCTTTACCTCCCCAACTTTTACGGAGCAATTATGGCTAAGTGCCTTGCTCAAGGACACAAGTGTCATGACCGAGACTCGAACACACACTCCGATGACTCAGCCACCAGAGCTTGAGTCCAACGCACTAACCACTCGGCCACGACACGCCACAAATCCGGGGAATCGTTTGAGCACGTGTGCCTTCAGTGTCGAGGGCAGCAAGAATGCACGATTCCCGTGAACCCTCAAGAGTTATGTAAAACAACAGGTGAATTATGCATTTTAGTTTGTGCATTTCGTGTGATGAAATCTGGCTGTTCCATTTCACTCTGCTTCGCCTTGTGAAATGAAATAGTCTTGATTTCACCTGATGATTGTTGCATTAAGGGTTGCATTCATAATGCATCCAAAATTTGTATTATAAATCATTTCTTCATTCATTCTGCTATTGACATCAGGATGTAGGTTCGAATCCCGGTCGTGATGTTTGTCTCCTTGAGAAAGAAACTACATGTATAATTGCTTCTAATAGGGGAAGAGGTTTGACTCCCTGTTCTCAGCTGTACTGTGAAGAGACTGGCGTTTATATCTCGCCATGTCTTGTTTCTGAGCATTGGGGCAGGTTTCTATCCCTTCAAAAAGTAGCCCACACCTTGAGTGGCCTTTGGGCCTTGTGATGGGCAAATTGCGTAAAAAAAAAAAAAATTGGCGCTGTTTAGTGGTGGATGTGTAATGAAGTAAATGTGTTTTTCCCACAGATTCACCGACATACAAGACCAAGTATGAATGTGACAACAAGGACATGGTCCTGGAATGTCCCAACCCAGGTGAGGTCATCAAGATTCTGGACGCCAACTACGGACGGCAAGGATCTAACGTCGACTGCGAGTACAAACCGGGGATCGATGACATCTTTTGCGATGACGAATCCGGGGAATCGTTTGAGCACGTGTGCCTTCAGTGTCGAGGGCAGCAAGAATGCACGATTCCCGTGAGCCCTCAAGAATTTAGAGATCGCTGCTTTAACACTACAAAGTATCTGTCGGTCCAGTACGTGTGTATACAAACAGAGCAGGACAGCGAAGGTAATCTGAGATACTTTTCAATTGCTTTTTAGGTAACGTTTTTGGTTAAACACCTGTGTTCCGACACCCTTACTGTTCACTATCATTATCGTCATTCGCTTTAGGTATTTATTTTTATTGTATTTATTTCTTGTTTATCCTGGGTAAAGCCTTCAGTAAAACACTGTTTTTCAAAGGTGCCCAGCAATTACAAACATTCTTTGAAATGAAAATTACCAAAAACATTAAAAAGAGGGGGAAAAGTGAGGCAAGGTAGATAAAATCGATACAGTACATGTAGAGTAAACCTCAAGGGTGATGAGATATAAAATCTGGGCCAGCCAGAAGAGATGTAAAAAGAGGATTAAAAATTGCACCAAGATACATAAACAGAAAGACAAAACAACAATACAAGCCATGTACCACAGATTAAAACCTCAACTGGGGTTTAAGACTGGCTAGAGTTGAGGGCAAAGGATGTTAAAGTGTGGCAGGGAGACCGTTGAATAAATTTACGCCAGGAGCAGCAAGCTTACGTTTTCCAGAAGTGGATAAAGGAGTGACTAGATTACCCTGTGAACCCGTCATGATGAGGGACTTCGAACCACCCAGCCAGTGCGATCTGATGAAGTGCCACAACTGATGTGCCCATGACTCGAGGTGTGCTTCCAACTGACACACCCAAGTTTTAAACGTGGTCATGGTTCGGACATCCTTAAATGTTCCGACATCACTACAAATGGATGTGCTTAAAGCCCCAGCTCAACCTTGGTTTTTAAATTTTTTTTTATGGAAGTCGCCAGACACACAAGGCCAGTAAGCCACTCGAGGTGTGGGCTACAAATCAACTGTTTTATCCAGGGGCCGTTGCCACCTACTCCTGGGGCTAAAACAGGGTAACCCCCTTTACAGTCCGTAAGGATGTAGGCTTAGGTATCATCTATCAGAAGCCTGGCTGGTAGAGCAGAAGGCTCTACCTCCTCAACTTTTACGGAGCAATTATGGCTAAGTGTCTTGCTCAAGGACACAAGCGTCATGACCGGGACTCGAACCCACACTCCGATGACTCAGCCACCGGAGCTTGAGTCCGACGCACTAACCACTCGGCCACGACACGCCACAAAGTCCAAGATTCCAGCATACCATGGCCTGATTATCGGCCGTGACTTGTGGCCAAAGTTTGGCTGACTCAAACAAAAGCCACATTTCCTTCTCGCGAATGAGAACAAAATAATAACAATAATTCTGGAAAGTTTTACAACGTTTAGTTGTCTTTACTTGGTTAAGTCATGGTTTCATTGTGACAATGATATTGTCAACAAAACAAAATTCCGGAAATTCATTTTTGGCGGGTGAACACAGAAAAATTTCCGAGTTCCCGGTGGTAGGTGGTTAATAGAGAACGCTAATCTATGTGTTTCTCAGGTCATTACAGTATATTCTAAAAAAAAAATGTTTCCACAATGAATAAATCAAAACATTACAGTGACAAAAATAAGGAAACAAAACAGAAAAAAGGAACCCTGGTGCCAGAATATTGGCCCAATGTTGAGCAGAGACTCTCACTGTTGGATTACAATCGGAAAATGACGACGGTATTTTTTCTTAACTGAAACAAAAAATATACAGAGGAAGAAAGTGAAGAGGAACTAGTGGTTGCTTCTGATGATGTCATCAAACGTCCAACTAAAATCCCACGGCGAAGAACTACAGGTATGTATAAACCACAAAAAATAGTGAGTCATTATACGTTGTTGTTGGACTGGTTAGGGATGTATGTGGCCATTTTACTACCCCATGTTTTCAAATGGTGTTGGCAAAATGACATCATGTGACCCATGTGTTTGGCAGAATTTATTTAGAATGACGGATAAAAAACGGAAAATGCTCAATGCACGTCGCCATTTTCACATTACGCGTTTTCACGTGATATCGTTTGGCCGTGCACACGTGTGTCATGTGACATTGGTACGCTGTGTTTACAGCAGGGCACACAGTTTCACGGAATGTCATCTTGCCATACGTGCGTGTCACATACTATTGATACGACAAGTCCACAGCAGGACACAAAATTCGGTATAGCTCAGCTTTCTTTGATTCATGTATTCAGGGATGAGATTCTTCAGACTTTTCTCTGAATTCAGACTTTTCATGTCTGACTGGTGACAAAAAATAGATGTAATATTTTTCAGGCATGAAGAAATCTTGCTCTTTGCTCTACTTCTCTAGTGCTGAGGATACTGTTCTAAGAAGTTCATTTCAATCTATAACTCCAGGCGTTACCAAAAGGTGGAAATTACGTCATTAAAATACGTATTTATTTCAACTGCTAAATACTCCCAATTTAAAAAAAATGATATAATAAATAGGCCTATCAGATTTCATAACCAATTCAAAAGATTTTATTTCTCCCATAGCACCCATTTTTTTATTTGCTTTTTTTTAATTTTACAAAAGAAACTTTTTATAATTTTTTTTTCCACAGCTGCCGCCATCACCACCACCACTCCTGTTCCCTTTGGAGGTAATGTACAATGTACTCATTAAATTAAAGTCCACTTAAATAATAGTTATTCTTATTTTATTTCACAGTTGGAATATTTATTAACCCTAACCCTGCTAAATCTCGCAAAATCCAACAATTGTACATGGCTATTGTATATCGTTGGATTGAGCAGTAAACCCCAAGTTGCCTACTTTTGTTGGATTTCGTTACATCTAGCACGGTAGCCAGCAACTTGTCGCCATTGGGTTTTGTTGTGACCAGCAGGGTAGGGGCATCAAAGTTGTTGTTGGATTTTGTTGTGTGCTGGTGGGTAGGATTGAAAATTGGGTACGATGTGTTCATGTTACTGTTTGGGAGGTTGTGAGTAGCCCAGCACTGTTGGATTTGTTGCATTGAGCAGGGTTGTCATTTTTTTTACGGTGTGTTGGATATTGTCGGATTTAGCAGGCTCATAGCCAATTTCCAGAAGGGGGTTAGGGTTAATGTTCCACCTCACCTACTTTTTTTTTTTTCAGAATAAAAAGTCGCCCTTCTGATGACGACAATGTCACTTTTTTTTCTCTTGGTGGTAGTAACTGAGTAAGATGTAATCTTGAATGATCTTGTAATAGACCTTATGCACATGACGTCAATTGAGTAGGGCGCCCTCGTCTAGAGGTCAAAATGAGGTTGTTCATTGGCCAATCCTGCGCGCCGTGCGTACAAATCTCTACGTTTCCATTGTTTCATCATCGATTTACCTCTAAGATGGCGGCGTGATGACGTCAATGCATAAGGTCTGTACAAACAGTTGAATATACGCCCTCTACAGCTTGTAAAGGAGAGTCTAGTTTCCCCAAAAAGCAGATAACTGAAGAAAAAAAATTAACTCGCAACTGTGCTGGCAGTTTGGGACCTTGAATATGCAGCTGACATGAATATAAAAAACCAGTGATGTTTGTGGCTTTGCATGGTGTAGACAATAATAGGGAGTAACTATAACTAGTAAATTTGCATGCACAACCATGTATAAATCCCTTTTGGGAGGTGTGGTGGCTCTGAAAAAGAGCTGTTGTGGTCTGTACGTATCGAACACTAAACTCTGCTCTTCATTTGTTCTGAAGATGAGCTGAGTATGCATGTAGGCCCTACTGTTCGAAGAGACCGCAAAGAGACTCTGAACTCGTTGAGACTCTGAAAAGAGCCAACACTCCTCCGGAAAGGGATTTGGCACACATTATTCTTCTTATTAATTTCTGGTAATGAAACCAAGGATGCGAACTTAATCGCTGTAGCTCGGAAGCCTGAGGAAGCTTGTAGATAAGGATGCTTACCATCTAAACCAGAAACACCAGGGTAAACCCCCTACTCTTCAACGATAAATGTTCTGGGTTCTTTAGCAAGAACTACCCATCCCATTACACAGAACCCACTGGGTAATGTCCCATCCAAAGGACAAAGCAGTCATTGTAAAGTGTCTTGCTCAAGGACACAAGTGTCACGACTGGCCAGGCCGAGATTCAAACCCACATTCTGTAAAGTACAGAACTTAAGTTCGGCTGACTAGACCACACGGCCATGACACTCCATACATGTTTATCCCCGCAAGTTTACTATAGTCATACTTCCCATTAAAAACGTACACCAGCCTAACAACAACATACCATCTTATGCCATAATCTTGGATCAAAGAGCACTGCTTAAAATATGACCTTTCTGCAGGTCGAGTGGTTTAGTGCATTGGACTCAAGTTCTGGTGGCTGAGTCATCAGGATGTGGGTTCGAATCCTAATCATGACACTTGTGTCCTTGAGCAAGATACTTAACTATAATTGCTTCAAATAGGGGAAGAGGCAGTTATGTTTGTCTCACAATGGATTCATTTACCCGTCCCTGTGTTCTTAGCTGTGCTGTGAAGACACTTGCGTTCATATCTCGCCATGTCTTGTTTCTGCGCAATGGGGCAGGTTTCTATCCCTTCAAATAAAAAAGGAGCCCACAATTCGAGTGGCCTTTGGGCCTTGTGATGGGCAAATTGCATAATAAAAAAATAAAATACAAAATACAAAACATGTTTTATCGTAAATTCAGATCACAAATTTTTGAATTTCGACCTTACTGCTTTTTGAATGAAAAGCACTCCTGTTATTTTATGTATCATCTTGTTGTTGTGTTTTGCATGCAGTCAGCAACTGCATGTAAAACACAACAGTATACAACGAACCTGGGTCGTAGGGGGAAGGCACTTGGTAAGGACCTAAAGCACGTCGGCCTTTTCCCCCATGACAAACTACGAAAATGGCCTCACCCGGGGCATACTATAGAAGGCACACTGTATAGTTGCATGGCCATCATTGGTCTGCCTGTTTCCATGGTAGCATACTGGAATAGATGAAAACAGGCATCTCTCAGCCGAAAGATGTTAATGAGTGATCTTGGGTCACTGACTGGTTATTAAAGACATCGTCACTGTATATTAAAACCAGAAAACTCAAGATTTGAAAAAAACACCTAAGTTTGTGTCTCTGTTTATTGCGGAAAATTAGGGAGACCGCCAACATAGGGCCAGATAGCTCAGTTGGTAGAGCATCAGTACATAAAGCCGGTGGTCGCAGGTTCAAATCCCGCTCCAGTCAATTTTTCTTTGTTCACCCCAAGATTGATTTAAGAAGGATTTATCCAGTCAGTTTGTGGTTTATTGCTTGATATTTAAAAAACTAATAAGTTAAGCCTAGCATGCCTAGTAAACTAGTAAACTTGCGGGTACAACCATGTACCTTAGGTCATTACTCTTTTCTTACGTGGTAAGCATCAAACTGCGCAAGCTGAAAACATGCTGGCAATGCTTAGTACTATGAAGTACGTATGCGCACAAGCAAACATCATTTGCTAACGTGTGAAATACGCTTAACGCTTAGTGAGGACTTTTTGGGTACCACTGTTTATTTTGGTAGCTCCAATTTTTCACTTAAATATTAATCAAAAGAGTCATGACATTGGACCTTGGTAAAATTAGACAGTTATTTAACTAGCTGGAAAAAATCATTTTTTAAAGATTTGTTTTAATTGCAACAGACAAAGTCTTTTTTTGACAAGAAAAATGTTAAGATCATGCATGATAAAATGCCGTCAAAATAATGGACAAATAAAGTGTACGTTTCATCAACTTTTGTTTTCCTTCATAGTTCTAGGCAAGGGTAAAGCTGTTGGAGGCATTAACGTTGACCAGAAACAGCATGAGGGGTCATGGTTTAACTTTCATGGCGGATCAAGTAAGTTGATTTTTTGTTTCTATTTTTGTTTATTAATTAATTTATGTATTTGTTTGTTGGATTAAGTAAGTTGATTTTTGTTTATATTTTTGTTTATTTATTTATTTGTTTGTTGGATTAAATAAGTTGATTTTTGTTTATATTTTTGTTTATTTATTTATTTGTTTGTTGGATTAAATAAGTTGATTTTTTTGTTTATTAATTTTTTATTTGTTTGTTGGATTAAGTAAGTTGATTTTTTGTTTATATTTTTGTTTATTAATCTATCTTTTTATTTATTCATTTATTCATTTGTTTGTTGGATAAAGTAAATTGATTTTTTGTTTATATTTTTATTGATTGATTGATTGATTGAATATTTTTTTATTATTATTTTCTGTTGGAACTACCTCTTTGTGTGCTCCCACGATCCACAGTGGTTTCATGAGGATACATTTCAGCTGATGCAATTAGTTGCATCATCAAAAAATACCATTTATTCTGATAAATATTTTGATCTAGAACTCAGCCAGAAAGCTGACTCCTTAGGCCAGGTCCAAACCGGTGGTTGTGGCTGTTGCTGCTGTGACCATATAGTCTTGATGCAAGACGTTTGTTTGCCGTTTATCCCATGCACCCTGTTGCCGTTGATATCCTTTCATGCGCGCCACGGTGTTAACACCCAACGGTAGAGGGCGCGCGTGGACCTGTTTTTTTTTTTTTTTGGAGGAGAATCAAAGCGCGCCCTCTACGGATGGTTGTTAGCACCGCAGCGGGAATGCCATCGATCATCGGTGATGTATGCATAGAATATCAACAGCGCATGGCATAAACGGAAAAAAAAAACAAAAAAAAAAACGTTGTGAATCAAGACTACTGTGGCCATTGCTAAGTGCATCCTATGCTTCAATCCATGGTCATGTGACGATCAGGCCGTAGCCACAGCTGCTAATCTGGACATGGCCTTACAGTCATTTCTCATCTTAAAGGGGCTGTGTCGTCATGATTATAGCAGGCTTGTGGCTGTGCGTGGAAAGATGAACTCTCTCCCAGATACTGCATACACGCCCGCTTGCGTCAAATCACAAAGGGCGCCGTCTTTGGCAAACTGTGACGTGACCGCCGGTGTGCAAGCGCGCAGAGTAACCGTGTTATTCCATTAACTGCTATAATCATGACGACACAGTCCCTTTAATAAAGGGAATAACAGAGTGGTGACCGAGGTCTTCAACGGCTTTTTAAAGACTGAGTCACTAGTCTTTTATTCCCATTCATAAATGCCCTTTTTCGTCAAAAAGCATAATAATGTAGGAAATTGTGCGTGAATTTTTTTTTTTAAATAAATTTATCTGTCATTTTCTGTCATCCTCTCAGGCGCCGTTTCGCGATGGGTCAAATTGCGTGCAACTCTTGACGGCTGCGCATATGCGTGCGTACTACTAGACTTTACAACTAGACTTTATGCATAAATTAGCAGCTGCTTAAGCTAGTGGGCCAATACGCAAATGGCTATATGAGCACAGAACGCGTGCTCACAGCTCCAGCTGTGTCGCTATCAGCCATTTAAAACGGGTCTTCAACAGACATGTGACAACCTTTCAACCAATAGGACTGCCCAAATTGTCCCAAGCTGTCTGTGGTATTTATGAATGGGAAATTAATGTGAAACTGTAAATAAAATTATGGTTTTACAAGTTCTGTGTGTAGGGTCCACCTCTGGGTATAATATTCGGGGGCTTGTCATATTCGAGGGCATTCAGGTTGGCACAGTGGTTTCTTTCCCTGCCTTTCACCTCTGTGGACACCGGTTCGAATCCCGGACTGGCGCCTTGCATGTGGATTGGGTTTTCAGTCCCTACCTGATTGTGTGGGTTGTCCCTATTTAGGGCTTTCCTCCCACATCTTAAACTAACATTTCTTCATCATCTCCTCTACACAGGTATCTTCAGGCCTGTGGGTTACAGTGCTAGTCATATTTGAGGGTCCCTTGGTTTCATTACCAGAAATAAATAAATAATAATAAAAAAAGATTTTGACAAGGGTATTTGGGCTTATATAGAGACCAAAAGAACCAGTGTGACATTTCTTTTTTACATTTATTTCACCGTATGGTGATTTATATAGAAACGTTTTAAACACAAAAATCCCAAACAGGCAAATTGACATAGTAGCCATCGTGTGACAGGTGACTTTTCATTTTGTTGTTTTCAATTTTTGTTTTCAGTTCCTAAAGGTTCTGCCACGGGAAAGATTGATGTAGACAAAGTTGACCAGGAAGGGACAGACTTTAAATTTGAGGGTCCATCAATGAGTAAGTTGATAAAGTTTTTCATTTGAGTTATTTTCTGTTCAAAATGTCAGTTCACGTTTTCACAGGCTGGTCGTGTAGACCTTATGCGAATGGTGTCAATGCAGTGGAGAGCCCACACAAAGGGGTCATAATGAGGTCGCTCGTTGGCCCATCCTGTGCGCTGCGTGTTAGCTTTGTGTTTCCATTGTTTCGTCATCGTTTTACCTCTTAACCCTTTCAGCCCCAATTGCGACTATAGTCGACTGTGCACCATACCCTGCTTGAGCCCCAATGGTGACTATAGTCGACTGTGCACCATACCCTGCTTGAGCCCCAATGGTGACTATAGTCGACTGTGCACCATACCCTGCTTGAGCCCCAATGGTGACTATAGTCGACTGTGCACCATACCCTGCTTGAGCCCCAATGGTGACTTTAGTTGACCAAGGTCACACACAAAGCTGCACTCAAGCCAGAGCACAAGGGCCATTTGTTATAAAGCTGTAAATTTGTCCATGTTCGCCCCCCATACCCAAGCTTACCATCATTGGAAAGAGAAAGAGCAGATCTTTCTAATGATGGTTAAATAAAATAAGGTTGCTATTATGCAATCCCTTCAAATTGGAGTTGAAAGATCCGAACTGCCAAACACCTACGGAACGCCATATGGTTGTGTACAAAAAAAGCGATTGAGTTTACAGATTACACTGAGGAAACAAAATCAAAGAACTTGGCCATTTATTGGCCAATGTCAATGATTTGTGGATGAGAGGAAAATGACATTCAATAAGGAAGAATTGTTTTATTACTTATTTTGCTGTAAAACAACATCTTCAAGTTGAAAATAGAGTTTGTAAGAATGGCCCAATGTACAACAGCTTTTTGTTGTGTAAGAATGTGTGGTTCACACTTGAGTAGTCAAACAAAGTGGGCACCACAGGCTGCGTGTCAATAAACATTGTTATACCATGGTATTAGATTGTGAATTTTAATTGGTCGAGAACCAATCACGTGACATAATACAAAATTTCATGTCTTCCCAAAAAAGTGATGTTGTCGGGGTCCATTACCTAAATCGTCCTCAGAAAATTCATTTCATCGTCCCCATTGATCTGTACAACCACATTAGCGGTACTACCTGAGAAAGAGGTTACTATGCAACCACTGGTACTATGCATGCTACTGTACTTTCGATATGATGGTCGCGATAGGGACCAGTTGATACATTTTGGTTGATAAAAAATTTGAAATTGACACACTTTTGTTGAATTGAATATTGTCGTCTGCAAACTATGTCGGTAATAGCCTTTTTAATAATCCTACAATATAATACCATGATATAACAAAACAATTGTTGTCTGCTGTGATATGTGGTCCATGCTGTTTTGGACACCCTCGGGGGGCAGATGGCACCCTCGGCTTCGCCTCGGGTGCCATCTGCCCCCTCGGGTGTCCAAAACAGCATGGACCACATCACAGCAGACAACAATTGTATAATGTGGGGCTGAGAGGGGGTTAAGATGGTGGTGGGGTGACATCAATCAGTAGGGTCATTTATTTGAAACTTGTGGATTGGAATACTGGCGTCAAAGGTGGAAAGGTGTGTATAGCAAGTCGTGTCCGAGCTGTCTAGTGCCCGGACTCAAATTCTGGATGCTAAGTCATCGGGGTGTGGGTTCAAATACCAGTCATGACACTTGTGTCCTTGGGCAAGACACTTGACTATAGTTGCTTCTCTTCACCCAGGAGTATATTAAATGGGTACCTGTGAGGGCGGAGATGGTTCATGTGATTGATTTAGCTTGGTGGGCTACATACTTGGCAGCACAGGCTGTATACTCCCAAGGGAACTGAGATGGTTTAAAGAATGAAATGAATGGCCCAATGACTATAGTAATGAAGTTCATGCGCCATTGAGTGTCAAAATTGGTGGATACCGGCGCTACACAAGTGTCCATTATTATTTTTATTATCATTATCGAGGCGGCCTCATGTAGAGGTCGAAAGGAGGTTGCTCATTGGCCCTTCCTGTGTGCCGCACGCTCTATTGTTTCCTTTCCGTTGTTTCCTGATGTGATACACCTTTACAGAAACAAACTAAAATGTTTTTAAGTAGGACTATGGTTCAGAGGTCAGGGCAAATTATACATGTTTTTTTTTCATGTTTCTGGTGATAAAAATGCCTGTTTAGTAGTGATTTATCAATGACGGCGCTGTCAAATTCAATGACCTTCCTTAGCTGTTGACTTGACTTGCTTAAAACTGTAATATACAGTGTTACAAGTTTTCTGTGTAGGGTGGGTTCATGACTGGGTATTGGGTTGGTAAATTTGACTCGGGTATTTGGGGGTATAGGGCCTATAGAGACCAAATTATAGGGAACCAGTTTGACTTTTGGGTCAAGCTGAAATGAAATAAAATAGTTTTTTTTCCCCCTTCAAAATGTTTGTTTCACTTATGCTGATTTATAGAAAAATACTATTGCTTTCAATTTTTGTTTTTAGTTGGTCCAGGATCCGCCACTGGAGGCATTGATCGTGGCAAAGTCTTACCAGGAGGGGGGACATTTAACTTTAACGGTTCATCTTGTAAGTTGATAAACTTTACATTTTGAGTAATGTATTTTTGTTCAAAATGTCGTTTTCACGTCAGGGGTGTAGCAAACATGAGGGTGTGGGGTGAGGTGGGGGGGGGGGGGGGGGGGGGGGGGGGGGGGGGGGGTGGATGTCCCCATTTTGAATCTCGGTTTAGTAGCGTGTCATGGCCGAGCGGTCTAGTGCACCGGACTCAAGTTCTGGTGGTTAAGTAATCGGGGTGTGGGTTCGAATCCCGGCCATGACACTTGTGTCCTTGAGCAAGATGCTTTACTATAATTGCTTCTCTTCACCCAGGGGTATAAATGGGTACCTGCGAGGGTAGAGGTTGATATTGTGTTTGAAAAAGCCTCCGGAGCGCCACGGCAGCTCGGGGCTGTATACTCCCCAGGGAGCTGAGAAAGATTACAGGAATGTTATTGGCCCAATGACCAGGGCACTAATGTAAAGCCCATTGAGACGTTATTGTGAAATGCACTATATAAGAACTAGTTATTATTATTGTTACTATTATTAAACAAAACACCAAATCAAGTAGAAAAAGGCATCCAGACTAAAATTTACTGATTTTGCAGACCAACAATAATGATTTTTCGTTCGAGCACACTAATTTGGAGGGAAAAAAAAGGTTTGTTGATTCAACATGATTGTGCGGTGCACTGTGCTTGGTGCACTAGTCTTTCTTGAAATATTGTCAGTCTTCTAGCCTGCAAGAAGTCTTGGTCAAGACGTTCTTACATTTTTAGTTGTACTACATTTCCATTAATAGAGGGCGTATCCTCAAATTGCCAGCAATCGGTTTCTGAGTCGAGTGACTGCGGTTTGTCAAAAAATCAGGTTTCAGAAAAGGACCCTTTATTGTTCGATTTACGAAAGGGACGATGTGAGACTGTGCACTGCAGTCTGGAACGATGTGAGGATAGTGGTGTGTTGATGACATTGCGATGCAGCGAAAAATGAGCAACAACATCTTGAGACAAGACTAGTCTGAAAATTCTTTTCCATATACCCTCCCAAACAAAATGCCCATTCTACGACCCTGGTTCATGTAACAAATGACGCCAAAACTGAAATAATACACATCAGCAACCGTCACCTTGTTCACAACCCGTTTTCATCCACTCAATACTTGCATTTTACTATATTTGTCATGTAGCCCTCACCTAAAGTGACCCTCTGGCTGGCCTCTGTTGGGCCATGGTTCATTAAATAGTATGGAAAAAAAAGATACATGTACATGTAGTTGTAGTGAAGTACACATTTTTGAGCCCACCAATCACAGTTTCAGGAGAACCAATCAGAGCAGTGCTGACTCTACAATGAAACCTCTGAATACCTATAAAGAGGCCAGCATCTCAAACACTCTTCAGTCTCCTGACGATGACTATCGAGCAAGCTGGTCGAAACCTTGAGACCAATTAATAAACTCATTCCGCGGCAGTGAAGTTATCCGAGAAGTCCCCTCGATCCGCTATAAAGCGAAAGTAGTAGTAGTAGTTCCGGCCGATTTCCTACCTCCCAAGGTAGTACTTGATAAGCAGGACAGCTCTTTTCAGAACTAAGTTGTCCCCCCGAATTCCGAAATCTACTCCGTGGTAGTAGAACAATAACAGGACAAGTTCTCACAAGAACTATCTACTGTATATAGCAAAGTAGATATAATCACAAGGTGTTACCACAAACCAAATATACATTGATACCGGTACCTCACCATGCAATTCCCTTAAACCTATATCTAATTTATTTTCTCTCCCCCTCCTCCTCCCATTACAGATTCTGGATTGTCTGGATTGTCGAGTCTTTACACTTATCCGGGAGGTAATTCATTTTAATTTTTTCTTAATTTAGCCCTAGCAATTACTAACAACTTCGTCAGAAATGCCAAAGGAGCCACAAATGGCTGCAAAATTCAACCTGGGATGTTCTGGTGCCCCCTTCCCCTGAAACAACATGAGGGGTAAAATTCACTGACTAAAACAATTTTCTGAGCGAAAACGGATCGGTAGCCAGAAACAAATTGTGATGTGGTTACATCTCTTGAAAATTAATAGTAGCCTTTCTTGTTCTTTATTCTGGTTTGCCTCAAGCTTTTTTTTTTTCTTTCAAGAATTCCGTTGATTTTTTTTTTGATAGTTTGTAAAATCTGCCATCTTAAAACCAAGTCTAGCTGAGCCAACAACTTGGTTGCGGTTTGGTCGGAACAGGCGCGCCACACTGGCTGAACTGAACAATAGAAAAAGCTCAACCAGTGACTGAGGATCAAACATGTTTCTGGTTGGGGTCACCAAAAAAAATGCGCCTCTAGTTTCACTCAACCAAAAAAGGTCAACCAGTGACTGAGGATCAAACATGTTTCTGGTCGGGGTCACCAAAAATGCGCCTCTAGTTTCACTAAAATAAAAACTAAAAACATCAAATGAGTCAACTCAAATTATTTTAAGGATTTAGCCTTCATGTCCATTCACAGGAACTTAAAGAGGATGGGCCACGCTAGAAGTCTCTCTTTAAAAAAGGTTTTACATCCCTAAATACACCTATATCTACCACAAAAAAACGGTGACAGGATTATAGAATGCGTGGTTATTCGTTTACAAAGGCAGCTTCCGAGCCTCTTTTCACCCCCCGGCCTCGAGCCAAAATCAGAACATTGTACAGAAATGAATAATCACCCAAGGGTTTTTAGCAAACCCATTTTAGCATTGACTTGAAAAGGTCCTTTAGGGGATCATAGATGATTAAAAAACTCAATGAAACTTGTTTTTTTGTGTTTTTTTTGCAGGTTTTATTGGCCAGGGTGACGTGCTGATGAAGATCATTGTGAAGTACGATGAAACCGGACAGAAGTATTTTACGTTGAAGCCGCTCAATGCAGCTTCGTCAGTAGATGTCACAACAGGTGCGTGAATAATCTCAACTAGACCTATACAGGACTCTTCCTCTGTTCTGTACACAGATACAGCTGTCCTAGCTGTGAGGGCCCGATTCTGGGGCGGAAAACTTTCAGAGCTCCACAACTCAAAACTTACCTGTGAGAAGGTACTAATTTTGCCGGATTAATATTCCATGGCGGCATACAATTTTTGGCGGTGGGTTTTGGACGTCAGACATCCCTCATAAATCCGTCATTTTTCGGGAAATAATTCAGCTCTCTTTGAGACTAATTAATAAACTCACTCCGCGGCAGTGAAGTTATCCGAGAAGTACCCTCGATCCACTAAGCCAAAGTAGACAAAGCGCTGTATGAAAACTAGTTATTCTTCTCTTATTATTACTAAAACACTCCTTTGGTGTAGTGGACTTTTTTTTAAAGATTCAGGCCCTGAAACTCTGCCGAATCAGTCTTGTCTGGGAGAACAACAACGGTTACATAGATCTGCATGGTCTGTAAAGTGTTTTTAAAACCTGTTATACTCAATCACACAATAAAACACAAGAAGAAGTTAATCTGGAATATTGAATTGCTTTTCTGAAAGACAACCAAACAAAGATGCTTTTAAAAAGCTGCGACGAAAGTGCATGACAATGTGCCTGAACCTTGCGTATCCACTTGGATTTCTGCAAGCTCTTTTCTGATTGGTCAAGCTTACGCCAGAACAAACTTCCAAGCTCCTGTAACAACTTTTTTCATTGGCCATTATTTTTATGGCGGCAAATCTCCCAACGTGAGCACTGAATGGCTAAGCCCTAAACCCCCCCCCCCCCAGCATTTAAAAGGCTTGACGGAGCTGTGAACCCAAGAAGCTTGCAGTCAGCGTATGGCACATTGCGTTGTGAGTTGTATATAATGCATTTGATCACTATCGTGATAAAATGATGTGTTGTCATTCAGCCTTTGAGAAAGACTCTGCTAGGGTCGAAACATGAGGAGGCCAGTAACAATATTTTGCATTTGGGTCATTCCATGAAGCTAGGGACACAATGTTACATCGTTACCACACATGGAAGCTTTTTTCACCACTTCACTAGTCTACTCGTTCAATCTTGCTTTACATAGCATAAACAACACCAAACAGGAATCATAAAAAGGGTTTTACTGGATTACTGTGGTGTACTATAAGGTGATACAGTGCTTGCACTGATGTAACGGGGACACCATGGGTGTGACATTTGGTGTCCCTGTTACATCGTGACATATATCCTTAATTTTCTCAGCCATGTGTACGTAAAATAGCCATGAAGGAAGTTATTTTTTTTCCGGATTTGACATCAAGTTCCTGTTGAACATTGTAAATTTGTTTATTACTTTCATAATATTGAAAAATATGTGTTACAAGCATGGTGTCCCTGTTACATCGTTACCTTGAATTTTTAAGAATATTAGCAAAAATATCAGGTAAGATGGTGTGGGAAGGATTTGACACTTTCTGAAATACTTTCAACACCCAAATAAAAGGTTATGATTGACAAACATAAATTAGAATCAACATTTTTTTTTTCTAATAAAAATTGATATTGAAAAATGTCACAAATTGTGTCACACCTTCATGGAATGACTGATTTATACAACATGTCTTTGTGGTTGTTAACCAGTTTGAAACAGCTAATTTTATTGTTTCAAAAAAAAAAAAAAAAAAATGACGATTGTTTTTGTTTCCAGGTGGATCTGAATATCTAATGAGGGTTAACATCAACAACGTCGATTCCCCGCAATACACCTTCAAGAGTTTGTTGGAAGAGTTCAACAGAGGCATAAGTTTCTACAACGGTAGTTTTATTACTATAAATTAAAAAAAAACAGAACAAAACAAACAAACAAGATGCACCTTACAAATTTAAGGTTCAGTAAATGTGTGTGAAGCCCCAGCTCAACATTGGTTAAACTGACTGTAAATGCTTCCATTCTTTGCACAAATCAAGATATATGTAATAAAACAAACCTTTGAAAATTTCAGCTCAGTCAATTCGTTGTTTCATTTGCAAGAAAAACGGTAAAAAATGCATTCAGCATTTTTGTACGCATTCCTACAGGCAGAGTTTCTGTTTCACTGAGACTAAAACTCATTTTGGAACTTATTTAATTTATTATTTAGAAACAAAAACACTTCAGGCAGAAATATTTCAAGGAAAGTTTTCAACCATCATTATCTTTATACCATGTAAGGCATTTGTAAATGTGTGAACATTTATGTTTTTCTTCTTACCAATGTTGAAGAGTTTTAAAAGAACTTCAAAGAGTGTGCACAACATTGGTAACAGGCATGAGATTTCTCAGGATTTTACCTGATTTCGGGATTTTCTCAAAATCTCCTTGAGCCTTCAAATTTTCTAGGAAGAAGTAAAGCAATCACCAAATGGAGAAAGAAATAGTCCACATTGTCTCCAAACCTATAGTTTTGTATTTTCTGGTGATGCACAGAGTCTGTAAACCTCCTGAATTGTAACATCTGGTAGGTTTAGGGTCTAGAGTAAGTGGGCCCAGGAACTCAGGCCCGTGAGCCATTTTTCGTGAATTTTCACAATCAGCAAATCTCATCCCTGTGGTAAGATTTCAAATATAAACATTAACCACAGAACTGATGTCACATCTCCACCCACCATTAGAGGGCGGTATTCATTTCATTCCAACATGGCTGATTAAAGAGTTGATCTATGGCTATAGACCTTTCTTTTGCAATGTCACAGCCCGAGTTTTTGCCAACCAAGATGGAGAAACTATGGGGAGCCATGAATGCAAAGCAAAAACAGATAAGCACAGTTTGCAAAAGTGTTACACAAATATTCAAAAATTGTTCAAAATTTGTTGGAAACAAACCAACCTATAATGGGGTGTATTTTCTTTAAATAGAAAATTGCAAAAATGTTGAATTTGGTCACAACGTCTGTCAACAAGACTCAAATGTGTTGCTACATTTGGCCGTCCATGCCAACCAGCGTGGTTTGTTTATCAACAATGGAAAGGTCTATAGAAGTCTCCTCATTCTCCATGCATTAAGGCCACATGTCAACAACTGATACGGTATAAAAATAGGCATGATGGAAAACTTAAAATATCTTTGCCCGGAATGCTACATTTTGTTTAGAAATAAGTAAAGCACTTAGTTTATATTTTGCATGTCCGAAATGGGGTGTTTGAAAACAGTGATGGGGCTTTTTGATTATTTTCTTGTGACTCCGATGACCGATTGAGCTTAAACTTTTCATGGGATTTATTATTAATTCATGTTGGTCACACAGTGTACAGATACATTCTGGTGAGATTTGCGGTACATGAAATTTCTCTCTGTGAGTTGTGGTGGTTCTGAAACGAACCGACGGTGTAACAACTCAACGTTTCGATTAGTATGCACTGATCGTCTTCATGAGAAAGCTGGATCTGTGATGCTGCAGGCTTCATAATGTACTTGCTTTTTTTCTTGTTCAATTATGAAATTATTAATCAAATTTTTTACAGACAACGATGAGGTCAACGTGCCGTTCCAGTTTACTGTTGGAAATGGACAAGAGAGTTTCTTCTCAGCGCTGTTTCAGATGATCATTGAAACTGATTCCAATGGGAAGATGGGTGAGTGTTATTGGACAAATTTAATATTAAATTTCAATTTGCCTTACACTGATGTGTGATAAGCACTGTATACTCAGTGCTTTCGAGTCCTGTGGAAAAAAAAATACACCGGCAACTCGGGTGGGATTCGAACCCACAACTCCCGCATGACTAGAGCAGATGTCTTAACCACTAGACCACCGAGCACGCCCGGTGACGAGGGGCCAGTTCGAATCCAGTATTATTAGCGGCAGGTACCGCAAACAATTAGATAGATGTTAATATTTGCATCGGGGGAATGAATATATATTTCAATTTGCCTTACACCGATGTGTGATAAGCACTGTATACTCAGTGCTTTCGAGTCCTGTGGAAAAAAACTCGAAAGCACTGAGTATACAGTGCTTATCACACATCGGTGTAAGGCAAATTGAAGCGTATATTCATTCCCCCGATGCAAATATTAACAACTATCTAAAATTTAATATTGTTTTAAGGTTTTGTGCTCCATCAGGCTTGCCATAGTTAAAGGGCCCCTGAACATGCTGAAGTGATGTTTCTTACAAGCATTTTTTGTGCTTCTTTCTAATCCCCTTAAGTGTGTGAAAACTAAATGGCTTCCCTTTTTGGTTAACTTGATTGAAAAGTACATTTCTATAAACATTAACATTTTCCATACTTTGCCGGACAACTGAGGGCGCTGTTGCTGTGATCTCATTTCAGGGAAACAGTGGTTTTCTGTTGAAATTGATGATAATTTAAATCCTAAAATTTGCTTGTTGAAAAGCATTTGTGAGAAAGGTTTGCTCATTGACTTACTGCCATGAACTGACACAACAAGAATCACCAAAGAAAAGACAGTTTACGACAGTAAAATATCCTAAATTTTGTCAACTTTTTTTGCATAAATTAGTTACAACATTGAGGTTTCTGCCTGATATGACATCGCACTTTTGCTCGTGAATATGGACATTCGCATTAGCATAACAACCAAAAACGTACAAAATTTTTCTTGAAAACAGAAAGTATATTTTCTATAAATTGAACAATTAACATATCTAGTTTAAAAAAAAACAGTACGCTAAAATAATTTTTACATTTTCTCCTTGTTTAACCTGGGAAAATGAAAACAATTTCTTGCAGTTACAACTCCATCAAATCCATCGTCCAACTTCCAAGTGATTCTGGACGGAGGCAACAAGCAGATTATCGACTACCTCATGACCTTTGACACCACCAAAATGGACCAAACTCTACGATGTGAGTTTAAAAAGGGGCTTTGAGGTTAAATTCAGTTTCGTGGTGCACACATTTTTTCAAATTTACAGCTTTCTTACCTCAAATTAAAATGGTGTGGAGTCCCATTTTATTTGATACTCTTTCAGAGCGAAATATGTAACACGACGCCCATGGAAGTCAACAGTAAAATAGGTCACGCGAATGGCAAAAGCGAAGGGAATTTTCTTGTGTCACAATTGAAAAACAGCGCGTACTGAATTGTTGCGTCACCAAAGTTCGCTTCGCCTTTGCTTTCGCGTGAAGTATGAACCGGGCTTTACGGACTGTAAAAGGGGGTAACCCTGTTTCAGCCCCAGGAGTAGTTGGCAACGGCCCCTGGAAAAACTGTTGATTTGTAGTCCACACCTGGAGTGGCTTACCGACCTTATGTGTCTGGCGACTTCCATAAAAAACAAAAAAACAAAAACAAAGTATGTTCCACACAAGAAAGGAATTTTTCAATATTTACCAATATTCAAAAACTCAAATTTCCACTGCTGTTTTGATTGAACATCATGAAAATTTAGGAATGAACTAAAAAATTCCCTGTACACAATAAACTGGACCCGTATATTTGGAATGTGACGCCATTGAATGTTTCTTGATGTTCACAAATTTCACATTGGGAGGGTGTCAAGCGCAATGGCATTTTACACCATTTTTAATGGGAGGTAAGAGACTCATCATTTTCTTTTCCACTTTCATGACGGCTCTTTCTTTGGGAAAAGTTTAAAGGGGACAAATAAAAAAATCAAAAATCAAAATAAAACGAGAGCATAAATTTTACTCATGATGGGAGGTAATTGAGGTTTGGCCATCCAGGTTGGCTCAGTGGTTTCTTTCCCTGCCTTTCACCTCTGTGGACCCCGGTTCGAATCCCGGACTGGAGCCTTGCATGTGGATTGGGTTTTCAGTCCCTACCTGAATGGGTGGGTTTTCCCTTACTATTATTATTATTATTATCCTATAACTCTGGTCACGCGTCTTTTTTACACAGCAGACATTTTCCAAGTCGTCATTCATGGGTAATTTACCCATAGGGATTTGTGCCATTGAGGGATCACCAGAGTTATGTGCGTGACATAGCGATCAGTGCTCCCTCTAGTTCTATCATGGGTGCGTTCGATAAGCTTGCCGGGTCGACTGTATCAATCGTGTGAACCCCTGATGACGAGAGATGTTTGAACGACTGTTTCCCCAAGCATTCATACCAAATGCATCCTGGGACAGCCGACCGGAACTACTTTCATTATGTGCATTACGTCTAAAACTGTTCGTGATTAAAGAGGATGGGCCACGCTAGAAGTCTCTCTTTAAAAAAAGTTTTACATCCCTAAATACACCTATATCTACCATGAAAAAACGGTGACAGAATTATAGAAAGTGTGGTTATTCGTTTACAAAGGCAGTTTCCGAGCTTCTTTTCACCTCCCGCCTCGAGCCAAAATCAAAACAACAGCAGTCGGTGCCTGAAAGTTGTCTCCAGAAGTTCTAAAGAATAGTAATGTCGCAGGAAGTACTCCTCTGTCAAACGGCTGTTTGTTGTTACTCATTGAAGCATTGCTCAGTGCAGACCATCCGGGGATTCAGTACTTCCAGTGACATCATGATTTGTTTGCTGCCCTCCTTTCCAGGATTTTTATAAATTTAGGCGGCGGGCTAGTTAGAGGATTAAAAACTCCCTGCAAATATCACTTCTTTTGTCAATTTTATGTCACAAAAGAGAAGTTTGTCCGATGCAATAATTATAGAAAGCAGAAAACTAAACAATAATGTCAATATCAATCACCATGGCCCATCCTCTTCAACACAAGCCCAGGTTAATTAACATTAAAGTACACGTCTTCCGATAAAATTATTACTCATTAATAATAATAATAACAAGGATTTATATAGCGCATAAAGCGGCGGCATTGATGCGTTTTACAAGAGCAAAATACAAACTAAAAATGACAGGACAAAGCAACAACAACAAAAGTTAAATGTTAAAAGAGTTAAACAGTAAAGAGTTAACATTAAAAGTTAAAAAACTAACTGCTCACAGAGTCACTGTTTGAAGGTGAAAGTGTGTGACAAACTTCTTGAAAGAGTCTTGCTAAATAACACAAAAATGGCAGTCACTCATTTTCAATGTGATGTTATGCACGCGGGACAAGCCCAAGTAATCCTGCTCCAAGAGCGGCATACCTTGGGCTGACCCGGATTAGCCACAACAACAGGCTTGATACTTCATGGAGGCAACGGAGACAATTGCCTCTGTTGCCCCTGGTCATTGCATTGGTGCCCTTGAAATTTTCCAATAGAAATTTACAATTTCCTCATAGAGTTGCCCTTTCTCAAGAAGAAAATGCCTTGGTGCCCCTGCCCTTTCAGGAACGAAGCAATCAGGCCTGCAGCAATGACGTCAGCGCTACTCGGACGTACTGGGGTTAGACCCGGGTCGACCCGGGGAAGCTAATCGAACGCACCTTGTAAACTCTATGGTAGGGAACCATCTGTGAACTTTGCTCACCATGAGCTTGATATCTTTTTTACTTTGCAGCTGAACTGATAAACCACAGGCTGTTCATACCGCTGAAGTTCTACAACACAGTAACCAAACAAACGGAAGAAATTAGAATTCCATTTTATGTCAACTTTGATGGATTGGAAGGATCACTTTCGGCATTATTTAGTGAGTACCGTATAATGCCCAAAACTATCCATCATTTCACAGCCTCCTGACGATGACTAGAGCAGGCTAGTCGAAACGTTGAGACCAATTAAGAAACTCATTGCGCGGCAGTGAAGTTATCCGAGAAGTCACCTCGATCCACTAAGCGAAAGTAGTAGTAGTCCTGGCCAATTTCCTACCTCCCCAGGTAGTACTTAATAAGCAGGACAGTTCTTTTCAGAACTAAGTTGTCCCCCCAAATTCCGAAGTCTACTCCGCGGTAGTAGAATAATAACAGGACTAGTTCTCACAAGAACATTCTAACTGTATATAGCAAAGTACACATAATCACGTGGTGTTACCGCAATCCAAATATACTTCATGAGGGTACTCATTGTTACCTTCATGCTGTTACCAAATGTGACATCCCTGAGAAGGAGGTTGGCTTTGAATGGCCACATGTCAGAGTAACAGCCAAGCTTCTTGGATGACAAATCTACAAAAAAAGAGTTTGCTTGCCAAGGGGGATAGATCTCCTGAGGGGGCAGATAGAATAGGGAGTGGGCCATCTTTTGTGTGGCAGTAGGAGGTGCTACATCTCTAGATGGCAGCAGATCTTGGAAATGATGAATGTTAGAGTTCACTAGTGGCAATGAAGAAAGAGGGAAAACGGGACAGGAGAGTAACTTAAGGTGGCTTGAGCTGAGGCGTAGGCTGCATTGCGCCTAAAATGAATTGTGGTTGTGGAGAAATTGCAGGATGTGGAACTTTGGGGAAGGACAGTAGGGGTGGTTGGAAGCGGAATGGGGGCAGGAAGGGTAGGAGTTGGTTGAGGTGGGATACAAATCGGCTTGAGGAGTGGTTTGGGTGGAAGGAGAATTGGGGAAGCTGAAGTTGTCTGAAGCTGAAGGACATCAGCTGGGGAGGGAAGTATGGAAGCCATTGGACTATGGTTTGTACCTGGAGGTGGTGCTCAATGACGTGATGGCTGAATCCGTAGGCGGCCATCGAGAAAAGGCTTACCATTCAAATAGTGGACAGCAGTTGCTACAGTACCTGAAAAGCGGTAATGGCAAAATTAATAGGTACCATAGGTTCTCGAGGACTGTATCTCACCCAAGTGTTGGACTGCAACCGCCCCAGACATAAAATTTGGGGGCCTGCAAATTCGTCCCATTACACATTAATAATAGGCAATAGACCGATCCATTAAGCCCCACCCCCTAACCATATTGACCAATCACAGCATTGACAACATTACCATTGTACACATGGGCAGCACCATGTTCGTCTCTTCAATGAACACATGACCACGTGTGCTATAAGTACACACACACATGTTTACATTTTCCATTGGGATTTTATCGTGTCGGACTTCTGTCGGACTTTCAGTGGCATACCCAAGGCTGTGATTGGTCAACATGTAAGGGGGTGGGGCTTAATGAATCGGTCTATTGTTAGGTGCTTTAAAGTGTTGTATCAAAGCGCCTTAGAATATTCCTACCCCTGTTCATTTGGTCTTAAGCACTCCTGAAACCCTCTCAACTGCAGCACCGGCAGCCAGGTTGCACAGGTTGCTAATCATTCACATCGACAATCTCTACCCTCGCAGGTACCCACTTACTCCTGGGCGATGAGAAGCAATAATAAGTTAAGTGTCTTTCCTGAGGGCACAAGTGTCAAACGCGGGGTTCGAACTCACACTCTGATTACTCAGCCATCATAACTTGAGTTTGGTGCTCTAAACAGCTCAGCAACGACACGCTACATTAGTAAACCGACCTTGGAAATCTTTATCCTATCTCTTAATGACCATGATTCTACAGAGATGAGAAATCTGAGACTTGTATCCTATTCAGACTCTTTTTTTTATGTCTGCCTAATGAAAAAAGTAAGTTGGCATTGATAATGAAGGCTGTTAATATTGTTATTTTTTTTCTCCTTTTAGAATCAGTTCAAAGACCTCTGACTCAATTTGGAATGAAGTATCAAGTTGTTGGAGCGGACGGAACAAAGCAAATCATCACCTTGCCTTTCACCCTGATTGAAGAAAATGGAAGGCAGAAACAGTTTCTGAGTAAGTGTCTTTGGTGTCTTATTAATTTTTTTTTTTTTAAATAAAAGTGACGCTCTGCTTTTTTTCCCTCATATTTGTTGGTCATTGATAACTAAATACAACGACAAGATGCATGTAAGGCCATGTCTGGATATGGATGCGGCTGTGGCTGTTGCTAAGAGTGTTGCTAAGGGCATCCTATGCTTCAATGCTTGTTTATGTGACGATCAAGCCACAGTCATAGACGCTTATTCGGAACCAGCCTAAATCTTTGCAAGGTGTAGGAAGGTGTAGGAAGTAAGACCTCAGTAAGTTTGTTGGTAACAACTATTGAGCAATTTTGAGTGCGCACTAAAGGTTGACCATCTTGACCGGAACCCAGGGTGGTCGACCATTGGTTGACTGCTGTGGTCGACCATTTTGGAACCAGCCTCCTAGGACCTTGGTTTCTTCCCTGGTCCCGGTAGCCTTGTTTCATGCCAACCTGTCTGAAGCACAGAAGGGAACCAGTGACGCTATTGCAGAATGGTGCAAAGTCGTGAAAGTGCACGTATCAGTGCCGACAAAGAATTGTGTTTAAAACTCATAGAGTTTAAACTAGACTACCTAAAGGTTCAAGTGTATATGTCACTGCGCATGTGCATTGCTAGTCAGTGGTCAACCACAGTTCGACCAAATGTGCACACTCTGTGAATAAAATCTCTGCCCTATGTGAATAAAATCTCTTTGGGGCAAAGTGATGGGTTCAGAGAAGAATCCTACACACTTGTACCACAGACTGCCACAAACTACCATACCTTCCAGGCTAGCATTGGGTGCATGAATTTCTTCTGTAGTGTTTGTACAGCTGGTGTTATGTGGGAACCCCATGGCTTGTGTACTGTGGACTGTAGTCTCCACAGTCTCCTGTGGCATTTTGTGGCCAAAGAGCCAATTGGGCAGGAGAGTGCACCGATATAACCGTGATGTTCGGGGATGAGAGTGGATGAAAATGAAAAATCCACGAAACACCAGTGAAGGGTTTGGTGGCTACCAACCATGCCATAACCCGCATCAATGGCAGCATTCTGTGCTTAAATGTAGATGGGGCAAGCACCTTGGTGTGGTCAAAATACAGTACAAGTACTGTGTTAAGGCTTTACAAGGGCCTGGATGTATGTGGTATTTTGTGGAAAGCCAGTTGGGCAGTTGAGAGTGCACTGATAGTAATGGGGATTTTAATGGCTGACTATAAAGACATTTGATCAAGGGAAGTTTGAAGATTTGAAGGTGCAGGCTCGTCGAAAACAAATAGCCGTCGGGTACATGTATCTCTTGCAAGGAGAATGGGGACACTGTTACACGTTGTATGTGTGTACATGCACATGTACATGAACTTTTCGTGCCACGAAATAGACCGATCCATTAAGCCCAGCCTACCTTAGCAACTGCCTAGCAACAGCACATGGCGTGACTTTCTTGCCACGATCGCAGCAGTGGTGCGGTTGATACACACACAGACATGGTTTTGGTGAACGATATGGATTAAGTTTCGTGTCCTTTTGAGTGCGTTGAGTCCAAAGAACGATGCAGACAGGAAAACTGTTAAACCACTTTTACTCGTCTGTACAAGGACCACTGCTGTGGGATTTGCACCACCAGAAATACGAACAAATTGAAGCTAAAGAAAAGTAAGTACAGTTGTGTGTGCTGTTGTGTGTCAGAACAATGGCGGAGGTTTGTTTACTTTTCTGATGGATTTTTAACGTGTCGGACATTTGTCGGACTTTCATTGGTGTTGTCAAGGCTATGATTGGTCAATACGTTAGTAGACAGGGCTTAATGGATTGGTCTATTGGCCGTCGGCCAGTGACCACAAGCCTGCACCTTTAAGACTAATTTTCTAGCCTTTTTTTGTAAGTGTCAGGCTGACAACACGTTCAAGAGTTTTATTTGCTTTTTTGTCTATGTTAGTAGACAGGGCTTAATGGATTGGTCTATTGGCCGTCGGCCAGTGACCACAAGCCTGCACCTTTAAGACTAATTTTCTAGCCTTTTTTTGTAAGTGTCAGGCTGACAACACGTTCAAGAGTTTTATTTGCTTTTTTGTCTATGTTAGTAGACAGGGCTTAATGGATTGGTCTATTGGCCGTCGGCCAGTGACCACAAGCCTGCACCTGTAAGACTAATTTTCTAGCCTTTTTTTGTAAGTGTCAGGCTGACAACACGTTCAAGAGTTTTATTTGCTTTTTTGTCTATGTTAGTAGACAGGGCTTAATGGATTGGTCTATTGGCCGTCGGCCAGTGACCACAAGCCTGCACCTGTAAGACTAATTTTCTAGCCTTTTTTTGTAAGTGTCAGGCTGACAACACGTTCAAGAGTTTTATTTGCTTTTTTGTCTACGTTAGTAGACAGGGCTTAATGGATTGGTCTATTGGCCGTCGGCCAGTGACCACAAGCCTGCACCTTTAAGACTAATTTTCTAGCCTTTTTTTGTAAGTGTCAGGCTGACAACACGTTCAAGAGTTTTATTTGCTTTTTTGTCTACGTTAGTAGACAGGGCTTAATGGATTGGTCTATTGGCCGTCGGCCAGTGACCACAAGCCTGCACCTTTAAGACTAATTTTCTAGCCTTTTTTTGTAAGTGTCAGGCTGACAACACGTTCAAGAGTTTTATTTGCTTTTTTTCCCAGCCCTGCCAACATGTACTGCTTACAAGATGTATGGGTTTGTGGCTGATAAAGAGTACATCATCGATCCGGATGGGATCAACAGTGGATTGGAACCATTTGTTGTAAATTGCAACATGGAAAAAGGTCAGTTTTGGGGGGTTTAAGTTGTCATTACGTGAATTCCCCTATTAGACGAAAAATCGCTGATGAATTTATCTTTTTGGTTTTAGCTGTTTACATTAAGGCCAGTAGCCAGTGTGGCAAAGTAAACAGCACCCTGCTGAGTTAATCCCATACAATGCCTCAAGCAAGAAGCTTGAGTGTAAAATTTGCAGACCTACATGTACAAATGCAGCAATAGAAACATTTAAAAAAAGCTCATACTTAGCCGATTTCTACGGTTCGAAAAGGATACCAAGAGGTCATTTAATTTGTCTGACAATTGATGAGCTTTTAATACCTAATATTCACAAAAGGTTAAACAAACAATACACTAGGCAAAATAATTTGAAGGTTGCTGGCAAGCTTCATTACACTTTAATAGGCCGTATTTTCGACAGCCAGAGGGCGCACTACTAGAACAATTTTGAAAGTACAAAATATTTCAAAAAATTAAAAATCCAAATTTTTTCAGGCAAATATCTTACGCTGATTACATTATAACACTGTAAATAAAAAATAGCCTCAAAAGTTATATATTAACTGCTTAATTAGAAATCTGATTGCATCTGGTTCACCACACTATTTCTATGGTTTGACCCCCAATTTACCCCAAAGGGCGCCCTCTTGCAGTTAAAAATAAGGCTCATTGGCTTATCACTGATAAGGGTCTACTCCTGATGAGCCAGGGTTTTCTTGTGAAGGTCACCAAAGGATAAATTCCAACCGGAGTTGGCCTATAACCAAGTCGGGTTGGCTTCTAATGGGGAAAACCCGTAGTGAGATTACAGAAAGAAATTCCTTGACAATTTCCGCTCACAAAGCTCGCATCTCTACGTCCTCCCTCATGCCAGACTCCATGCTGTGAGTGCGAGATACGGGTATTACATTAAATACCCTTTATTATAATAGTTAATTTTTGCATCGGGGATAAAGAATATTGTTTGTGTTTTTTGCCAGAACACCGTTGTATGTTAAGCATTGTATGCGTTGTACTTTCCCACGTTAATTGTAAAATTAGGTGAAACTGTCATCAGTCACGACCGCACTACATCCACGGTTGCCAGCTACCCAGCCGGCAAGAATACAGTGGACGTAGATATAAACTACGAGGGCGCTACAAGTGAACAGCTCATCGCTCTGCGGAAAGTATCGGAAAAGTGCACGCAGGAGATGACGCACAAATGCATGAAGAAGTCACCTCACTTTTTGAATGGGAAAGCTTATATTTGGTGGGAGGGTCTCGACGGGGTGAAGAGAGAGAATTGGGGCACGGCAACTGACGTCAAGATGTGTCACTGTGGAGAAAAAGGAGGTAAATCTTTGCGAAGATCATGAGAAGCAACAGATTTTTTTTTACAGATAGATAAATAATAAGGTTTTATTTTATTTGAATTAAAACAGCCAAAAGGCTGATGCCATTCAAATTTTACAAAGTTTGAAATATTGAAATATGACATATAGAGTTACATTAATGCATATATATAGCTCTTTTTGAATATGCCTGTCTAACTAAAAACTTAGGTCCAGGGGTGGATTTCACAAAATTAGTCCTAACTTTCGACTAGTCCTATAAGTTAGGACTAGTTACTCGTCCTAACTCGAGATAAGACTGTAGTGCTAGCGCTTTGTGAAATCCACACCAGGGTCCTAAGAGCGAAGATTGATTGATCTTAAGTGTGTATCAATCTTAATTGCTTTGCAAAGTGTGATGTCACAATAACAAATCACTATGGCATTATTGACAATTCATGATTATAGCAGACCTGTGGCTGTGCATGAAAAGATGAACGTAAGGCATGTATCTATGAAGTTACACGGGCGTTTTATGAGAAAATGTTTGTTTTAACATCACTAATCTGCTAATGGCAGAGCATTTAACAGCAACCAAAACTAATTTCGTTTTTATACAGCTTCAGCATCAGCATCATCATCATCATCATCAAGCTGTGTTCATTCATTGTTGGATGAAGCCCTCCTCACACAGTTTCCATTCTGGTCTCCTTCTTGCTATTTTAGCCCATGGTGTCGTGTCACATATAAAAACATAGGCCTAATATGTTTGATTTGTGAATCCACTTCCCATTTACCCAAGACATGATCTACACGTTTTAAAATGGAATGGCCCATAACATGTTGAGCATTGCATGCAAAATGGATGAATTCGCTGTGTCAATGACTAGTGAGAGGTTTATCACACTTTCCAGCAAAGCATCCCGAATCAGTCTGATGGAATCTATCCAATGTTTATTTTTACAACATGAAAATATGGTGTGGGGTAAAAAAAATCCTGACCGACCGACTTCTTCAAATGTTTTCACAGGAGGGCAACTCAATAGTTTGTTTTTTTGGCCTTAGGTCTGACTTTGTAGCGTAGAGTTAGTCTGAGCAACGTTTGTTCCATAGCTCGCTACGTCGATATTAATTTATGTTCCATCTCTTTGGTACGTCTCTCTACACAGCATGCCAGGTTCAAAGCAGCCTCTGTAACTGTGACGATGGAGAAGGTGCGAGCTTTGATTCGGGAACTCTGGAGGATAAAGACACCCTTCCAGTTCGCAAAGTCGTCTTTGAAAAACCGGCAGCGGAACAGGGCAACGACAATCTTGAAGTCGGAAAATTTAGATGTGGCGGAGATCAGAGTGAGTTTATTATTATACAACTTGAGGTATTGCATGGTGGAGTATCGATTCTAATTTGGGTTTGTGGTAACACCATGTTTACACCTACTTTCCTTGAGCAAAGTATAGTTGTGAATATTAAAACCTTTCATGTATATTTTTTTATCCATTACCGTGGAATACGTTCGTGGATTAAGGGGAATATTATACACGTATGGTCGTTGATACGGTATTATTTTTCAGAACTTTTCAGACCTTTTTAAGTTTTTGTTTTGTTTTTCAAAATAAACACTGTCACGATGAAACCCTGAGTAAACAAAGTAAAGAGAACAAAATTGTTCTCCTAAAATGCACCGGGATTTTTCATTCTCTTTCGAGAAATTATGCAATGTCTAACTGTGAGATAGGCCCAAACCTTGGCCATAAGCCACGGTCGATGATCGGCCAAGGTGTGCCACGGACATGCCTCCCATATGTGGATTATAACAATGGTAAACGACGAAGGTCTGGAATCGGGATTACGCAATAACCCCTAAAAAAAAGGGAAATTTTGAGCATGAATTCCAGTACCCTTTGTCCCTCCTTTGTGCAGGGAAACAAGCATAGCACGGCATGTTTATGCCTGTGCACAATCATGGGCATATGAGAACTCTTTAATTAATTGGGGCAAAGGGGTTGATTTTCCCAAAATTTAGTTGGCTGAAAAAGAAGTCATGTGACCTGAAGTGGTTAAAAAGACCAAGTCTTGTGAAATGAAAAAAGGGCAGCGCAATGAAGACGTAACCCCTCTACTTACATGTACTCTCATCTTTCTTCCTTTTGTGTAGCCTCAAGCACTCTTGAGTTTTTCATCTTCTTGAATCAGATGTTGGCAAAACGTAAGTTCACAAGTTACATTTTAGTCTTTTTAATCTCCTTTTCTCAAAAGCCCCTTGTAGTGTTCCAGTAAAAACTTAAATTTCCCCCGTAGAAGTGCTCTTTATTAATTTTCTTTTTTTTCCACGCCACTTTGCAGCGTGTCGTGGCCGAGTGGTCTAGTGCATCGGACCCAAGTTCTGGTGGTTAAGTCATCAGGATGTGGGTTCGAATTCTCTTCATGACACAGGGGAAGAGGCAGTTATGTTTGACTTGCTACGGATTCATTTACCCCTCCCTGTTCATAGCTGTGCTGTGAAGGGACTTGCGTTTATATCTCGCCATGTCTTGTTTCTGCGCATTGGGGCAGGTTTCTATCCCCTCAGAAAAGGTAGCCCACACCTTGAGTGGCCTTTAGAACTTGTGATGGGTAAATTGCATAAAAAAAAATTAAATAAAAAAAAAAAAAAAAAAAATAGCTCCCCATCATTCCAGTCGTTCTGGTCTCCGGTCTGCAAATCAACAACTTCTTGCTGTCCTGAGATCGTACCGATCATGGGGGGGGGGGGGATATGGGATAGATCTTTTCATATAGCTGCCCCTCGTCTGTGGGATAGTCTCCCAATAAACATTCAATCCAGCAAATCTCTCCGATCTTTCAAAATGGCCACCAAAACTCACTATAACAATTTAGTGTACAATACCAGAGCAAAGTTTCTCCTGCTCGGCAGACAGTACATGTAGTATATTTGTCTTTGTTGAATTGTTTTTCTTTGTAGTGCCACGAACGCCTTTTATTTGGTGGATGTGTGCGCATTATAAGTATTCATTATTTTTATCACAATGAAAAACTATCTTGTCCTTAAAAGACTTAAAAGTTTGGTGAATTACTAAGTATTTATGTTTTTGATTTACACCTAAAAATCATCATACAATAATTCAGTTGGAAACATTTTTTGTGTGCCTTTCAGTATATTTTTACATGATTTTTTTTTCTTTAAAAGTAACAGTCTTCAGGAATGCCCACAAAAATAGGTCACTTGCTGACATGGTTGGATTCCTTCTGTGACATCATCATTACATAATTTATTCATGAGGCATTCCAGAGGACAATCGTTCCTGGACAGGGTCCGCCAAAGGAATGACAAATACTTGTTCTTTCTTTTCAAAAATTCACTCATGAATATGTTTTATGTAATGCATGTGACGTCACAGAAGGAATCCAGCCATGTCAGTAAGTGACCTATTTTTGTGGGTGTTCCTGAAGACTATTATTTTTAAAGAAAGTAAATGATGTACAAATATACTGGAAGGGACAAAATGTTTTTTCTCAAATGAATTATTGTATATTAACTATAAGGTGCAATATAAAAACATCAATACTAAGTAATTCACCAACTCTTCAAATAACAGGTCTGGTGGTTAGTTGTCTCAAAATGAAGTAGGGAACAGTTTTGAAAATACCTTTTTATTAACCGCATAGTAACAATGAAATGTCCACAGAGCTTGTGCAATAAAAACAAACATTTGTGTTTAAGTTCTACATACGAAGTGTAGACCTAACAACAAAGGATGTCCACACTGTGTAGGAACTTGGAACACTGTGTGGACTTCCACACCTCCACACATGTGTTTTCATGAATTAGATATTCTAAGTGATGTTTGAAGCTTTGCATGGTGTGAAAAATAATAAGGAACTATAATTAAATAGTAAACTTGCGGGTACAACCATGTATGAAAACTCTTTTAGAAAGGAGTGGTGGCTCTGAAAAGAGCCGTTGGGGTCTCGACGTTTCGAACAGTATACTCTGTTCGTCGACAGGAGAATGCTGGGCTGCTGATGATGCTGGTGCTTAAGTGGGGCTAAGGGATGCACATTTTTGGACAGCATTGAATAGCTCAATACCGAGTATTATATTAAAGGGATCGGGTTGTCCGGAAACCAGCTCTCAAAACACTGTCTGATAGAAATGGTGGTGGTTTTGAAAGATTTCTTGTTCTTAACTGCACGATGGCAAAGGGATGTCCACACAGTGTATGTCACAAAGGATTGTGTGTGTATACTGTGCTTATTACACATAGGTGTAAGGTTAATCAAATATATTGTATTCTTTATATCTGATACAATTAATATAGTATACACATATGGACTGGCAATGAGGGGAATAGTGCACGTCTATGCACCCCGAGGGCCTGTGAGTGACCAGGAGAGGGTCCTATTTCCCGAGGCCGAAGGCCGAGGGAAATAGGACCCTCTCCTGGTCACTCACAGGCCCTCGGGGTGCATAGACGTGCACTATTGCCCGAATAATGCCAGTCCGTATGTGTTTTATAACACACCTCAGTCCAAAATGTCGGGTAGAAGAGTAAATCGCGTTTTTTTGGCCGGAGATTCTTCTGAATCCGCCGCCATTTTTGTTCTCTTGAGGGCGCTGTTTACCAGTCAGTAGTTTTGGGGTTTTTGAAACTATTTCCCGCTTTGCGAACTTTTCCCCCCAAATGAAGCACGTGCAGTGCGTGTGGTGCAGATTTCATGCACTAGGCTATATTAGTTAGCCCCACGCGACCGTGTTTCAGCCAATCAGGATAAAGAACCAGGGAGAGGTGTGTTATAATGATTAATAATGACGCTCTTATTTGTTCTCTGCACAGCCCTGAGGACTTGTGAAGAGTTTAAGAAGAAGGGTTATGAATTGGATGGTGTGTACTTGATCGACCCCGATCAGGACGGAGGAGAGAGACCTTTCACTGTGTTCTGCCAGATGGAAAAACAGAGAGGTCAGAGGAATTTTGTTTTCTTCCCCAGAACAAAGAACAAAACACCGTTTCTACAGTCGTGGAAAATCCTTGAAATTAAGCGAACATCAGGCGTGCATTTTTCAAGCTGATTTTCATGTCTATTATTTTTTTTCCACCCTATGTTTTAGTGCTGTAGAAAACACAAAAAGTACAGCACAAAGTTTTGTGGGCTTGGCTGTTTCCACTTTCTCCTTAAAAAACGGCTCCCCCCCTGAACTAAGCTATCAACAAAATAGAGAGACCGCCGTCATACGGCTGGATAGCTCAGATGGTAGAGCATTGGCGCATTAACCCGTAGGTTGCAGGTTCAGATCCTGTTCTAGTCAATTTTTCATTCATTCACCCATAAATTGAATCAAATTTACTCAGTCCCTTGTGGTTTGTTGCTTGATATTTAAAATGAATAGTCGAATCCCCTTGAGGTGATTCCTGTCCTGCCACTTCCTAGGTTGTATCGTAGACTTGGGCGTGATCCCTGGTTATATGGCAGTTTCAGGTTGAATGGCTACTGACTGCCATCCGTGAACAAAGATATTGACAACATAGGGAGACCGCCTACATTAGCGCTGGATAGCTCAGTTGGTAGAGTGCAAGCACGTTAATCCGGAGGTCCCAGGTTCAAATCCTGTTCTAGTTAATTTTTCATTGCTCATCCCCCCCCCAAAAAAAAAAAAAAAAGAAGGAAAAAAAAGAAGATAACAAAACAGAGCAGAAAACAAAGTGGCATATCTGTATCATGGAAAAGTTGTTTGTGAGAGTTGAGAAAAAAAAAAGTTTTGGAGGTGTTGTGGAATCTGCACAGCCCACACACAATGATTAGATTATACTGAGGTATGGCATTCTTCCTGTTTGCATTCTAGGGTTGGATTTCACAAAATGAGTCCTAACTGAGAACTAGTCCTAGCTTATGACTAGTCCTATAAGTTAGCTCTAGTTACTTGTCCTAACTCGAGATAAGACTGGTCCAAGTGCTTTGTGAAATCCACCCCAGTTTACTTTATAGGGATGAGATTCGATGAGATGTGACGGGCATTTTGGTAAAAAGCTTTTTAACCCAAATACTGTGGTCTCCAATTCGGGGTTACCAGGAAAAGGCAGGTGAACTTTTTTTTTTTTATTAAATGTATCTTTTAAAGGGAAGTGGGAATTTTCACTGAAACAAATTAAGCTGTCTACAGAGTACTAACTAATCAGTTTATTTCCCGACCCTTGGCTGAAACTTTTTTGACTTTTTTTTTATTTCCCAACATTGCATTTGTCTCGAGATTACACTCATCGGCTGTGTAGCATAGGTTCTAGTGAATAATAGCGACACTGATAAACAATGGCAACCAGAGGTTGCAAGTTTGTGGGCTGAGATCAGATTGGGAATCAAGGGCATTGTGCTTTGCACTCAGCAGCTGAGACTGCGTTGTCTCCATCTTCTGTTTTTACTGCCTTCTCACTTACCTGTCCTGGTGTGGATTTCACAAAGCGCTAGGACTAGTCTTATCTCGAGTTAGTTGCAAGTTTGTGGGCTGAGATCAGATTGGGAATCAAGGGCATTGTGCTTTGCACTCAGCAGCTGAGACTGCGTTGTCTCCATCTTCTGTTTTTACTGCCTTCTCACTTACCTGTCCTGGTGTGGATTTCACAAAGCGCTAGGACTAGTCTTATCTCGAGTTAGTTGCAAGTTTGTGGGCTGAGATCAGATTGGGAATCAAGGGCATTGTGCTTTGCACTCAGCAGCTGAGACTGCGTTGTCTCCATCTTCTGTTTTTACTGCCTTCTCACTTACCTGTCCTGGTGTGGATTTCACAAAGCGCTAGGACTAGTCTTATCTCGAGTTAGTTGCAAGTTTGTGGGCTGAGATCAGATTGGGAATCAAGGGCATTGTGCTTTGCACTCAGCAGCTGAGACTGCGTTGTCTCCATCTTCTGTTTTTACTGCCCTCTCACTTACCTGTCCTGGTGTGGATTTCACAAAGCGCTAGGACTAGTCTTATCTCGAGTTAGTTGCAAGTTTGTGAGCTGAGATCAGATTGGGAATCAAGGGCATTGTGCTTTGCACTCAGCAGCTGAGACTGCGTTGTCTCCATCTTCTGTTTTTACTGCCCTCTCACTTACCTGTCCTGGTGTGAATTTCACAAAGCGCTAGGACTAGTCTTATCTCGAGTTAAGACGAGTAACTAGTGCTAAATCATAGGACCAGACATAAGTTAGGATCAGTCCTACGTTATGACTAGTTTTGTGAAATCCACCCTGTTCATTCCTACCATCAGGAATCACTGTTGTCCACCATGATCTGAGCGACCAGCGCACCGAAGTCAACGGCTATGCAGAACCAGGAAGCTACAGCAGGAGCATCGGCTACCGGGCTACTTTGAGACAGATTGATCATCTGAAGGCTGTCTCCGGCAAATGTGAACAGGATCTCATGTATGAGTGCCAAGGGTCAGCGTTTCATGTCGGAACGGTTCTCAACCATTGGTGGGTGTCTTTCGACGGAGAGAAAATGAAAAACTGGGGCGGTGCTCCTTGCGACTTTGATGGGTGTGCTTGCAAGGTTAATTCGAGTGAGTAGAAACCAGTTCATACTGAGTGTCGTGGTCGAGTGGTCTAGTCCGCCGAACTTAAGTTCTGTAGTTTATAGAATGTGGGTTCGAATCCCGGCCTGGCCAGTCGCGATACTTGTGTCCTTGAGCAAGACACTTTACCATAATTGCTTTGTCCTTCAGACTCGAAAGTTAAGCCGTAGGTCCTTTGTACTAGGATGGGTAGTGCACGTTAAAGAACCCAGAACACTTATCATGGAAGAGTAGGGGTTTACCCCGGTGTTTCTGGTTCAGATGAAAAAGCATCCTTATGTACAGGTTTCCTCATGCTTCCGAGCCAAAGTGATTAAGTTTGCTTTTGAAGCACCCTTGGTTTCATTACCAGAAAATAATTATTATAATAATACTGCTGGTACACATCCAGCTACAATTTGGCTCTCAGCTGTGATGCTCATACTTTAAGAAAAATTAAAATTCTATATGCTCTGAAGTTCTGCATTTTAACTTCATTTTATTCCATATTTAAAACTTTACAAAGAAGTATAAAAATTACAGGAAAAAAAAAACACGATTAGAAGAATAGATACATTTAAGTTGCTGAAATGTTAAGATATTTTTTTTTCTCTGAACGAATTTTGACTGATGATACTGTTTCCTCCCCAGGTAGTACTTAATAAGCAGGACAGTTCTTTTCAGAACTAAGTTGTCCCCCCCCCCCCCGAATTCCGAAATCTACTCCGCGGTAGTAGAACAATAACAGGACAAGTTCTCACAAGAACAATCTACTGTATATAGCAAAGTAGATATAATCACAAGATGTTACCGCAAACCGAAACGATTTAAATAAAAAAAACATAGTGAATCCTCTTTGTCTTTTAAGTGTTAGGTTAAATAATTACTGTATGTTTCATTTTCACAGGTTGTGTCGACAACCTGAAGTGCAACTGTGACAAAGATGACAGTGTAATGCGTAAGGATGGTGGCAAACTGGACGACAAGGACAAACTACCCGTCACCCAATTACGCTTCGGTGACACAGGCAACGCTGGGGATTTGGGATACTTCACTCTTGGTCCACTAAAATGCTGGAATGACTCTCAAGAGCACATAACTTTGCGATGTAAGATTCTTTATAATCAGTTATTAGTCAATTTGCTATGAAATGCTTTAAGGTAAAGTATGTCAATGGTTTTTTTTTTTTGACGGGATTCTTTTGGCAGAACTGCCGGCATCTTTTTTCTTTGAGGGTACTGCTGGCGCAAAGAAACCCCAACTTGACAATGCCAAGAGAACAAAGATTCTCTTTGTTGGATCGTTTGTTTTGATTTTGACTGAAAAAGATGCCAAATCCATGCACCGTGAATTGCAAAACATCGGCCGTTACCTACGGCATAGGGTGGTACTAAACATGTTACCATGGCTCGATTGCCGGCTCATTCTGACTTACCACCATTGAGCCGAAATACAATGAATGAACAATGGTGGCAGCCTCTCGATGTCTCGTAATCCTCCTCTTCGAACCAAAGGGCAAAGGTCTGTAATCGGGGATTACACAAAAATGGCCTCTGACTAGCCACAAAATGGCAATATATATATAGGACCTTTTTTGTCCGTGTGTGAATAAAACGAAGCGTTTATGTGGTCTGTGCACCCTCTGTAGTTGAGTGACCGGGGACCTTTGCTCCGGGGGTCCGAAATTAAACAAAGGCATCTTAAGACGGCTTCTGTTTCCAGGCAGGGGGAATCATTTGCGTGTATTCATGTCATCCAAAAAATGTATCCTCGTTTGATGTTTTTAACTTTTTGTGATTATTATTGTAAAAAAAAATGCAATTCAGCCTTCTGGCTTCGAGATTTTTTTTTATTGTTCAATAAACCAGTTATAATAATAATAATAATCCGACGCCTACTGGTTAAACTATGATATGGTTATTTTCTCTAGGCAGCCTGCTCGGGCCTTTGAGAACAATTTCTTGCCGGGGTGTTTGGTGCTGGGTTTGCATGCACACTATGTAAGATAGCGATGTCTAAAATGGTGGGATTTTGACATTAACTTTTGTTTGAACCCTAACCACCCCAGGTCAGTCAAAATCCAACACGGGGTAGCGTCGGACTATGGCTGGTTGGGTACCAATGGTTCAGGGGACTGTGGCTGAGTGTGGAAAGTAATACTATAATATGCAACCCTGTTGGACTTTGGCCGCTTGTAGAAAGTATTATAACACCTCTTCCTTTGATTCTATCTGTTGATTGGCCGAACGTGTGTCACGTGGTGTTGTGTATTTTTACTATCACACTGCACACACCGACCAAAAGAACTATTAAATGGTACTATCCAACGATAGCCTAGCAACCGATGTACTATCGAATGGATACCCTGGTACCCTGACTGCATTGACTTCAAGCGTTGATTTAAATGAGCTGTGTGACAACCTCGAACAGGGTGAAACGATCAAATAATACGTGCTTTTGAAATACGATATGAGAACGAAGGCAATAATATTAGTCTGGTAACCCTCTTTCATTTTGTCAAGATTTCCTGTCAGATTTTATACAGTTGTTTGAAGATTGATTACTACATACGCACAGTTGTTTAACGAATATTACATCAAGAATAGATGATATCAAGGTGTTATAAAACAAATATTGACTGCTCTCGGTGATCCCCGGAGTCGGGAAGATAGGCTGCTCTGGGGATCACCTCGAGTGACTAGTTTTACTACGCCACTCGAAGCAGTCAATATTTGTATACTATGATGCAAACTTGATGGGCTTGATACTGTCATAACAGAGTCATCAGAGTCCGGCATTCTCCTGAAGACGATCAGAGCATACTGATCGAAACGTCGAGTTGTTTACCATCGGTTCTTTTCAGAACCATCCCAACTCATTACAGATTTTCACATGGTGTCACCGCAAAGCTCACTAGATTGTATTCCCACCATGCAAAGTTTCAAATCTTACATACCCAGTCAGCCAAAATCAAAGAGCACAAGACCTGTTGGAGTATGATGGGTTGTGCACTGTCCCCATATGTGTACTGTGGGAGTATGATGGGTTGAGGTCTCCTAGTATGCTTAGGGGGTTAAGGTTAATGTGTTATAATTTGTTTTCAGTGAAATCTTTTAGTTAGGAAAAAAATTGTAATTATTCTTACGATAGGAATGGCATTTATACGTTTGAACAGTAGTGGTGCTGCGTGTATTCTAGCACACCCCCTCCCTCCCCAATGTAAAAAGTTGGGCTGCACCACCCACAGCGCCCTCCTTCTTTCTTGCATGCCCGAGCCTACTGAATCCAACAGAATCCAACAGCTAAACAAAGGTCTGTTTCAAAAACGTAACTCATCATACCTTGCAGGAAAAAATACTGAGCGCTTTGAGACGCCCATCGGGTGTGATAAAGCGCTATATAAGAACTGCGTATTATTATTATTATTATTAAACTATGTTGTTTTCTTTAAACCTTGTGCACCCATTTCACGCCAATTTTCCTCAGGTTGATCCGAGCGGAGATGTGATTTCTCAAGATGTTTTTTTTCCTGATTTCAGGATTTTCTTTAAGCCTCATTGAGCCTTTCAAATTTCCTTGAAAGAAGTACATGTATGAAGCAGTCACTAAAGGGAGATGGGTGCAGTCCACATTGTGTCAATCCACACAGAGTCTGTAAACCTTCCTGAATTGAAACTTCTTAGAGGTTCCAGGTCTAGGGCTAGAGGGAACCGAGGCCTGCATTTTTCAGTTTTTTTTTTTTTTACATAATTTGTCAAATCTTGTCCCTTTCAGCAGAGTTTGCCCTTAACTTTTTCAGCAGGACCCGTTAGCTTATTATTTTATGAGTCTGCAAGCTTTTTCACTAGTCCATAGTGTACAAATATTGAGTGACTCAGAGTGCAATAGGAGGAATATTATCGTGAGGTAAAATTTGGACCGTTCCATTTCACGAGGCGAAGCCGAGTGAAATGGAACAGTCAAAATTTTACCTCGCGATAATATCCCTTCCATTTCACGAATTAAAGTCACTCAATATTTGTTTTATATAACTGACTGTAGATCCTTGTCATTTGATTTTTTCACAATAAACACAAAATCAAATCCATACGGTTCCTGAACCACCCACCTCTCTGAAAATTCTGAAACAACTTATAAACAACGTGGACGACTCCATGTAGACACAGACGTGCTATTTTCCGTACTCCACGTGCGCGTGACACCGAATTTATCTTCAAGCAAATTTGACGCGCACAGCTTTACAACCTTTCATAGGTGTTTCTTTGTTTTAGCAGCGGTGCTCTATCGCTCAAAATCATTGGGAACGAGGATGATCCTAACCGTTCAATAGTAAATACTATTCCCCTAGGGCAAATAGGACTTTTGGATCACCGACGCTGATGGGAATAATATTGAATGTCATGTGATGTAGGTTCCACCAATCAAATGACAAGGATCTGTGTGGCAGTTATATAATACATATAAAATAGGGATGCTTTTCAACACTGAGCTAGCCAGCCAAACCAAAGATACTAGAAACACAAGATGGGACACTCTATTCAGAAACATGAAACGTAATATGGGTGTGCCTGCTGTCGTTTGGTAGGTAGTTTGCGCAATAAGTAGGGCCTACTGAAGGGAAAAACTTAGGCCAAACGCTCCCACCAAATAAAAAAGGTGAAGGCTGATGAAAAATTTGGCGTTCGGCTATAAATTGTGCCAACAATTCTAGCAAAATTGACACATGGGGTAGGGCGCCATCGCGTGGTTGGTAGGTAAAAAGGCGTTACATCTGCTACCGTGCAAAACGGCGCAAGTGTCCCATCTTGTGTTTGTAGTATCTTTTTGGCTGGATTGCTGGGAGAGATTTTTTTGACTGGCCCTCGGGTGTTTAAGCTGGCGTTTGGCCAGCAGACCACTGTTAAGGGAGAACGCTGCTAATTTAAACAGTTTCTTTCTGTCTACTTTGTTTCCCCTCTAGACCCACTCAAATCTTGCAGTGAAATTAAAACGAATGACCCTTCTGCAAAGAGTGGTAACTACTATATCAAGCCATCACAACATCAGGACTATTTCCTTGTCTACTGTGACATGTCTGTTACGGAAGGTATGTGACTTTTAGGGTGGCATGGGTGGCGTGTACGTACAGCACTTGCCTCTCACCAATGTGTCCCTGGTTCGAGTCCTGGGCTAGGGGCCATGTGAGTAGATTTGTGTTTTGGTTCTCTCCTGTGCCACAAGGGTTTTTCTCCAGGCCATCCGGTTTTCCTCCCTCCGGAAAAACCAAACACTTTTGATCTCAGGCTGTGCTCCATGGTCATATATGGGTTGATGTGGCTGCCAGCCAAAGGTGCCCTTGAATGCCTGCAACTCGAACATGTGTAGCCGCGTCCTTCGCAATTCAGCTTCTCAGCTGCCAGTAAGGATGACTAGCCTCCCAAATTATTAAATTAGTATTAGTACCAGCATCAAGAAAACTGTGATCTTTCTTTTGCATGCTGTGACATCGTGAAATAATCAAAATACTCTGTTATTTACCGTTTTTTGGACCAATATCTGCTTTCTTTAGGAATGACGGTTTTATACCCAGACAAAGGAGTAACCCTTCAAATCGACGGCTTTTATGAGGAACCTGGAACGTGGTCTCGATCTATCCAGTATGGTGCATCAGACCGGCAGCTTAAAGCCCTGACAACGCTTTCTGCCTCCTGTGAACAATTCATCAGCCACGGCTGTTTTGGTTCCCTCCATCACAGCACTGAGACTGGGAAGATGTACACATGGTGGGAGTCGAGGACCGGGGCTAAGATGACCAACTGGGGAGATGTGGCTGACGGTTGCGAGTGCTCTGTCACCAACAGTAAGTCTAGGGCCCAAAAGACCTTTTCTTTTGCAACGAGTTTTTGGCCATCGAAGATGGAGAAACCATCAACCATCAACGGGGAGCCATCACTGCAAAGCAAAACCAGCTAATCACAGTTTGCAAAAATGTGATACAAATATTCAAAAATGTTTAACATTTATTGTTAACAAACCAACCAATAAGGGGCATGCATTTTCTTTCAATAGAAAGTTTGCAAAAATGTTGAACTTGGTCACAACGTCTGTCAACAAGACTTGAAGGTTTTGTTACAAGACTTGAATGGTTTGTAACAAGACTTGAATGTTTTGTTACAAGACTTGAATGTGTTGTTACAAGACTTGAATGTTTTGTTACAAGACTTGAATGTGTTGTTACAAGACTTGAATGTTTTGTTACAAGACTTGAATGTTTTGTTACAAGACTTGAATGTTTTGTTACAAGACTTGAATGTTTTGTTACAAGACTTGAATGTTTTGTTACAAGACTTGAATGTTTTGTGACAAGACTTGAATGTTTTGTTACAAGACTTGAATGTTTTGTTACAAGACTTGAATGTTTTGTTACAAGACTTGAATGTTTTGTGACAAGACTTGAATGTTTTGTTACAAGACTTGAATGTTTTGTTACAAGACTTGAATGTTTTGTTACAAGACTTGAATGTTTTGTTACAAGACTTGAATGTTTTGTTACAAGACTTGAATGTTTTGTTACAAGACTTGAATGTTTTGTTACAAGACTTGAATGTTTTGTGACAAGACTTGAATGTTTTGTTACAAGACTTGAATGTTTTGTTACAAGACTTGAATGTTTTGTTACAAGACTTGAATGTTTTGTGACAAGACTTGAATGTTTTGTTACAAGACTTGAATGGTTTATAAGACATTTGCGAGTTAGATTTGAATAATGTCTGGTACAATGAATTGAATGGTCACAAGTTACCCCTTAAATTTTACTTGCTCGGACAGTTGCTATATCAAATGGTTCCGGGCCAGCTTTTGTACAGCAACCTCTGGATGAGAAAACCCTGGTATAGGCAATCTCAAAAATGTAGAAAACATGATTTTCAACATGCCGGTCTCTTTGTGAGAACGTGACGAAATATCCCGTTTTTATTACTGTTTTTCTCTAATTTTTACCCATGCATCGATGTGTATAAGCAGTACTTTCCCGAGTTCTGTGAAAAAAAAATCACAGGCATTTTCCTTGGGTGGGATTCGAAACCACGCCCGCCCCCCCCCCCCCCCCCCCCCCCGCGATTCTAGAGCATATGTCTTACTAACTAGACTACTGAGACTGCCCGGTAGCTAGAGGCAGTTTGAATCCTATTAGCAGCGGGTACCGCAACCATTGTCATATCTGTTTCAAAATAATTTTCTTTATCCCTGCCCGATGCAAAAAAGTAACATCGATGACATTTGTTTTGGTTTGTCTCACTATTTAAAAATTGTACAGCTTGTAAGGGAGGTCCCAACACCAAGTGTAACTGCGACGTTAACACTCAGAGTTACATGATGGACGAAGGTTACCTGAGGGATAAAAGCAGCCTGCCTGTGAGTGGGATCCGCTCTGGTGACGTCAGCGATGATAAGGGACTTGAGTATGGAACTGCAAAGCTGGGGCCACTAATGTGTAAAGGCTACAGTGAGTGTCTTTGGGATTTTCTTTAAACCTCTGAAGCCCGGTCCATACTTCACGCGAAAGCGAAGGTGAAGCGAATTTTGGTGACGCAACAATTCGGTTCGCGCTGTTTTTTTAATTGTGACGCAAGGAAATTCGCTTCGCTTTCGCCATTCGCGTGAAGCATGAACCGGGCTTTACACTATTCATCTGAAAAATTGGGTTAAAACCTACTTCAATGTACCGATTTGATGCCTAATGCCCCCCCCCCCACGCCTGTAAAGGAAAGCGGATGTCCTTTAAAATAAACAGGCTCAAGTTCTTTTCATTATGTGCTTTTGCTCACAAAAGTGGCTCAAAGTTGTTGTTTTTTGTTGTTGAAAGTCATAAGGAGTGTTTATCCATTGATCAAAAAATAAATGCGTGGCAGTCTTGAAAGCAAAGGTGGGGAAAAAAGGAGGTCCTACACATAGTCTGGACATCCGCTGTCCTTTGCGGTCGGGTGGGGGGGCATTATGTCTAAATTATATTTTTGCTGCATTAATACTTCCAATCAACTCAAACTACACACAAGAAGTCAGGGCGGCTACACGTATGCACAGGCAACAGAAGCTCTTGACTTTATGTCACAAGTTTGCTTATGTTTATGCTAATTATTGCCCCCACTGGAGGGGCGGGGTCAGTACTTAAAAAATCGTCAAAATTAAGTTTTAAATATTTATATTAGAAACCATTTTTTTTTTTACGAAAAAAAAGGACACATAGCTGCAGTGGTATAAAGCACCATAAAGGAGCACTGTTCGGACTGGTGTATAGAGAGATAAAAAACACTATTCCAGCTCTGTCAGGGATTTTTTATTTTTTGGGGTAAACGTCTGTTCTTCAACCACTTTTTAATCAGATCACTCTGCACCTGTGACAATTTACCATTTGTTTGCTTGCCTTGCTTTTCATGCAACTTAGGTTTTTTTTTATAATCTTTTTCCATAATTTTTACGTTTTTCTTCAGTTGTAATGTTTTCCAATTGTTAAGTGTAAAAAAAAAAATGTTCCTGTTGTATATTGTCATGCAGGTAGAATTCTTTGGTCACAATGTGATAATGTAAAGAAAAAAAATTTCAAACCTCAAAAACCTTCAGATTTTCTGGAAAGAGGTGAAGATGCCAAGAAAGCCATAGCCCTTGTTGCGGCCGAATAATTCTAATTTCCATTTATAGTGGTGCAGAGAGTCTGTAAACCTCTAAAATATATTGTCTTATATAGTCCAAAAACTTCATCCCCAGACTAAGATGATATCCCTCTGTTGACCCGATTCGCCCAATGTCATGATTTTGTTGTGCCATTTTGGGAGTCAATAACCCTGCGTGTCAAACAGTGTGGTGTGCATTTCGTTGTGTGCCCGGCAAAAGGACGTAAGGGAAAGTTCCCGGCAAAAGGACGTAAGCAGTTTATGTTAAAATTTGTGTTTCAAAAATCATGAGCGGGAAAGTTTTGTAAACATGTTGCCATGCAAAAGTCATTCTAGAAAGGTTAAATTCTGCATGGGGAATGGGGAAACATGTCTTCAGGGTAATTCTAGCCAAAAAAAGAAAACTAACAAAAATGATGTATTTTTCATGTCAGGAGCCATTTTGTTGCTTACGTCCTTTTGTTACTGGGACAAACTACTTTATGTTCCCGGCAAAAGGGCATAAGGTCTTACGCCCTTTTGCCGGGCACACGACGATTTTTGATGCGAAGCAGCATTTACACGCTTGCCCTAACTTTGACGTGTAGTTCAGACTCCCGAAATGGCGAGTGTGGCAGACAGTGTCTGCGTGTGGCATTGTCGCAAGTGATCGCTGGAGGAATTTTATTGAAGATTTGTACAATCGTTTGCTCAGTCATTTGCTCAATTTATTCTTTTCTCTTACAGGTGGAACGGTTCTGCAAGGTGGGTTCACAGCAGGTTGGACTTTTTATCAAGAAATGAAAACCAGAGACAGTAATGAGTGTGTTTACTATGCTCTCTAACATTGGGTTGGTTCACACTTGACCAAAGTAAAAAGGACCATGGAAGGAGTTGGAACTCGCCGGGCTATAACATAAAGAAATCTGTGGGCTTTAAAAGCTCCCTGATATAAAACTTGCAGGGCTCGAATTTGGGGTAAAATTCCACAAGACCGCAGAGCTTGTAGCTCAAAATTTTTACCGGACCAGAATTTATTTTACAAGACCAGAATCTTCATGAGAAAGACCTTTCTGCAAAGTTTAAAATGGAAACTGTTTTTATTTGAACAAGAAGAGAAGATTTATCTCATTTGTCTTGTGAATAAGTATATTTTGATACTCAACAGAATTGAAAGATATGGATCAGATACAAGGTCAACATTTTGTACATAATTTCTCATGTTTCTTTTTGTTCAAGATATTACACAGTGAGGTATTATTATTCAATTGAAAAACACAAGACCGCCGGACTTGTCCATTCATGAGTTTACCGGCCCGATGCTAAAATCACTGGTCTGGGGCCTGCGATCCAAAATCACTGGTCTGGGGCCTGCGGTCCAGTGTCAAATTTGAGCCCTGACTTGTTCAGCTGTTATTTTTAGACTTGTTGATTTTAAGTGTGGTTGTTACGCTATCACAAAATATATCACATGACCATTTTGGTCAGTGAAGTATCTTGCCTGCCAGGTTGCCAGGTGGAGCGCACAACGTCACTCTTTTTGTAAACAGGGTGGCAAGATCTGTGGTAAGCACGACAACTTGATAGTTTCATATAAATTAGGCCGACGGGCCCAATTTCATCAATTTGTTATGCATAACAAATTGCTTAGCACAGACACAAATATTGCTTAACAGAAACAGGGTACCAGCCAAAATACCACGTGATGTATGTTGTTTTTGACTGGTTCCCCGCTAATTTTTACTGAGCAGAAAAAGTTTGCTTAGCAGCTTGATGAAAATGGGTCCCGGGCCCATTTCACAAAGAGCTAAGATTGATCTTAATTGTGCATCAATCTTAATTGCTAAGCAAAGTTTGATCAATTGAGTACAAATCACAATGGCAATATTAACAACTCTTCTTAAAGCCCCAGCTCACCATTGGTAAACTGACTGTAAATGCTTCCATTCTTCGCACAAATCAAGATATTTGTAATAAAGCCAAGCTGTAAAAATGTCAGCTCATTTCGTTGTTTCATTTGCGAGAAAACTGTAAAATTGTTTTAGCATTTTTGTACACATTCTTATAGGCAGAGTTTTCGTCTCACTGAGACGAAAACTGTTTTTGGATCTTATTTCATTTATTATTTAAAAAAACGATAATCCTTCAGGCAGAGACATTTCAAGGAAAGTTTTCTACCAGCATTATCTTTATACCATGTAAGGTATATGTGAGCAGTTACGTTTTTCTTCTTACCAGTGTCGAGCTGGGGCTTTGAGATGAATCTTAGTGTTTTGTAAAATAGAGCCCTGGGCCCAACTTCATAGAGCTGCTGAAGCCCAATATGCTTACCAGAATAAGGTTACCAGCCAAAATAGCATGTCACATGTACAATCTGTGACTGGTATCCTGCTTATTTTTGCTTAGCAGAAAACTTTTAAGCGCTATTTTCTGCTTAAGCAGCTCTATGAAATTGGGCCCAGGTGAGAGCATTTGTAGCAGCAAAAATGACTCCATATACTTTGAACTCTATTTATTTCAGAAGAGGTATGTGACGAAGTTAAAACGGAAATCACCGAACGTTTTCTCCCGGAAAAAGATTTTGACGATTTCCAATTTGAAGTACGTGGTACAGGAAAGGCTGTGGTGAATCTAGCCACGGCAAGAGACAGTTATTCATCATACAGAATTGGTGAGAAGGTTTTGCTTTTATCGCCCAAATTTGAGTTAAACCTGCTTGGTTTTCTTATATGTTTTTAGAACAAAACATAGAAGTGAAACCTGGTGGATGCCGTGTGTGGTTAACTGTGCGTAGCTGCTTTTTGAGGCAATCTTTTTGCTGTTAATTTTGCCGTGCACATTTTAGATGTCCACAGGTGACGTACAGGGCATGTACAGCGTATACAGATAGCAGTTCAGCTCAGCTTCCCCCTCTGTTCTATTTCTATTTTTATAACTGTTCTTAAAAATGTTACTGAATCTTACCCACAGCCTTCAATACTGCTATGTACTCTCACTTAACCGGTTGCAGGCATGAGATTTCTCAGGATTTTTCCTGATTTCAGGATTTTTCTCAAAATCTCCTTGAGCATTCAAATTTTCGTGAAATGAAGCAATCATCAAAGGGAGAAAGAAATAGGCCACATTGTGTCTAAACCTGTAGTTTTGTATTATCAGGTGACACACAGAGACTGTCAACACTTGAATTATAATATCTGGGAGGTTCCGGGTCTAGAATAAGGGAGAACCCAGGAAAGCAAGCCACTTTCAGGAATTTTTACAATAGGCAAATCTCATCCCTGCGGTTGTCGCTGGAAGCCATGCAGTAACAGGAGAAACAGTATTTAAGATGGCAGACGTTTGGACTTTGACGTTTCCATTTTTTTTTTTTTTTTTTTTTTTTCAGAAATTGGATTGGATGCAGAAAGAAGTGTGTCCGTTAGCCTGTGCGAATATGACAAATGTTGTTCTAAAAAGGAAGAGAAATCCTTTAGCGCTAATTCGAACGGTCGCTTCACACTCCGTCTTCTGAATGGGGACATTATACTGGGATCAGAGGAAGAAGAATTGAGTTTCACCATGCATCAGAATGGCGAAGCACCCTTGGATGTTAAGTACTTCACCTACAAGACAGAAGACGGAGTGGGCTACTGGAAATTTGGCTGTTACTTAACGAAATGTAAGAGAGATTATTATTTTTTTTTTTTTACTTTGATCGAAGAAACATCCAAGTTGTAGTACTTTAACAAGATTATTGGTTAAAAATAACAAACTAAAAACTGTTTCTTTTGGAAATGCAGCAGGGATTTTGAAACTTTGATTTAAGAAGCACCCAAATTGTAAGATTTAAAATTGATTACCCGCGTCTGTTTTAGTGTAATCCTTAAACTATGTCATCTCCCTGGGGAGTATTAGGAATGTGCTAAAAAAAAAATATAATTGCCTCTACCTTCACTGGTACCCATTTAGTCCTGGGTGAAGAGACGCAAGTGCCGTGCTCGAGTACACAGGGGGTCTTCTGCAGGGTGTAGACCCACTCACCCGAATAACTTTGCCACCAAAACTTGAGTTCGGTGCTGTAGAGCCACTTTGAAAGTAAAAAGCACAACTTGATTGGTTTCCCCTATCAAAATGGCTGCAGAGCAGCGTGTACACACCCAGGCTCCGTATGTAAACATTTTTATCAATTTGTGATGTGAAAAAAAATCTCAAAACTTGAGAGAGATTTATACACACAAAAAAGACATACTTTGACATCTCACCATGCAATGCCTCTAACCCAAATAAACATGCCATTATAAAGTGAAAGTTTTAATGACATTTTTAGTTGTAGCTTTTTACCCATACACCAATGTATACTCAGTACTTACCCCAGTCCTGTGAAAAAATATTCACAGGCATTTTTCCTCAGGTGGGATTCGAACCCACAACCCCTGCCATTCTAGAGCAGATGTCTTACCAACTAGACTACCGAAACTGCCCGGTAGGTAGAGGCAGTTCGAATCCTATTATCAGCGGGTACCGCGACCATTATAATAGATGTTGAATTTTGGGTAAAAACTACAACTAATATTCTTTATCCCCAATGCAAAAAGAAAGTTCAACAATGAAATTTTATATCATATCATTTTATGTCATTTATATCCTAGATATATGCAAAACAGCAAGTGACACAATTCAGTGTCCAAACAGCGAGCCAAACGTCAGGAATTATAAATACGGAGTCCCAACGCTGGACCCATGTACACCCAGGGTGAGAAATTCATCATGCACCAGTATGGAACGGATGGATAAAACTCAAGTTGATAAGTTATGCGTTGCAAACAACAGGTGTCATTACGTGATGAGGAATCCTGGTTCGGTGTCCGTCAAGTGCTCAGATGACCAGAACATTCTTACGGTGGTGTACGATTGTAACAAGGATGAGCGGAAAGGAAGAACACTTGGTTCCGACCCTTGCAAAAGTAAACCTTGCCAGAACTCTGGGAAGTGTAACGTTTTGAAGGATAACACATACAGTTGTTCCTGTCCTAATCTCTTTGAAGGTACCCACTGTGAAATAGGTAAGGATCAAAGAGCTTTATTTCTTGACTAGAGTACCAATTTTTATTTAATTTTGTTACGCCTCCTGCCTCCTGTGATGCAAGAAAATTTGCTTCGCATTCGCCATTCGCGTGAAGTATGAACCAGGCTTAACTCTATGATTTCGACACAGAGATGGAGTGTGCAGAACCTGCTCAGAGAGAGTGTAACAGGTTTGTCACAGGTTTTTCCTTTAAAGGGTTACTGCCATCACGATCAAAGCAGGCCTGTGGGTGTACATAGGGAATTATGAACTCTGACCCAGTCACTGCGCTCACGCGAGCTGGCCGTCACATGACAATGTAATAATGACAGTGCCCTTTGAGATGTGATGACCAGTGTGCGCGCGGGTAGTAACTGGGTTTATAGAGTTCTTAATTCAGGCCTTGTGCTTAAGCTTTTTGTAAAGTAGCCCAAGGGGCTAGTAAGCTGTGTATTTTACTTGCCCCCCCAAGAAGTTTTTGTTGCCCAAATTCTAAACACGTATTGTCATAAATGTATCTTCCTGACACTAATGGTAGCGATCACAACCAGTTTATAGCGGTCAAATGAAGTTACATTTACACTCTCAAAAATGAATGAACACATTTCTAAAATGTTTTATTCACATCCGAAAGGGAAGAAGCATGAGCATTATAAACAAGTAAGTTGCACAGTCTTTAGTAGCCCACATGGCAAGTTGAGAAGTGGTGTTTACTAGCCCATAACAGTTTTTACTAGACAATGTACGCTGGGCTAGTGTTAAGGGTGAGCCCTGTAATTCCATGTGTAGCCAAAGGCCTGCTATGATCATGACGACAGTCTCCCCTTTAGGATAATAACGGATAATATTATAATTTAGGTTTTCACATCTTCATCGTATTTTTTTTTAAAGTACTGTGTGCACACGATTATTTTGTGCAGAGATGGTGGAGTGCAGTGCCTTGGGGGACCCTCACTACAAAACCTTTTTAAAGAAGACTTTTGACTTCCAAGGAAATTGCACGTACATTTTAGCCCAAGAATGCCAGGAAAACGATGATGACAAGCCTGGGTTTCAAGTTCTGGTAAAAAATAGGTCACCTCCATTGAACTATGCAGTTTCCAGCACTGATAGTGTGGAAGTTTTGTTTGATGGTGTGGTAAGTTGCTCTCGTTGGTTTTTAATAAGGGAATAAAAGAGTGTGACGAGGTCTTAAACGGCAGCTTAAGACCGGCAGGGTCGTGGCCGTGTGATAAAGGACCTAGCCAAAGATGAGTTCCTTTACCGCGTGGCCCGACGACCCTGCAAGGTTTTAAATGGCCGTTTAAGACCGAGTCACTGTTCTTTTATTCCCATTTGTAAATACGCTTTTTGTTTATAGGTGTAATATAGGAAAGTCTGCAAAACCTTTTCGGTGTTGATTTCACAAAGCGCTGGGACTGGTCTTATCTTGGATTGGGACGAGTAATTAGTCCTAACTTGTAGTACTAGTCCTAAGTTTGGACTAGTTTTGTGAAATCCACCCCTGTTTTTGTACATTTTCAATTCCTGTCCCCGTGCTCCATTTTGCGAAGGGTCAGATTGCACAACTGTCAGCGGTTGTGCGTATGCACATATCGCATATTATAACACCTCTCCCTTTGATTCTATCTGTTGATTGGCCGAACGTGCGTCACGTGGTGTTGTGTATTTTTGCTATCACACTGCACACCGACCAAAAGAACTATTAAATGGTACTATCCAACGACAACCTCGAACCCGGTGAAACGATCAAATAATACGTGCATTTGAAATATGATATGAGAACGAAGGCAGTGTGGTACCCCCTCTTTCTTTTTGTCAAGATTTCCTGTCAGATTTTATACAGTTGTTTGACGACTGATATACGCACAGTTGTTTAACAAATATTACCACAAATTGGATGGAACTGTCCTGACTGGCTTTATTCAGCCACCGGAAGGTCTCTGGTACAAACTCTGGAATATGTTTCACAGATTTCGAGAAAGAAAAGCCTCGATCGAACAAAGAAAGGCAACAATCATCATTGCCGTACCACACTTTCCTATGGAGGAAGTTGTGTTTGTTTACATTTACTACCCACATAGGTCACTTGACGCGGGTCGCGCAATCGGTCTGTTAGACTTCTAATAAAGCAGTTAATATACAACTTTTTCATTTTAGCTCTTCAATTTTATTTTGTTATTTTGTATTGTTTCTCGGCAGTTTTACTACGTAAACAGTGTGAGATATTTGCTCGAAAAATGTGTATGTTTTGAAATATTGTTGTACTTTCAAAATGGAATTAGCATTGCGCCCTCTTACTGTCAAAGAGATGTCCTCCTGGTTTGACCTTCAGATGAGTCAATAAGCCTTGGGTCGTGTAGGCCTTGTGCGTTGTCTAATGCATGTAAAAGAACCTAGAATACATATTGTAAAAAGACTCTGCACCTGTTCAGTTGCCTCGGTACTACTTTTAAATGTTCCAGTTGAAAGTAGATTTATTTATTTATTTACTGATTTCTTCTTGATACTGGGTGTCCCATTCAGTGCTTACAAAGCACTGATCTCACAGGGGTCCCAGTAACATGATACAAACAGTTTAAAATACACGATGAAAAAACCCCGATAAAATTAGGTTTTCATTGCACAAAAGAATCTAAAAAGGCATGAAAAAGAAGAACAATACTTTAAAAAAGCAACAACAAAAAATACAATGTAATCGGTCGTTCTTTGAGAACAGTCAAGTAAAAAGTGGGTAAAAATTATTGTAATCAACATCAAAAAGACTTATCACCCATACAGTCAAAATAGTCAGTTAGTCAGTCAATGTTAAAGCATTACACTGTCATCAGTCAGTCAGTAGGAACAGTCAATGAAGATGTCAGTGAACGGGTAATGACTATACAATTAGAAAATAGATGATTATGAGCTAAGTGGGTTGACAAACCTTTGAACAGCTGTGGGAATAGGATTTTTGAGGCTTGCTGGAATGTTATTCTAGGCTTGAGCACCACGATATTGAAAGGTCTTTTCTACCAGATTCGGATCTAGGAAGTGGTAGAATAACATTCCCTTGTTTAGTTGCCGATGCTGCATACTCCTAAGGAGTTTCAGGAATGCTCAGGGCACAACAAACATGGTATACAGTGCTCATCACACATTGGTGTAAGGCATATTGACAAATTCACTTATGCTTATCTCTAACAGTGGCAGCTGATTACAACACAACGCCTCTCAGCAATGCTTAAAAGGGGATGTAAATTGGAAATCATTCAATCCTTCCCACTTTACAAAAGGAATCTCGCTTCTTTTTAAAGTCTGTAAGAAAAAGAAAAAAAATACAATTTATACAAGATATAATATCCACAAAGGGTTGTGATACCGTAGAGCTTTTTCAAGACAACTAAGTGTCTCAAAATAATACTGTCCCTGTTTGTTGTGCCCTGAGCATTCCTGAAATTATCTCAACTCCTGAGGAGTATGCAGCATCGGCAACTAAATAGACGCACAGATTGATAATCATTGACATCAACCATCCCAACCCTTGCAGGTGCCCATTTACTCTTGGATGAAGAGGATCAGTTATAGTGAGGTTGATGCACTAGAATGCTCGGCCGCGACTCGACATAAGCATTTATCATGAAGTAAAGCTATTTTGTTTCTTCCCCCCCAAGAAAATTGAAATGAAGCAAGATGGAGAAGTCTTTGTTGACGGCATACTCACATCACAAAGAGCAGAAAAAGATACTTACACACTGAAGCTGAACGAGGATTCAATTGTAAGTTTGATTTAAACACGTAAAGTTATCGACTCCTTACACCAACCCTCACGCGCGGTGGCTACTGCTGCCATCGTTTGCTATTGTGGAAGTCAACATGCAAGAGTGTAAATGCCACACCCCATAGAATGCACACTACACTGTAAAACACAAAGGTACACTGACTTCCAAAATGGCGCACCCCAAGATTGTTGTGAAGATGACTTCAGGTGAATTGGGTCAATGGATACCAAGTGCTGGCCTCCTGAACTCAGACATGTTCGAGGTATGAGTGTGACAAGGGCCCAATTTCAAATAGAGCTGCATAAGCAGAAAATACTGCTTAAAAAAAATTCTGCTGAGCTAAAATGAGCAGGATACCTGTCGGAGATGGTACAATACCACATGGTGTTTTGGCTGATAAGCAAGATTTTGTCGTGCTTAGCTTTTTTTTGTTTATGCTGTTGTGGTTAACCAGTTTCTACCGGGATTCGTCAATTTGTTTCTCATCGAGCATGCTGGGATTATTTTCGCAGAATTGCCGGAGTATAATTTTTCTTTGAGTGTACCGCTGCCACAAAGACACCTTGACTTGACAAAGCCTAGAGAACAAGGATTCTCTTTATTGCAGTGTGATTGTTTGTTTTCTCAATCATCGAGACAAGGTCAAATTCGCGCACCGTGAATTGCAAAACCTTGGCTTAATGATTGGTGCTAACTCCAGAACCAAGACTGGCTTCCTGGTTCACTCAGGATTAACCTCCATTGAACCAAACTACAATGAATGAAAAAATGGTGGAAGCCTATTGATGTTTCGTAATCCTTGTCTTGAAACAAACGAGCAAAGGTCCGGAATCGGTGATTACACAATAATGTCTGCATAATAGCCCCAAATTGTTGAAATATTGAGCACCATCTGACCTCTTTGCGTGGCTGAAACAAAGCGTGTGCATGTGGCATGCTTTTTGCAGGCTCAGCAGTGGAATGTCCAGGCAACCTTTGTTCCGCTGTCCTGGTTGTACACATTCTTTTTGCAATGGCGTGTTAGAGCATCACTCGGTTCAAATGATTTTGTGGATACACGTCAGCCAGTGCCAACTGCTTAAAACCTTCGCAGCATCCGAGAGACAAAAAATAATCCAATTGTTACCAAATATGGTCATAATTTTTTTTTTAATGGGCCAATAAGGCCAAGATTCCATGTAATCCTCACCCCTGGTGTACCCCACAAGCCTGTAGACTCCCATTGGCCAGACCCTAACCACTGCAGAGTAAGGAGTGTTGAAAGACACCAGCCACCTGTCTCAGTGTAGTAATTGATTGACCTTGTGGCTAAGGATCCTTGGCACAAGGCAGTATGCAATTTGTGAAAACAGCTTGTGCGGCACGTGGATCTTAAATAACACAAGTGTAAGTCTTGACTAGCACTCCAATTCACCCCCACAGTGATTTATAATGGCTTTGGGCTTGCAGGGTGGGTTATTGACCTTAAAGACAGAGTGGACGAAATTTAACCTCCTGGATCCAGCGAAGTTGTTGATTAATGTGGTTGCTGCGAGGGTTTTAAAGTAGATGCATGAAATAGGGCCCGAAGTTTGCATTTAATTTGTTCAGTGACTACCCAGCAGCTGGGCCCTATTTCATAAAGGCGTTAAGCAGAAAATACTGCTTAGCAAATTTCTTGGCTAAGCAAAAAATGTGTGGGGCACCAGTCAGAACTATGTAAACTTTAAGGAATTTTATTTCTTGTTTTACATCTTGCACTTCTGTTTTGTTCCTTCAGTCTTGGTTGCTAACCGTGTCTGTCCTTGCGGCACCAATCAAGACCCTTTCCCTTTGCTCTCTTTCTCTGACTCTTAACTTCCTCTCCAGCCTTGTAATTGTTGTCCAGTCTGCACCATAAGCGAGTACCCAAATAATGCACTGATTGGAAATCGTTTCTTCAGCGTTAGTGGGAATAGTTCTTCATCTCAAAATACAAAATTAAGCTTGCCAAATTTTTTAGTAAGTTAGTTCATAACTTTTATTGCTCAAAATATGACATCGGGACCCTTGTTCACACATCAAAACAATATCCTCCCCCCCCCAAAAAAAAAAAAAAAAAAAAAAAAGACAAAAAAAAACCACACACACGAGCACAACAAACAAAAAACAAACAAAAAAACAAAAACAAACAACAACCCTAGAAAACATTGGACTATGAAGACAATCACATAGTCACCCAGTTTCGCCGGAGCCAGCTGGAGTCTTCTCTTTACTTTCTCTGCTGCCTCATTTGCCCCGAGGATGAGTCTTACCATGCTGACACTTTGTCATTTATTACTGATATGTTTCCAGGAGCTTCAGGTAAAACTACATGAACCAAATTATAATCTGACTGTGCAGTGGAACAACAAAGATATCGCCACAGTGATCCTTCCAAAGGACTATCCCAAAGATGTCTGTGGATTATGCGGTCACACCACCAGAGACCAAGGATTTTTAACAAGAGATGGAGATCCGGTACGTGATGATTTGGTGCTATTGAGATAAATTTTGTTCACTTGTTCACCCTAGCGGTACCCTGTCCTGTAGACGTGAAATGCCATGCATTGTATACTGTAAATTAGTGCTTTTTTTGTAACGGAAATTGCAAATACAAATTCCACAAATAATGACCATGGCAGTCTATGTCATTCACAAGTTCAAAGCTTACTTTCCAAACTCTATTTGGGAACAACTTGAACTTTCACAAAGGTCAGTGTAAAGTCATGTGGTGTATTGTAACACCTGAATGCTACGAGGGCACAAATTCCACAAATAATGACCATGGCAGTCTATGTCATTCACAAGTTCAAAGCTTACATCCCAAACTCTATTTGGGAACAACTTGAACTTCCACAAAGGTCAGTGTAAAGTCATGTGGTGTATTGTAACACCTGAATGCTACGAGGGCACAAATTCCACAAATAATGACCATGGCAGTCTGTGTCATTCACAAGTTCAAAGCTTACTTCCTAAACTCTATTTGGGAACAACTTGAACTTCCACAAAGGTCAGTGTAAAGTCATGTGGTGTATTGTAACACCTGAATGCTACGAGGGCACAAATTCCACAAATAATGCCCATGGCAGTCTATGTCATTCACAAGTTCAAAGCTTACTTCCTAAACTCTATTTGGGAACAACTTGAACTTCCACAAAGGTCAGTGTAAAGTCATGTGGTGTATTGTAACACCTGAATGCTACGAGGGCACAAATTCCACAAATAATGACCATGGCAGTCTATGTCATTCACAAGTTCAAAGCTTACTTCCTAAACTCTATTTGGGAACAACTTGAACTTCCACAAAGGTCAGTGTAAAGTCATGTGGTGTATTGTAACACCTGAATGCTACGAGGGCACAAATTCCACAAAAAACGCCCATGGCAGTCTGTGTCATTCACAAGTTCAAAGCTTACTTCCTAAACTCTATTTGGGAACAACTTGAACTTCCACAAAGGTCAGTGTAAAGTCATGTGGTGTATTGTAACACCTGAATGCTACGAGGGCACAAATTCCACAAATAATGACCATGGCAGTCTGTGTCATTCACAAGTTCAAAGCTTACTTCCTAAACTCTATTTGGGAACAACTTGAACTTTCACAAAGGTCAGTGTAAAGTCATGTGGTGTATTGTAACACCTGAATGCTACGAGGGCACAAATTCCACAAATAATGACCATGGCAGTCTATGTTATTCACAAGTTCAAAGCTTACTTCCCAAACTCTATTTGGGAACAACTTGAACTTCCACAAAGGTCAGTGTAAAGTCATGTGGTGTATTGTAACACCTGAATGCTACGAGGGCACAAATTCCACAAATAATGACCATGGTAGTCTATGTCATTCACAAGTTCAAAGCTTACATCCCAAACTCTATTTGGGAAGAACTTGAACTTCCACAAAGGTCAGTGTAAAGTCATGTGGTGTATTGTAACACCTGAATGCTACGAGGGCACAAATTCCACAAATAATGCCCATGGCAGTCTATGTCATTCACAAGTTCAAAGCTTACTTCCTAAACTCTATTTGGGAACAACTTGAACTTCCACAAAGGTCATTGTAAAGTCATGTGGTGTATTGTAACACCTGTATGCAACGAGGGCACAAATTCCACAAATAATGCCCATGGCAGTCTATGTCATTCACAAGTTCAAAGCTTACTTCCCAAACTCTATTTGGGAACAACTTGAACTTCCACAAAGGTCATTGTAAAGTCATGTGGTGTATTGTAACACCTGTATGCAACGAGGGCACAAATTCCACAAATAATGCCCATGGCAGTCTATGTCATTCACAAGTTCAAAGCTTACTTCCTAAACTCTATTTGGGAACAACTTGAACTTCCACAAAGGTCATTGTAAAGTCATGTGGTGTATTGTAACACCTGTATGCAACGAGGGCACAAATTCCACAAATAATGCCCATGGCAGTCTATGTCATTCACAAGTTCAAAGCTTACTTCCTAAACTCTATTTGGGAACAACTTGAACTTCCACAAAGGTCAGTGTAAAGTCATGTGGTGTATTGTAACACCTGAATGCTACGAGGGCACAAATTCCACAAATAATGCCTATGGCAGTCTATGTCATTCACAAGTTCAAAGCTTACTTCCTAAACTCTATTTGGGAACAACTTGAACTTCCACAAAGGTCAGTGTAAAGTCATGTGGTGTATTGTAACACCTGAATGCTACGAGGGCACAAATTCCACAAATAATGACCATGGCAGTCTATGTCATTCACAAGTTCAAAGCTTACTTCTTAAACTCTATTTGGGAACAACTTGAACTTCCACAAAGGTCAGTGTAAAGTCATGTGGTGTATTGTAACACCTGAATGCTACGAGGGCACAAATTCCACAAATAATGCCCATGGCAGTCTATGTCATTCACAAGTTCAAAGCTTACTTCCTAAACTCTATTTGGGAACAACTTGAACTTCCACAAAGGTCAGTGTAAAGTCATGTGGTGTATTGTAACACCTGAATGCAACGAGGGCACAAATTCCACAAATAATGCCCATGGCAGTCTATGTCATTCACAAGTTCAAAGCTTACTTCCTAAACTCTATTTGGGAACAACTTGAACTTCCACAAAGGTCAGTGTAAAGTCATGTGGTGTATTGTAACACCTGAATGCTACGAGGGCACAAATTCCACAAATAATGCCCATGGCAGTCTATGTCATTCACAAGTTCAAAGCTTACTTCCTAAACTCTATTTGGGAACAACTTGAACTTCCACAAAGGTCAGTGTAAAGTCATGTGGTGTATTGTAACACCTGAATGCTACGAGGGCACAAATTCCACAAATAATGCCCATGGCAGTCTGTGTCATTCACAAGTTCAAAGCTTACTTCCTAAACTCTATTTGGGAACAACTTGAACTTCCACAAAGGTCAGTGTAAAGTCATGTGGTGTATTGTAACACCTGAATGCTACGAGGGCACAAATTCCACAAATAATGCCCATGGCAGTCTGTGTCATTCACAAGTTCAAAGCTTACTTCCTAAACTCTATTTGGGAACAACTTGAACTTCCACAAAGGTCAGTGTAAAGTCATGTGGTGTATTGTAACACCTGAATGCTACGAGGGCACAAATTCCACAAATAATGACCATGGCAGTCTATGTTATTCACAAGTTCAAAGCTTACTTCCTAAACTCTATTTGGGAACAACTTGAATTTCCACCAAGGTCAGTGTAAAGTCATGTGGTGTATTGTAACACCTGAATGCTACGAGGGCACAAATTCCACAAATAATGCCCATGGTAGTCTATGTCATTCACAAGTTCAAAGCTTACATCCCAAACTCTATTTGGGAACAACTTGAACTTCCACAAAGGTCAGTGTAAAGTCATGTGGTGTATTGTAACACCTGAATGCTACGAGGGCACAAATTCCACAAATAATGCCCATGGCAGTCTATGTCATTCACAAGTTCAAAGCTTACTTCCTAAACTCTATTTGGGAACAACTTGAACTTCCACAAAGGTCAGTGTAAAGTCATGTGGTGTATTGTAACACCTGAATGCTACGAGGGCACAAATTCCACAAATAATGCCCATGGCAGTCTATGTCATTCACAAGTTCAAAGCTTACTTCCTAAACTCTATTTGGGAACAACTTGAACTTCCACAAAGGTCAGTGTAAAGTCATGTGGTGTATTGTAACACCTGAATGCTACGAGGGCACAAATTCCACAAATAATGACCATGGCAGTCTGTGTCATTCACAAGTTCAAAGCTTACTTCCTAAACTCTATTTGGGAACAACTTGAACTTCCACAAAGGTCAGTGTAAAGTCATGTGGTGTATTGTAACACCTGAATGCTACGAGGGCACAAATTCCACAAATAATGCCCATGGCAGTCTATGTCATTCACAAGTTCAAAGCTTACTTCCTAAACTCTATTTGGGAACAACTTGAACTTCCACAAAGGTCAGTGTAAAGTCATGTGGTGTATTGTAACACCTGAATGCAACGAGGGCACAAATTCCACAAATAATGCCCATGGCAGTCTATGTCATTCACAAGTTCAAAGCTTACTTCCTAAACTCTATTTGGGAACAACTTGAACTTCCACAAAGGTCAGTGTAAAGTCATGTGGTGTATTGTAACACCTGAATGCTACGAGGGCACAAATTCCACAAATAATGACCATGGCAGTCTATGTCATTCACAAGTTCAAAGCTTACTTCCTAAACTCTATTTGGGAACAACTTGAACTTCCACAAAGGTCAGTGTAAAGTCATGTGGTGTATTGTAACACCTGAATGCTACGAGGGCACAAATTCCACAAATAATGCCCATGGCAGTCTGTGTCATTCACAAGTTCAAAGCTTACATCCTAAACTCTATTTGGGAACAACTTGAACTTCCACAAAGGTCAGTGTAAAGTCATGTGGTGTATTGTAACACCTGAATGCTACGAGGGCACAAATTCCACAAATAATGACCATGGCAGTCTATGTCATTCACAAGTTCAAAGCTTACTTCCTAAACTCTATTTGGGAACAACTTGAACTTTCACAAAGGTCAGTGTAAAGTCATGTGGTGTATTGTAACACCTGAATGCTACGAGGGCACAAATTCCACAAATAATGACCATGGCAGTCTATGTTATTCACAAGTTCAAAGCTTACTTCCCAAACTCTATTTGGGAACAACTTGAACTTCCACAAAGGTCAGTGTAAAGTCATGTGGTGTATTGTAACACCTGAATGCTACGAGGGCACAAATTCCACAAATAATGACCATGGTAGTCTATGTCATTCACAAGTTCAAAGCTTACATCCCAAACTCTATTTGGGAACAACTTGAACTTCCACAAAGGTCAGTGTAAAGTCATGTGGTGTATTGTAACACCTGAATGCTGAAGTACAATGTACAAGGGCATTTTTTCAGACCCCCATACCTTACGATTAAGCGACTTGAAATGAGAGAAGGCCGTCCACCACAACTTTACATCATCTTGATCTGTTTATGTACAATAAGACAAGAGCCAGTGGTTTGTTGGCACATTATCACCTCTTTGTTTAACTTTATATTTGTTTTTTTTGTTCCTGATTATGAAACATTGCTTGTGTGATTAAACAGGCCGAAGACCTAACTACTTTTGGCAATAGCTGGCAAACTGATCGGAAAGTTTGCGTGGCAAACACTGATGTTACAAATGCAAATTCATGGAGTTTAGATAAAATTCCAGATGCTGATCGACTCAAAGCTGCGGAGTTTTGCTCAGCGATCTCTTTGGAAGGTATGTTGTTTTAATTTGTCTGATGGGCTTTATTTATTTGTTTACTTATTTATTACCCTTTTTTTTTTTTGGTGGGGGAGGGGGTGCGCGGGGGAGATAATTGGGTTGAAAAAAGGAAAGTCATGGCGTCATTAAGATTCATTTTGTTGTTGAGAAGGTATTATTTTGAGAAGGTATGATACAGAAATTTGACACTCTGTAGCGTAAGTGTTTAGACTACACGGTTTCAAGTCAATAGATCACCGGCTTAATCACTGACCCAAAAAGCAATTTTTCGATTTCGGATTGGAATGATGTCTGAATGACAAGTGAATGCTCAAACAGAAGGGGTTTGCCCAAGTGTTTTCTGGCATGGTTGGTTAAAGATTACGCCACATCACCTTGTAAACCAAGGTGCTGCACAACTAGGTCTCACACCTCAAGACAAAGTTTTGCATACTTGTCGTAAAATAATTGAGGGCTTTGAGATGCCCTGCCAGGTTTTAACCAGTTGCTGCCGGGAGTCTTGTTTTTTTGGTCCTGTCCCCCTGGCAGGATTCTTTTGGTGGAACTGCCGGAATCTTTTTACTTTGAGGGTACCGCTGGCACAAAGAAACTCTGACAATGCCAAGAGAACAAAGACTCTCTTTGTTTGATTGTCCGTTTTGTTTCTCGACCGAGAAAATGTCAAATTCACACAGGGTGAATTGCAAAACCACGGCTGTTACCTACGGCATAGGGATGAACAATGGTGGAAGCCTCCTGATGCCTCATAATCCCATTCTTGGAGCAAAAGGACAAAGGTCTGTAATCGGGGATTACACAAAAACTGCCTGTCAATGGGCACAACAAAAAAACCGAGTATATTCAAAACCTTATTTTGTCCTTATGTGGGTGAAACAAAGCGTTAGACGGCGTGCGCATGGTCTGTGCACACTCCTCATTTGAATGACCGGGGCGTCCTTTGCTCTGGTGGTCCGAAACTACATACATGTAAAGGCGTCTTAGCGCAGCTTCCGGGGGAAACATTTGCATGTAAACAGGTAATCCGGCGCCAGCTGGTTGAACCGACTTGCTACTCTTTTATTCCCATTCGTAAATGCCCCCTTTTTTTTTAAAAAGAAAGCTTAATAGCTTCGGAAAATCTGTTAAAAACATTATGTTTTGTAAATTTTCAATTATTGTTATTATTTTATTATTATTATCATTATTTTAATAACCCTCAAATTGCCATCAAATAATGGAGTAAAAAAAAAATCTTTTTTTTTCACGTCCATTTTTGATAGAAATTTGAGGGTGGTTTAAAACAAATGATTGAATCTTGCCAAATGAACTTTTATGAGCTTTCAGATTGAAATTAACATTTTACTGTTAATAATCATTGTTCCCCATACATGCACTTTTTTTTTTTAACATTGTTTATTATCATCCAGTATGCGCTAGTCCTCCCACCCGAGTTGCCTGTGGAATTTTTTCCACAGGACTCGAAAGCACTGAGTATACAGTGCTTATCACACATCGGTGAAAGGCAAATTGAAATTTATATTCATTCCCCCGATGCAAATACATGTATTGACATCTAGCTACATGTATTTTGTAATTTTTGTGTAAATTTTTGTCTGGCATTTCTTTTTATGTAATGTGCTCTTGAACAGGCTGGTCCTGGAGGGGGGTGCAATATAAGTTCAATAAATTATTATTATTTTTATTATTATCATACTCCCAGTATTATATTGCACTCTGTGAGTGTCATCCATTACGCTCGGTATACGAGCAGTGCAAAACAACATTCTAAAATTTGCGCATTGCTTGTTTGGACAAGGGGGTACAACGCTGGCTGGAAGACAAATTTGTTATCGCACGTACGCTCGCTTTGTTATTGCATCCCACTCGGCCTTTGGCCTCGTGGGATACGGGATGCAGAAGCGCTAAATGTTTCCGCATTCCACTCGCACTAATGCCATTTTTTTTTTCATTATCTATTCTTGCAGATCCTTTTGCAGAAAAATGTCCAGAAATGTACAGTACACGTGAGACTTACAAGAACTGGTGCATATATGATCACTGGCAAAAAAACAAGGAAAACTCTTGCTCTTTCATAAAAATATACATGGCGAAATGTACTTTGGAAAACAGCGCCGTGATGTTCCCTTCTGAGTGGTTAACAATTCATTCTGATTGTAGTAAGTAAGATTTGAACCCTTGCACGATGTGAAGGTTAAGAGTAGACTTGATGACATGTCGTTGCTAAGTCGTGTTTTGTCCATAATAGGCCATATTTTTGACAGCAAGAGGGCGCAATACTAATTTCATTTTGAAAGTACAAAAATCCTTCAAAATATTTAAAGTACAAATTTTCCAATCAGATATCTTACACTGATTACGTTGTAAACTGTCAAGAAAAAGAACCCTTAAAAGTTGTTTATTAACTGCTTTATTAGAAGTCTAATTGCATCTGGTTTACCACACTAGTTCTATGGTTTGACCCCCAATCTACCCCAAAGGGCGCCCTCTTGCAGTAAAAAAATAAGGCCTATTGCCGTCAATAATTAAGATGTACCAGCGACATGCATGCCGCCATTCAGGCAACGTTCGTAGGCTAGAGGGCAACATCCATTCATGCAACGGTCATATGTAGTGCATGGTCCGTGGTCTAACGACTTGACTAACATGTCTCTTGATTAATGTTCATAAATGCGGCTACAACATTGCATATGCATCAGTTTCCATACAGAGGGCCAATGGTAGCTTGCCCACCATTTGGTATAATGCATCGGCTGAAAGAATGTTCATGAATATTCATATTTTCATAATTCTTAACCAATCAGACCGCTCCAACCAATTTTGGTGGCAAGTACACAGCTTGTGTCAAGTACACAGCTTGTGTCAAGTACACAGCTTGTGTACAAAGCTGGGTACAATTAGTTATTCAAGTCTGTAACTGGAGCAAAAACCCACGCGTATTGAGATCGAGGGTGTACGTACTCTCGATCTCAACGTACAGAACAAATAGTCCTAGTTGCAGGGGGACTATATGGTCTGTACGTTGTGGCTGGTTCGAAAGTAAGACCACTCAATTACAGACTTGATTTCAAGTCTAAGGTAAGAGGTACAAGTTTGCTGTCGACAACCGTGCACGTGTAATAACCTCTTCTTGGAAGGAGCAGGGCTGGGTTATCCAATTGGTACAGTATATAGGCACTGTGCCTAAAAGCCTGCAAAAAAGAAAATTGGGGTCGACACAAAAATGGAAAGCCTACGAAAGTACAAGAGAGAAAGTACTTAAGCACATACACACACACATACAAGAAATGTTGTTGAATTTGTAACTGTGTTTCTCTGGACTCTGGAAAAGCTTCAGACTAGTAGTAGTGCATGTTCAAAGCTTACTGCAAGCCTCAATACAAGTAATGCACTATGAAATTGACCCTGGAGCCTAGGGCCTATGGATCACTGGTGCCTAAGGCCTAGGGAAGACTGGTGCCTAAAGGCCTATGGAACACTGGTGCCTAAGGCCTATGGAACACTGGTGCCTAGGGCCTATAGAACACTGGTGCCTAGGGCATACGGAACACTGATGCCTAAAGCCTATGGAACATTGGTGCCTAGGGCCTATGGAACACTGGTACCTAGGGCCTATGGAACACTGGTGCCTAGGGCCTATGGAACACTGGTACCTAGGGCCTATGGAACACTGGTGCCTAGGGCCTATGGAACACTGGTGCCTAAGGTCTATGGAACACTGGTGCCTAAGGCCTATGGAACACTGGTGCCTGAGGCCTATGGAACACTGATGCCTAAGGCCTATGGAACACTGGTGCCTAAGGCTTATGGAACCCTGGTTCCTAAGGCCTATGGAACACTGGTGCCTGAGGCCTATGGAACACTGATACCTAAGGCCTATGGAACACTGGTGCCTAAGGCCTATGGAACACTGGTGCCTGAGGCCTATGGAACACTGATGCCTAAGGCCTATGGAACACTGGTGCCTAAGGCTTATGGAACCCTGGTTCCTAAGGCCTATGGAACACTGGTGCCTGAGGCCTATGGAACACTGATACCTAAGGCCTATGGAACACTGATACCTAAGGCCTATGGAACACTGGTGCCTGAGGCCTATGGAACACTGATACCTAAGGCCTATGGAACACTGGTGCCTAAGGCCTATGGAACACTGGTGCCTAAGGCCTATGGAACACTGGTGCCTAAGGCCTATGAAACATTGGTGCCTAGGGCATACGGAACACTGATGCCTGAGGCCTATGGAACACTGGTGCCTGAGGCCTATGGAACACTGATACCTAAGGCCTATGGAACACTGATACCTAAGGCCTATGGAACACTGGTGCCTAAGGCCTATGAAACATTGGTGCCTAGGGCATACGGAACACTGATGCCTAAGGCCTATGGAACACTGGTGCCTAGGGCCTATGGAACACTGGTGCCTAAGGCCTATGGAACACTGGTGCCTAAGGCATATGGAACCCTGGTTCCTAAGGCCTATGGAACACTGGTGCCTGAGGCCTATGGAACACTGATACCTAAGGCCTATGGAACACTGGTGCCTAAGGCCTATGGAACACTGGTGCCTAAGGCCTATGGAACACTGGTGCCTAAGGCCTATGAAACATTGGTGCCTAGGGCATACGGAACACTGATGCCTGAGGCCTATGGAACACTGGTGCCTAGGGCCTATGGAACACTGGTGCCTAAGGCCTATGGAACACTGGTGCCTAAGGCCTATGAAACACTGATGCCTGAGGCCTATGGAACACTGGTGCCTAAAGGCCTATGAAACACTGATGCCTGAGGCCTATGGAACACTGGTGCCTAGGGCCTATGGAACACTGGTGCCTAAGGCCTATGGAACACTGGTGCCTAAGGCCTATGAAACACTGGTGCCTAGGGCCTATGGAACACTGGTGCCTAAAGGCCTATGAAACACTGATGCCTGAGGCCTATGGAACACTGGTGCCTAGGGCCTATGGAACACTGGTGCCTAAGGCATATGAAACACTGGTGCCTAAAGGCCTATGGAACATTGGTGCCTAAGGCCTATGGAACACTGGTGCCTAAAGGCCTGTGGAACATTGGTACCTAAGGCCTATGGAACACTGGTGCCTAAGGCATACAGAACACTGACAGTGCATTACAGTACATGATCATTGTTGCATTTTTTTATTCAATCGAGGCTTTTCTTTCTCGAAATCTGTGAAAAATAGTATTCCAGAGTTCTAGAGTTTGTACCAGAGATCTTCGAGCCAGTAAGAACAGTTCATGAAGTTTTGGAGATTCTCCAAGAAACATATGTTCATGATGTGGTTGTACTAGGTTGCACGGCAAAATGTTTGGTTGGGCCAGACGATATCGATCACACACTTTTTAACACAAGAATTTCACAGTTTTGAAGTTGAAATCATCCAAAGAAAAGGCTTTCCCAAACTGTGTGATTCCTTTTTCTGTTTGAAATTCAAATATAAATGCTCACTTTTCCAACTTTCTTTACTTTGTTCCTGTCATCAGCTCAGATGACAAAGTACCCACTACAGGTCATGTGATGACATGTAGGCATTAGTCAAGCAATCGGTCTATTATCATGGGCTATGCACGAAAAAATAATGTTAAGGCAGTGTCAATTGCCAGCGTTTGGCCGATCATAAAAAAGTGACGTTGTCTGGTACAGTTTGCTAATACGTCATACAAACGTTGGACATACCGACTATGGCCCAACAAATCTCGACGTTGTGGCAGGGTTGGCCCGAAGTCGACCCAACATTGGCCAAACATCTTCGACGTTTGCCGGATGGAAGAAATAATGTTAAAGTGATCTCAGCTGCCGATGTTGTCCCAGCTTGTTACCGAATACGCCACACGAATCTTGAACTTGCCAATGTTGGCCCAAAGGTTGGCCCGACATCGGTCCAATGTTGGCCCAATGCCTGTAAAAAAAATAACAGTGAGGCAGCGACACTTAATGTTTGACCCAACCATATGTTCTGACAGTTGCCAGCACTGGGCCAATGTATACATGTTAGCTGGGTAGGGCCTGTAGAACACTGGTGCCTGGTGTTTAGTTTTTAGTAAACACACTTGACACCTGTAAGTAATTAATTAAATTCAGCGGTGTTTTGTTGAATGGTTTTGTTGACATTTATAAATTGGCTTGTTTCAACTGCAGAAATTAGCCTGTTAGAGGTATGGCGGACACTATAAGGAGTGCACTGTTTGGTTTGGGTGTATACAGACAAATTTACCCAAACCAAACAGGGTCCTAGTAATGTGTCCACCATATCTTCAAATGGCTTAGTGGAGTAATCATCTGCTGAACGTTTCTTGTCATGCACATCGGGACATCCACATGCGTTATTGAGTTTCTTTTAAAAAAAAAACTTACTTTATTTTCATTTATGTGAGCAGAGAATTGTCCGGAACATCTGACATACATCATGGGCCCGCAGGCCTGCAGGAGAACTTGTGAAACTTTACTCTTCCCACAGACATGCTCAAAAGAGAGTCCCATGGGATGTCACTGCCCCAATGGCGCCTACGAAGAGGGGGGTGACTCGTGTGTAGAAAAAGAGCAGTGTGGATGTAAATGGAACGGAGAATACTATAAGGTATTTACAGACTCTTATGAAGTCCCTAATAAAAATCGTTGGTCGCATCATGAACCATCCAGGGGTGGATCCTGGATTTTTCAAATGGGGGGGGGGAGGGGGTTAATTTACCGATCAAGCAGCAAATGATACTTGAAGGCAAGTTGTGGCGGATGCAAGCGCATAGCACGAAGCCCTAACAGCGTGGGGTCTGGGGCCCTCAAGTGTCCCTCAACAGCACCCTCAAATGTCCTGAAAAGCATGAACATTTTTTTTTACCCGCCTCTTATTGTTTGACATTACAGTGAACATTGTAGTATAATGTCAAAAGTTTATTTCTCATTGCAAGTGGGCGGGATGATATCTTGATTTTTTTTCCGGAAGGAACAATAGGGGGGCGTGCGCCCCCCACGCCCCCTGGATCCACCCCTGCCATCGTATCGTGCTCCGCGGCCAAAATTCAGCGTTTAGAGAAACTTCTGGTGTCAGGGTCACCAAAAGGTATCCCAGGCAATGTTGCAAGAAACAAAGTTCTGAATTTGATTCGGTGACTCATTTATTCTTTGATATTATACACTTAAAGGTCCCATGAATTATTTTTTTTTATTGGTTAAAAAAATAAAGTATGCCTATTATAGTATATCTTTACTTTTTTCACATTTTTTACATGCGTATTAGTCGTAGAAATAACGATTTCTAAAGTTAGGGGGTTGCCGTGCTCCGCCCACCCTTCCTCATCAACATAAAATCTGTGACGTAGAACGGCTGACCAGGGCCATGTGTGTGACAATGATACAATACATTGTTGACCACTCGGCACCAGAGCCGTCTTCGAAATGTTTTACCACAGCCTACGTCATGGATCATTGTGCAATCAGATGGCACACATTTTCAGGGCTCAATTAAAGTGTATTAACGCATAACAGACACATCAAAATAGTCAATACTAAGTTTTGTTAATTTCAAATCATATATTAAGCCACAAAAATGTTCCGTGACAAAAAACCTCTTCATTGGCCCTTTAATCAAAACGGCCTGAGATCTGAAATGGCTGTGAATCTGGACGGAAACAAATACTCACACAGATAACTGTTTTCCATCGGTTTATGCTTACCAAACAAATGCTACCCTGTTGGTAAGCATAAACCAGGGCCACTTCACAGGTGCCGGTGTCATAGGGTATTCTGTCCTCCGGGTAATGTGTCCACCATACGGTAAATTAACAAGGGCTAGAGGAGTTTATTCAAAAGAGGGCGCTGTCAGAAGGAGTTAGTACACAGTTTGCCTGTTGTGAAACAATACAATTTTAAGTACAAGTTGGCGAACATAGATGTTAATTTCTAAATGAGCAAACGAAAAAATAAAACAACACTGAGGCGGTGTTGTTTGGGGGACAAAAGTTTGCCCCCTGGACGTCCAAAAACAGACAAAACAAACATGACAAAGGGGTGAAAGGAAGAAGAGAAAAACTGAGGAAAATAAGCTACATTCTACAACTTATCATGCAAAAACTTGTTGGACAGGGTTTGTGGAACTTACAAGTTAAGAAAGCTAGGCTTCGTGGCGTGTCGTGGCCGAGCGGATAAGAACACCGGACTCAAGCTCTGGTGTTTCTGATCAGCAGAGTGTGGGTTCGAGTCCCGGTTGTGACACTTGTGTCCTTAAGCAAGACACTTAACCATTATTGCTTCGTCCATCGGATGGGACGTGAAGCCGTTAGTCCCGTGTGTTGTGTAATGCACGTAAAAGAGCCCAGTGACACTTATCGCAAAGAGAAGGGGGGTTCACCCCGGTGTTCCTGGTTTGATAGGCTGAAGATTGCGCCACAGCACCTTACAAACCGTTACATGGTGCTATGTAAACGAACAGGCCTCATACTTCAAAACGTAACTCATCATACCTTGCAGGAAAAAATATTGAGCGCTCTGAGACGCCCGTAGGGTGTGATAAAGCGCTATATAAAACTTTGTATTATTATTATTATTACATAGTTGGAATGGATGACTCTTTTGAGCGAATAGTATACAATTGTTACACGCTGTGATGGAATCCATAGTGTTCTTAACCAATAAAAGTTCACAATCTATTACCGAGGCATAACAATATACAAATAATGAATGTTTATGAGTGCAATGGGTCAATTCTTGCAGTTTTATCCTCCAATCAAATATGACAAAGATCTGCTTGGATGTTATATAAAACAACTATATGAATGTTTTGCATTCGTGCAGTAGAGAGAATATTTTCTTTAGTTGAAAGTTGGAATGTTCCATTCAACTCGACTTGAACTTGGTGAATGGAACATTCCATATTTCAACTCATGATGTTATTCTCACCATTGCACTCATAAACGTTCATATTTTGTAAAACTAATTTGCATTAAACATTTGTTTTTTTTTCATGCTAGCTGGGCTCGTCGGTTTTGGACTCAGATTGTGAAACCAACCACACCTGTCTTAAAGGTCCAGATATGCAAATAACAGCGCTCACTGATCCATTATGCCTCATCAATCAAAACGGTGGGGATTTAACTCATTGCGATGATACGGGTGGGGTTTATAAGTGCGCTTGTAAGCCTCCATATGTACCTAGCTCAGACAGGAAGACGTGCATCAGTAAGTTGTTCTTTTAATTTTCCCTTTTCTTTTTTTTTTAAATACAAAATATCGGAGAAGTTTCCATATCCGAATGCCACTTTCTAAGGTTTTTTTAAAGATTTTTTAATGGATGTTGGGCTTTATTTCCCTCTTTTTAATATTCCTCTCCAGGAATTGGTAGCTATAAAACGCTACTTACTGACCTTCAAAAAAGAAAAACCAAACGAATTCGCGGCTGGAACTTTTGTGCATTTATGCCCAAATAAACTAAAATGGCGTTTAGCGAGTTGCGTTGTCAAGCCCAACGTAGACGTGAAAATGGCTTATTTTTCATGATTTCGACACTTTGTAATTGTTCAAAGTGCCTGTTCCTCTCTGTATACATTCTGTCAACCTTTCTGGACAGGCAAAAGGATGTAATTTGACCTAAATTAAGGGAGATAAAGTTGTAGCCGGGTACGGCCTTTTCGCCAAAATATCAAGTAACAAACCATAGGGGAAACTGACAAACTGACTGGGTAAATATAACTCAATATATTGGGTGAACAAAGGAAAAATGACTGGAATGGGATTTGAACCTGCGCCTCCGGATGAAAGTGCCGGCACTCTACCAACTGAGCTATCTAAGTGATGTTTGAAGCTTTGCATGGTGTAGGAAAGTAAGAATAAACTATTGCTAGTAAATTTGCGGGTACAACCATGTGTTTAAATCTGTTTGTGAGGAGTGTTGGCTCTGAAAAGAGCCAGAGTGGTCTTGACGTTTCGGTCAGTATGCTCTGATCGTCTTCAGGAGAATTCTATCTAGTTCTATCATGGTGGTTTCCCTATTTTGTTGATATCTTTGTTTGGGGTGCCAGTCAGAAGCCAATCAACTCGAAACTGCCGTATAACCAGGGATCAAACCCAAGTTTATGATACAACCTAGGAAGCTGCAGTACAGGGATCACCTTAATGGGGATGCGACTTTTTATTTCTAGTATCAAGTAACAAACCTCAAGGGAAAGTAAATTTTATTTATTTTTTGGGTGAACAAAGACAACATTGTCTGGAATGGGATTTGAACATGCCGCCACTCTACCAACTGAGCTATCTAGCTGTATGATGGATGTCTCCCTATTTTGTGGGTATCTTTGCACGGGGTTGCTAGGCAGAAACCAGAAACACAGATAACCAGGGATTACACCCAAGATCACGACACAACGTGGGAAGCGTCAGTAACTGGCTCACATACCGCCGGGATATTCTGAAACTTTTCCACAGCATTAACTTTTCTGAATTTCCTGAGTAAAATTTTCTTTTTGAGAATATTTTTGGTTCACAACAAAACCGTGACATTACAAATGCACTAGGTTTTGTTCACAATGAATCGGCCAAACCTTGGCTCGTAAGCCATGGCCATGGGCATGCAGGAATCTCGGCACTCAACAAACTTAGCTTTCTACCCCTATGGTGGTGGTCTCCCTGATTTGTCAATATCTTGGTCAATACCTTTGTTTAGGATGCCTGTCAGAGACATTGAACATGATGGCACCCCACGTTAGGTGCTTTTAAACATTTTATCAAAACGCCTTACACTATAGATCTTTCCGGCTTTGGCAATAAGCCCCGCCCAGACACATAAGTTTGTGTACGTTTACGCTGCACGTGTGACTGAGTTTGACCGAGGTCACATGACCAAAGGGTGTGATCCAGTTGGTCAATGCGCACAGTTTGATTGACAGGCCGGAAAGGTCTATTGCAACCCCTGTTCATTTGGCAGTAAACGTATCTTCTGGGTATGCAGCACCTGCAACCAAATGGGCACACAGGTTGCTGAGCGTCTGCAACAACAATCTTTACCCTTAAGGCTGGTTTATAGTTTGTCGCGCGATGATCATCGCTCGACACTGTGATCACTGGACGCTGAGCCTTATCATTGCAGTCTATATGAGTGTGTCAAGTATTTGTGCAAAAACCGATTTGCAAAATTTGGTGAGTTTTGACACATTTCATCACTGCGTGAAAACGTTGAGGAATTGTAAGATGGTGGATAACGGAAAGAGATATTTATCCACTTCTCTTTTTGTTTTGCACTTATTGAGACCTCTTAAAAACAGGTGCGACTCGAATCAATAGCAACTTGAAAGCACCAAGCATGCTTGGATCTTTCAAAAATGAAATCTATAAACAGTCTGCTCCCGCAGAGGCAATTTGTTTTAGTTACTGTACAAGTACCTGGAAAGTGGTTATGTATTTTTTTAGTTTTTGGAAATAATACATTTTTAATACGTCACCGAAATTCCCTGCCCATAGTTGAGTATCAGAGATCGATGTGCTGTGTGCAATAGTTGTTGCTGAATGCTTTTTAATTGTCTTATTTTTGTTGTTTATTCTTACAGCCAAGGGCAAATCATTGTTCTTATTTTCCGGTCGTCAGAAAACGTTCAGTAAGTAAACATCTATAATGTGGTATGTTGTTACTGATTGTCGTGGCTGAGCAGTTAGTGCTTCGGACTCAAGTTCAGTGTTGTCAGAGTGTTGGTTCGGGTCCGGCTCCTGACACTTGTGTCCTTGAGCGAGGGGGGGCCGATGGGGGGGCTGATGGCATCCTCGGCTTCGCCTCGGGTGCCATCTGCCCCCTCGGGTGTCCAAAACGGCATGGACCACATCGCAGCAGACAACAATTGTATAATGGTGATCTAGTCTGAAATTACTAGTTACATGTTCTGTGTATTATGTTGTATTACTATACCTCATACATATTCACGATCGAGACTCATACATATTCACGATCGAGAGCCGATATCTCACTGGTACATTCACCATCACATGCCACATGCTATTTTTGGTGTTAACCAAGTGCCCGCATGCAAGTATTCATGCACAGGGTAAATATGCATCTGTTGGAGACTGTCGCACAGGCAACAGTCTACTACGCACGTGCTTTACGAAGCAATCGTGGAACTGTCGTACAGGTACGTAGTGCGCACGCGCAAAAACATTACCCCGGCTACACACACATGAAAAGATGGCGGCACATGTAAATGTCAATTCTTGTTTTTCCAAGCTCAATGATTCCGAAATGATACCGAAATATGGATGAGGTACAGTAAAACAAATATAACGTGGTTGATATTAGTTCCCTTCGGTATTGGAAGTTGACAAACTAGTTTGTCAACTTCCAGTACCTTGGGAGCTAGTAGCGACTGTCCACCATCAAACCATGGTATGTTTTTGCTCAGTAAGTTTAACTTGTATTTTCTGTTCACCTTGATGGCACTGTTCTGTGATTTGTTTGAATGGGAGGGCTGTTCAGGTGTTTGAGCTTCAGCCAAACCATCTTGGTTTTGTTCGATTTTGTTTTACACACTTCTTCTTACTCCCGACTTAACTCTGCGAGTAAAATCTACATTTTTGGGGCGGGTTCACACAACGACAAAATGTGACGTGGGTATGACGTCATCAGGTGTTTGAAAAACGTTATTTCAAAGTATAATATTAAGTAATAAACATAACTCGCGAACAATGGATTTCTACTATCTATACAGCGGAAAGGTCTTGGACGATATACATGTATAATTTTTTACATTTGGACATTACCCAATTTGACCTTGTCTCCTGGTCAAAACGGGAAAAGTTCGAATGAAAAAATATTATGAGGCCCTACTTTTGGGTCTCTAGCCAATGTGGAAGGGAAACCGTTTTGGGTAGCAACTATCACAAATAATTGTTCTTTAGCCCTGCAGTATCATACATATCCTACAAAGTCAGACAACTTCTTGGAGAGATGATTTCTGAGGATTTTTGTCAATTTTCTTTTGTTTTTTTGTAATGCTTCCAGTTCCAGTCTGGTTAGTAAACTGTTTTAATATTTTTCTGACCATTACAGGTTTGTTTGGCCGCCGCAAGAGAACTCCAGACAGTGAGTATGAGTTAATTATTGAATTGTGTGCATTCCGAATCCTACCGAGCCACAGGCACCTTAGGTGGGATTCAACCCTTGGTTCAATTTCACAAAGCACTAAGATTCATCTTAAGATGAGTTGTTGATACTGCCATAGTGATTTGTATTGTGACATCACACTGTGCTTAGCAATTAAGATTGATACATATCTTAAGATGAATAATAAAAAAAAGCTCTTTGTGAAATGAAGCTTTAGGCACATTATCACAAAGAGCTAACTTCCGCAGTCGTTCAGACCGACTCTGGAGCTAGAAGTTGAAAGATCGACTGTAGCAGTCGTTGAGATCGACTTTGGAGCTAGAAGTTGAAAGATCGACTGTAGCAGTCGTTCAGACCGACTCTGGAGCTAGAAGTTGAAAGATCGACTGTAGCAGTCGTTCAGACCGACTCTGGAGCTAGAAGTTGAAAGATCGACTGTAGCAGTCGTTCAGACCGACTCTGTAGCTAGAAGTTGAAAGATCGACTGTAGCAGTCGTTCAGACCGACTCTGGAGCTAGAAGTTGAAAGATCGACTGTAGCAGTCGTTCAGACCGACTCTGGAGCTAGAAGTTGAAAGATCAACTGTAGCAGTCGTTCAGATCGGCACTGTAGCTAGAAGTTGAAAGATCGACTGTAGCAGTCGTTCAGACCGACTCTGGAGCTAGAAGTTGAAAGATCGACTGTAGCAGTCGTTCAGACCGACTCTGGAGCTAGAAGTTGAAAGATCGACTGTAGCAGTCGTTCAGACCGACTCTGGAGCTAGAAGTTGAAAGATCGACTGTAGCAGTCGTTCAGACCGACTCTGGAGCTAGAAGTTGAAAGATCGACTGTAGCAGTTGTTCAGACCGACTCTGGAGCTAGAAGTTGAAAGATCGACTGTAGCAGTCGTTCAGACCGACTCTGGAGCTAGAAGTTGAAAGATCGACTGTAGCAGTCGTTGAGATCGGCTCTGGAGCTAGAAGTTGAAAGATCGACTGTAGCAGTCGTTGAGATTGGCTCTGGAGCTAGAAGTTGAAAGATCGACTGTAGCAGTCGTTAAGATCGGCTCTGGAGCTAGAAGTTGAAAGATCGACTGTAGCAGTCGTTCAGACCGACTCTGGAGCTAGAAGTTGAAAGATCGACTGTAGCAGTCGTTGAGATCGGCTCTGTAGCTAGAAGTTGAAAGATGGACTGTAGCAGTCGTTGAGATCGGCTCTGGAGCTAGAAGTTGAAAGATCGACTGTAGCAGTCGCTCAGACCGACTCTGGAGCTAGAAGTTGAAAGATCGACTGTAGCAGTCGTTCAGACCGACTCTGGAGCTAGAAGTTGAAAGATCGACTGTAGCAGTCGCTTAGACCGACTCTGGAGCTAGAAGTTGAAAGATCGACTGTAGCAGTCGTTCAGACCGACTCTGGAGCTAGAAGTTGAAAGATCGACTGTAGCAGTCGTTCAGACCGACTCTGGAGCTAGAAGTTGAAAGATCGACTGTAGCAGTCGCTCAGACCGACTTTGGAGCTAGAAGTTGAAAGATCGACTGTAGCAGTCGTTCAGACCGACTCTGGAGCTAGAAGTTGAAAGATCGACTGTAGCAGTCGTTCAGACAGACTCTATGAAATTGAGCCCTGAACAACACAAAACAAGATATGTGACAATCAAACGGAACGCTAAGTACCCAATAGCCCACGAAGAAACGACGCAACGCCCCACCCACAGGCGCCCTGGGGCCAATTTCATAAAGCGGTTTAGCAGAAAACACTTCTCAGCAAATTTCTCTGCTAAGCAAAAAATGAGTGGAGCGCCAGTCACAGCAACGTATACATAATGGAATGTTGGCTGGTAACCTGTTTCTGCTCAGCAAAATTTGTCTGTGCTTAGCAAGTTTCTGTGCTTACAGGTTTTATGAATTTGGGCCCTGCAGACAGTAGTTGAGAATAAAACAAACATCCCTTGTTCAGAGCCACCACATATTCCAAAACAGTTCATTACACGGCGTACCAAAGCATCAAACTTAGCGTCCACCCCCACCATGCAAAGTCTTGAATTTTGTTTGTCCAATAGCAACTGAAAATAGAGACTTCTTTAATTTGTGGAAAATTAATCCTTGACACATCAGATGAAGAATGTAATGCGGAGCTTAGCACAACTGAATTCAAGGCATCGTCAATCAGGAACCCACAATCATTAGCAGAGTTTGCATGTCTTGGTGCCCCCAACTCCTGGAGACCTCGAAGGAATAACGACAAGCAATGGATCTGGGTGGATATTCAAATTCCAGCACAGGTAATAAGAGTGTGGTAGATAGTGGAGTGAGATATATATTGACCGATTGCGCTCTCCAAATCACTTGACCTGCAGTGGGTGTTAAACGTTAACAAACACAATGTCCTCCGTAGGAAAGTGCGGTACATTACATGATGATTGTTGCATTTTTTTTATTCGATCGAGGCTTTTCTTTTTTCGAAATCTGTGAACAATATTCCAGAGTTTGTACCAGAAGCCCTGGAGTGGCTGAATCAAGCTGGTAAGGACAGTTCAAGCAAGTCTTTGAAATTCGACCAAGGAATGTTATGTTCACAATGTGGTAGTATTAGTTGCACGACAGTTGCTAGGGCCAGACAACCGCGATCACACACTTTTCAGTGCAAGAATTTCAAAAATTGTGAAGCTGAAATCATCCAAAGAAAAGGCTTTCCAAAACTGTGTGACTCCTTTGTCTGTTTGAAATTCCGCAAGGCTAGGTATATATGCTCACTATTACAATATTCTTTACGTCTTTACCTTTTGTGATTTACAGTGATTTACATTGCAAACAAAATAACAGGCAAGGGGCGACATACATGGAATATGTTAATTTAGGACATGACATGTAGGCCAACTTTGACCATTTATGTTGTGTATAAAGAGTAGGTCAAATCTTGCTGCTGTTTTGGGGGCCACTATCATTTTGATTCAAGCCACTAGTGGCCGCTCTAGCCTCTAATGGGTAAAATACAATTAATAGATTTAAAGTAAACGTGATGTATTTGTATACCTCCTGTAGATTGCCGGTGTGACTACTTGGGGTGGTCAAGAAGAAAAGAATGGCAGGGTCAAAGATGCATGGGTGACTTCCTACGGAGTGGACATTAGCATGAATGGTCGTACGTGGACACCGGTTCACAGTCAAACAGGCCATCGACAGGTATTAAACAGGCCCTGAACCTTTCCTTACCATAGGTGACTTTTAGTCGACTGCACCATTGGCGACTTTAGTCAAACAATTGCTTACACACAAAAAAAGGCACTCAAGTCTGAGCACAAAGGCCATTTGTTTATAAAGCAGTATAGTTTTGTCCATGTTCACCCTCCATACCCAAGCTTACAATGGTTGGAAAGAGAAAGATCAGATCTTTTCAATGGTGTATAATAAAATAAGGTTGCTATTATGCAATCCCTTCAAATTGGAGGGGAAAGATTTGAAATGCCGAACACTTACGGAGCACCATATGGTTGTGTACAAAATAGTTTTTGAGTTTACAGATCACACAGAGGAAACAAAGACCAAGAACTTGGACGTTTATTGGCCGATGTCAATGATGTTTGGATTAAATGAAAGGGAGTTCAATAAGTAAGACAACTTGTTAATTTTAAAATTCCATCTTTTTTGTGTATCTGCCTGGTGAAAAAGAATAACTATTAAGCTCCCCAGGTTAACCAAGTCTAAATAAGTCATACTTTCTGATGTAGCGTATCATGGCCGAGCGGTCTAGTGCACCAGACTCAGGTTCTGGTGGTCAAGTCATCAGGATGTGGGTTTGAATCCCGGTCATGGCACTTGTGTCCTTCAGCAAGACGCTTTACTATAATTGCTTCTCTTCACCCAGGGGTATAAATGCGCACCTGCGAGGGTAGAGGTTGATATTGTGTTTTTAAAAAGCCTCCGGAGCGCCACCACAGCTCGGGGCTGTATACTCCTCAGGGAGCTGAGAAAGATTACAGGAATGTTATTGGCTCAATGACCAGGGCACTAATGTAAAGCACATTAAGACGTTATTGTGAAATGCGCTATATAAGAACTGGTTATTATTATTACTTCTCCAGTGCCAAGGATACTGTTCCCAGACACTCCTTGAAATCTGTAACTCCAGGGTTTACTAGACGGTGATAATGCCATCATTTTACCATACCTCCGGAAATTGGGATCTCGGTTTCAAACCTTTTTGTCGGTAACAACTTTAATCCCTGTTGTTAAAAACTACATACACTTGGGACAATCTGGACCCAGTCTAATAGAGATGCTTAAACACCTAAAGCAGCTAAGCACAAAATAATTGTGCTTACCAAATTAAGGTCACCAGCCACATCAAAAACACCATATCACACGCACCATCTGTGGCTGGTTTCCTGCTTATTTTTGCTTACCAGAAAATTTTAAGCACAATTTTTTTGCTTAAGCAGCTTCAGGAAACTGGGCTCTGATGTAATGTTGAGTTTTTGTCTTTTTTTTTTGTCAAATTTTTCTTTTGACAGTTTTTCGGAAACACCGATTCGACCACTCCAAAGAGTAACATGTTTAAAGAAATGGACCGTGCACGTTATGTGCGAATCATTCCAATGTCATGGAACAGACACATACGCCTGAAGTTTGCAGTCATTGGATGTGAACGTGAGTTTCAAAAGAATCCTAGGAGTAACAAATAAGCTATTAGTACTGTTACTTTTTTGGGTTGAACAAAGGAAAAATTGACTGGAGCGGGATTTGAACCTGTGACCCCCAGCTTAATGTACCGGTACTCTACCAACTGAGTAATCCAGCCCTAATGTTGGTGGTTTTGTTCGAGGTGCCAGTCACAAGCCCATACAGCCTGAAACTGCCGTCGCAGGTTCAAATCCCGATCCAGTCAATTTTTCTTCTCTTCACCCCCAAAATTGAGTTAAAATTTACCCAGTCAGTTTCCTTTGTAGTTCTTTCTATATTTTTCTGGTAATGAAACCAAGGGATCCTCAAAAGCGACCTGCACTGTAAAACCCGTAGGCCTGAAGATACCTGTGTAGAGAAGATGACATGGGAGGAGAATCCACATCACAAATTTCCTGTGCCCTCCCAGGTGGCCCCCACCCCATGAAAAAAATTCCAAAGACATGTAATTCATTACAAACTATGGTCCCTGGGCACCCCCACTGAAAAGCCGTGCACCTCCTCCCCCCTCCCCCATGCCCCCTACCTCTCCCCCCCCCCACCCCATTGAAAAAATCCTGGCAACACTGCTGCCGCTAAGTTAACCTAATACCACAGTTACAGAAACGAACTTTTGAGTTACATGGCCTAATTTTCGTTTTCCCTGAAAGAATATTGACAGACGATGCTGTTTCAACCCTCGGGTCCTCCACAATGAACATTTTTCGAGGTGGATCCACAAGCTGATTTTTTATCAACACCCTGTCTTTTAGGTCAATAACCCCCCTATGCAAGCCCAAAGCTACACTAAATGACCATGTGGGTGAATTGGAGTGCCAGTCAAGACTTAGACTTGTGTTATTTATGATCAGTGTGCGGGCGGCAAGTTGTTTTCACAAAGTGCATACCGCCTTGTGCCAATGACCCTTAGCACAAGGGTCAATCAATTACTACACTGAGACAGGTGGCTGCTGTTTTTCAACACTCCTGACTCTGCAGTGGTTAGGGTCTGGCCAATGAAAGTCTACAGGCTTGTGGGGGTGTACCAGGGGTGAGGATTACATGGAATCTTGGCTTTTTTGGCTGATTGAAAAAAAAGTTATGGCCATATTTGGTAGTACCTGCTGAATTTTATCAGCACGTGGTTGACACCATGGTACTAAAGTGAAAAACGTACAAAAATGTTTGCATATGCCATGGCAAAAATACATATCACATGCAAAATCTCCTTGATCTCCTTGCACCTTAAGATTTTCCCGAAAGTGGCAAAATTACCAACACAAAGAGGAGGACCTTCAAATATCTAATTGAAATGATGCAGTGAGTCTGTAAACCTCTGACAGGGCCCGCCCTTAAAGGTCCCATGAATTATTTTTTTTATTGGTTAAAAAAATAAAGTATGCCTATTATAGTATACCTTTACTTTTTTCACATTTTTTACATGCGTATTAATCGTAGAAATAACAATTTCTAAAATTAAGGGGGTTGCCGTGCTCCGCCCACCCTTCCTCATTAATATAAAATCTGTGACGTAGACAGTGGAACGGCTGACCAGGGCCATGTGTGTGACAACAACATACGATGCATTGTTGACCACTGGGCACCAGAGCCGTCTTTGAAATGTTTTACCACAGCCTACGTCATGGATCATTGCGCAATCAAAAGGCACACATTTTCGGGGCTCAATTAAAGTGTATTAACGCATAACAGACACATCAAAATAGTCAATACTATGTTTTTTTTAATTTCAAACCATTTATTAAGCCACAAAAATGTTCCGTGACAAAAAACCTCTTCATGGGCCTTTTAACACCAGCCCGGCGTACATTGTCTAGTTAAAACTGCTATGGGCTTAGTAAACACCACTTCTCAACTTGCCCTGTGGGCTACTAAAAACTGTGCAACTTACTTGTTTATACTGCTCATACTTCTTCCTTTTCAGATATGAATCATACATTTTAAAAATGTGTTAATTGAGTTTTGAGTGTGTGAATGTAACTTCATTTGACCGCTATAAACTGGTTGTGATCGCTACCATTAGTATGCAGAGGGATACATTTATGACAATACGTGTTTTAAGTTTGGGCAACGAAAACTTCCTGGGGGCAAGTAAAATGCACAGCTTACTAGCCCCTTGGGCTACTTTACAAAAAGCTTAAGCGCAAGGCCTGTCTGATGATGTAGCGTCCCATAAATTCAGGGGGCTTAATCTCCAGACCAGGAGAAAACTGTCATCCAATTTTCAGGTGTATTTCATTTTCCGACAATCTCACGCCGTAGACCCTATATTAATAAAGTGATTTGTTTTCCATGCAGAGCAATGTGAAACTGAGATTGGTGCCTTCCCGATCAACCGCCACATTTCATCCGACAACTGGTTTGTTGTCAATACTGCTGAAACCATTACCTGCACGGGTGTCGTCAAATCCTGGAAGGTCATCCGCGCCCGAAATGAGCCCTTCGAGGCGTGGGTCCTCCGCCCCAAGGCGTCAGAGCCTACGGAATTCATGCTGGTAGGAAGCACTCATATACCCGCTGGTCAAGTCGACGAAGAAGTGGAGTTTGAACTCGATCAGGATCAGCGCATACCCGTTCAAACGGGTGACGTCGTTGGGTTTTTGTACGGGCATAATCCTCTTTACTCCAGCGAAGAGGGGAAGGAGACAGTGGATTTCTTGTGGGTGCACACCCGAGACATTACCCAGTTCGAGATGATGCGTGCTGGGTCAAAAATCAAGTTTACTGAGGGGCCAGCCAAACGAGCTTTTTCAGCTATTGCCGTCTTGGAGCGTAAGTAATAGGCTGTATTTTTGACTGCAAGAGGCGGCAATACTAATTCCATTTGGAAAGTACACAAATATTTCAAAACATTAAAAATACAACATTTGGAAGCAACTATCTTTACACTGATTACATTGTAAAATTGTCAATAAAAAAACCCTCAATAGTATATTAGCTGCTTTATTAGAAGTCTAATACCAAACTATTTCTTTGGTTTGACCCCCAATCCTACCCCACAAGGGCGCCCTCTTGCAGTAAAAAAAAGGCCTATTCCCCAAAACATATCAGGCCAAGATGGCAGTTGATCCTCCCCTCAGAAGAAATGATTTTAAAAACTTTAAAAATGTGTGCCATCCTACCTTGACAATATGCCATGTAAAAGTGTGTAATTAAGGGAATAAAAGAGTGGTGACCGAGGTCTTAAACGGCTGTTTAAAACCGACAGGACCAAGCCGAAGGCGAGGTCCGTTATCACAGGGCCACGGCCGTTTTAAGACCGAGTCACTACTCTTTTATTTCCATTCATAAGTACCCGTTTTGCTAAAAGGCTTAACAATGTAGAAAAATCCGTGAAACTTTTCATTTTTTTAAATTTATTTTTCAATTCTTGTCACGCCCTCAGGCTCCATTTCGCGAAGGTGTCAACACTCAATGGTTACGCGCGCTTATTAAACCCTCCGTGCAGCCACAAAAAAAAACTCACGCGGTTCATCCATAAGTCTTTTTTTTTATCCACCCAGTTTTTTTTACGTAAAACCCCCAACAGCAAGCCCAAACCTATTTTAATCTATATAATTAGTGAATTGGAGTGCCAGTCAAGACTTAGACTTGTGTTATTTACGACCAGTATGCGGCTCAAGTTGTTTTCACAAAGTGCATACCACCCTGTCCCAAGGGAATACTTGACACAGGGTCAATCAATTACTACACTGAGACAGGTGGCTGCTGTCTTTCAACACTCCTTACTCCGCACTGGTTAGGGTCTGTCCAATGGGAGTCTACAGGCTTGTGGGGTGTACCAGGGGTAAGGACTACATGGAATCTTGGCCTTATTGGCCCATTGAAAAAAAAATTATGACCATATTTGGTAACCATTGGATTATTTTTTATCCTCTCGGCTGCTCTGAGGGTTTTAATAGACTTTACATTGAGTACCGCTATGTATTGATTGCATTACGCGTAAATTAGCACCCGCGTAAGTGTGTGCACCAACACGTGTGTGTCTATAATGATCGCAGAACGCGCCTTCACAACTCCAGCTATGTCTTTATCAGCCATTTAGAACTGGTCTTAAACAGGCATGTGACCACCTTTCAACCAATAGGACTGCCCAAATTGTCCCAAACTGACTGAGGTATTTATGAATAATAAATCATATATCAGCTGAAAACATACCTGTGATTCCCTGTCTATTTAAAAAAAAAAAATGTATAGTGATTAAAATAATGCTCTCCGGACGCCCACATGTGGAACAAGGAACGTAACCAAAACGTCTGAATTTTATGGCTATCATGCAGGCAGGTACTGTTGTGGTAGCACAAGCATTTCTTGAAATTTCTTGTTCCACCAGTGCACTAGTGGAACAAGAAATTTCAAGAAATCAGATCATCAGCTAGGCTTGTTTTGGGTGCCCAGGGAAATCATTATTTTAAATGAAATAATTTTGAAAAAAAGAAGAAGGAAAAAACGAAGAAGATAGTAACAGGTACATTTTGAAATGATTTATGATTTATTGATAACAAACTTTGACATGTGTCGTGCAATGCACGTAAAAGAACCCAGTGCACTTATCGCAAAGAGAAGGGGTTCGCCCCGGTGTTCCTGGTCTGATGGGCTGCAGATTGCACCGCACCAGCACTTTGTAAAGGGTTACATGGTACTATGTAAAGGAACACTGGTGTCATACTTCAAAACGTAACTCTGCATACCTTTCAGGAAAAAATACTGAGTGCTATGATGCACCCATCGGGTGTGAAAAAGTGCTATGTAAGAATGGTGTATTATTACTATTATTATGGCATAGTGTCAAGGCAGTATGGTCCACATCCTTAATATAAAATCCTGCATATTTCAGGATTAAAGAACTCTGAAACTGTTCTTGTGACAGAAGTTATTTTTGTTCCCGTAAAGTTACATTAACCCTTTTCACAGTGCAGAGCCAATTCCCAGGAAACAAAGCCCCAGGAAATTCATGGGGAGTTTTAACCAAAGATTATAGAGCGCCGTTGGCGCAAGATGGGGAACTGGGCCTTTATCTACTGTTGGAAAGTGAAATACGCATGGGCGCCATTTCCGCAAGTGAATGCCTGTGTTTCCCATTGATAGCAATTGTCCTTGTCTACACTGGTCCGCACGTATCAGTGTTGTATCAATAGAGTCACCTGCCGAAATGGCGTCCAGTGAGATTTCACATTTCAGCCAGAGTTCCCCATCTTGCGTCTACAGAGCTCTATAATCTTTGGTTTTAACCCCACTGCTACCCAATGTTCATTTCACAGCTCAATGCAAATTTCCTGGGAAGAATGAACACTAACTTTTCTTTTCTTGCTTCACCCTACCCCCCAAGCAGGGGTAACTATTTCCCAGGAATCGGCTATTAGCCAGGGTTTGCCAGGGTTGACAATTCAAGTGTAAAAAGGTCAACCAAATTTTTCCGGGAAGTTCCTGGGAAATTTATCTTGTGTGAAAAGTGCTATTATATAGCCCAAGTTTTTTGCCAACCAAGATAGAGAAACTACGGGGAGCCATCAATGCAAAGCAACAACAGATAAGCACAGTTTGTAAAAATAGTACACAAATATTCAAAAATGTTTTTGAATTCGTTGGAAACAAACCAAACAATAATGGGATGTATCTTCTTCCAATAGAATGTTTGCAAAAAATGTTGAATTTGGTCACAATGTCTGTCAACAAAACCTGAATGTTTTGCTACATTTGGCCGTCTATGCCAACCAGCGCGGTTTGTTTATCAACAATGGATAGGTCTATTGGGTTGTTTAAAGGTATTAACAAATGAAACGAAATATTATGAAGGTGGTTTCCAGAATGCATTAAATCGAGTGACCATTTTCTTCATCTTTTTGAAAAAACATTTCTGGCTTGAAATTCAGTGTTAAGAAAAGAAAATAGATTTTAGAAATTGCAAAATTTACCTTAACAACAGGCAATTACAAAGAATACATGTATGTACAATCATTTTTCCCTCTTATTATTGCAGCTTCTTCAGGTGTCGCAGTTTCACCGGGTAAGTTTATTGTGGTTTATTTTGTAAAAAAATGGTACCAATAATACAACGTTATAGTTCCATTTCGGCTTAAATTCATTCAGTCTAAATGAATATATCAAGAAATCTTCTCAGTCATTGATTCCGTTCAATTACATCCAAGATTCCATGAAGGTGAATTTCATACTGGAATTTTTCAGACTCTTTAGAGCTAAGAATGAAACAAATCCCCCAAGTCCAGAAGACTTCAATACTTCATCTGTCAATTTTCTTGACTCTTCAAGAGCTAAAACAAAACAAGCTCCCCAAGTTCTAAACGCCAGAACGATTTGATCACTTTAATTGTCCATCTCTAGTGCCCCCAAAATGACATCAGTCCCTTAGCTTCACGATGCCTGAAGAACTTAATGGACCAGTTTGCATCAAATAGAAACGTTGCTGATTTTTGTGTTTTTCTTCGCCAGTTCTTTGCCAAACTAAAATGGGATTAAATGCCATTGAGAAACGGATACCAGATACCGCCTTCTCGGCGAGCTCTCGTATAAAGGGACATGGAGCATCACGCGGACGTCTTGATATTGAGTCTGGACAAGGTGGTGGAGGATGTGGCTGGACACCCAAACGTCGGGATAGAAATCCTTGGCTGCAGGTAAATAAAACAATTGATGAATATTTATGAGTGCGATGTTGAGAATACTTTCATGAGTTGAACAATTCGGTGTTCGCCCTCTTAAGTGGAACCGATTCCATCTTTCAACGAATGAAAATATTCTCTCTATTGCACGAATGCAAAACAATCAGTAATTTTTTTTTTCTACAACATCCAAATAGATCTTTGTTATTTGTGTTTTTGCCCATACACCGATGTGTATTATGTACTGTGTACTTAGTCCTGTGAAAAAAATAATCCACTGGCATATTCCTCAGGTGGGATTCGAAACCCACGATCCCCGCCATTCTAGAGCAGATGTCTTACCAACTAGACTACCGAGATTGCCCAGCAGCTAGGGGCAGTTCGAATCCTATTAGCAGCGGGTACCGCGACCATTATAATAGATGTTAATTTAGATCTTTTAAAATAGATCTTTGTTATTCGATTGGACATTAAAACTGTCAATATATAAACAAAATGCACAAGATTGTATTGCAACATCCTTAACTAGGGTGTTCGGTACTGCTGTATACACTGGATGATGTTGTCCAGCATGCAATAGATCACATGAGTTGGTTTACGACTGTGTAATGGTTTGATTAATGAGTGCCAAGTGACATACAATCTTCCAATCAAATGACTCAAATGGATCTGCCTTCGAATCAGTCACAAGGTTTTTCCCCTCAAGTTTTGATATTATTTTGTTCTTTCCACTATGCAGTGTTTTCGCTTCTATATTTATTTGTTAAAAAATGTGTAGTTTGATTCATAGCAGTCACATTCAATTTCTTTGAAGTATTTTTGTCTTATTACAATTATCTTCGTAGGTTGACCTTGGTGACCAACAGAAGCTGAGCGGCATTGTCACCCAGGGTGGCCATAGCAGTAATAATAAGAAAAAACATTGGGTTCGCAGATATTTTGTCCAGTTCAGCCAAGACGCAGACCATTGGAAGTTCATCACAAAACCAAATGGAAGACCGCGGGTAAAGTGAAGATCAATTTTCTTGTCTGCTTGTATTTAGGGAATAACAGTGCGAGGACCCGGTCTTCACTGCTTGGTAATGACCGGGGTGGTGGCTGGCCGCTGTTAACGACCAAGCCGGAGGCGCGGTCGTTAACAGCGGCCAGCCACCACCCAAGGTCATTACCAAGCAGTGAAGACCGGGTCCTCGCACTGTTATTCCCATTAATAAATACCTTTTTAACGAAATAAACGGCTAAAATCGTCCATTTTGTAACTTTTCTTTCTCGGCGATACTTTCTTGTTTTGTTAGCCGGTCTTCATATCGCCGTTAATACACCCCCACGTGATCACGTTTTGACCAATCAGAATCCACAAACTGTCCTAGGTATTTATTAATCATTATTCATAAATACCTGAGACAGTTTATCCATTCTGATTGGCCGAGAGGGCATCACGTGGCCATGTTTAAACGGGCGATATAAACGCGGTAAAAAGTGTTTAAAACCGGCTAGCTTGCGAACGAAAAATATAGCCCCTGTATCAGAATAAAGAAGTATACGTGTTTCCAGCTGTTGGGTTTCTGATTGGTCGAGAGGGCATCAAGTGCCTATAACAGCTGCAGAGACATGAAGATCGACATTCCATTCAAGGAATTGGCCTGTAAATATGGATAGATGTTTAACGCAGAGTCGAGCTGAGACACTGTCAGATTTGTTCCCAATTTCTGAAGGTTTTTGCATGTTTTTGACAGAAAGGCATTTATGAATGGGAATAAAGGTGTGCTGAATCGGTATCACACCTTTATTCCCTTATTATAAAGTGGCTTGCAAAAACTCCCCTGATGATGACTGTAGAGCAGACATGTCGAAAAAGTGAGACCAAATAATATCTCGCTCAAAGTGAAGTTAACTATGAGAAGTCCTCCTGATCCACTGACAAGCAAAAGATTAAGAGCAGAAATGTGACGTCACAATACAAATCACTATGGTAATACTGACAACTCATCTTAAGATGAATCTTAGTGCTTTGTGAAATCGACCCCTGGTTCTTCATTCCACTCCACGGTGGTACGCCATCGAGAGGACAAGTTTCTTTCAGATGAGCAGGACAAGTTTCTTTCAGATGAGCAGGACAAGTTCTTATCGCGGTCTTAATTCTACACTGGGAAAGTAGATCAAATCGCATGGTGTAACTGCAAAAACCGAAAAAAAAACCATTACAGACTAGGCAGTTTGGCTAGCATGTGGCCCCAACTGTGGCCCCAGCCCTGGTTCCATAAGCCATTTTGAGATATGGTGGCACATAATACTATGACACTATTAGGTTTGGGTAAATTTGTCTGTATACACCCAAACCAAGCAGTACACTCCTATAGTGTCTGCCATATCTCAAAAAGGCTAATGGCTCTTGGGCTTATCAATCCTTGTGTCTAGGGGGCACCACAAAGGGCCGGGATTTCTTTTTTTTCAAGGCCCCAGTGATTTTTGGCAGTCTGTTGACATCTAAGGACATCTAGTCTGTTTCTTTTTTTTTTTTTTTTTTTTTGGAGGGGGGGGGGGAGTGGGGATGGAGGACTACTGTGAAAAAAAGTAGGGTGTGGCAGTAGTATGCAAAAGGGCTCAATTTCATAGAAACTATTGGTTAACCATGTTCTGCTTTGCAGAAATTAGCAGGATACCAGTCACAAATTGTACCTGTGGCATGGTTGTTTGGCTGGTAACCTTATTCTGGTAAGCATTATTTTGTTGTGCTTAGCTATTTTTTGTGCTTATAAGCAGCTCTGTGAAATTGAAATCAGACGTAGGCCAAGGTTACCAGCTTCGAAATAAATCCTTCAGACTTGAGACAGTTGTGATGTTACATGGCTCGAGGCAAGGTTTTACGTAGTTTTTTAAAAGACGGCGAACACCCATACACAATTCTGAATGAATGTGTAACGGTACAATGACACCAGACTTTGCCCATCTCGAGGCTGCTATACAAAAACGTGCCCTGATGAACCGTGTGATGTAGCAACACTGTCCGGTGAACCTAATTGGTGAGTTCACTTGCGACCAATCAAATCGTTGTACAAGACACAGTTCAAAATCTACCTCGCAAGTGGCTTATTTCCTTTAATGACACTGACACCAGACTTTGCCCATTCAGCAATATTTGGGTGGCATGGCAAGCATGCATGGGAGGCGTGTGCGTAGACCGCTCGCCTCTCTAATGTGTCCCTGGTTCGATTCCCTGCTAGGGCCATAAGTGAGTAGGGTTGTGCGTTGGTGCTCTCCTGTGCCTCTGGGTTTTTCTCCATGCCATACAATTTTCCTCCGTCCGGAAAAACCAAACACTTCCAATCTCAGGCTGTGCTCCGTGGTCATATATGGGCTGCCGAGGGTGCCCTTGAATGCCTGCAGCTCGAACACGTGTAGCCGCGTCCTTTGCTTCTCAGCTGCTAGTAAGGATGATTAGCCACGCAAATTATCAGTATTATTGTTGATTATTATTGTTATAAATTGGGTTTTGACGACTACTCTTAACAACCTTTGCAATATCATAATGTTTTTAATCCATGTTTTTTTAATGCAAAAAAAAACACAAACAGGTAATGGCCTCATGTTTCAACACTAGCAGAGTCTTTCTCACAACGCACACGTATGCAAGTATACTGGAGTAACAAAAGCAGTCAAGTGGAGAGAAGTGAAAAGAGAGAGGCAGAATTCAGTCAGAAGAAGCAAGAGAAGAACAATGGAAAAAAAGGGACAAAGGGGCAGAAGGGGGTGGAGGGAAGGAGCTGGTTTAACCACAAGAGGGTGGAAGCCCAAAAGACAAAATCGAAGGTGGGAAGAGGGAGAATCACTTTTTTGGGTACATTTGAACCACAGGTCACTTTGGTTGGTAAGCAGTTTGCAAGAGCTAACTCTATATCCTTGGTTTTTTTTTTAATGACAGAAATTTTATGGCAACAAGCATAAGGAAACGACTAACTACCTTGAGGAACCTATTGTTGCGAGGTATGTCCGCATCAGACCCAAGAATCCACGAAGGAAAAGGATTGGTCTTCGGGTAGAGTTCCTTGGTTGTCCTGGTAAGTTATTTTCACTTTCTTCTCTCAACAAAGTCTTAAGCCGCGTTCACATTGGACTTTTGGGTCTGGTAACTTACCGGCCCTGTAAGTTAACTTACCGGGCTGGTAAGTTAACTTACTGGGCTGGTAAGTTAACTTACCGGGATGGTAAGTTAACTTACTGGGCTGGTAAGTTAACTTACCGGGCTGGTAAGTTAACTTACTGGGCTGGTAAGTTAACTTACCGGGCTGGTAAGTTAACAGCTGTTCGCACTTGGATTAATTTGTGTCCGATAGGTTGACAAATTAGATCTCGAGGTCACAGGATAGGTCACCATAAAAGGCTGGTTTATAGTCGGTCGCGCGATGGTCGCATGACGGTAAAATTGACGCACGACGCAGTAGTCGACGCTGACGCCTCAGCGACTATAGACTGCAATGAAACGGTTCAGCGTTTAGCGATCACAGCGTCCGGCGATTATCATCGCGTGACCAACTATAAACCAGCCTTAACGGAAGTCACGTGACAGTATTGTTAAGTTACCGGAGTGGTGCGTTCGCTTTGGACTTCTTGTCCCTGTTAAGTTAACATTGTTAAGTTACTGCGACTCGAATCGGCCTGTTAAGCTAACATCGCTGTGGCGGTAATTTACCACCCCGGTAAGTTACCGGCTGTTCTCACTTGGACTTAATATCGGCAAGTTAGCAATTTGCGGCGGTAAGTTAACCATTTTAAGTCCAATGCGAATGCGGCTTTAGGTGATAAGTTTTTATTGTAAATATTATAATTATTACTAATTTCTGGTAATGGAACCAAAGGTGCCTTACAAACGAACTTAATCACTGTAACTCGGAAGCCTGAGGAAACCTGTGGACAAGAGTAGCTTGCAATGGACCAGAAACACTGAGGTAAAACCCCTCCTCTTCCACGATAAGTGTTCTGGGATTGCTCAGGGAAACAAGCATTAAGACCATCCAGGCCGAGATTCAAACCCACGCTCTGTGAATGACAGAACTTCAATACAGTGGACTATACCGCTTAGCCTGTGAATGACAGAACGATAGACTATACCGCTTTAGCCACAACGCTTCTTGCTTCACGCTCCAGGCTCCACGCCAATTTGTGAAGGAAAGTGGTGGAAATTCAGGCCTGGAATATCAGTCTGTTAAATGAAAAGCCTCTTCTCTGAAAAGCACTTCAGAATATCGCTGGGAACAAGTTCAGTTGGGCACTGATGAGGCTAAGATTGGGGACACTATTCTCAGCGGCCATTGTGTGTAATTCCAGACCTGGCATTTTAAGGGGTTAGACTTTACAAGGCGCATTTCTTTTCGTTTTCGTTTTTTTTCTGTTTGTCTTGTATCTTGTTAGAATCGGATCCATGTTCTAGCAGCCCATGCAAACAAGGAGGTACCTGCAAGCAAGCGTCAGGCCTTGACCCAGACGGTTACGTCTGCAAATGTCCACAGGGATGGACCGGCAAGAATTGTGAAGCAGGTATTTCAATTTATTTATTTTCTGCCTCCTGGAGGAAAAATTATTCATTGATCAATGTGTATTGTACAAAATACATCCACACAAACACTCAACAGGCCATATTTTTGACAGCAAGAGGGCGCAATACTAATTCCGTTTTGAAAGGACAAAAATATTTCAAAACATTAAAAAATAAAAATTGTCCAAGCAAATGTCTTGCACTGATTACATTGTAAAACTGTCAATTAAACAACCCTCAAAAACTGCTTTATTGAAAGTCTAATTGCATCTGGTTTACCACACTATTTTTTATGGTTGACCCCCAATCTACCCCAAAGGGCGCCCTCTTGCAGTCCAAAATAATGCCTATTACTGTTGCACATCAATTACTCTTGATAAAGTGCACAGAAAATATCCCACTTGTTATCAAATTTGCAGATGGTTCCATCAGAATTTGCAGTATGCTTTTCCATCGTACAATGTTTTCTATTGTATAATGGTATTTCAAATTTGATGTTTAAAATGGTGTCTTCTCTGTGTCCTTCCCTCATGAAGAATAGCTTTGGTTTTACCGATCAACAGCCAAGTTAACCTTGACCGTTTCGTTACTGAACTATTTTGACATAAACAACCGCTGGTGACCGCGCGGTATTTGATCAGTCAACATGCTCAAGCGTGAAGCACACATTCTTAGACAACAGAAAGCTTTTGTTCAAAAGGCCAATTTTACAAACTCTGTCATCACCTTAAAGTTATTGGTTTACAGCAAAACAAGTATTAACAAATGTCTTACTTATTAAATTCCCTTGCATGTTATCCAAAGTCATTGAGATCAGCCAATAAATGTTCAAGTTCTTGGTCTTTGTTTTCCTCAATCTGCACACTCAAACCCTTTTTTGCACACAACCTTTTGGGGCGCCATAAGTGTTTGGCATTTTGGGTTTTTCCACTAAAATTTTAAGGGAATTCATAATAACAAGCTTGTTTTATTTTAAGATTGGATCTTTTTTTTTCCAACCATTGTAAGCTTGGGTATTGAGAGAAACATGGACAAAACTACAGCATTGTAACAAATGGCCTTTGTGCTCAGGCTTGAGTGCTTTTTGGTGCGTTGTGTGTAAGCTTGAATCGCCAATGGTAAAGAAGAGGATGTATAAGTGTTGTAAACAAAAGCCACCTACAGGCGCTGTTCTACGAGGAGGGGGGGGGCTAGGGAGGGCTTTGCCCCCCCCCCCAAAAAAAATATATATTGAAATGCAAGGAAAAAGAAAGAGAGAAAAAAAAAAAAGAATCTTCGTTAAAAACTTGAATAAATAGTGTATGAATATTTGCACTGTCCTTGTTACTATTTATAGTCTTGGCCCAGATACTCCGTGTACAGTTAAATGTTTTCCGACCCATATTTTACGTTCGAAAAGCGCGGTGCTTGAAAAATGCGCTGTATAAATGGGTTGCTTTTCAACTCCCAAAATGAAATAGCAGTAGCGAAAGTTAGATGGTGACGTCACGTCACGTGCGAAGGGTCTAGCCCCCCCCCCAAAAAAATAAATAAATAAAAAATACTAGCTCTAGAACCGCACCTGGTCACCTAAGTAAGGAAGGGGTTAATTAATCCGCGGCAGTGAAGTTATCCGAGAAGTCCCCTTGATCCACTAAGCGAAAGTAGTAGTAGTAGTCCCGGCCGATTTCCCTTCTCCCCAGGTAGTATTTCATATGCAGGACAGTTCTTTTCAGAACTAAGTTGTCTCCCGAATTCCGAAATCTCCTCACGGTAGTAGAATAATAGCAGGACAAGTTCTCACAAGAAAAGTCTTATGTATATAGCAAAGTAGATATAATCACATGGTGTTACCGCAAACCAAATACACAATAATAATAATAACAATAATAATAATAACAAACTTTTATATAGCGCCAAATCCATAAACAGAATTGCTCCCGTGCTGTCTCTTCCCAGGTTATATCCATAGAGCTATCTCTATGGTTATATCGTATATTATAGGGTGTGATCCCTGGCTACATTGCAGTAACCGGTTGAATGGCTTCTGACTGGCACCCCCCGAACAAAGATATTGACAAAATAGGGAGACCGCCAACATTAGGGCTGGATAGAACGTCGGTACGTTAAACCGGTGGTCGCAGGTTCAAATCCCGCTCCAGTCAATTTTTCTTTGTTCACCCAAAAATTTATTTAAAATGTACCCAGTCAGTTTCCCTTGTGGTTTATTGCTTGACATTAAAAATATAATAAAGAGAACCTTAAAAAGATATAAAAATATGTAACGGTATGAAAGGAGATGTACGATAAACAACACACAATGCAAAAACAATCCTAAACACAAAGGAAAATAACCGTAAACCTACAGAAAGCCAAAACGTAAAATAGGCAGTGTAGTAAAAGGAACGTTATCATTAAAATACCCCAAATTGCACGTAGAAAATATCATTATGCCAGGACCAGCCATTGATGAATAAAGAAAGTTACAGATACATCAGGGATAAAGAAAATTGTTCTGTTTTTTACCCTTACACCTGTGGATGGGTTGCACATAAAGGGGCACCAGGGCCATGACCAGGGCAACGGAGGCCATGGCCTCCGTGTAATAGACCTTTATCATGGTGCAGCCATCTTGAATTTCTTCCATTCAAACCAATGTAACCAAACCGAGGCTGGAAGGGCAAATAGTCTGGTTTCTTTTTGTACAATGAATATTAGCATACATTACTGTTATTAGATACAGGAAACATGACCAAGATGGTTGCAGCGTGATAAAGGTCTATTACAGGCCTGGACATACATGCACACTTTGAGCAAATGGACACAGATACCTGTGCAGAAAATGCTAAGGGCTACACAAAACAGAGATGCCCTGATTGATGGAGCATGGCACATAGAGAGGGACATGTAAAATATCCTGAGATTGTGTTCTGTGGTCAACGATGAACACAGATATCAGGGCCTAATAGACCGATCCATTAAGCCCCGCCCCCTTGCGTGTCGACCAATCACAGCCTTGGCTACGCCACCGAAAGTCCCACAAAAGTCTGACACTATAAAAACCTATTTGAAAATGTAAGTTTGTGTGTGCGTACTTATAGCGCCCGTGTTCATGTCGTGCAGTGTGGCATTGAAGAGACGCACATTGCGCTGCATAGTGGTGGTATAGCCAATGCTATGATTGGTCAATATGTTTAGGGGGTGGGGCTTAATGGATCAGTCTATTACTCAGCTCTGCTTACCTTACAGCAGAATAAAGTTGTTGCTTATGGTAGCAGAAATATTCACTCTTAGCATAAGTGGACGGGGCCCATTGTCATAAAGACTGTAAGTACAAATACTCGCTTAGCTGAAACAGGTTACCGTCCAAAACTCCACCAATTGACCAATAATACAACTGGTGCCCGACTGGTGCCCCACTCATTTTTAGCTTAGGTTTTTTTTCCTGCTTAACAGTATGATAGGTACATGTAATTGGGCCCAGAGAAAAATCAAAAAACAAAGTTTCCCATGAAATCATAGAGTTATATGTAAGAGCTAGAGGGAGCAATCGCGATGTCACGCACGCGGAACTCCGCTGACCCACCACGGGCGAAAATCCCTATGGGTCAATTGCATACAAATGTCCACCTAGAAAATGTTTGCTGTGTAAACTGATGAGTGACCAGTGTAAATGAATGGTCTGCACTATTTTCTCAATGATCAAAAATGCTCCTTGTCGGGCCGTGTTGCATGGTTTTATACGCCCTCTAGTTCTTATATATAACTGTATACATGAAATATGCATGGATTTAATACATCTGCTCCAGGATGCAGGATTCATTGGTTTGATTCCGATGAGATTTCTTTTTATAAGTTGTCATTTTTTTCTTCTTCTTCTAAATATATATCTGGATTAATTTTCAGAGGAGGGAGTATGTCGCAGTGCAGGGGATTCCCACTACAATACATTTGACGGTCGTCATTTTTACTTCCCCGGGGAGTGCATTTACACTCTAGCCAAAGACTGCGCTGGTGGCGAGAATCCTGCGTTTGATATTGTAACAAACAACGCCCCAACTGGACGCCAGATTGATGTCATCACTAACGGCATAGTATGGACAGTTTACTTTTTTTAGAACGATCTCTAACGACCATCAGGTCCGCGGGAACGGGGGGGTTGCTGTAGGTGATGTAGCACCCCATTGTTTTGGATAGGGGTGCTGGAATATATTACAATGAAAAGGGTAAAATATTAGTGCAATAATAAAACCATCATTTCCTGATGTGTTCTAGGAGTGATTTGCAATCGGCATTTGTTTTTTTTAACACCACTTACATAGACTTTGCCCGATTTTCACTTCACGGCAATGTTTTATTTTTTGTTGCAGGGTCATGCCACGTAATAAAGGACCTTGCCTTCGACTCAGTCCTTTATCACACGACAACAACCCTGCTGTTCTTATAATGCCGTTTTAGGAACGAGTCACCACTCTTTCATAATAGCCTTCATGAAAAAAATAATGAAAAATGTGGCTTTTGCCTGTTTTTTTGGGGGGGGAAAGGGGTCTAGATTTGGCGCTTGACAGTTGTGCATATGCATACTACCCAATCGCTCTATTTTCGCAGTAAATCTTAATTGAGTACTGTTTCGTTTTTAGATGTTTGAGTTTAAACAAGAGGGAGTGGTCCATGTTGACGGTGAAGCTTGTAAGCTTCCTATCAAACGTTACGGTGTATCGGTCATTCATAACGCCCTCACTGGCGTGGTAAGTATCATGGCCCGTTTTTTTGTTGACCCAATGAATTTTTGTCAAGAACTTTTTTCTCTGAACGAAAATATGACAGATGATGCTGCTCCAAAACGAAAAAACATTCAACCCATAAAAATTCAACCCGTTTCAAATCCACAGAGTGATTTTTCTAAAAATGTTTAAAACATCAATGAATCAACTCAAATTATTCTCAGTATTGACCCAATTCACCTGACGTCATCATCACAATAATCTTGGTTGCGCCATTTTGGGGCAATGTTACTGTGTTATTCAGAGAATTAGAAGTGCGCATTTTATAGGCGACACAGCGTTTACACATAAACCTATTGACCACCAAAATGGTGAGCGTGGCACAGTCGGTGCGTGTGACGTGCTTCCAAGGGGTCAAAAAGCCTGCATGTCCATTCACATGTTGACACACTTTTGGGTGGTTTCCGGAACTTGAACAAAAACTGCAACCATTGGAAAACCTGTTAACGTGACAAATGCAAATGCATGGTGCATTAAGTATGGGATCATCACAGGGAGACCTTTTCTGGGATTTACCCTTTTTAATAGTTTGTCAATTTAGTTTAATCTCTTTGCGATCTTTCTCGTAGCTGCTGGAAACAACGTATGGCTTGTCCGTAGAATGGGACGGACACCACAGAGCTATCATTAGCCTGCCATCTTCTTTTGGAGGTGCTGTTTGTGGCCTTTGTGGGAATTTCAACGGTAACAAAGATGACGATATCAATGTACGTTTTAGTGTTTGGTTTTTTAGTACTTTTTCTTAAAACTGTAACAGTTATACAGTGTCCAAAAGATTTTAACAAGTTTGTATATATGTGGGGTTTTTTTTATGTCCAGAACCAACTGGTCAATTTCATGCTGGTCTTGAAAAGATAAAAAATAAAATAACAATTTAAGTGAAAGATTTCAGTTCAATTCAGTTTGTAATAGTTTACGTGGTGCTGCGGCGCTTTCAGCTGCCACTGCCAGAAACACAGGGGCAAACTCCTTTTCTTAGCGAGAAGTGTAGCTGGGTTCTGTAGCGTGCATTACACAACATGTAGGACCTACAGCTTTACGTCCCATCCCAAGGACGAAGCAATAATGGTGAAGCGTCTTGCTTGAGGACAAGACCGGGACTCAAACCCACACGCTGCTAATCAGAACACCAGAGCTTGAGTCCAGTGCGCTTGACCGCTCGGCCACAATTGGCCACATGCGGGGGCTCAGGTTGCCTCAGTGGTTTCTTTCCCTGCCTTTCACCTCTGTGGACCCCGGTTCGAATCCCAGACTGGAGCCTTGCATGTGGATTGGGTTTTCAGTGGGTTTCCGTGGGTTTTCCCCCATTTGGGGTTTTCCTCCCACTTCCAAAACTGAACATTTCTTCTCGTTTCCTATTCACCATCCTGTAATTGGCGCTTGCGCTGTTGGATGTTTAATAAAAAAAAAAAAAATAAAAAAATGTGTCCTTGAGCAAGACACTTAAACCATGGTTACTTTAGATAGAACATAAAACCCTAGGTATCTTGTGTTGTATATAATGCCCATAAAAGAATCCAGGGGTGGATTTCACAAAGCGCTAGGACTAGTCTTATCTCGAGTTCGGACGAGAAACTAGGCCTAACGTAAAGGATTATGACCTAACTTAGGATTAGTCCTAAGCTAGGATTGAAGGACTAGTTTTATAAAATCCACCCCAGGACACTTGTCATGAAAGACAAAGGGGCTTACTACCCCAGTGTTTCTAGCTGTGGCAGCGAATTGCACCACAATGCCTCTTTAAGCTTAAATTTAACACTATATGAATTGAACATCATTCAATTTTTTCTTCGCTACAAAAAAGCTCACCTGCGCGTAAAATAGTGTTTTTATAGTGTCTGTTTAGCTTTGTAGTACCGTTGAGTAAGAATGCTTTGTAAATGTCCAAATTATCATTATTGTTTATTATAATCTGTTAAACAATGTTTTTTAAATTTTTTGATTTTTTTTTTTTTTCTTCTTTTAAAAGGAAAATATGACCGAGACACAGTTTGGGGAATCTTTGTCTATAAATTCTGAAGAGTGTGGAGAATGCGAGAAATGCAAAGAGGCCAAACCATGTGAACAACACCCTGATAAGCTTGTCAAAGCCAAGGCGTTGTGCAATCCTATTATGGATACTGCTGGTAGGACTTTGTCTCTTTTTGTTCCTTTTTATCAGTGTAGAATTTTGAGAATATACAAGTTGAATCCTGTTGGTAAATGATGACGTCTTGGAGCCGGAAGTGCAATGTAAACGAACGGTGTACATAAATGTTTATGAACATTTGTCACACTGCACTTCTGGCTCCAAAACGTCATCACTAACCAACAGGATTACAGTAAGTACTTAAAAGAAACCTGAAAGTCAACACCCATTTCAGACTGGCGCTCCAAAGTCACGCTGAACCGAGTAGATTAGGAGCGACTCTAGATTTTGGTTTCAGCCAGGCGAACTTGATTAGCATAAATTTGCATTATGTTCGGCTCATGACAAAATCGATGTCTGAACCCAAGACGCTCCAGAGTCGATCCAACCGACTGCAACAGTGCATCTAGTTGCTCCTAACTGTTACAGACATGGAACTTTTCATGTACGTAATTGAATAATTTGGTTTGGCGCGACTCTAGAGCGCCAGCCTGAAATTGGTGTAAGATTCTTTCGAGCAACGGTATAAAGTGTAATAATGTACGGTGCAGAAAGCTTGATTCTCACTAAAACATAAGAAAAGAGGCTAGATGGAGTATACACAAGGATGTTAGGAAATAGGACTAGACATACCATGGATGAAGACTCATCACCAACATTGAACTCCGTGGAAGCCTTGCGAAAAACAACTGACATTTTGAAGGAAAGGCGGCTCAGACTTGTTGGCCATTTGTGGAGAAAAAATGATGTGCCACAATACCTTGTTCATGCAAGCTGTAAGAGACTAAAAATTCTCACCAGAAAAACAGACGTTTAACAGACGGATAAAGTTGATGTTGAGACATCCATTCAGTCTTAAATAATTCACCTGTCTGGGGAAAGTGTTGTGTTTCGTGGCGTGTTTCTTAAAAGTAAGAATAAAAACCAAGTGCAAATACTCCTTTGAGGTTTGCAGTATTTTAAAATTGAGGAAACAGATTTCTTGTCTTTTAAGTTGTTTTTAAGGGTACTTTTATTAAAATATAAATAATTAAATCATACAATTTTTTAGTGTTCATTCACAATCTTAGATGAACACAAAACTTTAGAGTAACCACAACTCCGAGAGATTTCCATGGTGTTACTCAAACACTCTAGATCATGCTCAAACGATCCAAAGTTTCACATGTCACGGAGGTTAGAGATTGTTGGTGTAAACATAGAGCATGACTTGCTCAATGGTGTAAATGATTAGAAACCGGTGTGCCCCTTTTTATTACGATTAAATCCAGCCATACCTACCAATTTTAAATCACTATATGTGCATCTTCTAGGTCCTTTTGCAAGCTGTCATGGCGTTCTGAGCCCAGATTATGTTTATGACGACTGTCTTGAAGACATTTGCGACTCTGACTTGAAGAGCATTGTACCAGTATGCACCCAGTTGGCCGAGTATGCTGATGCGTGCGCCCTGAATGGAGTAATAATCGAATCATGGAGAAAGAAAGATTTGTGTGGTGAGTATAAACGGAGTAGGGCGTCAGTCTCCGTTGCACTGACTGATGTCCTACCAGGGCTAGGGTTTTCTAGTTTGGCGGGAACAAATAGATATCCTAGTTTTAATTATTAACCTGATCCGTGTGTCTTTCCTGCTCAAGTTGGAGTCACTAAGCGGACGTAAGGCTGATGGTCGAGAATCCTTTCTGAGGAAATGTTCCGCCGATTATAATTAATTGTAAACCTCTCTGTCAGAGTACACACAATTCCCTAAAAATAATCACAATCATTATTCACAATCACCTTCAACTCAAGAAGTTGGGTGTAATGAGTAAAGCCTATAAAACACTTTGAAAATGAGACTAAGTTGCCCACAAATTGTGCAGAAAATCCATTGCTATTAAACACTCAATTTTGTGTGAATGGTAATGAGCAAGCAGAGCACTGTGCCGCAGTTGTTTGCTTAGTACGCAGAAAGAGCTAAAAGAGCACAACTACAAAGCTCGATCCAGGCATGACTACACTGCTAGATCCCAGCACAAGTACACAACCTGCTCCGCCAGTGCCGCATTTATGCAAAACTGTAGTTGTCTACTTTGCACACAGCAACAGCAATCTTTGGATTTTAGTCCAACTTAATCCGGCACAACTCCGTTTGTGTTCCTTTACACAATGACTGCTTGTCGCCCGCACAAAGCCTAAAACTAGCCATGGGTGATTCGATTAAGCTTGCGCTGACCAAAAATGCAACAAATGGCGTTTGAATTCACAAAGAAGATAAACACTTGTAGTCTCGCTTCCACATTTGCTTCTCATCACAGGCTTGGATTCGCCAAATAACGTTCACAGAGAAGACAAACACCTACAATGACTATTCTTTCAGCACATGATCCGAAGACCTTAGACTTGACAACAATTCTTTCCTAGCAGTCCAACTGATTTTCATCAAACTGAACTGATAGTTAAGAAGGGGACTGCAAATTCAAGTCCTCTTCAAATTGTACAGTGTACATGCCTAAGGTCATAGAGGAAGGGCCAACCTGGGCCCAATTCCATGGAGCTGCTTAAAAGCATAAAAAGTAGCTAAGCACAATCAAACTAAGCTTACCAGAATAAGGTTACCAGCCAAAATACCATTCCACATGCATTATCTGTAACTGGTATCTTACGTGTTCGCTCAGCAGAAAAAAAATTGTTTCACAATATTTGCTGCCTTTAATAGCAGCTTTATGAAATTGGTCCCTGCGCTCAATTTCACAGAGCTGCTTAAGCACAGAAAGTTGCTAAGCACAACAAAATTATGCTTACCAGCCTAAAACTATTCCACATGTATCGTCTGTGGGTAGTATCCTGCTCATTTTTGCTTGGCAGAAAAATGTTAAGCACTATTTACTTGCGCTCACCAAAACTGCAACAAATGGCGTTTGAATTCACAAAGAAGACAAACACTTATAGTCTCGCTTCCACATCTGCTTCTCAAAGGCTCTGACTCGCCAAATAACGTTCACAGAGAAGACAAACACAATGACTTACGCCTCGCTTCCACACTTGCTTCTCATAGGCAGATACCTTATGTAGGCAAAGAAAACCACAACGTTACCGCAACGATATAACCCTTTGCACAAACATTTTTCCTGCAAATTATTCTGTAATAGTCACACTTACCAACACGATAACCCGTTTATAAAATCCACAGCTATTACATGTCCGGTCGGCATGGTGTACAATCCTTGTGGTAGCGCTTGCCCGGCCACTTGCGGAGATCCCCACGCTCCTAACACATGTACCAAAGCTTGCGAGGAGACTTGTGAATGCCCAGAAGGACTTCTTAAGGAAGGAAACAAGATGTGTCTTGAACCTTCCAGCTGTGGATGCACTGACAACGGCTGTTATTTTGAGGTATGGGTATGGCAAAATGAAATATTCTGTGTCGGGGAAACTTGACGATTAATTTGTCCTCAGACAATGAGATAATAAGGACAATTTCATTGTGTTGATGCAACGAGGTTGTAAATCGATTCTGCTACAAAGTTAGATTGGTTCCAGGTCCCTACATCGTTCTCGTTCTGTATATATAGGGACCGGTAGCGGGCAATGAAAGTTAGTATATACCTAGCAGATTTCTGCCAGCTGTACCAACCCGACCACCAATGTACACCGATCTTGTTGCACACAGACTAGACGATAAGCTGTTACTACAGTCCTAACATTATATTTCAGGCATGGAGGCCATGGCCTCTGGTGCCCTCGTCTTTGCTTTGGTTCCTTTTAAAAAGTTTCCCACAGCCTTTAAGATTTTCCAACTGAAGTGCCCTTTGCCAAATGAAGATGTCCTTGCCCACTCAGGAAGACATGATATCCTATTTTGTATTTTGACTTTCTTTTGCAGTGTTCCCCATAGGGTCTCTACTATATGTATGTTCTATGGCACCCGAGCATTGTCAACTGCTGCTCCATCACTATGGAACTTTTGCATTGTTTTATTGTAAAGCGCTTTAATAAAAATGTTTTATTATTATTATTATTATTATTATTGTTAATGCAGAGAGACTCTACTTTTTACCGTCTTGGCTGTACTGAAAGAGGTCTGTGTGGCATCAATGGGGAGGTGGTGTACATACCGGCAGAGTGTGGAGAGAATGCTCAGTGTGGATCCAGAAACGGAGTGTACGGTTGCTTCTGTAATGACGGATTCTCAGGGGATGGTCAAGTGTGTCAAAGTAAGGGATTTGGTTTTCTCACAGTCAACCCTCCTACTGCCTGACCATTCAATCTCATCCACTGGGGATTTAAGTGATAGATACACTATGCAAGCCCGCAGACTTTACTGTCATATTACACTCCTCCACATTTTCTTTGCTCCACACTTTGACATCACACACTTGAATGTCCCCCGTGCAAACAAAGTTCTGGGTCAAAAAGCTTTCAGTGTATAGCTGGTCCAATGATTTGGTACAATCTTCCTCCTGTCATTAAGGAATCTGTTAATTTATCGCAAAGCTCTTAAGTCTCATCTTTTTCCATGTTAATTTCTTTTATGTGTGCCATGATCTTGATGGAATAGCGCCTTATAAATTATGATTGTTATGTTGTCGTCGGCTCAGAACTATAAGGTCATTAACTTCCGTAATCGACAAAAGGTCGTTAACATTTCCAAACTAAAAAACAGTAAGTAAGATTTAAAAATGAAAAACTAATGGTTTGTCTATCCAAAAAGTAGTTTAGAATAACAGGTTAAACTACTTTTTGGATAGACAAACATTAGTTTTTGATTTTTAAATCTTATTTACTGTTTTTTAGTTTGGAATTGTTAACGACCTTTTGTCGATTACGGAAGTTAATGACCTTATAGTTCTGAGCCGACATTATGTTAATGCGGAAAAACTGCCTAGCCCTTACAAGAGCTGAGTATCATCAGGCCTGTGCCAGCATAGATACAACCCCTGCAGTAATGGTTTCATACGGTTGCCTGAAAACGTTACCAAAAGTAGGACGGTTTGAAAACTAGTTGTACTATTTATCAGATTTCTCTGTCTATAATGGTTACTTAGCACAAAGAGAAAGTGCAAAAGTCTTCCCTCGTGCCTAAGTATGAAGCCTCCTCGTGAACGTCACATTTCTATAGACCTTGTGCAACTTCATCACAGATCACACACGTTGCTTTCAACATTGCCATTTTGGTGATCGCCTCTCCATAAGAAAAGTAGACCAAGGTTCATGTTTATTGTACTAGATGCACATGTAGGATAGGTACGCGTAGTGCGATCCAGCGTTGCGTTTTGTAGCGCGTGTTCGTGCGGTTAAAGTAATGTTTCTGCGTGACGTGTGCATGTAAGTACTCGAACATGGCGAGTGATAAAATAGTGACGTCAACTGAGGAGGATCTGTTGACCCTGTTATTTATTATTTGTTTTTTAAATTAACTTTTTGGCGATTTTTTTAATTCAAAATTGTGAATGGAGAATGACGCTTTTTCTTATCCAAGGTGTGATGGATGATGCCCCCCTGCTTGTCTGCGAGGAGGAGGAATTAAGCATCTTCTGCGCTCCGGGCGAGACGATCATCATCAATGAAGCCATCTATGGCAGGAACAAAGATTTTCAGAAGTGTCCGAGCACAAAACAACCGCGCGGGGTTTGCGACGCCGAGTCCGCACTGTCCGTCACTAGAACCAAGTGCCAAGGGAAGGAGTCGTGTATTTTGAAGGTGTCTTCAGAGATTTATGGAGATCCTTGTTATGGTGTCAAGAAGTACCTTGAGGTATTGTCAAGAAGTAGTTTAGAAGAGCATGCTCTAATTCTCTGTCTGTCTCGATGAGTAAGGCCTAAAAATAAAATCATATGTTTGCCGTAACCTAAAAATCTGGCTGACACAAATTAAAAAAAAATAAAATTAGCAGGAAAAGAAACTGAAAATTTCTATACAAATACACAGTAAACAAGTTTAAATTAATGATCCTGACCTTTACCATTACATAGCATATCACAAATGTATGTTTATAATGCAAACTAAACATTTGCTTTGAATTTAGTTTTCAAAGATTTTTCTAAAAATTCTTTATTACACCATTGCGGTGCAGATGTCTGAGACGCAGTCCATCCCTGGTTGCTATGTGGTTGCTGTCAATTTAAGCATTTTAAAGTAATAATATTTATAATAATAACAATAATCCCCTGACAATGACTAGAGCAGGCTAGTCAAAAACGTTGAGACCAAACTCACTCCGCGGCAGTGAAGTTATCCGAGGAGTCCCCTCAATCCACTAAGCGAAAGTAGTAGTAGTCCCGGCCGATTTCCTACCTTACCAGGTAGTACTTAATAAGTAGGACAGTTCTTTTCAGAACTAAGTTGTCCCCCCCCCCCCCGAATTCTGAACAGGACAAGTTCTCATAAGAACAATCTACTGTATATAGCAAAGTAGATATAATCACATGGTGTTACCGCAAACCAAATATACATTGGTACCTCACCATGCAACGCCTCAAAGCCTATATAACAATAATCCCATGCACAACTTTAAGAACGGTTTGTCAAGCGTCAGTTTTCTGGTCCATGAAAGTTTTTGCATATAATATACAAGTCTTCCGGCATTCACCGATAAATACATGGCATCATTGAAGCGGCAGCCGCAAACCTCTGTCATGCGAACCTTCAAATCATTCTGACTTACATGTGCTGGGAGAAATTTGGTTGGACTGTTTCGCCAAACGTAATTTAATGTTTATATTGAGGCCTCAGCTTTGTACAAAGCATAACATTTCAACAATACTCTATCATCAAAATATGTCTATCAAAAAAGATATAGGTTATAAAAGTTACATACCATAAAATATATCTTTACAAAAAACATCTATCAAAAAGATATCTATCATAAAATATATCTTTAGAAAAAGATATTTATCATAAGATATATCTATCATTAAAACATATCTATCATAAAAGATATCTATCATAAAAGATATCTATCATAAAAAATATATCAAAAAGATATATATTATAAAAGATATAGCTTATTAATATTCAGCTATTTGGGGTTAGTCTTTAAAAAAAATATTTCAAGCAAAGAATCATTAAAAAGGAAAATATAAATAGACATTTCTAGTAATGCACATTGTATTTGCAAACTTAATTTATACATTTCATTTATAAATTTCAGAGGTGAAATCATTAAAAATTACAGCACAAAAGTTTGCATATATACAAGAATTAAACAATACCGTAAAATACAACCAAAAGACAGGACAATGGGGCACCTAAAGGATTACAAAAAAGTAAACTAAATTACTGTCTAGTTTTCATAATGCAATTAAACAAAACAAAAAAACAGTCCAAAAACCACAGCACCACAGAAAAAACACCAAGAAACAGTGAAAAACTAAACTTCATCAAATCAATAAGCCAAAATTGAAGAGGAATTCAATCAGATTTGTCTCATTCATATAAAAATGTTCGGCTGTTCAAATTTCAAGTATCATATTTTCAACTTTTTGCCAAGGTGGACTACCAATGCAGTTCCTTTGTTGCGGTACCTCCTGAATCCGACCAGGAGATTATGAAGAGAGTATGCCAAGGAGATAACATGGAGATAGATTGTGGAGATCTCTTTGTTGAGGTAATTATGTTTGTGATATCACAGCATGCAAATGAAATGTCTAAATTTCCCTTGAGACCTGTTCCTTTACATAGCACCATGTAACGGTTTGCAAGGTGCTGTGGCGCAATCTGCAGCCGATCAAACCAGGAACACCGGGGCGAACATCTTCTCTCTGCGATAAGTACACTGGGGTCTTTTACGTGCATTACACAACACATGAGACGTAAGGGCTTTACACCCCATCCGAAGGATGCAGCAATAATGGTTAAGTGTCTTGCTTAAGGACACAAGTGTCATGACCGGGACTCGAACCCACACCGCTGCGATCATGGCAAGAAAGTCACACCATGTGATGTTGCTAGGCAGTTGCTAAGGTAGGTGGGGCTTAATGGATCGGTCTATATTGGAGCAGTGTGCATTTTGGGAGGTGTTTCCAACTACAAACAGAGCCCGGAGCAGGAGCCTAAGAGGAGGTTTGGAAAAAGCCAGTAGTCCACGAAATCAGAAAAAAATGATAGCGCCTGCTAGTGCCCACTATTATTAGTTATCACACCAGTACGAGTGGAATACTGAAAAATATAGCGCTTCTGCTTTCTGCCTTGTAGGATATGGGATGCAGACGCGCTGTATTTTTCCATATTCCATGAGCGCGGAGTGATAACGATATTATCTTCCAGCCAACTGGAGCGTTATTTCATAAGAATCAGCACTTTCAACATTTAAAGTTTAGAACAATATTTTGCACTGTCCATATACAGAGCGTGACACATGATGCTCAAAATACGCAGAGTGCAATATAGACTATTGGGAGTATGATATGGTTTATTATCACACTGCCGTTGAGCAATCTGATTGGAAGATTAGCGCGCACTGGAAGATAAGGGTGAATGATGTAAGTGCATTGGTCGTGGAACAAGAAACCGCATTAATAACATATTGCACCTGTGGTAAATAATACACATATGGATTGGCAATGAGGGAAATAATGCACGTCTATGCAACCCGAGGGCCTGTGAGTGACCAGGAGAGGGTCCTATTTCCCGATGCCGAAGGCCGAGGGAAATAGGACCCTCTCCTGGTCACTCACAGGCCTCGTGTTTTTTTGGCCGGAGATTCTTCTCGATCCGCAGACGCCGCCATTTTCGTTCTCTTGAGGGCGCTCTTTACCAGTCAATAGTTTTTGGGTTTTTGAAACTATTTCCCGCTTTGCGAACTATTTCCCCCAAATGAAGCGCGTGCGGTGTGTGTGGTGCAGATTTCATGCACTAGGCTATATTAGTTCACCCAACGCGACCGTGTTTCAGCCAATCAGGATAAAGAACCAGGGAGAGGTGTGTTATAAGATTAATTATTTTATGTTTTATGTTGAATTTTTTTTGTGCCTTTTATCAGATTGTGAGTGCTGTCTACGGGCGGTTGACTGATGGTCAAGTGTGTCCAGGAGGTAATATTCAGAGTACGGACTGCATAGCAGCATCATCCCTAGGGGTCGTACAAGATCTCTGTCAGGGAGAGCACAAGTGTACCAGTCTACAGGCGGCTAATCATGTGTTTGGTGTCAATCCATGCGCAAAAACATTCAAATACTTAGAGGTAATACATTGTTTAAATTAACTTTTCAAAAGGAACTTAAATATATATATATAAATACACTAATCCAAGCAGCACTCGTTTATGGTGTTTTACATCAACACAGCTACACGTTCGTGCAAAACTACACTAGCGCATCAGCACGCATATGTACCAATCAGCATGGAGGATTCACGGTGTGTGTGCGTCGACGCATGCGTGCGGCGGCCATAGCTGCGTTGGTGTGACGACCATGAATGAGCTGGTCGGATTAATCTAAAACCATAACAATGTTCAATCTTTAAAAAAAAAAAAGTGGAAATTTTAAGATAAAAATTGAATTGTTTTTGCGATTTCTTCTTGATATTTATTATACAAATATCGGATGCATTTGAGGGCATTGTTGCACAATATAATCATGTTGTGAAATCTGGACTAATCCATTTCACTCGGCGAAAATGGAAAAGCCAGACTTCACCTCGCTATTATATTCTGCAACAAAGCATGAACGAAATGAATTTAATGGTTTGTTTTATTTAACTCACACATAGATCCTTGAGTTCTGTCATTTGACATTTTTCCCAATAAACACAAAATAGACACGGAAACTCATCCAGTCCACACTCTGAATATTCTTTAAAAAAAAAGCTTTTAGACAACGTGAAAGACTCCATGTAGACATCAACCTTGTCTGCCATGACACAAAGCATCCAATACTTCTCTTTATTGGACTCCAATATTACATTTTGGAGTGTCGCAGTGTTCTTTTTTTTTTTTTTTTTTTTTTTATGGAAGTCGCTAGACACACAAGGCCAGTAAGCCACTCGAGGTGTGGGCTACAAATCAACTGTTTTATCCAGGTTGCCGTTGCCACCTACTCCTGGGGCTGAAACAGGGTAACCCCCTTTACAGTCCGTAAGGATGTAGGCTTAGGTATCATCTATCAGAAGCCTGGTTGGTAGAGCAGAAGGCTCTACCTCCCCAACTTTTACGGAGCAATTATGGTTAAGTGTCTTGCTCAAGGACACAAGCGTCATGATCGGGACTCGAACCCACACTCCGATGACTCAGCCACCAGAGCTTGAGTCTGACGCACTAACCACTCGGCCACGACCTGCCACAAAACAAATGACAAAGTGTTATAAAAACAACAGCTGAACACGTTTTGAGATGTGCCCCCTTTCTTCCTATCAATAGTTGATAACAATCAGACAGTGGGCTGTGTGAAAATCATTCCTGCAGGAAGCCCCAGGCTCTGTGGCTCTTTTGCAAACATGTGATGTCACAGGTTACATGGTCAATAGAACGATTCTTGAAATAATCTATATTATTGTTCTTACAATTCCTTCAAAAACACATCAAATATTCTTTACTTCGACCCGATACTCAAAACACTCCACTGGCGTCGTGGCGAACAACGCATCATTTTCAAGATCCTCACCATCACTTACCAGTCCATCAACGGCATAGCACGCCCTTATCTTCAAGAACTCGCAACCCCCTACAGGCCAGTGCATCAACTGTGCTCCAGTGGTGCTCCCTTGCTTGCGTCTCCATCTGCCCGACTGGAAGGCTTATGGTGATAGAATTTTGTCTATTCCAGCACCCCGTCTATGGAATGGTCTACCAATAAACCTCAAAACACGACCTGATATCGGTTCCTGCAGAATACACCTCAAAACCCACCTCTTCACTCAGACTCAGACTTTTTGATAATTTCCCTTTTCCAGCGCAGTGAATAGTTCTCTTACTAGAAGTGTTTATTATTATTATTTTCCACCACAGGTCAAGTACAAGTGTAACTTAGATGTGATGCCGAGAGACAGTGGCAACCTTAATCCTTGTGCACTTGAACCGTGTAAAAATGGTGGTCAGTGCGTCACTGTTCACACATCTGAAGGTTTCAAGTGTACGTGTTCTCATGGCTGGACGGGACCAACCTGCGAAAACGGTAAGATTTCTGCGATTTCTCAGCTATCTTCAGGCCTACAGGTGACACTGCTAGGCACTTTTGAACGTTTAGTAATATCCACCGTAAGGTGCTCAAGGTGCCAGAAAATTATCGTCCCTGGTCAGAAAGTATACTTTTAGATCATTCTCGGAATGTTCTCAACTCCATTTGTATAATCTTTGGAGAATGTTGGGCCCTCAGGGGCCAATGAAACACCATATCGCACAGGCCTTCATTTATATTCCTAGGTAGAGAGAAGCAAATTGTGATTAACCAGATGGCGCCAGGGTTCTTTCAGTTTTCCCTGTCCCTGCGGGATTACTTTGTCGGAATTGCCGGAATCATTTTTTTTTTAGAGTACCACTGGCAAAAAAAGAAACCCTGACTTGACAAAGCCAAGAGAACAAAGATTGTCTTTGAAGCGCCGTGATTTTTGGTTTGTCTATCGAGAAAATTTCAAATTCACGCACCGTAAGTTGCAAAACTTCGGCTGTGAGCTACAGCCAAGGATTGTTTGAGTTGCTGCCAGGATTCTGTCTTTTGTCCCGTCCCCCGTGGCGGGATTCTTTTGGCGGTATTGCCGGAATCTTTTTTTCTTTGAGGGTACCACTGGCACAAAGAAACCCTGACTTCACAATGCCAAGAGAACAAAGATTCTCTTTTTTGGATCATCCATTTTGTTTCTCGACCGAGAAACTCTCAAATTCAAGCACCGTGAATTGCAAAACATTGACCGTTACTTACGGCATAGGAGTGGTAATAAACACGGAATCATGGCTTGATTGCCAACTCACTCTGACTTACCTCCATTGAGCCGAAATACAATAAATGAACAATGGTGAAAGCCTCTTGATGTCTCCTAATCCTCCTCTTGAAACAAAAGGACAAATTAGGTCTGTAATTGGGGTTTACACCAAAAATGCCTCTCAATAGCCACAAAATGCAAATATATATAAGACCTGTATTTTGTCCTAGTGTGGGTGAAACAAAGCATTGGACGGCATGTGTGTGGTCTGTGCACACTGTGAAGTTGAATGAACGGGTGACCTTTGCTCTGGTAGTCCAAAATAACATAATGGCGTCTGTACACAGCTTCCGTATCCGGGCAGGGGAAACATTTGCGTGTAAACAGGTGCCAACTGTAAAAAAAAAGGGCAAATACTGAGTGAACAAAATCTTTGTGTTTATTTACAGAGGAAATCACTTGTCGTGTAGCAGGACTTTCTCATTTTCTTGACTTCAATGAACAGAGTTTTACATTCTTGGGTGACTCCAAATACATCTTGGCGGAAAGTTGCATGGACAGTGAGCACAAATTCAGAGTGATGATTAAAATGGCCCGGTTCCCAATCAAGAACGAAGTGTCCGCAGTTGAAGATGTCCATGTACATTATGACGACAGGGTATGTAGTAATGTTAATGATAATAGACCGATTGCGCGACCTGTGTCACGTGACCTATTGTTGGTATTAAATGTAAACAAACACGACGTCCTTCATGGGAAAGTGCGGTAAGCGACATGTTAATTGTTGCATTTGTTTATTCAATTGAGGCTTTTCTTTCTCGAAATCTTTGAAAAATATTCCAGAGTTTGTACCAGAGACCTTCGAGTGGCTGAATAAAGCCAGTAAGGACAGTTCCAGCAAGTCTTGGAAATTGTAAAAGTACCGTATAGATGTGCACGATGTGTACTAGTGCACGACGGAACGCTTGGGCCAGACAACCGCGATCACGCACTTATCAACACAAGAATTTCAAAGTTTTGAAGCTGAAATTATCCAACAAAATTGCTTTCCAAAACTGTGTGATTCCTTTGCCTCTTTGAAATTTTGCAAGGCTAGGTATAACTGCTCACTTTTCCAACATTCTTTACCCTTTTTTACTGTGATTTAGGCCTACATTACAAACAAAATAACAGGAGGGTGGCTACATAGGCGTCAGACACTGGTAGTGCATAACTAAAAAAAAAAACTCTTTTGTAGTAGACTACTTGTAGTTTATGAAACAGTACTGTGATTAATATCAATGTCACAATATACAACTTTAATAAAATGGCTTAGTAACTGTGTTATTATTACCAAAAGCCGAATTTTGGTGTGACTCTGTCGGTCACAGCATGTATTTGAATGTAGTTTGCCATCTGCTCAGATGGTGTAGTACACACAATAGATCACGTGATGACATGTAAACATTGGTTGCGCAATCGGTCTATCCTGTTGATAAGTCATTGTGTCACACACGTGCGCATTGGTCGTACGCGCATACGTTTCACTTACTTCTGGTTCAAAAGCTGGCATTCGTTTGTGTGTAATTTAACTTCAAAAAAAAGTTTTTTCCAGAGTTTGTACCAGAGACCTTCGAGTGGCTGAATAAAGCCAGTAAGGACAGTTCCAGCAAGTCTTGGAAATTGTACAAGTAGCGTATAAATGTGCACGATGTGTACCAGTGCGGCATAGGAGTGGTACTAAACACGGAACCATAGCTCGATTGCCGGCTCACGCAGACTTACTTCCATCGAGTCGAAATAATGATGAATGAACAATGGTGGAAGCCTCTTAACGACTCCTAATCCTTCTCTTGAAACAAAAGGATGAATTAGGTCTGTAATTGGGGATTACGCACAAACTTGTGAATGGGGAGGGGGAGGGCAGGAGGGCAAGGAAAACATTTCTTAGGGGACAAATGAAGTTTGTTTTACATGTAATTTTTATGTTATTCTTTCAGGTGGTGGAGCTCAAACAGGAGCACAAAGTTCTAGTTGATAGACGGAGGGCATCTACCTCATTCAACCTCAACTTTGGTAAAATAAAGCTCTGTCATGTCGGCAACTACCTGGTGAGTGATTTCAAAGTATTATTTAAAAAAAAAGAATTTGTTTTAAGGACTTGTAGATTTTCAAGGGGTATTTAAAATCACATCTATTCAAGCCTCAGCTGAATTGATCACAGCCAGTGGCATGACTAAGGGGGGCACAGGGTGGGGGGGCACAATAGTGGTTCTAAAACAGTGACGTCATGATGACGTCATCACCCATCGCGTGACGACATCTTAAAGATTTTTATTTTAAATATTTGAAAAAAACGTATCAAATCAGCCATAAGAGACCGTAGGTTTCTGTTTGCGGGATTGGGTAGGGATAAATTAGGTCTTCATTTTATTCAGTGTGCGTGACCTCACGTGACCTCTGCTTCCAGTCGAAACCGGAAGTGCCACGGTAATTCAAAAGTGGTAAAAGTTATCAAGTTGCTTTCAACAATGTTAGTGTCCAGCCAGGGTCAGCTTTTCAAAAAAAAATACTGATGACGTTATAATATACAAGAGCGCCCTCTAGCGGCAGGTTGAAAACTGTTCAAAATGCACTTTGAGAAGATCTGTGTGGCAAAGATCTGCATTGTTTGACTGGTAACCAATGTAGTTGTTGAAGGAGTGGAGAAGCATGAGTGTATTTAGGCTGTGAGAAAGTGATACGGGTGGCATTGTTTTGAAGCCGTTGTAGTCGGTCGACATCAGATTGCTTAATACCATTGAGGAATGAGTTACAGTAGTTAAGTCTGGACAGCACAAGGCCTCTAACAGCGGCATGACATGTGGGCGTGTCAGTGTATTTACGGATTCTAGAGATATTTCTGTTGTGATAGTTGACGGACTTACATATAGTGCACGTATCTACCAGCAATTAGGTACTCAAGGCACTTATTATTGTCATTTTTTTACGACAGGTTTTTGAAGTTTTAGAATTACGAGACCCATGTATGTAGCACCTTATAAGGGTTTAACAAGGTGCTGCGGCGCATTCAGCAGCCACTGCCAGAAACACCGGGGCAAACCCCTTCTCTTAATGATAAGTGTAACTGGGTTCTTTTACGTGCATTTACACAATACACTTTGTGCTTAGGCTTTTTACCTGTGAAACTGATAAATGAATGATTTGGATTGTTCCTTTCAAATATAAGACGGACCTTATTTCAACAATTTTTTTATATCTGTCTGAAATGTAGCTCCTGAGAACTGATTTCGGCATGATAGTTTCATGGGATGGTCTTCATCGTGTGCAATTGAAGATTCCTGACGTTGTTGCAAGGAAGTCATGTGGCCTCTGCGGAACATACCAAGGAATCAGTGCGGAACCAGCTGGGTTTGTCAACAGTGGCGGGAATAAGGTATGGTTTTCAAACTCGAGATTCATTTCAGCTCTGCAGTTTTAAGAAAAAAAAGACCACCTTTTGATAAATTCTTAAATATATGTAATAATAATAATACTTTTTTTGTATTTTTTTAAATACAATTCGCCCATCACAAGGCCCAAAGGCCACTCGAGGTGTGGGCTACTTTTTTGAAGGGATAGAAACCTGTCCCAATGCGCACAAACATGGAGAGATACAAAAGCAAGTCTCTTCACGGCACAGCTAAGAACAGGGAGGGGTACATTAAATCCGTTGTGAGACAAACATGACAGCCTCTTCCCCTATTTGGAGCAATTATAGTTGAGTGTCTCTTGCTCAAGGACACAAGTGTCATGACCAGGATTCAAACCCACATCCTGATGACTAAGCCACCAGAACTTGAGTCCGATACACTAACCACTCGGCCACGGCCCGCTACAAATAATAATATTATTTGTGTTTTACCCATACACCAATGTGTGTAAAGCACTGTTATACTCAGTCCACATGCATATTACTCGAGTGGGATTTGAACCCACGACTTTTGCCATTCTCGAGCAGATGTCTTACCACTAGACCACCGAGCTTGCCCGGTAGCCAGAGGCAGTTCGAATTCTATACTATAGCTCCGGGTACCGCAACAATTTAAATAGATGTTAAATTTGCATCGGGGATAAAGAATATTATTTGTGTATTACCCAGACACCAATGTATGTTAAAAACGTATTGGTAAAACAAAAATAACATTCTTTATTCTTTATTAAAATAATTATTATAATAATAGTGGACATTTATATTGTGCCGATAACCACAAAGTTTGATGCTCGTGTCTCATGAACATTATTACCCTGGTCGTTGGATCAGTTACTTCATTTCTTGAACCATCTGAGCTCCCTAGGGAGTATGCAACCTGTGCCAAGAATCATCTCTGCCCTTATAGGTACCCATTTACTCCTGGGTGGAGAGAAGCAATTAGAGTTAAAGGCAAAGTATACCTTTGGTTTTTGGAACCGTACATTTGCCTTAATGCTATATAATTGTAGATATATGCCATAAAACTAAACTGTGAAAATTTCAATTCAAAAAGTGGCAGCATTTTTGAGATATCACTAAAAATCTGGAGCGGTTGTGTTCACGCAGAAGAAGTATCCTTCATTGGAATACACATTCTGAGAAGCGTTACGGCCATAACGCTTCTCAGATTCAAATTTTTGGGGGATAAAAAGTGATGTTTTTTTCCATAACTGCAGTACTTCGAAGTGAAACGTTTCTCAAAATGCATTATACTTTTTAAAGCTGCTGTACTTCTTACCAAGTGAGTTATTATTGCCATAAATTTCCAGAGTCATTACCAAACGTATACAGACCCTTTAAGTGTCTTGCTCAGGGACACAAATGTCATGCCCAGGATTCGAACCCACACCGCAGTGACTGCTACAAGATTTTGAATGCAATGTACTAGATGGCTCAGCCACATGTGTAAACACTTTCCCTTGATCTAACCTTAACCCCACTCTCGTGATATCCACTCAGAATATTGTGAACTTGCCTGTCACCTGTGTGCAAGCTCAGTGGTCTAATGGTCTAATGGACAAGACATCTATTCTAGAATGAAGAAGGGTATGGGTTCAAATCCATCCTGAGGCACCTGTTGATTTGCTCCTTCAGGACTTGGAAGATGCCACATAACCAGTCCTTCAACGTACACAGGACAAAATTGATCATCAATCCTCAATGTATCAATAGGCATTCAGGTTTCTTCCCTGCCTTTCACCGCTGTGACCCTGGTTCGATTCCTGGACCGGAGCCTGGCATGTGGATTGGGTTTTTAATTCCTACCAGATTGTATGGTATTTCTCTATTTGGAGTTGTCTAAAACTGACATTTCTTCATCGTCTTCTCTACACAGGTATCTTCAGGCCTGTGGTCCCAGTGCTATAGTCACTTTTGAGGGTCCCTTGGTTAATTACTAGAAAGATATAATAATAAATAACAATTATATAACTTGTACTCTCTCTTTATTACAATTTGTCTGTCTTTTTCCCCCTTCCAGGTTGATGACAAGCAATCGTTTGGATCAAGCTGGCGTGTGGCAGCTGACCCTCCAGCGTTTGTCCATACCAATCTCATTGATACACCTGCCTGTATGAGGTGGCCTGAGAATTTAAACTATGCAGAGTATGCTTGCTCCTCACTGAAAAATGAAAACCAATACAGTAAGAACTAAGGGAATGAAACATCTATTCATATTACTGAACTCCATGTTAAATATGTTTTTATTTGACTAAAATATTACACTTTGCACTAGTGGGGTAGATCTGGGAAACGTTTGGGGAAATTGTGCCTTTGACGATACATGGAATTTGGCTCACAAAGTATGTCAGAGATTGGAATTTTGAAAAACTATCGGTAGAATAAGAAGCAACTTTCAAAATTTTCAAAATGGCTGCCATTGCTTGTTCTTCTACCTATATTTTTTAAGGACAAATCTGCCATGGCCCTATAGCAAGATATCTTTCCTGTGAGACACACGCTGACTGTGTGCTAAATTCCATACTTATGTCATCAAAGGCACAAACAAACCCATCCCCTACCTGCCATACTGCACTGTCCAAACAGTATGTAATTAATAAAAATCAAAACACACAAAATATAGGAAATAACTTCGTCTAAAACTTGCAGGTACAGTCATGTGTAAATCCCTTGCTTGCTCTGAAAAGAGCCGTTGTTTTTAGTCTACATGGTTTTACTGGTTATAGTTTTTTCCTGTCCACCACTCCAAGCTGAGCTTCAAGAATCCTCGGCACAAAATGTAGCTATGACGAGCAATTAAAGATATAGGAAAAGACAGACAAAAAAAAAAAAAAACTCAGTCAGTGAGTGAGTGGGGCAAGAAGGAACAGGGATCAATTTCATAGGGCTGCTTAGTAGCGGTAAGCAAACTTTAAGCAGAAAAAATTTGCTCAAGTATATTTCACTGGTTAGCAAAAGGATTTGCATTGTTACGTCATTCCTTTTCCTACAGTAAGCACTGGAAGGTTAGCATGCCTTTTCCTGTGCTTACGGTTCAGCAGTGCTGTGCAATTGAAATCGCACAGTAAGCACAAAATCGGCCGTTAAGCAGCTCTGTAAAATTGGACTGAGGTGACCAGCGTCATCCTGTCACAAAGATTTTTAAATAACTGATATTTCCCTATCCCCACCTTTGCCCCCTCCCCCCCCCCCCAAATTTTTTTTATATATATATAAAAACATAAATAAATAAATAGATAAAAAAATTATGTCCATGCCCCGATGCCCCCCATTTGAAATCTGGACTTTTGAGAGTAAAAATTAGAAGAATAAAATGCTCCATTTTATAAGCTTTTATGTAGTAACTTTAATGCTGTTCATACTGTTTTTCTATTTACACGCAGACAGTGTTTTTGTTTTTTTACTCCCACGTCACATTATCTTAAGAAGAAAAAAAATAGTTAATGACATAACAAGAGTGCTAAAAAGGGGCTTGTTTAACAAAAATGCAAATGGCCAGAAGTGCCCCCCTCTATAGAAAATGGTGCACCCCCTTGTGCCTCCCCTATAGTTTTGCCCTAGTTTCGTCGCCAGGGAAAACATCCTTCAAAGCTCCAGCTCAACTTTGTTAAACTGACTGTAAATGCTTCCATTCTTTGCACAAATCAAGATATTTGTAACAAAACCAACCTGTGAAAATGTCAGCTCATTTCGTTGTTCTATTTGTGAGAAAACTGTAAAAATACATTCCGGTAAAAATGCATTCAGCATTTTTGTACTCATTCCTATAAGCAGAGTTTTCGTCTCACTGAGACGAAAGCTAAGTTTTGATCTTATTTCATTTATTATTTGAAAACTCCGGGCAGAAATATTTCAAGGAAAGTTTTCTACCATATCATCTTTATACCATGAAAGGTATATGTAAATCTGCGAACATTTATGTTTTTCTTCTTACCAATGTTGAGCTGTTGACATAAACTTGATTTAAGTCAACAATGACTGTAGACAGACAGACATTACATTCGGTGAATGATATCTTGTTATACTTTCTTAGGTCCATTTAAAAGCTGTTTTGGGAAGGTCAATTCAGCAAGGTACTATGAGAACTGCTTGTACGACCTTTGTGCCACGCTGCCTAGTCTGGAGTTAAGTTGCCAATCTTTGGCTGAGTATGCTGACGCGTGTCTGGATGAGAACGTTAAAATTGAAAACTGGAGGACTAATGTCCCAGGATTAAATTGTGGTATGGTTGTTGTTTTCTTCTTTACTTATTTGTTTATTTATTTATTTATTGTTTGTGTTTTAGCCACACACCAGTGTATGTTAAGTGCTTCATGCTCAATACTTTCATTTCGCTTATCAAAGGAAGTAAAAACCATGCAAAAGACAAATTACACCAAGAAGCATAGAAATACAAAAAGATAATCCGTAAAATTAATAAACAAAACAGGAATAGTTACCAAATCAGTAATAGTTTATGAAAAATGCACTAGTGCGGCTAAGAAGGTATTATGAAGAACAGCATAATGTACGAACCCATAGGTCGATTTCACAACGAGCTAAGATTGATCTTAACTGCGGATCACTCTTAGTTGCTAAGCAAAGTGTGATGTCACAATACAAATCACTATGGTAATACTGACAACTCATCTTAAGATGAATCTTAGTGCTTTGTGAAATCGAACCACCAGGTTTGTAATCTTACCTATATATTTCTCCTCTTTATATTACATTGACAGCAATGGTATGCCCCAAAGGTCAAGAATACAAGGCCTGCATTCAGCCGTGTCCAAAATCATGTGGTGAGCCCCATGCTGGCAAAGAGCCAGTAGACAGGTAAGTATGGGATATTATAAGTTATCACACTAGCGCGAGTGGGAAAATATAGCGCTTCTGCGTCCCATATCCCACGAGGCCGATATGGGATGCAGACACACTATATTTTCCTGTATTCCACGAACCATGTGTAACAAATTTAACTTCCAGTCACCTTCATACTGCCTCATGAAAACATACAATAAAAATCAATACAAAATAACACACGTGAATTTTAAAAATTTAGAGCGTTATTTGATGAAGAGCAGCACGCACAACGCGCCAAGTTTAGAACATTATTTTGCACTGTCCATATACGGAGCTTGATGCATGATACTCTAAATACGCAGAGTGCAATATTGACTATTGCTCATTGTTTTATTGACAGATATGCAGATCTATGATTGATTTATGAGACTTATTTTAACAATAGCACCCTGTCAGGGATAACAAGGTGCTGCGGCACAATCCGCAACCAAACATGCCAGAAACACCAGGGCAAACCCCCTTCTCTTATCGATAAGTGTACTGGGTTCATAACCTGGAAGTATTTTGGTTTTGCCGTCACACCAATGTATGATAAGCACTGCATACTTGGTGCTTTCCAAAATCCTGTCAAAAAGGAAACAACACAGGCAGCCGGGATGGGATTAGAAGCAGATACCGCAAACATAAGTGATAGCCTTAATGTATTGTCATAGACTGTGAACTTATTTCTCATAATTACAATTTTTATGATTAAAAAAATTGTCCCATATAATTTGATTGAAATTATGTCCCATAAAATTTGATTAAAGTTTTTATGATAAAAAATTGTCCCATATAATTTGATTCCATTTGATAAGCCCCACTGGATGTCACACAGTGTAAATTTGGCCAACTTAACGAGTAACGATACATCTTTTTCGAAAGCACAACGATGTGTTATGCATAAATACCGCATGCGGCACGCGGGAGTTTTGCTAAATTCCTTGCATGATTGGTTGTTAAACCACTTGGCTGAGTAGCAAAATTAGAATGCTTGACGCGGCTCAAAGCTAAAACCCAAGTTGCCCGTAATGATAGCATCTATCAGAAACTATCTATGCAACATTTTCTTTGAATATAAAAAACACACAATATTTAAATAAAATAAAAATCGTTTTACTCTTTGTCTCTGAAACAAGAAAAATTGAGTAAATAAATAAATTTAACTCAGTGAAAAGTTTCCTCTCAAAAATGGTAAAACCTGAGAGTCAATTGACAAAATCCCTCCGACATATTAATCAGGCATGCAGCTTCTCAGCTGATTTCCTTTTGCTAATCTTCAATTTTAGTGCCATAGAAATCTGAAAACACTATATGAGGTTTTATGGTCTTGACAATAGACCGATCCATTAAGCCCCGCCTACCTTAGCAACAGCATGTGGTGCTACTTTCTTGCCACGATCTAAGCCCCGCCTACCTTAGCAACAGCATGTGGTGTTACTTTCTTGCCACGATCGCAGCGGTGGTTCGGTTGCGGCCACACACACACGTAGCGAATCCACACACATACAATGTACATAAACATGGTTTTTCGTGAACAGGATGGATTTAGTTTCGTGGCCTTTTGAACAGTGCTTGGAGTCCAAAGAATGATGCAGACAACAACACTGTTAAACCATTTACACGACCGTACACAGGGACTGTACACTGCTATGAGATTTGCGCCACCAGAAATTCGAAAAATTAAAACAAAACAAAAGTTAGTACAGTTGTGTGTGCAGTTGTATGTCAGAACTATGGCGGCGGTTTGTTTACTTTTCTAAGCGGGTTTTTAACGTGTCGGACCTTTGTCGGTCTTTCAGTGACGTTGCCGAGACTGTTATTGGTCAACACGTTAGTAGGCGGGGCTTAATGGATCGGTCTATTTCTTCTTTTGGGTACAATAACAAAGTTGCGTATTGACCCCTTGCACGCACGTCACACGCAGCGACTGTGCCACAATCACCATTTTGGAAGTCAATAGGTATACATGTACTTGTAAATGCCGTGTCACCTGAAATGCCCACTACGCTGTATAAAACACAGGGGCATTGACTTCCAAAATGGCGCAACCAAGATTGTTGTGATGACGACGTTGTGTGAATTGGGTCAGTACCTGAATAATGAGAAAAACGATCACACTCTCTGTTCTACAGGTGTTATGAGGGATGTGCTTGCAAAGCTGGGGAAGATCTTAAAAACTTCCAGGACGGAGATCAGTGTTTGCCACAGTCAAAGTGTGGCTGCACACGCCTGGGTGTCTACTACCCTGTAAGAAAAGATTCGTTTATTGATACGTTGGTCCGCAACACAGCGGCAACATTCAAAGGGGCTGTGCCGTCACGATTATAGCAGGCCTGTGGCTTTACATGGAAAGATGAACTCTCACCCAGATACTGCACACGCTCGCGCTTGCGGTCAAATCATGAAGGGTACCCTCTTTTTCAAACTTTGATGTGACTGCCGGCGGGCACACTGTATAGTAACTGGGTTATTCCATTAACTGCTATAATCATGATGACACAGCCCCAGGGGTGGTGGTGGGGGTGGGGGTTGGGGTTGGGGTTGGGGTTGGGGTTGGGGTTGGGAAAATACGTTAGGGGTGTCGGAACATAGTGTTACCGTGCCCTCTTGCATATTGGTGCAACCACAAGGAAGGCAATCATCACAAACTTAAACTGCACACGTCACTTTAAGTAGTGTGGGGTCGATGGAGGTTTTCAAACAACAACATGCTTTTCAACCAACTCCATCATCTAAACCAGAACCAGAACTTTTCTATAAAATGAATCAATTTCTTCAGAGAACTTAAACTGCCACCAACTTTCAAAGGGTGTTCACGACATTGATAAGATTGTAAAAAATAAATGTTCACAGATTTTCACATAAACTTACATGGTATAAAGATGGTCATGGTGGAAAACTTCCCCTGAAATATTTTTGCTAGAAATGCGTTAGCTTAGAGTAAAACTGAGTCAAACAATCAGTTATAATGAGATTAAAACATGATGTTTGAAAACAATCAAAATATATAAGGGGGGTTTTCACTATTTTTTTTTTACTTCGATGAATGATTGAGCTTAAAGTTTTTACAAGTTTTGTAGTTTATGTTCCTTAAACTGCGCGAGAACAGTGCAGTAAGATCAGGTGTTCATGTAGGTAGGATTGTTTTGTAGGGCTCCCTTCCATGCCTTGCCAGGTGTCATTCTAAAATGATTTCTTTCATGTACTTGAAATCATGTGTTCATATCTGTCACCTTTTACGTATTTTTTCTCTTTCTTTTTTTTATATATATATATATATATATATATTGTTTTTTTTTCTCCTGTCATTTTCACCCTTTTTTATTCTGAACTTCAGTGAACCATTTGATTGATCAGAATGACCTCTTTAGTCAAATACTGATGTGGCTATTGTTCACAGTTGCTTTTATATAAAAGAAGAAACAATTTAAAAAAAGCGTCACAAATGTGCAGATACTGGTCTTTTGACACTTAGTAATGCTGTCTGCGTTTTTTAACCAAAGAAAGTCGGCGTACCAAAAACTTTATGATGTTGTTACAAAAACACCTTTAAATAAATTTTTAAATCACATCAAATTACAATAACACATTTAAAATGAATTTTAAAATCACATCATATCCATTCTCGCCTTCTGTAGCCTGGAGAGAGAGTCGTGAATGAAGGTTGCACCGGACAGTTTGTGTGTCTACCGGGCGGAGACTGGGATGCGCACGCTCTGACCTGTGACCTCAATGCTCAGTGTGGAGTGGTGAATAACAATATGGGCTGCATATGCAATCCTCCATTCATTGGAAACGGCAAGAGATGTTACAGTGAGTTTACATTGTCACAAAACATTCCTAGGTCAAATTCAGCCCTGCTTCTTAGTTATTTTAAGGGCGAGGCAGTTTCTCCTTAAAGGGCCTGTGTTGTCATGATTATGGCAGGCCTGTGGCTGTGCATGGAAAGATGAACTCTCACCCAGATCCTACACACACTCGCGCTTGTGGTGAAATCACAAAGGGGGCCGTCTTTGTCAAACTGTGATGTGACCGCTGGCGCGCGTAGTAACTAGGTTATTCCATTTACTGATACAATCATGACAACACAGCCCCTTTAAGTAAAGGGCACCTCTTTTGAGGGAAACTTAAATTTCTACTGGAAGATTTAAAAGCCGAGGGCACCTAGGCAAAACTGCACTATAAATGCAGTTTTGTTTTGGGGTGTTTATTGTGTTTTTCACTATAGCTGCTGCTGTTGCTTATGCTGCTGCTGCTGCTTGTGCTGCTGCTTATGCTGCTGCTGCTGCTGCTGCTTGTGCTGCTGCTGCTGCTGCTGCTGCTTGTGCTGCTGCTTGTGCTGCTGCTGCTGCTTGTGCTGTTGCTTGTGGTGCTGCTGCTTGTGCTGCTGCTTGTGCTGCTGCTTGTGCTGCTGCTTGTGCTGCTGCTTATGCTGCTACTGCTACTACTGCTGCTGCGCATGTTGCTTAGAAGTAACTATTAGTAGTAAATCTTTTTCGGGGAGGAGTGTTGGCTCTAAAAAGAGCATTTGGTTTTGTAAGTATAATCTTTACTCCAGTGGTCTCAGGAACATATGGTGTATTTTAGTGTTATATATATAAGGGAAAAAGTAACTTCTTTTTCAGATTTTAATTTGCAATGTCTCTAGATTTTTAAAGTAACTATTGAAGCAGAAGCATGTAAATATTGTAGACTAAATGTAATTTTTCCTGTTATTTTTGCAAACTGTTTAATCTAGGTAGGTTTTTTTTGTTTTTGTTTTTTTTTAAATAAGGGATGTTTTTTTTTTTTTTTTTTTTAATATATATATAATAACTTCAGGTTGGTTTGGTGGTTTCTTTCCTTGCCTTTCACCTTTGTGGATCCCGGTTCGAATCCCGGACCGGAGCATTACAAGTGGATTGGGTTTTCAGTCCTTACCTGACTGTGTGGGTATGCCCCCATTTGGGATTTTCCTTCACTTGGGGTTTTCCTCCCACATCTAAAACGGACATTTCTTTGACATTTTCTGTTCAGAGGTATCTTAAGGCCTTTGGGTTATAGTGCTAGTCGCCTCTGAGGGTTCCTTGTTTAATAGGCCAGAAAGATATCATATTAATAATAATAATATCCGTATTGTGTAAAACTCAGTATTTCTCAGTGCATATTGAACTGTAAAAGTATTTATCTGTGAACATTGTTATACTTTTTTTTTCAGGCAATGCAGACGTCATTAACGAACAAGTTACCCAAGGAAGGAAGTTTGATATCAACTGTGGGACACAGTATGTGGACATTGTTTCAGGTACCTACAGTGTCGTTGATCGTGGCAGTGCAGGAGCTTCTACTGATCGAGACTGCCTGACTGACAACACCCTGGACGTACTTGCCAATCATATCATCCATGGTAATCGCCTCAAATTGAGAGCTTCGGCCGTGAAGTTCGGAGACACCTGCCAGCCAATTAATAATGTCTTAAATGTCACTTATTTATGTGTGGATAAGCCCCCTGTTCATGAGGTGGAACATGGTAGAGTGGTTCACATGAGAGCTTGTCAGAATAGGATGATTCAGCTGAAGTGCAAGAAGGGCCAGAAGATGCAGATTTTGAGTGCCAAGTACGGAAGGAACACTGGTTGTGAGGTGTGCCCAAGCACCAGGATTTTCACAACAAGCTGTTTAGCACCACAGAAAGAGACCCTAAATAAGGTGATCTTTTTTTTTTAATAAATAAAGATTTGCATCGGGGATAAAGAATATTATTTGTGTTTTACACTACACCAATGTGTGTTAAGCACTGTAAACCCATGTACTTTCCCCCCGAGTCCTGTGGAAAAAAAAATCAACATGCATGTTACTTGGCGGGATTCGAACCCAGAACCTTTGCCATTTTAGAGCAGATGTCTTACCATAAGATCACCGAGCTTGCCCAGTAGCTAGAGGCAGTTCGAAACCAATATTTCAGATCAGGGATGAAGAATATTATTGTTGTTTTTACCCATACTCCGATGTGTGTTAAGCACAGTACACTCAGTACTTTCCTGACTCCTGTGGGAAAAAAAATCCACAGGCGTATTACTTGGATGGGGTTCGAAACCATGACCTTTGCCATTCTAGAGCAGATGTCTTACCACTAGAACACCGAGCTTGTCCGGTAGCTCGAGTCCCATCTCAGTAGCATGCCTGTGGATTTTTTTCATAGGACTCAGGAAAGTACTGTGTATACAGGGTGGCATGGGTGGCTTGTGCGTAAAGCGCTTGCCTCTCACCAATGTGTCCCTGGTTCGATTCCCGGCTAAGGCCATATGTGAGTAGAGTTGTGCGTTGGTTCTCTCCTGTGCCACGAGGGTTTTTCTCCAGATCATCCGGTTTTCCTCCCTCCCGAAAAACCAAACACTTTCGATCTCAGGCTGTGCTCCGTGGTCATATATGGGTTGATGTGGCTGGCTGCCAAGGGCGCCCTTGAATGCCTGCAGCTCTAACACATGTAGCCGCGTCCTTCGCAATTCAGCTTCTCAGCTGCAAGTAAGGATGATTAGCCTCCCAAATTATTATTATTATTATTATACAGTGCTTAGCACACATCGGTGTGTTGTAAAATACAAATAATAAGGTATCTTATTATAGCAGGCTAGTCTGCTAGGCTAGTCAAAACAGTGATACCAATGTACATCACTCTGTAAAGATACAAGGCTCTCAATTTACTAATTGAAGTACGAGAAGTCCCCCGTTTTCCCTGTCTAGTAGACAAATAGCAGGACTAATTATTATCTGAACTATGTAGTCTCCCAAGTTCCCAATCTACTCCTCGGAAATAAACAAGTAGCAGGACAAGTTCTTATTTGTATTCTGTAGCCTCTTGATTTAAAAAAAAAAACCCAAAACAGGGTAATTTCTTGTTAAACTCGCGGTAGTATTCCGATTTCCCATTCTACTCTGCTGTGGATAAATAGCGGGACAAACTCTGACAAGATAAGTCTACTCGGCGTGATAGATATTATCACATGGTGTCACTGCTAACCGAATATATCAGTTCAAGGTTTCTGTTTGTACGCCTTCTCAACTCCTCTCTGTATCTGTCCCAAAGTCCAGCACTCATCCTTTCACTCTGGCTGTGCCGAGATGCAGAACTAAGAGCTGCTCCAGTAGCTTTCCCCCCCCCCTACTGCATCCCTTTGGAACTCCTTGCCTGGTGTATGTTTTCCTTCATCTTATGACCTGGAATCTTTAAGAGGAACATCAATTCCTTCCTTCGGCTTCACTGAGCTTCTGCATGTTTATGTTTTCTTCTTAGTAGCCCTTTACCTAGAGTGGCTTTGAGCCTTGTTTTGGGGCGAACTTACATCAAATTTAAAAAGAAATCTGAGAGATTCAAACAGGTTCCCCCTGTACTGCTGCCCTTTGGAACCCACCACATGTATCTTGTTTTCCACCATCCTGCAATCTATTCCTGTTTAAGAGGAACGGGAACAGATGCCTTCTCTCTCTCTTTAAAATTGAGCAGCCAGGGTGATCTTCTCCGTTTGTAGATACACCCAGACGTCCCCCACTACTTAAGCAGCTCCACTGGCTTCCGGTTGAGAAATGCGTCCTATACAAAAAAGTTTGAATTATGTACAAAGCAACCACTAAACCATCCCCGGACTACGTTTTGAACTTACTTGATCTGACACCACCGATCCAAAGAAACTTACACTCCCTGGGTAGCCTCCGTATCCCTCACGCCCTCAAGAAAGCTGGTGAAAAGGCTCTCACTGTTGGAGGCCCTAGAATCTGGAACTCCATCACACAATCAGTACAATGCTCCATCTCCATACAAATGTTCAAATCACCCCTGAAGACGCATCTGTACGCTTAGTTATCGCTTATTTTGTTTCTCACTACTTCCAATATATGAGAACTTAGTCTTTTTCGAGCTTTGTGTCCTGTGGAGAAGATGCGTTATAAATGTGCTTAGTATTATTTTTGTTATTATTATTTAAAACTGTCATTATTTTCTTCGTAGCCTTCACCTTGAGTGGCCCTTTTGGTCTTGTGTTGGGCAATTTTTCATAAAAATGAAAAAAAATACTATAATGATAATCGGTCTGATTTATTTAACCTGTTTTTCTGACAGCTTGAGAGGCATTGTAGGGGACGTGACAAGTGTATAATCCACGTGAATAACCGAAGATTCTTCAGAAATGATCCGTGCAGAGGAACCGATAAGTACCTTGATGTGACCTTCAAGTGCACCGACTATTAGAAGGTATCTCAAGTTTGTTTTATGTTTCTTACATTAATTGATTCAAAAGGGTTGCATCCTGGTGGTACATCACTGCGTCACACACGTGCGTATTTCCTGCACACTCAAAGATTTTGCTACCTCAGCCTCCAAAGCTGGCATACAGTTGTGTGTGATTTTGTCCCCAAATCACTCATTTCATCGATCAAAAGCAGTTCTTATGACACAAACTTTTAAATCTGAGTAGACCTTAGTCATGCAAAGGAACCAGTTCATCAGAAATCTTTTCCAAACAACTTTTGTAACTGAATTCAGATACTGTAAGGTCCCCTCTCCTTTTTAAGCACATAGGTTTTCTCATGTGATTGTGATACATAGTTAGAATTTGCCTCAAGTGTTTTTGGGTGTTGTGTAAAATTTAAGGAGTAGCTATATTTACGTTGAAACTGGTGATGTTGTTTCTCATTGTAGTTTGTCAAAAGCAGTTCTTATGACACTAACTTTTAAATCTGAGTAGACCTTAGTCTTTGAAGGACGTATGTAAAAGCCAAGTCCAATGATTCAACTTTTCTTGCATAAACCATCAAAGAAAAAGAAAATGGCTGAATGCAACTCATCTGGGCTTCTGGTAATCAGTGCAGCTAGTTTGTGTGAAGTGGGCGTGGCTTACAGTGGAATTACGTCACGCTCACAAACATGATAGACGAGAAACACTATAAAGGGAACCATTTTGCATCCCTCTCTTCAGCAGTTTTTTTTCCCAGTGGTTGTATTATGTTTGTTAATAAGTATCTGAAATCACCCAAAAAGGGTTCCACCCTGATAGGACATGCATGCCTATACTGATATTAATTTGAGCTTAAACTTTCACGGGTGTGTTATTTCGTGTATATGTAAGGTCACATAAAGTGCGGAGACTGGTCTCTGACAACTGCCAGTGTTTCACATGTGCTTTCAGATATATACTTCTTTATTGCTAACACACCGTTCTCTTCTTTCTTTTTTCCCTTTTTAAAAATCTGCAGGAAAGCTTGAACTCTGAAAACATCAGAAGCAACTAGTGTTCAAGCCAAAAAATAACCCAAAACTCATCATGAGTCATTCCTGTAGCTCGTAAGCCGAAATTAATTAACAATTATGACAAACGTTTCATGGTAGTTTTAATGGATAGTTCCGGAAATAAAGTAGAACAGGTGTATTATTGTAGGGTATGGTTAAGTGGACTATACCATTCACAGACAAAAAAAAGGCCTTCATATTCATTTTAAAACTGAAAGTTTAAGGGGTGTTAGTTAAATACTTAAGTATGAGGTCATTGATTTTAATGATTATTTTAAATATTTAGGGTGATAGTGATATGTAACATAAAATAGCAATACTAACATGGACGTAGGAACCAGTTCATCAGAAATCTTTTCCAAACAACTTTTGTAACTGATTTCAGATATTGTAAGGTCCCCCCTCCTTTTTAAGCACATAGGTTTCCTCATGTGATTGTGATACATACGTTAGAATTTGCCTCAAGTGTTTTTGGGTGTTATGTAAAATTTAAGGAGTAGCTATACATACGTTGAAACTGGTGATGTTGTTTCTCATTGTAGTTTGACAGAGGTCTTGTATTTATTTATTTACACTTGAAGCCCCCGGTCAACATTGGTAATAGTGTCTGTAAATGTTTCCATTCTTTGCACAAATCAAGATATATTTCATAAAACCAACCTGTGCAAATTTCAGCCCATTTCTTCTTTTCGTTTGCGAGAAAATGGTAGAAATGCATTCAGCATTTTGTGTACGCGTCCTTAGAGTTTTGGTCTCATGAGACGAAAATGAATTGTTGGATCTTTGTTCATTTGTTAATAAAAAACGACGACCCTTCAGGCAGAAATATTTCAAGGATAGTTTTTTACCATCATTATCTTTTTACATCTAAGGTATGTGTAAATCTGTGAATATTGCTGTTTTTCTTTCTTCTTTCTGTTGATCTGGGGCTTTAATATTGTATTAATTCTATCTGCGGCTATTCGGTTATTCACAGTTTTCCCCCGAGATGATTAATTCAATAAGGGTAAGATGCCACCTTTTGGCTCGTTATGACCTTAAACAATAATATCTTTTTTGGGTAAATAAAATACTTATTTTTGTTCATAAGGAATGAAAAAGAAGGAGTCAGGTTCGGCATATTTCTAAAATTTAATACCGATTTTGTCAAATTTTGGGTTTTACTAGAGCCTGTCACACAGGCAGCTTATCAAAACTGTTCCCGGATAATTTGCGGGGTTGTTTTTCCCTGGGTTGACTTTCATCCAGCAACAAATTATTGTGCATTTAAAAATATAGCCAGGGTATTTTCCGGGGGAGTAAGTACATTTCCCGCAAGTTCTCCTGGAATAGTTTTGATAAGATGCCTTACAGAGACTTTCACCCTAAACAAAACTAAAACCAATTATAGAATAAATAGATACCTGTTTAGCATTAATCGAGGTATAAACGTTAAAATAAGTAGTTAAACTTGCCAAATAGTTACGGTAATTGGTGTTCATTTTGTTTTAACAACATAAACCAAGTTGAATGAGACTCCAATGTGTATTGATTTCCTCAATACACAAGAAAGTCCGCATTACACTTATGCAGTGGCGTAACTAAGGGGGGCCACGGGGGGCAAGCCCCCCCCCCCCACTAAAGTCCGTGCACACCCCCCCCCCCCCCATTTGAAATCTGGACTTTTGAGATTAAAAATTACCAGAATGAAATGTTACATTTTATGAGCATTTACGTAGTAATTTCGATGTTTTTTAAAATATTTTTATTTATTTACACATACATAATGTATTTTGTCTTACGTCAACACGTCAGAAAACACTGAAAAAAGGGCTTGTTTATGAAAAATACAAACGGAAACTACATTTTTCACTGGCCAAAAGTGCCCCCCTAGGAAAAATGGTGAACCCCCTGGTGCACCCCCTTGTGCCCCCCTAAAATTTTACCGTAGTTACGGCGCTGCTAATGCTCACAATTTGTTGCAAAGTGGTTACAGCCTACTTAGATATTTTAATTCATTAAAGGTAAAATATAAGATTGGTTAAGCCAATAGTGCAGTGTTCTTACTTTGTGTGATTCAATGTATACATGAGTAGGAAAAAACTGCGAAAATTTGGGCTCAATCCGTCGTCTTTGAGTCAGGAGAAAATAGTGAAAAACCGTGCAGACTCTTTTGCATGTTACAACCGAAATTAAAATGGGGGTCTTCAAATGCTATTGTCTTGACTTTAACAGTATTTCGGAGAGAAATATGTGAAGAGAAGTAAGCTTTCAGACTGATACTAATAAACAACATTTTAAAAAAATCGATAAATACCAATCCTGTATTCTACAGACTCACACATACTTTTGAAATAAGTGCATTATACTCGCCACAGCAAAGATTGTGAGTGTTAATCAAAGTGAACTTTTCTTTAAATTCCGATAAGAATTAAAAAGGTAGTGGATTTTGCCTGTAATTGTGGTGTCACGGTACGAAATAAATAACACATTTTCCTTGGTGTGGTTTCGAAACGAAGTTTATTTTATAGTTATTGCTTCTGTCTTGACGGATTTTTGTTTGTTTGTATAAAGTAGGATATTCTTGGAAAATCAGTATGTTTTACATTTTTATGAAAAACGGGCCCATATATGATTGTTTGGATGTTTCAGGTAAGCATATAATGGGTAACTTGGACCTGAAGCTAATTACTCGCAGTTTGAGTTACTGGGCAGTAGTAATTTTCTTTTGTAACTTAGCAAGCTTAATTTTACTTCCTGTCAATAGTTCAATCGAACGACGCAGCGCTATCTGCAACCATGTATATTTGTTTTGCGGTAACACCGTGTGATTATATCTACTTTGCTATATATACAGTAGATTGTTCTTGTGAGAACTTGTCGTGTTCTTATTCTACTACCGCGGCGTAGATTTCGGAATTCGCGGGAACAACTTCGTTCTGAAAAGAACTGTCTTTTCAGAAATAGGTTCTGTATATAGCAAAGTAGATATAATCACACGGTGTTACCGCAAACCAAATATAAATTGATACCTCACCATGCAATGCCTCAAGACCTAGATATATTTGTAACCATCGGAGGACTTGGCAATCTTTTATCCAAACTATTCACTGGTTCCTCGTGGACTGCAGTATCGATTCTTACGGGACACCAGGGGCGGATCCGGGGGGCGGTAAGGGCGCACCCCCTATTTTTCCTTCCGAAAAAAAAAATCAAGATATCATCCCGCCCCCTTGCAATGAGAAATAAACTTTAGACATTATACTGCAATGTTCACTGTAATGTCAAACAATAAGAGGTGGTAAAAACGATGTTCATGCTTTTCAGGACATTTGAGGGACATTTGAGCTCCGGACCCCACGTTGTTAGGGCTTTGCGCTACGCACTTGCAGTCACCACAACTTGCCTTCAATCATCATTTGCTGCTTGATCGATAAATTTCACGCCCCCCCCCCCCCCGCCCCCACCCACCCGTTTGGAAAATCCTGGATCTGCCCCTGGACACTCCTGTGTGTAACAATATGTGCATCGGCGGCATTTTACAACGCATCTGCTTGGATTTCATCTTATCTTCTTTCCTGCGTCACACGTCCGCGCATCTGCTGCACACCCAAAGTGATCGCTACTTCTGGTTCCAAAGCTCGCATACATTTGTGTGTAAGGTCGTTGAATGATGTCATTGATGTCGGACGCCTTTTCTCAAAAATTGTTCACTTACTTCCTACGCTAGCTGAGTAGCTTTAAAAATTGATACAGACCACTGTTTATTTAAAAAGTATTCAATTGTCTTTGAAGAAGACAACGTGGGTTTAAATGGAGGTAGACCGTTATCCAGCGTACTGCCATTTAGCGTTTAAAGTCAGTGTTTGGGTTAGGAGCTAGGGTTAGGTTTTGGGACAAGGTTTGGGTTGTGGAATAGGGTTAGGGTTGGGGAACAGGGTTAAGTTTAGAGTTATCTGGATTAGGGTTAGGGTTACACTTAGGGTTAGGGTTAGGGTTAGGAGTTGGATATACTTGGGGTAAGGGTAGGGTTAGGGTTAGGAGTTGGGTATACTTGGGGTTAGGGTAGGGTTAGGGTTAGGGTTAGGAGTTGGGTTTACTTGGGGTAGGGTTAGGGTTAGGAGTTGGATATACTTAGGGTTAGGGTAGGTTTAGGGTTAGGGTTAGGAGTTTGGTATATTTGGGGTTAGGGTATATGGTTAGGGTTAGGAGTTGGGTATACTTAGGGTTAGGGTAGGGTTAGTGTCTGTTTAGGTTGGGACTTGGGAAATTGTCGTTAAGGTCGGGGTTATGTTTAATAGCAGGCTTCGTGTTGGGTAAGGATTTTATTTTGGGTCATTGTTTGGTTCAAGTTTTGGTTATGGACAGGGTTAGGGTTTAGGGTTGGGGTTGGGGTTAGGGTTAGGGTTTGGGTCGGTGTTGGGGGAATAGGGTTAGGGTTAGAGTAAGGGTTATGGTCAGGGTCAGGGTTAGGGTTAGTAATTGGGTCAGGGGTAGGGTTTTGGTTATGGTAATAGGATTAGGGATTCGGTCAGGGATGGGATAGAGGGTAGATTTATGATTAGGCTCAAGTTCAGAGGTAGGAGTTAGGGAGGGATCAGAGGTTAATGGTTAGGTGAAGGCTTAACTTTGGTTTAGGGTTAGGCTTAGACTTGCTACAGATAGGGTTAAGGTTAAAGTTAGGGTTAGGGTTACATATAGGAGAAGGGACAGGGACGATGTTTGGGTTAGGGTTAGAGTTAGGATTGGATTGAGGTGAGCTTTGTGGGGCTTGGTTCAGAGGCAGAGGTTAGGTTTATGATTAGGATAAAGGTTAACTTTGCTTTGGGGTTCCGATAGGGTTATGCCTAGTGTTGGGGTTAGGGAAAGAGGTTGGATATATGGTTATCATTAACCTGTTGGGATAGTCTCTGTTTTGCTTCAAATGCACGAGTGCAATTGCTATAAATGTAGGAACACAGGCAGGAGCCCGGCCCTCGGATGACTAAACCCCTCCGGTATTTGAAGATATTATTTTTATCGGGCTGCCTCTGTCTTTTTAAAAACTATTACTTTTAAGGTGTGACTTAAAAATTGAGTATAAATTGGGAGTACACGAACGTCACCCACCACCCACATACCCATACATACCATTTTAACCCCATCAGGACCGGGGGGGGGCACAATGTGCCCCTACCGATTTTTCCCCGTAACGTTTTAACGCTTAGTCCGATCACCGCGAAATTTTCTGACTTTTCCCAAAATATTTCTAGGATATTGGCAAAAGATAATTGATACCGAGGGTCGGCTGTTGCCATGGCAACCATTTGTTTGACATTGGGTCACACAATTTTACTGTTTTTTTTAATGATTTTTTAAAAGCTTTTTGAACATAATTTCCAATTTATTTTTGATTTCTTTGCTAGAAAAGTGATAGTGATGAGTCACGTGATAGTTTAAAATGGTTTTGGGAATTCAAAATAGCCGCCATTTTTGCGGCCATCTTAGGTTTTGTGTTTTCAGCCTGTAATTAGGGGGTCAAATTATATCAAGTTTTTTAACAATAGAATAAATTTAACATGCTAATTTCTCACTTTTCAGACCCAAAAAATATTTAGATTTGTCAACCAAACCTTATTATTTCTCCCTGGGCCCTTGGCCGCGGTCATTTTGATTTTTAAGCGAAAAAAAGGCAAAAAAAAAAATTCTTTTCCCCCAAAAATGGGATAAATTAATGGATTATAACGAACCCACAGATGACTCCAGTAACTATATTAGGTTTGAAATAATTATATTCATGGAGTAAAATAGTTTGCCAAGTTTCAAAACATTCGGACAAAAAAATACTGAAGTTATGGGGAAAACACGAACTTTGACCAAAAAATTGACAAAAAAACAGTCAAAAACGCCCTCTAGTGACGATTTTTGGAGTTTCATCGATCGAACACTTTAAGAAATTAAGGCGGGGGAGGGCCCTTCTCCGTACATAAAAAAGCCCGGTCCTGATAGGGTTAAGGTCGGAATCGCTAAGACTTATTTTATAAGATTAGTTCAGCATACAATGGTTTTGCTTGTACCACTTTACAATAAACAATGTGTATTTAAAAGCATTGTAGCTGGCGCCTCTCTTGCCTCTGAACAGAAACATTTCAACCGAGCCTACTGCTGAATTCGAACCTCGTTCCCATAACATACAGGAGCAAGCTCGGGCAGGCATCACAAGAGGACGAAACCTTTTGTTCCCATGTAAAGTAACATTTTATTCTTTTGCAGTGATTTTGTCTATGAAATTAATGGCGAAGAGCAATTGGCATGATGATGATCCAAAGGAAATGTTACTGCCATTTTGACTCTCTCTTTTCCTAATTCATGTGTTCTTTGATTTTTTTTCTTCCTTTTTTTTTTTTTAGCTCAAACGGATAAGCGGAAAAAGACTATGCATTGTCACTATGCAAATAAATTACCGAGCTTTTTCCCTTAATCCCATAAATTCTTTTGACTTAAATTGTATTCAGCGGGGCGCTGAAGCGTAGAGGAATTCTGCATTGTTACGTATGCAAATGAGGTGTCACAGGTGAGCGGAATGCTCGAAGGCGGAGCTAAAGACCATGCTGTCGGCCATAGTTGAACGGGACGTCGTGTTGGCAGGACGGCGGCTTTGCGGGACGGGGTACTACCTCCACTCACTATGACTCCGGAGACGGATTTCAGACGGAATAGTTTTGTAATTCTGTACAAAAAACATCCTCTGTAGTTTGCTTAATACTAACTGGACACATTTTATGCAAACTAAGATATCCTGTCTTGAAATCCAGAGAGAGAAACAACCGGACAATAATGTTTCAAAACTTCTTTTTCGGCCGGGCAGGAGAAATTAACGTTTGGCACGCACCTCGCCTAACTATCTCCTCAAATCGACCAGCTTCGTTGTCGAGCTTGCAAGCGGCCTGAGACCTCCAGGGAACACCGATATCCAGACGGCAACTGAATCCACATTTTGATAAACCCACGGTTTCCTGTTGAGCTTTCGGTTTGGTTTGCGAGATCCACGAGGTTGGCTGAGGCTTCTCCAGACCCGAGCCACTGACAGAAAAAGATTAGCGGACTGGTCTCAAAGACATTGTAGGCTAGGGCACATTTGAAACCGGTTCAACCTTAAGCCGACATAGACCAAGTCCAGAGAAAGGAGTGAGTGGACGTTTCTGCAAGGGAGGACAAAACAAAAGGTTAGTAATTTTAAAACCCTATACAATGACACCCCCACTGTAGCCTACATTACAATACCACTAATTAGATAATAAATACTTATTGTTCACTCAAACATTTTCATTTCTTTTTTAATTCCTCCTCATACCAACGCAAAAATGGTACAACTTTTTAGTAGTCTGAGAAATTTTGTTCAGCCTGTTCAGTTGTGTGTATACTTAACCCCAATGCCTTTGTTAATAGCTCCCTTGCGGTCATAAACTGTAAACACCGGCTAGTCTTCCGAGATAAAACAACATTTTTAAACAACAAAACTATATTTTTTGTCTCTTTCGCCATTTCTGCCATTTCTTTATGATCGATATCTGTAGACCCTCAGAAGAGAAAACAACTTCAAGATGATGTAAAAAAAAAGTTTTTGATTGGTGCATACAGAGTTTTTTATTCTGACTGTTGCCTACAGCTACCCTGCATACGATTAGCATAATTTTAAATAATTAACAAAGTAGACAAATTCCAAACTTCTTAGGTTTGTTTGAATGAATTTGGACTTTATTTTATCGACACTGTACTTCTTTTAAGTTTCTGTTCATCTCTGTGTACATATAAATCTATTCCTTAACAATTCTGCTACAGCATTTTCGCCAAGAAATTATCTTAGTTCTAGCGTCCTTTGATCGAAACTAAAGAGAAAGTAATTCATTTATTCCTTCGTTATTATAGTACAAAATCGACCAGAACGTGTCACTCACAAATAAAGAAAAATACAAAATAAGGTTAAAATGAAACTAACTATCCTTATTTACGAGTGAATGCCCATTCCTCCCATTTTGATCTTGTTTACATTTTTGACATAATTGACATATTTTATTTCTTTTATTACTTTTATAGTTGTAGTTAAAATGAGCAAAAATCTTATCTGGGGAAATATTTTAGTGTCAACCTGTAACGGCTCACTGATATATACAGTTGATACAGTCCTCCAGCGACGAAGCTCATTTAAAGAACCCACAATTCACCATTGGTTATTTCAATTGCCACTATTTAAATATGATATGAATAAGCTCCGAAATTCCTGACACAATATTTTTTTTCACTGAAACATGACTGCATTTGGTGACATTTTTACAGGTTGGTTGTATGGTGTGATAAAAGAATAGGAAACTGAAATAGAAAACAGAAACTGTAATGTTACTTCAAAGTATCTAATAAATGTGGTACCTCATTTATAAACTCCCCATTTAATTTCACAAATAACATCATTTATAAGTAGGGTATCTTTTTTTAAAACTTCTGTGGGGTACTCTAGTTCCTTTGAAATTCCGTCTTAGGTAAGCATTGTTCCCATACTTTAAAATACCCCCTTAATTCTAAAGGGCCTTTTGCAAGTTTTGGGTCAAGTATAGTTTTTCCCCCATAATTTCCTCTCTTTTGTTCAACAATTGCTATAAAACTGAGCAAACTTGTTTATTTTGACATATTCAATAATAATATTTTATCACTGGGATCACCGTTTGTCCCATTTTTTGGAAAACATTGTATTTAAAATTTTCCTGCCCGTTTTCGGGGCCCAGGGTGTGATGAGGATGGGTTGACGGTTCTATAGTTCTATTTCTTGGAATAGATAAAAAATGAGCATGTTAAGAAAAAAAAACCTCATAAACAAAACTTATAATTCGACCCCCTTAAGAAAACACAACATCCAAGATGAACACCGAATATGGTTTTGGTGATCGAATGCAGAACTAAAAAGCTACTGGGAAAAATATAGGGAGCACATTGCACATCTCCGCCCCGACCTGATAGGGTTAAAATGCACACAATTTATAACATGACCACCTATTTTTTTTAAAGAAAAGTTTAAAGGCTGAGAGATAAATTTTTATTGAAAAAACAAAAACAAATTAATGGTGTCATGAATAATGTGTGATCTGTTCATATTTTGTGACAACAGGACTTCAATATCCTCCCCATTGCCACATCGAAGGATGGTTTTGTTTCCTGACCACCAATGAATGAACAAATTTGATGACCTACAGAGTATGATTTGTCTATGGATCCATTTGTCGTTAAAAGGAGGTCTACAGAGGTAATGAAAGATTATGAAGACATCGAAAGGTAAGAGATCTAACCCCTTTCATTTGCAGGGTCCCTCCCCTCTTTTTCCCCGCCCATGTACAGGAACTCGACTGAGCACTTGTTGATGTTGTCTACATACATTGATTCTTTCCTTTGGTGACGTAACCACTACCCTGACGTTTTTCACACGTGGATTCTTAGTGTTTCACAGTTTGCATATTGGTCAAAGCCAATGATGCTCCTACGCAGTCCGGTGGTCTACAGTCAATGGGAGTCATTTAAGGACATTTGAAGTCCTCAGTTGACATGTTATTAAAACACCGTAACGATGTCGCTACTTCAGAAGCATAACAAATTCATACTTCAAACTGTATGCTATTACAGTCGTGTAAAGTAGTAAAGTACTGTAGTTTACCTCTGTGTTAAAAGTTTAATTGGGAAGATAAGATTGCAACCATAAAAATATGCAATCTAAGAAATAAATATTGTAAACCATAAAGTACCATAGATGTTAGTTTGTCACTATTTTTTGTTAGTAAGCAGCGATTCTTTTTTTTTAAATCCTGATTTAATCAAATCAAAAGTATTAAAAAAGATAGAGCATGCAGTTATGTACTTTAATAACACATAACAGATTGCATCTCCCATGCCAAAAATGATTGATGTAAGACAAAATTAGTAACAAACCAATATAACCTAAATATGCTTGTAATATGACCTCAAGAAACTAAAAGGCATTTCAAAGCTTCATTCAAAACTAGCTTAAATTTAAGGTCAAATACAAACTTAAGTAGGGTGTTGAAACAGAAACTTGCACCAAATTATCGGTTCCTGATAATAGTTTTGGAACGCTGCGTACGGGTCATAATTCGCGGTTGGTAATTTCAACGAAGGATTCCTACTAGGCTAACAATGCAAATCAGTAAGACAAAAGTTGAGAAGAAAGAAAAACTAGGTTTGCTGCTGTCACACCATTGCTCATCGATGACGAAGATGGAGATGCAAATGTTCTTCTAAGAATGGTAAGATTGGTATAGGTCTAGAATATATCCTGAGGTTAGGCCTAGAAGTACACATTTCTAACTTCTGAAACAGGTAATGGTCATCCGGTTAGGTAAGATATATGGCTGGTATAACTTAGTCTGGAACCCAGACCGCTTTGTTTGCTTTGCTCCTTACACTACCATATAAAGGTATCCCAAAAGAAAGAAAGAAAATATTTTGAAAAAGGAAACTAGTTTCATATCTCAATGCATACCAAAAGAAAATCGTCTGGTATCAAGACTAAGTTTTACAATGCCAACCGGCGACTGACCCGATGGCAAAGAAGTCTTGAAAGAACCTGCAAACTTCACGTGAAGCACTAGTAAGTATCAGGTAAAGTAAAACAGTGGTAAGTGCAGGGCAATAACCCCTTTCTTCCACAGCTCCTAATCATTTTCTTTCAACAGCTTCTAATCATTTTCTTTCAACAGCTTCTAATCATTTTCTTTCAACAGCTTCTAATCATTTTCTTTCAACAGCTTCTAATCATTTTCTTTCAACAGCTTCTAATCATTTTCCTTCAACAGCTGCTAACAAATTTTCCTCCACAGCAAAACGATATTTTCTCTTCTTTTTCTTCAGCTTTTGTGATTGTTTTGTAAAAACGAAGCTCGACTGTCCAGGTTCTTGGGGAAATGACATACTGGTAATCCAGGAAGCACTCATGTGCATCCAATGTAAGTATCAGGTAAGTATCCAATCTAACAAATTTTCCTTCCACAGGCAATAACCTTTTTTGTCAACAGCTTCTAACCACTGTTTTACCAACAGCTTCTAACCACTTTTTGTCAACAGCTTCTAACCACTTTTTGTCAACAGCTTCTAACCATGTTTCCTTCAACAGCTTCTAACCACAGTTTTGTCAACAGCTTCTAACAACTCTTTTGTCAACAGCTTCTATCCACTCTTTTGCCAACAGCTTCTAACCACTTTTTTGTCAACAGCTTCTAACCACTTTTTGTCAACAGCTTCTAACCACTTTTTTGTCAACAGCTTCTAACCACTTTTTTGTCAACAGCTTCTAACCACTTTTTTGTCAACAGCTTCTAACCACTTTTTTGTCAACAGCTTCTAACCACTTTTTTGTCAACAGCTTCTAACCACTTTTTTGTCAACAGCTTCTAACCACTTTCTTTGTCAACAGCTTCTAACCACTTTTTGTCTACAGCTTCTTAACCACTTTTTTGTCAACAGCTTCTAACCACTTTTTTGTCAACAGCTTCTAACCACTTTTTTGTCAACAGCTTCTAATCACTTTTCTGTCAACAACTTCTAACCATATTTCCTTTAACAGCTTGTAACCACTTTCTTTGTCAACAGCTTCTAACTACTTTTTGTCAACAGCTTCTAACCATATTTCTTTCAACAGCTTCTAACCACTTTTTGTCAACAGCTTCTAACCACTTCTTTGTCAACAGCTTCCAACCACTTTTTTGTCAACAGCTTCTAACCACTTTTTGTCAACAGCTTCTAACCACTTTTTTGTCAACAGCTTCTAACCACTTTTTGTCAACAGCTTCTAACCACTTTTTGTCAACAGCTTCTAACCACTTTTTGTCAACAGCTTCTAACCATATTTCTTTCAACAGCTTCTAACCACTGTTTGTCAACAGCTTCTAACCACTTTTTGTCAACAGCTTCTAACCATTTTCCTCCAACAGCCTCTGGCAATGTTTTTCTTTCACAGATTTGACCATTCTTTCCGGTATCTTCACTTTGCTAGAAGTAAGTGAAATGTATGAGGTAAGCCAGGTAAGGGCAAACTAGCTAATTGCCGAGGATAAGGGGACCGTTTTGATGGGGACACACTTGCAGGTTGTGATGTTCCATGGTGTGCTTCCTTTGCAGCTGATCTGGCTTGATGTAACTTGAAGGAATTTGGTAACGTAGTATCTTGTAATCCTGAAAACAACAAATACTTCCAGTTATGCGCTTACTATTAAAGAGAAGACTTTGAAGGAAAAACATGATTTTGAGAACAAACAAAACAATTCACCAAAATACAAAACTAATTTTAATGTATTTTGCATCAGTTTAAACTAAAGTTCTCCCCTCAAAATTGTGACTAAAGATTATGTTTTGCTATTGTTTCTCAGACATGATACTTCCGTGAACAAGTTAACACAGTTCGCCTTTAATAACTTCACAAAGATAACTTCTTGATTCTTTGTTTTGTTTTGCCAGTCATCTCACTAACTCAGTTTGTGTGAAAATGACAAGAGCAATGGAAGCTATTTATAAAGTAAGAAATTTGGTAACGTATCTGGTCAACTTATAAAATAAAGTCCTCAAGTGTAAAAGATCATTTTTAAAGGGTAGCTCTTTCGACTTCAATTAAATTCATCAAATTGCAAATAACAGTTACTTTATTTAGAGTCACACTCAAGACATTTTTTTTCTCAAATCAAGTTTAGTTTTTCTTGCTCTAGAGTAGTAGTTGCTATTGTTTCTGAAATGATGACTTCAAAAATATAACCTTAACCCAACAGATCAATAGCTCCAATTGAGGCGGCATTTCGCTGTAGGTCGCTTCAAATTAAATCCCCCCACAATACCTTCAAAATGTTCTACACCAACACTGTCAGTTTTTGCAATGAAGGAGGTCAGGAATTGGTTCATTTTACTGTGTGCAAAGCTTCAAATATCATTGTTCTGATGTACCACAAAAATAAGTAAAACCTCAAAAGTAACAAGTAGTAATAGTAATCAATAAAAAGGCCTGTTTGCAAATCACTTGTGCGCAAATTTCCAAGATGTGCACCACAACCCCCCACGCTCTCATCAATGCTCGGTGATCATTCAATCACACCCCTCCCAAAACGTACTCCTCCATTGCCATACCATACCCTACTTCTTCCAGTGAAGTGTAGCCATCAAATAATGATGATATATCGCACTGTGAAGGTGTGTGTGCTTGGTTGGGGTGTGGCGAGAAAAGTTTCACAATTGCAGATATAAAAAGAAAAAAAACAAACAAACATTTGGGGTCCCCTCATCTTTAAAATACAATCAGACCCCCCCTAATTCGACACTTTTCTATGTTAAGCTGAAGCTATTAAAATTATGGTTATCGCAATTTTAAACATAAAAGTGAGTTAACTGTTTGAAATGAGTAACTTGTACTTGGTTTACTTTTATAAACTTTTACTTTTGTCAAGTGATTTGTAAAGATGTTGAGATCAACGCTTCTATTCCCATGTGTTAGGGGTGAGCTGATGATGGACTACTTCGAGGCTATTGTGGAGGTTTCTCAAGACAGTCTGAACCTAGGATCCTGGTGTGGCCCGCATTTGGTGATATTGAAGTTGGAGACGCCATGGGGTACGCTATAGTATTGATCTAAGCTTCGCAGAGGACCCTGCACGCATATTGTAACTGACAAGAAGATACGACAACAGTAGGCCTTAATCTTTTAATTTGTACTTTAATCAGTTAATTTTTTTTTATTGGTTTAGTGCCTCACCAGTAAGGGGGAGATTTTCTCAATCATACAAAACAAAGTTTAGGTTAAGCATTTTCCGTAAACATTTGATATATTATTTTATTAGTCCAACCTCATAATGCACACAAACACACAAGCCCCCCTCCAAAAAAGGTGCAATCTTTCCTGAACTTCATCAGACAACTCAAGTCCTCTCCTCAAACATGTTGTTTTGTCATACTAAGAGCATGTTTTGCTAATATTTCTCAAACATAATACTTCCCTGAACAAGTTGACACAGTCATCTTCAGTACGAATTCGTCACAAATATAAATTATTGATTCTTTTCTTTGTTTTGCCAGACAGCTTAAAAGTTCAGTTTACGTGAAAACGACAAGAGCAACTGAAGCTACTTGTAAAATAAGCAGCTAAGGAGATATGCAGTAAGTTCAGTTTCCTTCCATTACCATCCCTACCCCGTACAAAAAGTGAAAATTTTCAACAAGGTCTTTCCTTTGTTTTTGTATTGGGGAGAGTGAGGGAATAAAGTAATTTTATTGCTAGAAAATATAACAGATCAAAACATTTATTTTTAATGACAAAAACATAAAAGGAAATTTTGTTATGTATCTGGTCAACTTATAAAAACTATTAAGGGCCTCAATTATGTAAGAGAAATTTTTAAAGGGTTAAGTCATCAGGTTGCAAATACATTATTTTATTTTGAGTCTCACTCAAACTCTTTACTCCAGAAATTGAGCTAAATTTATTTCTCAAATCAACTTTAGTTTTTCTTGCTATACCAAGAACAGTTGTTGCTATCGTTTCTCAAATGATGAAGCCTCACATCTTGACTTGGCAAATATTCAGTTCAACCCATGAAAGTTATGTACCCAACTGTCTCACCCATAGTCTTATTGTTACCCAACAGAACAGCAGCTCCGTTTGAGTCTGGACAATGGAGTCAAGATATTAGTTTTGGAGATGATTGTCAAGCTACAAATATACCATTTGTGCAGTTTCATATAAAATCTCCCTCACAATATAACTTCAAAATGTCCTTCACCAACACTGTCCGTTCTTATAATGGAGCAGGTCGGGAAATGGTTCATTTTACTGTACACTAAGCTCCATAGATTATGGTTCTAATGTACCTCAAAAATCAGTAAGAATTCAAAAAATAAAATAATCTGGTTGCTTGGCATTTATCTTAATGGTTCAAGTATGGGCACCATAACCACCCAACACTCTCATCAATGCTTGGCATTCGTTCGATCACACCCCTCCCAAAAGTTACCCCTCCTCCATTGGCATACCATATCCTTGATCAACGATTTGGGTCACCTTGTCTTTAGATTTTTTTTTTCTTCTTTATACTGGGTGTTCCATTCAGTGCTTACAAAGCACTGATCTCCCATGGGTCCCAGTAATGGAGAGAAGACAAGGAAGGAAGTTTCAGTTTTAGATGTGGGAGGAAAACCCCAGAGAAATATTATAGGGAAAACCCACACAATCAGGTAGGGACTGAAAAACCCAATCCACATAGTGCCCCTGGTGGGATTCGAACCGGGGTCCCAGATGTGGAAGGTGAGGAAAGATACCACTACGCCAACCTGACCGCCCAATCATACAATCACACCCCTCCCCCTACGTCCCCCCCCCCCAACGGACACTGTGTACATCAAGATGAAGGTATTATATGCCCCCACAAACATTTGGTAAACATTTGCAGATGAATTCTCAAGACAGTCTGAACCTAGGATGCATCCTGGCATGGTGTGGCGCACAGGGTGATATTGAAGTTGGAGATGTCATGGGGTACACTACAGTATTAGCGTAAGCTGTTTCAGAGGTCTGTGCACACCATAACTGACAATAATTAAGGTATGGCAACATGAAAGCCATTCAATCGGTACTTTTTTCAAATTCAATTTCAGTCAACTTTCTAAGGGTTTAGTGCCCCAACCATGAGGGTGAACTTTTCTCAATTGTTGGTCTTTACAAAAAGTTAAGGTAAAACAACTTTCTTATATAAATTGATATATTTCCTAGTTAGCCCAGCAACATTACTCTAACACACACACACACCCACACACACAAGTGTGTAATGGCCTCCAATCATTGACTCTCCTTTGCTTATCTAGTTGTCCTGACAAACACGGACCCCATTGTTTTCCTGTGTTTTAGCAATTGTGGACCTATGTCCCTTTTGTTATAAGTCCTTTGTTTAAATGTCTCTACAGTTACACCAAAGGTGCAATCTTTCCTTCACTACAAAAAACAAGTCCGTCCATAGTAAAACATAAATGTTCAAATTATATTGTTCCGTTCTGATATATTCTTTTAACAGGTTTACAAGTGGTAGAGTCATCTTTTGGTCATCATTCCAAGTCCACAGTCATGCTCCTGGTCCCCGGGCTGAAAGCTCTGCCACGACATCATTTTGAAAGAGTATCAAAGTGTTCTTTTGAGGATGGAACACTCTGTGTAGATTGTGGACGAGCAGCCCAAGTGTGACGTCTATATAATGCGATCTTTTCTTCAGAGAATGAGTCTCTTCAATGGAGCTGTTCAAATGGCAGTTATAACTTATCAATACACACAGTAAGGTAAAATAAAATTAGTGACTAAATCGATACACAGAAAACATCTAAATTTTCAAAAAACTGTAAATGTGTTTTATTTTACTTTAAAATTCATTCCAAATAACTATGTGTCACAATATTAACACACACTGTTATCTAATATCAATCGAATAGTGTTAATGTAAAAAAAACTTTATTAATGTCAACAAAGATCACTTCCTAATCAATTAAAAAACCCAGCAAAAGACAACAACTCGTCATTTTTGCTGAGTAAACGCTATGGAAAGAACAGGTACCACGCACAATTCAATTTCGATTTCCCTCACGGGCATGTGGTAATTTGGATGAACCAGCCCAATATTCTGTTTTATTCAAATTTGTCACATGTTCATTTTTTTTTGCAGACTGATCTTGTGTACTTGCCTGCATGAGTAGAGAACTGGAGGCTGTAGGTGATGACAACAAGCGGCAACAGCTTTAAGTCTGGTACAAGTGCATAGAGGTTGCAGGGATAGGCAGGGGACATCCCACCAGCTGACAACTGTCAAGTCAATGCTCGTGAAGCCATCTTAGGTAACTCTGAAGCGATGTTTCTGTCTATGAAAGTTGAAGGTACCCCTTGACGCTTGTCGGCGTTGTTTATACAGCTGATCATCATTATTATTGTCGTCATCGCCTACCCGAAGCGATTTCTCGACTGGTTTGGTGTACATAGAGTACATCTTTCCTCGCATTTCACTCTATTGGACATAGTCCCCCTGATGAGCACACTCGTCTCAACACCAATCCTCATCTGAAACACCATTGTTTGAGCTTGTTAGCATTTTGCATTCTCGTGTGATGGGCAATGAGATTTTGGTAGTGTTCCAGACTTGCAGATGCTGGCATAAACTCCACTGCTCTTCAGCTTGTATGCCCAGCTCCACGTCGTGTTAACAATGACTTAACTCCACTTTTGCTACACCGTGGATGAGTAAGCTGACCGTGCCCATCTTTCAAGCTCATGCAGAACACCTCAAGGGCATTTCGAGAATGCAGTGGCCATGATAAATGGATTCTATTTTGTACAATATGTAAGGAAGTTTACACTGTTGGTAATTACTGAATATCAATTTGGAAAAAGATCGAAAGTGATTATCTGAATCATACAAATTATATAAAGGTGCTTTTCTCATTATAACGCTGTTAATCCTACAATAAATCAACTCTTGTTGCGCATCAAGGTTAAGTTATAGGACATTATAGTTACACATGATTTTAATAATTCTTGTGATGTAATTTGTATTCACCAATCAAATGAAATAATCAGCGTGACTTCTGTGAAGCTGTTGCATTTTTTTCATTTGGCGCACCTACAAGTCGTACAGCGCTTTATTAACTGTACATCAATTGATGTACCGTAGCATATACGCAACTGCAATATTGTGTATGTCTCTCATGTACTCCAATGTACATGCCATTTACCACTACGTTGTTGACTACAGAAGCAGATTGCCGCCTCATGAATAAGAAAAAATGCCAATCTTATCATGTACACACACAATTATTGTGTACGTACAAGATAACTAACATGTAAGTACGAGGTACAAGATATTTATTGTGTACGTACAAGATATTTATTGTGTTCGTACAAGATAACTATCGTGTACGTACAAGATAACTATCATGTACGTACACGATAAGAGATTTGTTTTATTCACGTGGCAGCAATACTCTTCCGTAGTTTACAACTTGGGTGTACATAAATATCGGAGTACCATGCATCATTATGACTTTTATATGTACCCCAATAGGGGTACAATACACATACAATTTTTATATGTAAGCCAAAGGGCGTACCATACACTGTTACATGCCGTATATGACTTGCATGTATACCCCCAAGGGCATACACAGACACATGTCAATTACTTTGCCCGCACCATGTCATTTATGGCATGTACACCACAGGGTGTACCATACATCAATACGTGTTGTAAATGACAAGCATATCTGCCAAAGGGCAAAATGTCGTATAACTTGTAAGTACTACACCGTAACATGTTGTAATTGTACACCAGTAGCCTACATGTCGTACATGACTTGCATGTTCGTCAGTGGTGTACAATACATGTCGACGACTTACATGTACGCCAAAGGACGAACCAAACAACGTTGCTTGTCGTATTTGACTATGTACGCCAATGGCATACCATACACCGTGTTGTCTACAATTTTCATGTACGCCATTTAGGCGTACCATACACCGTAACATGTTGTATGCAACGTGCATGTACGCCAAATGGGCGTACCATAGCCTACACCTTCACATGTTATTTACGACTTGCCTGTACGCCAGTCTGCATACTATAATACCGTTTATACATGTTGTACATGATTTTTATGTACACATAAGCAATGTATGACTTGTTGATACGCCAACAGTATGGCGAGTGCTATTTGCAAATCTAGAAGTTTTTAGTAAATGTAAAATCTAGTGAACATTTGAAAACTGTCCAAATCATTTGATTGGTGGAAAGCACGTCACCTGACAAAAGTATTTTGTTTCTAATTTTTATGAAATATGTTATCTAATGTTTGTTTTAATTATTGGTATTTGTGTTTTCAAGGGAGTTGTGATTCATCAATGCATTTTTAAGAAGTTTACCTTAATGGATCGGTATCATGTTTCTAATTCTCATGAGAATCTGGGGCATTCAATATATTGGTGTGTAATTAAGTAGTTTATTTTAAAGTTATAAATGTACTGCTGTTGTACATAACATTGTATTTAATGTTGAATGTAATGTTTAGTATTGGTAAAGCTGATAGTGCAGTGTTTTTACTTTGTGTGATTCAATTACACAAACAAATCTTGTACAAATCTTGGCTCAATCTGTTGTCTGAGTCAGAAGATTCACATAGTATCATACGCTGTCATAATAAAAGATTCAACATGTATAAATCTAAAAAAGATACAGGGCTCCAATAGTACCCTTGGGACGTAGATACGTATTTTTCAAATTATTACTGTAGGGATACCAAGTGCGCCCTCTGTGTTCATGGGCCTGAGATAGTGCAAATTTTACGGTTTGAACATTTTCTTTAAAAACTTGAAGTGACACGTTGCCTTCGGATTGGGCGCTTTTGGGCTTTGAAAAAGGACCGCTTGTTAAGAAACGAATTAGATTGTGTGGTTTTTGTTTAATTTCGTTACAGAACATGATCCGCCATTTTGTAGAACCGAATGTTTGACTCCACAAACTGGCGGACCGTATGTTTCTATGTAGAGTGTGGTTCCGCGGGTTGTTTTTCCTACAGGCAAGTGTTTTTTGAATCACTGCTCACTAATTACAGCACAGTGTGGGCGTGTTATTGCATGAACAACTCTTAAAAAGGATTCCAGATAGCAAAAAAAAAAAAAATTAAAAATAAGAGATTTAAAGGCAACGTGTCCCTTTACGTTAGTGTCTGCGATCTTTCTCTTTTCTGTTTGGTTTCAGCAGGGAAAGAGCACGTATTGGTTGGAAATGCTCCTTAACCGTTTCGGGGGTTGGGGGAGCACAATGTCCCCCTACCGAATTTTTGCCCGTAACTTTTTAACGCTTAGTCCGATCATTGCGAAACTTTCTGAATTTCCTGAAATATATCTAGGATCATGTTGGCAACAAATAATTAATACCGGGGTTAGCTGTTGCCATGGCAACCATTTGTTTGACCTTGGGTCACACGATTTTAATGTTTTAAGTGATTTTTTGACTTTTTGAACATAGTTTCCACTTGTTTTTTATTTGCTTGCTTGAAAAGTGATAGTGATGAGTCACGTGATAGTCTGAAATGCTTTTGGGAGTTCAAAATGGCTGCCGTATTTATGCTCCCATAATGCTCCAGTGCACCCAGGTTGCCGCCCACGAAAATTATGAAGATACATGTTATTAAAAAAAATGGAACTTACGCTTCCCCCACTGAAAAACATCGCCCCCCCCCCCGTGCCCACCCCCCTGGCTTTACGCAGCTGGGTAGATCGAAATATGTTTAGTTTAATTTTGAAAGCTCGATTATAGCTGAGACATTACTCTATTCCTCCAGAGGAAATACTGGAAAAGTTGATAGAACAACATTTGAAGATCTTTAAACAGATACTACGTTACCAAATTACTTCAAGTTACATCGAGCCGGATGCTGCGCTGGTAGCTTACCATGGAACAACCTGCCAGTGTGCCTCATCAAAACGGTACACTTACACTCACCAAGACCAGGGAACATATCACACCTGTACTACTTGACCTACACCGGCCTCCAGTTAGACAGAGGGACAATACAAACTTGGCCTTTATGTGTACAAGATCCTTAATTATCTGGCCCCCTGTTATCCCTGACTGATCTGATAGAGCTATACACCACGACGCAATGGTCTAAGATAGTACATCAAGGAACTCACTTCAATCTGTTGTGCGTCTTTCTACATCTTTGCCAAGATTCAAGAACTTAAAAACATTCTTGTTCTAGGATGCTTTTGTATTATGAACTTAAATTGTTAACATGATTTGCTTTTTTTGTTACCAGTGTGGTTATTATATTTGCTAAGCCGCCTGAGCGTTATTTAGTTGACGGATACCGGCGCTATACAAATTTACATTATTAATAATGTTATTAATAATATTATTATTAAACTCTTGGAAATAAGTTGACTTAAACATTAGATAGACATTTCCTTAAGTTGGGGAAGCTTTAAACCGTCATTTGAAACACTGAACTAAAATAAAAAACAAACAAAAAAAACCAAAACAAACAAACAACAAAAAAAAGGAAAAAAAACAAACAAACTTAATACCATGGATTACAGTAAGTTAAACATTACAAATAAGTTAAATTGTGTGTTTCGTGCGTTGTGCGTGGCATACGCAAAGTTCATCTAGAAAAGCTGTTGAGGTCATCCTGACAGTTTTTCCAGATGAACTTAATGACTTTTGAAGATCCCCAAAATCATCACGTCCTTCTCTGACTCTTAGGCATATCGATGGAGCAAAAAAGTAAGAACCGATATGAAAATACATACATTATTATTATACTTATTATTCGCCGTTGTTTTGTTACATTTTCGCAATAATAGTTGTAGTGCTAGCTTAGCAAACGCTATAGAATGGGAATGAAACTGCTGCACCACGAAACAAGGACTACGTGCCCCAAACTGATGTCCGTGCCCCCCCCCCCCCACTTGGTGCCCCCACCCCCAACATTTGAAATCTGGACTTTTGAGATTGAACATTTCCATAATAAAATGTTGCATATATTAGCTTATTAGTAGTAATTGCAATGTTTTTAAAACATTTTTGTACTTTATTTACACGCAGACAATGCGTTTTACCACCATATCAGGTTATTTTATAAAACATAGTACACGGCATAACATAATAGTGCTGAGAGGGGCTTCTTTAGGAAAAATACAAATGGAAACTGCAGTTTTAATTGGCCAAAAGTGCCCCCCCCCCCCCCCCCCCCGAACAGATTGTGCAGCCGTTGTGGCCCTCTAAAATTTACCCTAGTGCCGCTGTTGGTATTTAGAAAGTTTATAATATGCAATAATTCTTGTCCACATTCCAACGCCGTAATGGACAATGAATTGTGATTTAATCTTACGAATAACAACATGGAATCGGAGCAGATCAAGAAGAACAAAAGTGATGACAGAAACGTTTGCCGGAGTCACAAGGGTTTTGTCTCCTGGTGATTGTGTCCCAATATTGCAGCCACTTGTGTAGAAATTTCGTCTGATAGCGCCCTCTTTTGACTCCACTTCCTCCAGCCTGTGTTAAAACCCTCAAGGGAGTGACCTCAAGGTGACTTACTGGCCGATGGTGCGTGGCAAGACGACGGCTCAGTTATATTTACCGAATAAGGGACACACATGCCGGGGGGAAGGACAAAGTAGGCCTTCCATTCAGGGCACAGCATTCCCTATTATTGCACCGTACATGTATGTTTGACAAATGAAAGGTCAGTCTGTGTTTACGAAGCGTGCTGAAACTTAACAGTGTAATGCATGGATATAATTATTAATACGTGTTGGAAAGCTCACTTCAAAGCAAACCTAACCTCAAATGCCCAAGTCTACAAATCAGGAAGTGAGATTGTTCCGTCACAACTTGACAATCGCCCAAACTATAGTTGGGACTGGTCCCAACTTGAGTGTTACAGTTGGGGCGCCCCGACTATAGTTGGGAACTTTAGATTTCTTAATATCTTTGGGATTTACTTGTAGCGCTGTTCTTGGTAGTTGATGATAGCCATGATGCATTATACAGCGCAGAGAAGATATCTTAACCCTATCAGGACCGGGGGAGGGCACAATGTGCCTCCCCTACCAATTTTCCCCCATAACTTTTTAACGCTTAGTCCGATCACCGTTTCATCAAAATCGGTCGAACACTTTGGAAAATACGGAGGGGGGGGGGGGCACTATGTCTTTGAAAAAGCCCAGTCCTGATAGGGTTAAGTATGTGGACATGGAGGCAAAATTAGCGATGCCACCCTCCCCCCCCCCCCTCTAGAATGTGATGTCCGCACACAAACGGCAACACAATACTGAAAGTGTTAATTACAATGTTCATTCCTTCAACTATTTTAACGACTATTTTAATTATTTTAATGGACAAGAATGAAAAATAAAATAATAATTGTATTAAAAGTTATTAAGACCACTTTATTCTAGTGCTTGATAACATTTGAGACGAATTAGAATTTTGGTTTCCGAGAGAAGGGAAATTAAATCCGTTGGAGACTGAAAACGTCACCTGTCATAAATTATGTGTCCTCCGTCAGAACCCTCTAAAAAAGACACTTGTAACCCACATGTTCTGTACATTAATTATGACGAGTTAGCGGCCCAGAAGACCGATACTGCTATCAACCAAAGGGCCTTTTCCAAACCTCGTCTTTGGCTCCGGCTCCGCTTTCCCAACTATAGTTGGGGCGCCCCAACTGTAACACTCAAGTCAGGACCAGTCCCAACTATAGTTTGGGTGATTGTCAAGTTGGGACGGAACAAACGGAACAAGATGACAACAAGCAGGACAAGACGTGACACGGGGAAGACCATGGCAGAGTTGCCTGAGCAAGATGGGGGTCTTGCAGGGTGGATTGCAGTCTTGACAGCGTGGATGGTGTTTGCAGTCTGGACACTTGTTGTGAAGGGCCTCGCCATAATGCTTCCCACCTTGCAACAGCAGTTTGCGACAACAACATCACTGATCGGTTGGGTAATCGCAACGACAAGTACTACGATGGGATTGACATGTTAGTATCTTAATCATAGTGGGTATCAAGGAGCGGAGGCTTCCATGCCTACACTAAACTCACATTACATTTGGAGGAACAATCAGGGATGAAGACAATATTCTTGAAAAAAAATAATGGCGACCGATGCAAGTAGTGGCATTCTGTAAATTTTGAATTGGAATAATTTCCATAAAATACTATCCAATTCACTGTGGTTTGCTGGTTTAGGTGAGTGGTTAAAACTTTCCAACGAGTGAATCTGTGATACCAGTCAGGCTATAAAATAATAGGACCGATTGCGCGACCAACGTTACATTTCATCACGTGACCTGTAGTGGGTACTACGTCAGCTGAGCTGATGGCAAAATACGTGCAAATACATGCTGTGATCGACAGAGTCACACCAACAGTCGGCTTTGGTAATAATAACACAGTAAACCCTTTTATTAGTATTTTGTATCGTAGAGGTAGCCTATCGGAAGGGAGTTATCTCGAATCGGAAAACGGTTAAATGGATAAAAGATCAATTCGTAATTGAAATCATGCATCCAGCGTTAACTAAAGAAAAAAAAGTAAAGAAAAAAACAAAACAAAAAACGTATGAATTCGTGTGCCCGTAAATCCGCCCAAATAATAATAATAACACGTTGAAACATTGCAAATTTTTTTTAGAGTAAATGCGTAAAGGCGTGAATCGTGGGTTCGAATCCCACCCAAGGAAACTGCCTGTGAATATTTTTAACAGGACTCGGGAAAGTACTGAGTATTCAGAGCTTAACACACAACGGTTTATGTAAAAATTACAAATAATATTCTTCATCCCGATGCAAAAATTAACATCTGTTATAAATGCGTATTGTTACACATGGCTAACTTTAAGTTTTCAAAATACACTATTTATTTTACTGTTGTCATTATTATTGTTTAGCCCCGGTTGCAGGTTTAATTGGCCGGAGATTTGGGGCCGGTGTCACTGTTATGATATCTGGGTTCATGGTCGGTGTCGCGGTCGTAGCTGGATCATTTTCAACAAGCATCATTCAGTTGTCCATCACTCTAATGTGTGTAGGTAAGAGTTGGCATTTTAAGATCTGTTTGAGTTTGTTTTTGTTAATCAACATTATCACATTGTGACCCAGAGGTCAAATTGCATGACAATATATTACAACAATATATGCCCTAAATTGGAATATGCCTTGCAGAATGTAAATGCTTTGTGGGCTCTTGTGTTTTATTTATGAATTGAACCTTGAAACTCATCAGTATGGCGGCTTTAAAGGGACATCGCACATCAATATTGACGCCAATATTGACGCCAATATTCACAACTCGGTCCCATGTTGTGAATATTGGCGCCAATATTGTCGCCAATATTCACGACTTGTACCCCAAGTCGCAAATATTGACGCCCAAATTGATGCCAATATTCACGACTTGTACCCAAAGTCGCAAATATTGACACCAATATTCACGACATAGCCACATGTCGCAAATATTTACGCGAATATTGACGCCAATATTCACGACATGGCCCAAGTCCTAAACCCAATTAGGCATGAATATTTATGGTTTTTGTTAGCAACCTAGGTAGGCAAGCTGAAATGTTTGTTTCTGCGTGTGCGTACTTTTCTATATGCATTCAGTGCTTATACAGCTAGCACAGAAATTCGGCGCTAGCCTTGTGGGCAAAGAATGTAAACCGCAACTGCAGAATTCGGCAGTAAGCAGAACCATGAAATTGCGTCCAGGTGCAGCTGACGACTATACTCGAAAGCACCTCTCGTTAGCAGTCGGAGATCAGAATGTCTAGGTGCAAGACTGTGAGAGTAATGGACACCCCAAGTTGCTGTGAAAACATTTCACGCCTGAGTGGGTTTGGGACAATGGGCTATGTCGTGAATATTGGCGTCAACATTGGCGTCAATATTCGCGACTTTGGGTACAAATCGTGAATATTGACGCCAATATTGGCGTCAATGTATAATTGCGATGTCCCTTTAAAACCACCATACATCAGACAATTGAAGATCAATATGAAGACGGCACAGACTCAATGACGTCATGATGACGTAATCAGGTGTCGAATTACATTAAATCAAAGTTTGATTTTGAAAAAAATAATAAATTATGAACCACACAATGGATTTTCACAATCTGTACGACATCAGAAAGGTCTTAATAAACAACATACGCCTCACAGATATGACCCAATTTGACTTTGTCTTCCGGTTCAAACCGGAACTTGAAGCGAAAAAATATTTTAAAAACATAGTTTCAGCTCTGCATTCAAATTTAAATGGAATTCGAACATGGTTTCTGTGCATGAAATTACATGTCCTTTTTAACTATAACATTGGTGACGTCATCAAATTTCACAACAAGTTTAAAATAATTTGAAATTTCAAAATTTCTTGAACCAAATTACGACATATAGTTCGATAGATAGTTCGTATCAATAACAGCCAAATTGTGAAATTTGAACAAAATCGAACGTTTCATTTGGATGTTATGGTAAAAAGAAGGTGCCACTTTCCGCGCGATCTGCAAAGCACATAAATTATTACGGTATCCTGGAAAGACCAACGTGTTACGCTGTCACTGTTGTGTTCATTCAAACTATTCTCTATGACATAAATCAAATATGGAATTGACTTGAACCTTGAAACTCATCAGACAATTGAACTATGTCATGATGACGTCATCGGGTGTTGAATTACAATGATTCAAAGATTAATGTTAAAAACAAGTGTAACTTCTAAACCACACTTTTGATGTTTACAGTCTATACATCATCGGACAGGTCTTTGAAAAATGAACAAATGTCACACATAACCTCAATTTGGCTGTGGCTTTTGATTAAAACTGGAAGTTGAAGCCAAAAACTATTAAAAAGACATAATTTCAGGTTCAAAGGTATACTGGGGTCATCATTGGATAATTTCAACCTTTGATGACATCATTCACGAACACCTTGTGTATTTAATGTAATAAGAATACAATTCTAGTTTTTCCTTTTTTTCCTTTGTCGTATTGAAACCAATTTTGGTTTGGGAAAATTTTGTACAATTTAAAAGCTATATAATGTTTACCTTAGAAAATCAATGATGACATAAAAGGAGATTTATCAAAAATTACGTGCAAACGGCAACTTTAACCAAAGACATTTTTATGTGATCATCCTACAGGTGTTGGGCTTGGAATTTCGTCGGTTCTTACCATCGCAGAGGTTGGTCGCCGGATTACCAAAAACTACGCAACAGCCGTCGGTATTTACAAGTCGGGCTCTTCGATGGCAATGCTTCTGCTAGCACCTCTCACCCAACTCTTCCTGGATACATACGGCTGGAGGGGAACCATGCTGCTTATTGGAGGAATCTCGTTTCATCTTGCCGTATGTGGCGCCCTCATGGTCACAGTTGATAAAAAGACGCCTCGCAGGCATGACTATCAAATGATCGGGCAAAAAGAAGATCATCCCGAGAAGGAAACCGACCACGGATGTAGTGCGTTCTGTAAGTATGTAACGTACAACTTGGACTTAAACCTTCTCCTTAACATGCGTTACTGGGCAGCAGCAGCAGTTTATTGTTTCTCCTTCGCAGCTTTTGATATGTGGATTATATTCTTTGTTTCGATGGCTCAATCGAAAGGATTCTCTCCAAAAGACGCAGCGATATTTGTCACCGTTGCAGGTGTTGCCAATCTGTTACCCAAACTGACTCAAGGGTTCATCATAGACCGACTGCTCAAATCATACTGGAGCTCATTATTTTTGACGACATTTATATCATCTGTGATATTCTGCGCAACTCCCTGGATCAACTCTTATTGGCTAATGATGACATCATCGGTCATATTGATGTTGTGCCTCGGCAGTTTGACTTGTCTCCAGGATGTTCTTTTCAAACAGATATTTGGAGTTGAGTTATTTGCTGGTTTATTTGGCTGGTTGGGAATTAAGCTTGCAATCATCAGACTATGTATGGAGTTCATTCCAGGTAGGTTGTTGATACTTATATACAGTAATTCAGAAAAACGAACAACTATTGGAACAACGCCAACCCTCACATATTAGGTTTTCACATCCCCAATTAACTTTGTTGACTGTGTAATTTTTTTTTTAAATGACACATTATTTACATTGGGAAGAAAGATTACTGGTTTTTTTTGGGTTTTTTTACCTTATACCGATGTGTCCTGTGGGAAACAAAATCTGCACGGTGGTTTTGTTTGCCCCGCGGGACATTTTTTTTATCACACATTGGTGTAAAAGGTGAAACAAAAATAATATGTGTATTTTTGTTTTACTCTATCAGGCTGGTTGTACGACATTAGTGGTAGCTATGATGCAGCGTTCATCTTCATATGTATCGTTCAATCAATCCCGTTGATCCCGCTGTTAGCATTTAAATACTTCAAGATCGTCGAATAATTTAGCGGGTATTCACTCGTTGCGGACAGCAATCCCCCATCTGGAGGGGTGTCAACTTTATAAAACACAGTCTGCTTGTTTCTCGATGTTCCAGTGTCAACAACTCCAGCAGAGTTTGAGTCTAAGTTGGTACACACAAAATGTCAATCATGCTGAACCAGTGAAGTGTTCTGCGTAATGGGAAACTTTTGAGGACACTAGGTGGCAGCAGACTTACCAGGTAAATCCATTGTTCTCGGAAATGTGCGCATGCTCAGAACTATGCAAAAATGGAAATGTACAAGGTGAATCTGCTGCCACCTATCGTTCCAAAGTCTCCCATTCTCCATGACGTTTCCTTTTCTGTTTCTTGTTGACCTGGATCTTTGTTGCTCCTTATGACACTGAGGCTGACCTGTGTCATCTTCCCTCTCTGAGACTGAGATGATGAAATCTGATCTTACCTAAAAGCTTAGATTTTTGCTCATAACGTTAAGTCCCACCACCTTCGAATTGTTTGACTTTTCATAATAATCTGTGGTTTAGAATCATAACTAAGTCTGAAACGGAGGTATAATGTTACCATGGCAACCAGTTTATTTTTTTACCTTGTGCCAATGTTATTTTTCTTTATAGTATACTAAAAATTTATTTATATACCAGTGCAATTTTTTAAAATATTTACTGTGCTGCCAATTGGGTATATAAATATGAAGTGATGAATACATAATCCCAAACTGACGGCCAACATTGTAGTTTATGGATGTGAAACTATTGGGTCACAGTATAATGTTGAATGTCTACAAAATGTCATCATAGGCCAAGTCTAATATATGAATAAAAGTATGCCACGTGATTGTCGCAGTGCTTCCCGATGATTCAACATGGCCGCATTTGGTTTCGTTTTCGCCCAATTTTTTAAAGCTTTGAAGACTGAAATTGCGCCCCCAGCGTTGACCTAAAAAAATCTAAGAAATAATTGTTGTATTGATTGTCTCAAAACAAAGATGTTTGGCAATTTTAAAAACGTTTGGGCGTAAAATAATTATGAAAGAACGGCATTCATTGGGCAAAATATTTACCAAAATCGCCCTCTATACGTGACAGTTCTGGGATTGTTTTCATATCATCACGTAGATGATATGGGTGGCATGGGTGGCTTGTGCGTAAAGCGCTCGCCTCTCACCAATGTGTCCCTGGTTCGATTCCCGGCTAAGGCCATATGTGAGTAGAGTTGTGCGTTGGTTCTCTCCTGTGCCACGAGGGTTTTTCTCCGGACCATCCGGTTTTCCTCCCTCCCGAAAAACCAAACACTTTCGATCTCAGGCTGTCCTCCGTGGTCATATATGGGTTGATGTGGCTGGCTGCCAAGGGCGCCCTTGAATGCCTGCAGCTCGAACACGTGTAGCCGCGTCCTTCGCAATTCAGCTTCTCAGCTGCGAGTAAGGATGATTAGCCTCCCAAATTATTATTATTATTATTATTATTATTAGATTTCGGTCCAACGAAAATTAACGTTTGTGGAAAGTTTCTTGAATATCGGCTGTAGACTTACTGAAATTACCTTAGTCCCCCAGGTTGAAAAAGCCCAGCTACTGCTGGTGCTCCTTCTGGTAGACCATGCAGTACGCCTACCAATTTAAGACCTTTGCAAAGGTTTTGTATCTTTCCTATTAATCTGCGTGCAAAAACAGGAAACTATTTTACGTTCTACTGCTTCTAAAACTACGTTTTTGTAAGTATTAAACATTGACGAACAAAGGAAAGAAAAACTTGTATTTATAACTAGCCACCATGATTTCATAAACTGATCATGAAATGACCACTTCGGACGGCGTCGGCCGTTGTAAGCTGGGATCATAAACAAAATCTGAGATCATACGCCCACTTCACCATATTTTATTTTCCAACAAAGCTTGATAAATCTGAACGCTTAAATCCTTACGTTTCGCTCCGACGACAATCTCGGGACAAGATTTTTTAACAGTTCTAGCTACATAAATTAGCTTACCGGAGAGTAGTGATCCGAAAAGTTTTCCACATTTCCTCCTGCAGTTTTTTCCTTATTTTTAACTCAAAAGAGCACACTTTTTTGTTCATTTAAGTTGGTTAAAAAACCGTTCCCAAACGAGTCATTCATGTCATGTGATATGAATTGTCCAATCCGACATCAGCATTATAGCCGGTCGTAAGTCCGAGTCGTAAAACACAACAAACAAGGTGACGTATACAAAGGCGCCGGTCTTGGAAACACCGACGGCTGTTGACGGCATAGTTAAATCGGAGGCCAATGGCAGACATTGCAAGAACAGCTGCTACTCCAAGTCCGATACCTGCAGACGAAGTATAATGCAAGTTTCGGGGAAAACTTAAAATTGTTTCCTTTTCGCCGGACTTTCCAACTATATAATTTTACGTATATTCCTACCATCATTTCCCCTTTAAATAAGTTCTAATTCAAAAAACCTAATCACTGCTCGTGGTTTTTTTTTTTTTTTTTTTTTTTTTTTTTTTTAAATCATCACTTATTCCGCCATATCATAAATTTTGAGCGTTACTAGAGTTGTTGACATGAGTCACGCGACGTGGGCTCGAGTTGCTATTTTTGTTACTTGTTACTTGTAACTACCAGCGCTGACTTGTGACTTGACTTGGAGTTGCAAAAAGAGTGACTTGTGACTTGACTTGGACTTGCAAAAAAATGACTGGCTGCCATTTGTTGTAATGTACTACCACTTTACGGGGATAAAATTTAGTTGGTGGAGATTTGCTTATATTGTCACATTGTGAATATTTTGGAGAATGTTCTTCCGTTTTCAGTAGAGGGCCGTCCTCCAGCTCAACCCCACCCCCACCCAATCCGCCCCACCCCACCCCCACCCCATCCGCCCCACCCCACCCCACATACAATTCAACTGGGACAGATCACACCGTTGACAACCACGTACCTCTTTGGTTGCTCTTCTCGTTAAACGTTTTGGTTTTAGTTTGAAAACAAAACGAAGTAAAATAACAAGAAAATACCCCAAAACAATTGCAGCTAAACAATGTATATTTATTGAGTTCTGATGCAAAGTATTTATTGGAAAGCAACCTTCTCCTTTTGAAATAAGTCAACTTAATGATGATGATAAATTAATTTCAAACTTATAAGAGCATCACAGTCAGAAGATTGAATTGTGTCTAAATTGCATGGAAGACTTAATCATATTTAAATAACAATCATGTAATGTTGTTCTCTTTTTCGAAGAAGCGGTAACTAATAAAATGAGCGCGCCAGTTAAGTTAAACAAAATGTCCGAACAAATCTTGTTCAGCTGTTATTTTTATAACCCTTGAATTTATGTGGAAATTATGACACAGAATGTCAAATTCCCTGTATGACCAGTGTAGTATCTCGCCTGCCAGAAAGGCCATGGAATGTAGAAGGTCACTCTTTTTGTAAACAAAGGTTACATGGTCTAAACAGTGCATATAAATGCATAAGCTTTATACTTGATTTTAAACCAACAGTGCTTAAAAACTGTTAAGCTTAGAACAAGGAAATCTTAAAATACATCCCAAACACCTTGAAAACTTTTTTAAATGAACAAATATCAGCAATGTTCTTAAAACAGTTACTTTAAAGCATTGATTAACCGTAAACAATGGTTAGATACATTACGGGAATCACCCCCCCCCCCCCTTCACCCCACTCCCCGCACCCTAACAGCACTGTGTCCAGAAAAAATCCGAAATGTGAGTGAACTTCACTAGAAAAAACTTAGTTTAATAAGACTAATTCCTTCTTGGATGAACATCTATGTAATTGTGTGCATTTAATGGTTTGCACACAATGGGAGACTAGGTGGCAGCAGACTTACCAGGTTTTACTTACCATTGTTTGCGTAGTTCTGAGCATGCGCACATTTCCGAGAACGATAGGTTTACATGGTAAGTCTGCTGCCACCTAGTGTTCTCAAAAGTCTCCCTTTGGTAGGATTAAAAACATGGTTTACAGATTTTCACGTGACTTACATGGTATAAAGGTGGTCAAACTCCCTTGAAATATGTTTGCCTTAATCGCTTTAGTTTTGATATAATTATTGAGACCAAAATTTGATGTTCTAAACCAGTGAAACCATACATATTATAAGGGGGTCTTTCACTATTTTCTCGTGACTCAAAGGACAGACTGAGTCTAAATTTCCAAAGGTTTGTCATTTCATGTATAAGTTGGGTCACATAAAGTGCGTGTACTGGTCTTTGACAAATACCAATGTTGTACATACGCTTAAAGTAGGATTTGAAGAAAAGTGTACCGGCCTGACATTTGGGTATTATAAACCTTTCAACATTCTAAATCGTTGAATTCGTTTTTTTTTTAGCTTACTTCTTGTTGTATTTTTTATAATAGTATATAGTTCTGTGGTACTAATGTTTCATTTTGTTTACTGTATATGAGATTTTTAGTTAGTTATTCCTTTGGAATATAATGAAGATTAATTGAATTGAATTGAAGACGATGAATAAACAAAACTACGAAACACCTCAAAGACAGAACACGGTTCGTTTATTTTATTGCACTAATATAGTATGGCAGGTAGGTGGTGGGATTGTGCATTTATTGATGCCAACATGGAATTTGGCGTACGGTCCGTGTATGTCTTGAGAAAGATTATTTGGCTATAGTGCCACCGCAGATTTGTCCTTTGAAAAGATACAGGTATTGGCAACAAGTTTTTCAATAGAAATGGCTTGTTATTCCACCTATATTTTTTTCTTCTTCAAAATTCAAACCTGCGATGGCCTTATAGCCAAATATCTTTCGTATTACGTGCACTGACTGTGTGGCAAATTTTATGCTGGCATTTGTGGCGTGTCGTGGCCGAGCGGTTTTGTGCATCGGACTCAAGTTCTGATGGCTAAGACATCAGGATGTGGGTTCAAATCCCGGTCATGACACTTGTGTCCTTGAGCAAGAGACTTAATTATAATTGCTTCAAATAGGGGAAGAGGCAGTTATGTTTCTCTCGCAACGGATTCATTTACCTCTCCCTGTTCTTAGCTGTGCTGTGAAGTGACTTGCGTTTGTATCTCGCTGTGTCTTGTTTCTGCACCTTGGGGCATGTTTCTTTCCCTTCACAAAAGTAGCCTACACCTTCGAGTCGCCTTTGGGCGTTGTGATGGGCGAATTCCAAAAAAAAATCAACAAAGGCACAAATCCCACAAACATTTCCCTCATCTGTCCCTCTAAATATCACTCATGACCACACCTAAAAAAAAAAGAAGCCAAACCACTTGTCATTAACGCATTAATTACTATGTACCCCTACTCAATATGAAGCAAAGACGGTCATCCTGGTAATTCTTGGAGGTGTTATGAGACTCAAGCTGTTAATTCGGGCAGTTGATTTCATCCTCAGATTCGCTGCAGTCGGCAGTTTGGTCACAGAGTAAGAAGGCGCTTATGCACGTGCCGTCCCTGCACTGAAATTGCCCACAGCCACAAGACACATTAGGACTACTTGTAGCGGAGGACTCTGTTGAAGAAGAAGGGGAATAAACAGATGTTGGTTTTAGTTCACCTCGACGGATCGAACTCAACGAGCAAAAATATTCAAGCGAAGACTTTCAGTTTACTTGTACCATGAACTTCCAGCATAAAGCCCCAGCTCAACACAGGAACATTTCAGGGGGCACCAAGGCAGTGGCCAGGGGCACTCAGGCAATTGCCTGTGTTAGTATCAGCCGTGTTAAAGCCCCAGCTCAACATTGGGAAACTGACTGTAAATGCTTCCATTCTTTGCACAAATCAGGATATCTGTAATAAAACCAACCTGTGAAAATGTCAGCTCATTTCGTTGTTTCGTTTGCGAGAACACGGTACATATTCATTCAGCATTTTTGTACACATTCATATAGGCGCAGTTTTCGTCTCTTGCTTCATTTATTACTTCAAAACTATAACACTTCAGGCAGGAATATTCCATGGAGAATTTTCTACCATCATTATCTATATACCATGTAAGATAGATGTAAATCTGTGAACATTTATGTTTTTTTCTTACCAATGTTGAGCTGGGGCTTTAAGGTTTGTCAAAATCGAAGCGAAAGGTAAAGCTGTCCGGGAGTTATCACACTGACACCACCGTTTCTTCGAGGTTTTAATGTCACTCACCTGTTTCGCAAACCACTGAAGCATCTTCACCATGTCCACAATTGTGGGTACCCCAGCCTGAAAATGAACAATCTTGAAGACGTTCCTCGTCTCCAACGCAACTCACATCATCCATGAATATCTCACCAGCTCCCTCGCCGAAGTGTGCACTCTGCCAGGCCGTAGTTGCTGCAGGGTAGTTGAGTTGTCTACACACGACGTTGGCGTCTGTGATGTCCCAGCTGTCGTCACACACCGTGCCCCACTGACCATCGTGGAAGATCTCAACCCTTCCTTCAGAGGCTACGCTGCCACCAACAAGTCGAACATCACCATCTGACTCTGTTACAACAAACGTAATGGATAATTATTTGAAAACGCAGTTACATTTTACTGAAGAACAGACTAGTTAATCGGACAAATAAACGCTCGTTAAATAACTCGACATATTTTTGACGTTACCAGACAAACCCCCAAAATAAATATATATATAAAAAAGTTAATAAAAATAAACCACACACATCTGTTCCGCAAATTAGTTTCACCTAAGCTTCATATTCTTCAAATAAATAAAGACAAATCAGAACAAATCACCTGTATCGCAAACCACTGAAGCATCTTCGTGATGTCCACAGTTATGTATTCCCCATCCAGAAAATGAACAATCTTGAAGACGCTCCTCGTCTCCAACGCAACTCACATCATCCATGGATATCTCACCAGCTCCCTCGCCGAAGTGTGCACTCTGCCAGGCCGTAGTTGCCGAGGGGTAGTCGAGCTCTCTACAAACAACGTTGGCGTCTGTGATGTCCCAGCTATCGTCACACACAGTTCCCCACTGACCATCATGGAAGATCTCAACCCTTCCTTCAGAGGCTACGCTGCCACCGACAAGTCGAACATCACCATCTGACTCTGTTATACCACAAACGTAATGGATAATTATTTGAAAACGCAGTTACATTTTACTGAAGAACAGACTAGTTAATCGAACAAATAAACACTCGTTAAATGAATAACATATTTTGGAGGTTACCGGCCAAACCCCCAAAATAAATATATTTATATATATTGATATATATACAAAAAAACATAAATAAACCACACACATCTGTTCCGCAAATTAGATTCACCTCAGCTTCATATTCTTCAAATGAATAAAGACAAATCAGAACAAATCACCTGTTTCGCAAACCACTGAAGCGTCTTCAGCATGTCCACAGTTGTGAGTTCCCCATCCAGAAAATGAACAATCATGAAGATGTTCCTCGTTTCCAACGCAACTCACATCATCCATGAATATCTCACCAGCTCCCTCGCCGAAGTGTGCACTTTGCCAGGCCGTAGTTGCTGAGGGGAAGTCGAGCTCTCTACAAACAACATTGGCATCGGTTAAGTCCCAGCTGTCGTCACACACCGTGCCCCACTGACCATCGTGGAAGATCTCAACCCTTCCTTCAGAGGCTACGCTGCCACCAACAAGTCGAACATCACCATCTGACTCTGTTACAACAAACGTAATGGATAATTATTTGAAAACGCAGTTACATTTTACTGAAGAACAGACTAGTTAATCGAACAAATAAACACTCGTTAAATGAATAACATACTTTGGAGGTTACCGGCCAAACCCCCAAAATAAATATATATGTATATACAAAAAAACATAAATAAAACAACACACATCTGTTCCGCAAATTAGTTTCACCTAAGCTTTATATTCTTCAAATAAATAAAGACAAATCAGAACAAATCACCTGTATCGCAAACCACTGAAGCATCTTCAGCATGTCCACAGTTATGTATTCCCCATCCAGAAAATGAACAATCTTGAAGACGCTCCTCGTCTCCAACGCAACTCACATCATCCATGGATATCTCACCAGCTCCCTCGCCGAAGTGTGCACTTTGCCAGGCCGTAGTTGCTGCAGGGTAGTTGAGTTGTCTACACACGACGTTGGCGTCTGTGATGTCCCAGCTGTCGTCACACACAGTTCCCCACTGACCATCATGGAAGATCTCAACCCTTCCTTCAGAGGCTACGCTGCCACCGACAAGTCGAACATCACCATCTGACTCTGTTATACCACAAACGTAATGGATAATTATTTGAAAACGCAGTTACATTTTACTGAAGAACAGACTAGTTTAATAATCGAACAAATAAACACTCGTTAAATGAATAACATACTTTGGAGATTACTGGCCAAACCCCCAAAATAAATATATATGTATATACAAAAAAACATAAATAAAACAACACACATCTGTTCCGCAAGTTAGATTCACCTCAGCTTCATATTCTTCAAATAAATAAAGACAAATCAGAACAAATCACCTGTTTCGCAAACCACTGAAGCGTCTTCAGCGTGTCCACAGTTGTGAGTTCCCCATCCAGAAAATGAACAATCATGAAGATGTTCCTCGTTTCCAACGCAACTCACATCATCCATGAATATCTCACCAGCTCCCTCGCCGAAGTGTGCACTTTGCCAGGCCGTAGTTGCTGAGGGGAAGTCGAGCTCTCTACAAACAACATTGGCATCGGTTAAGTCCCAGCTGTCGTCACACACCGTGCCCCACTGACCATCGTGGAAGATCTCAACCCTTCCTTCAGAGGCTACGCTGCCACCAACAAGTCGAACATCACCATCTGACTCTGTTACAACAAACGTAATGGATAATTATTTGAAAACGCAGTTACATTTTACTGAAGAACAGACTAGTTAATCGAACAAATAAACACTCGTTAAATGAATAACATACTTTGGAGGTTACCGGCCAAACCCCCAAAATAAATATATATGTATATACAAAAAAACATAAATAAAACAACACACATCTGTTCCGCAAATTAGTTTCACCTAAGCTTTATATTCTTCAAATAAATAAAGACAAATCAGAACAAATCACCTGTATCGCAAACCACTGAAGCATCTTCAGCATGTCCACAGTTATGTATTCCCCATCCAGAAAATGAACAATCTTGAAGACGCTCCTCGTCTCCAACGCAACTCACATCATCCATGGATATCTCACCAGCTCCCTCGCCGAAGTGTGCACTTTGCCAGGCCGTAGTTGCTGCAGGGTAGTTGAGTTGTCTACACACGACGTTGGCGTCTGTGATGTCCCAGCTGTCGTCACACACAGTTCCCCACTGACCATCATGGAAGATCTCAACCCTTCCTTCAGAGGCTACGCTGCCACCGACAAGTCGAACATCACCATCTGACTCTGTTATACCACAAACGTAATGGATAATTATTTGAAAACGCAGTTACATTTTACTGAAGAACAGACTAGTTAATCGAACAAATAAACACTCGTTAAATGAATAACATACTTTGGAGATTACTGGCCAAACCCCCAAAATAAATATATATGTATATACAAAAAAACATAAATAAAACAACACACATCTGTTCCGCAAGTTAGATTCACCTCAGCTTCATATTCTTCAAATAAATAAAGACAAATCAGAACAAATCACCTGTTTCGCAAACCACTGAAGCGTCTTCAGCGTGTCCACAGTTGTGAGTTCCCCATCCAGAAAATGAACAATCATGAAGATGTTCCTCGTTTCCAACGCAACTCACATCATCCATGAATATCTCACCAGCTCCCTCGCCGAAGTGTGCACTTTGCCAGGCCGTAGTTGCTGCAGGGTAGTTGAGTTGTCTACACACAACGTTGGCGTCTGTGATGTCCCAGCTGTCGTCACACACAGTGCCCCACTGACCATCATGGAAGATCTCAACCCTTCCTTCAGAGGCTACGCTGCCACCGACAAGTCGAACATCACCATCTGACTCTGTTATACCACAAACGTAATGGATAATTATTTGAAAACACAGTTACATTTTACTGAAGAACAGACTAGTTAATCGAACAAATAAACACTCGTTAAATGAATAACATACTTTGGAGGTTACCGGCCAAACCCCCTAAATAAATATATATGTATATACAAAAAAACATAAATAAAACAACACACATCTGTTCCGCAAATTAGATTAACCTCAGCTTCATATTCTTCAAATAAATAAAGACAAATCAGAACAAATCACCTGTTTTGCAAACCACTGAAGCGTCTTCAGCGTGTCCACAGTTGTGAGTTCCCCATCCAGAAAATGAACAATCATGAAGATGTTCCTCGTTTCCAACGCAACTCACATCATCCATGAATATCTCACCAGCTCCCTCGCCGAAGTGTGCACTTTGCCAGGCCGTAGTTGCTGAGGGGTAGTCGAGCTCTCTACAAACAACGTTGGCATCGGTTAAGTCCCAATTGTCGTCACACACAGTGCCCCACTGACCATCGTGGAAGATCTCAACCCTTCCTTCAGAGGCTACGCTGCCACCAACAAGCCGCACGTCACCATCTGATTCGGATGTACTATCTGCTATCCAGAAGAACAAATGCTAGGTTTACAAGTGTCAATACAAGTATGTCCTCTTTTCTGCAGTAACTTTCCTTGTTCCTGCCTGTTAGTTAAATCCATGGCCTTAGTTCATCAATCATTATGTTGGCATAAAATTACAACAAAAAACATTGTTTAGCATACCTATTCGACAGGTCACAGACGCATCTTCACCATGTCCACAGTTGTGGGTACCCCAGCCTGAAAATGAACAATACTGAAGACGGTCCTCGTTTCCAACGCAACTCACATCATCCATGAATATCTCACCAGCTCCCTCGCCGAAGTGTGCACTCTGCCAGGCCGTAGTTGCTGCAGGGTAGTTGAGTTGTCTACACACAACGTTGGCGTCTGTGATGTCCCAGCTGTCGTCACACACAGTGCCCCACTGACCATCGTGGAAGATCTCAACCCTTCCTTCAGAAGCGATGCTGCCACCGACAAGTCGAACATCACCATCCGAATCGGATGTACTTTCTGTAACAATGACGAGCAGTTGCATTTTTGTTAAAAAAACAAAACGCAATCCAGAAATGTTAAGTTTGTTTCGGTATTCGATGAACCTTTGACACACAAAGCCTGAATATTTACTTGATATCAATCACATTCGGGTGATCTTTTGAAAATGTTTTTCTTTGATTGATCGTTTAGTTTAAATTTGAGACTAAACAAATTTTCGCCCACCTGTTTGACAAGTCACAGACGCATCTTCAGCATGTCCACAGTTGTGAATGCACCATCCTGGAAAGGAACAATCTTGAAGACGTTCCTCGTTTCCAAAGCAACTCACATCATCCATGAATATCTCACCAGCTCCCTCGCCGAAGTGTGCACTCTGCCAGGCTGTGGTTGCTGCAGGGTAGTTGAGTTGTCTACACACAACGTTGGCGTCTGTGATGTCCCAGCTGTCGTCACACACAGTGCCCCACTGACCATCATGGAAGATCTCAACCCTTCCTTCAGAAGCTATGCTGCCACCGACAAGTCGAACATCACCATCCGAATCGGATGTACTTTCTGTAACAATGACGAGAAGTTGCATTTTTGTTAAAAAACAAAACGCAATCCAGAAATGTTAAGTTTGTTTCAGTATTCGATGAACCTTTGACACACAAAGCCTGAATATTTACTTGATATCAATCACATTCGGGTGATCTTTTGAAAATGTTTTTCTTTGATTGATCGTTTAGTTTAAATTTGAGACTGAACAAATTTTCGCCCACCTGTTTGACAAGTCACAGACGCATCTTCAGCATGTTCACAGTTGTGTATGCACCATCCTGGAAAGGAACAATATTGAAGACGTTCCTCGTTTCCAAAGCAACTCACATCATCCATGAATATCTCACCAGCTCCCTCGCCGAAGTGTGCACTTTGCCAGGCCGTAGTTGCTGCAGGGTAGTTGAGTTGTCTACACACGACGTTGGCGTCGGTGATGTCCCAGCTGTCGTCACACACAGTGCCCCACTGACCATCATGGAAGATCTCAACCCTTCCTTCAGAAGCTACGCTGCCACCGACAAGTCGAACATCACCATCCGAATCGGATGTACTTTCTATCAAACGTGACAATAACAACAACCAGTTGCATTTTTGTTTAAAAGAAAAGCCAAACAAGAAATCTTAATTTTGCTTCGCTATTCGATCAAACTTTAACACCCAGAGCATGGATATTTACATGATATTAATTATATCTTTGTGATTTTTTGAAAACTTTATTTAAATTGACCGTTCAGTCAAAATGTGAAACCACAATAATGTTTTTCACACCTGTTTGACAAGTCACAGACGCATCTTCAGCATGTCCACAGTTGTGTATGCACCATCCTGGAAAGGAACAATATTGAAGACGTTCCTCGTTTCCAAAGCAACTCACATCATCCATGAATATCTCACCAGCTCCCTCGCCGAAGTGTGCACTTTGCCAGGCCGTAGTTGCTGCAGGGTAGTTGAGTTGTCTACACACGACGTTGGCGTCGGTGATGTCCCAGCTGTCGTCACACACAGTGCCCCACTGACCATCATGGAAGATCTCAACCCTTCCTTCAGAAGCTACGCTGCCACCGACAAGTCGAACATCACCATCCGAATCGGATGTACTTTCTATCAAACGTGACAATAACAACAACCAGTTGCATTTTTGTTTAAAAGAAAAGACAATCAAGAAATCTTAATTTAGTTTCGCTATTCAATCAAACTTTAACACCCAGAGCATGAATATTTACATGATATTAATTACATTTTTGTGATTTTTAAAAAAACTTTACTTTAATTGATCGTTCAGTTAAAATGTGAAACCACAATAATGTTTTTCACACCTGTTTGACAAGTCACAGACGCATCTTCAGCATGTCCACAGTTGTGAATGCACCATCCTGGAAACGAACAAAATTGAAGACGTTCCTCGTTTCCAAAGCAACTCACATCATCCATAAATATCTCACCAGCTCCCTCGCCGAAGTGTGCACTCTGCCAGGCCGTAGTTGCTGCAGGGTAGTTGAGTTGTCTACACACAACGTTGGCGTCTGTGATGTCCCAGCTGTCGTCACACACAGTGCCCCACTGACCATCATGGAAGATCTCAACCCTTCCTTCAGAAGCTACGCTGCCACCAACAAGCCGAACATCACCATCTTCACCAGCGGATTTTGCTGTAAAACGAGAAAATTGTCAACAGATCAGTAGTTCAATCTTGTCTAAAACTATAGTTCGGTTTAATATCATATCATCACCAGTGTTCATCCGCGTTCACAGCGCCACTGTCCTACATCAGGGGTATCGACCATGGTTTGGAGGACAAGCACTGTTAAGCTTCCAAAGGTTTGACTTAGCTTGCGGGCAACTCTGGGTGTCGCAGACAGTGCTCGACATGCTGAAGCAGTTCTTGCTGCTGCCTTGTTGGTCAGCTTGGGGCGTTCGCAATACACCGTTCACTGGTCGCTTTCTGCATACTAGCTGAGGCTTAAGGTTATCTGGAGCTCCAGAGTGTAGCAGACTAGCAGCCATGATTGAATAAGTTTGTATTAAAAGCCCCTGTCCCAGAAAAAAACACTAATTAATACGTAACTTACTAAAAGAAATTTAAATATTTTCCCCTTATCCTTTTAGTTAGGCCTATAGCAGTACGTGAGCCTTGTTAGGGAGGGCTCTTCAGGGACAGTGAGCCCTCAGTGGCATGTGCGGCACGCTTCATAACATCTTGTTTGGACTTGCTATGGTTTCCTCAAATCAATGTTCACATTCTGTGATTCATACCCTTCATATTGATAATTTACTCTTTTGAATTGGAGACTTTTAACGACACTAGGTCGGTGGCAGCAGACTTACAAGGTTAATCCATAGTTCTCGGGTGCGGATGCTCAGAACTAATCCGTAAAAATTTACCTGGTAAGTCTGCTGCCACCTAGCGTTCCAAAGTCTCCTATTGCGTTAACATTCAACAAAGTTACTTCTTTAAAAAAAAATCACTCTCATTGCAGCTACAGCACACGTGCTGACTCAGTTTGAGTCTTTTTGAACATGCATCCAGAAGGTGTTAAATTTTCGATGTTTCGTTTGTATTTGTATGCGTTTCATTTCAAATAAGATGGATTTAAATCAAGGGCAGGTAATGGAAGGTTTCGTTCCCATACACAGTGTTGATTGAGCAAACATTTTCATGAAAATTACAATAATTTTTAAGGCATTAATTTTATTTCACATAATCCAAAAAAGGCTGTTGGATTAAATAACACACGAGTTCTGATTCGACTCTGCTTGTCAATGCGCCGCATGTATTTGCTCGATGTTTTTTCGATTTATCAATATTGATTCTGCTTAGATTGAATGGTGACAAATATTGTCTACGATGGATAATGATTAATTCAGCATCCGGTACTGAGAAGCCATTTTCGGAAGCTTCAGAAAAGACGCACCAATCAATTATCGCGACGGTGGTTGCCTTCATTTTCACGACGTGGTGTTTCGTTGATGGAAACACCACGATACAACATTGCTTGTCACATAACTATAGAGTTATATATTTCGATACTGAGATATTTGTCGTTCAACCATCAGCTCATTGATGATTAGTCTCCGCTGTGGTAATGGCATAACTATGGGGGTTGGGGGAGGGGGGCACGTGCCACTACCACTGTCACTACTGGTGGGCAAAATGAGGGCACATCGCGCCTTGTGTGGGGCTAATGGTGGCGTGACACACACGCGTGTGTGCGTCTGCCTAGTGCACAACTTTTCTGGCGTTTGCCCAGCATTAATGTATGTAGGCATGCGTGAATGTAATTAGCATATAGGGAAAGGCATATACAAATTGTTCTGCTCAAGAACCTCAATGAATTTGGGTCCTATTCATTTTAGTGGAAACATTAAAGCAAGCGTAACTTTTGGAATATGACGGACGCTCCACTAAACATTTGCCTTTCAACGTAATTACTTTTTAAAGAAAAAAAAAACACAAAACAAACAAAAACAATTGCAATACGTACCTACGAGTACGCTTAACACAAGCGTTACCATCATGCCAAAGTTTTCCATGATGACTGTTTGAAAATTTTCCACAAAAGTCTTCCTTTTTAAAGAGAAAATCCACCCACTTACACCAGGAATTAACAGGTGGCCCTGCATCAAACATTTACGTGTAAATATTTGCCGAAAAACAAACAAAACGTCATCATGACATTTGTTATTCAATGTTTTTGGTACCTTGCGACGGTAGAACATGAAATGTTCGATAAGTGAGTAAACAACGCCTCGATTGATCTGGTAAATAACCTGTTTAAATTAGTTACTGAGTGACGGAGGTGGTTTCATTTGTCTGTCAGTTTCTTTCCCTTTTATTGAATTGTTTTTGTTGTTAACTTCTTTTGGGGTGCGTTTCAATACAAGACGGATGCACAGGTGGTACTTTACCAAATAAGTCTCAATCTATAATCTGTCAATCAACCTACATTAGGTTGATTGACGGATATAAATTAGACCGCTGAGAATTGTAGGTTGATTGGCAGACAGAAAGTTTTGAAAGTCCTCGTGTGAAAAAGAACAATACAAAGAACACATTGATGCTCGTTACAAAGACAACGCGTGATTGACACACATTCATGGTGTGCCTGTTCCCTCGACATTTATTTGTTTTATGTTTGCCAATTAATTGGTCTTACAATTAACAACAAAGTGCTCTCTTAAATAGTTAGATTGAAAATCACTCTGATACGATTTAAACTAACTCTTTTCGATTGAGGCCATGGACAAATCTTTAGCAGTTTGTCCATAGTTTCAATCGAATAGAGTGAATTTCAATCGAAAGTTTTAAGAGAGTGGTTTCTTAGGGGTGAAGATCACTCTATTAAACAATTAAATAAATTTATAAAAAAAGAAGAAACAAAAATCAATCAGAGCATTCTGATTGCAAAGTCCAGTGTTCTCGCAGAGAAATTTCTTTACAAATTTTACCGTGAGCGCCCGATCTCATAACAACGAAAACGGACCAGCTAAAAAGAAAAACTTCAGCCTCTTGGTCCATAGCCCAAGAAATATTATTTTTTTTTAGTTTATTTTTTCAACGGGTGGGGGGGGGGGGGGGGGCAAGGACTATGTTTTTTAATGAATTACGTGTACCTGGATTTCTTTCATGTGGGCACCTGGGCGGGGGGGGGGGGGGGCACTGAGAATTTATTGGGCGCACCCCACCCCCCGTGGCTACGCCACTGCGCCAGAGAAACATTTAGTTTACCTGCACTTGTACTGTTGCAGTGTGGTAATGTAGATCCCTTTGTAACAACTGCCCTTCACAGACGGTGGTCTAGACGATCTTAACCCTTCTATTGGTCCCTTGCAGGACGCGGAACGGACCTCCAAACAATGCACGTCTACCATTTTCGCCATTTTGGGGGCAAATTCATTTGCATTCAAGATAAGTACGTGTAAGTGCGCTGCTGATCATGAAATGAGTCAATAGACAGGGTCCCATTAGGAACATAGAAAATGCATTAAAATTCATGCATTTTACCCTAATTCAATCAATAGGGTTTCTTTTTAGCTACGCTTCACATTCAATTTTGTTTTCGTGCACACGTGGTTTCATTCTCCTCGTTCAGGTTTTTCTTTAGTCTTTCTAATTTTCACCATTCTTCAATTGCATATTGTCTATTAATTTTCAAATGATGAAACCAAAATAGACTTATCGAATCGCAAAGGAATTTGTTGCTAAGTTGTTTTTCTATCACGGGCAATAAATTTCATTTTCTACTGCTATTCAAACCGAAGTACGGAGCTGTTGGTCGGGCGGGGTATATGGCTGGTTTGGGGTAAAACGGGTCTTGTACGGCTGGTCCTGGAATTTCTTCCAGGTAAAAAGTAGAGTTAGGTTTTAGCTTTATTTGACTTGTTCATACCACATTGACTAACTGGACACGATAGAACTCCTGATACTGGTATGTTCAGTTTATTAAATGTTGTCAAAATAAAGCTATTTCAATTCCCTTGTTTAGGGAAATTCTTAATACATTCCCCCACTCATTGAATGGACCTTGTGCATTGACGTCATCATGCAGCCATCTTAGAGGTAAAACTATGATAAAACAGTGGGAGCGCATATCTGTGTACGCGCGACCCACGTGCATGGGCCAACGAACAATCTTCCTTTGACCTCTAGCTGAGGGCGCCCTACCCAAATGACGTCACGTGCATAAGGTTTATAAAAGAAGATGACGATTCGAACTTGTGCAAAGGTGGGACAGTGCAATATTCCCAGGAGTAAACACCTTAACGTCAATGACGTCATGTGCATACGGTCTATTCTCCCTAGTGTAAAATGTCCTCAGAGGGTACGGTGAAACATGCCCCCCCCCCCCACACACACACACACACGTTTTTGCATATCCTTGTGAAGATATATTTTGTTCTTTTGTTTTGTCCCTAATTTGTTTACAATTGCGGACTTTGTGTTGGAATGTCTGTCTGCATTACAAATAATGAAGCGGGAGTTTGTCATAAAGTTTAAAAAAAAACACCATCATGTCTTACAACTATTATAAGATGTATGTTTACAGACAAGACGAAGGCGACACCACGGTGGCACACGTTTGTGTCTTCACGAAGCGACGGGCATATACCCGTCGCTTCGTGAAAACACAAAAAGCGTCATTTCGGGATGCCCGTCCTTTTCATAATTTCTCGAATAAATCATAAATAAATTGATGAATTGATCATATAAAATTCATATTTGATGAAAGTTTACTCATAATAAATCACATGAGCAAAGTACAGACTTAAAAGAATAAGCATTGTGCTTTTGTTTTGCAGTTTTGAAATGTGATGATGCTCTTGTGTGATTATCTCCAAACACCATTTTTTCCCTATCTGACATGCCCGTCCCTTCATGAAAACATTGACGACAGTATATCTTGAAGTTGCCTTTAAAATTGTATGAAAATTGAGTTTCTTTTCGTCATATCTTACGGTTTGGTCAAGTGACTCAGATAACTTGTCATCTGTCTTTGTATTAATATGGGTTAGTTATTTTAAATTTGAAGAAATTGCGACATATACTTTTCTGATCCAAGGCACATTTCAGCAGTGACGTATTAATGACGTCATCAATTATCCACGGAAACCATATTCAAATAGACTGATCCATTAAGCCCCGCCAACTGACGTATTGACCAATCACAGCCTTGACAACGCCACTGAAAGTCCGACAAACGTCCGACACGTTAAAATCCCATTAGAAAAGTAAACAAGTCGCCGCCATTGTTCTGACACACAACAGCACACAAAACTATACTTACTTTTGTTTCGTTTTTTCCCTTCATATTTCTGGTGGTGCAAATCCCACAGCAGTGGTCCCTGTACAGTGGTGTAATAGTGGTTTAACAGTGTTCCTGTCTGCATTGTTCTTTGGAATAAAGACACTGCTCAAAAGGCCACGAAACTAAATCCATACCGTTCAAAAAAATCATGTACATATTTGTATCCGATATGTGTGTGTGTGTGGCCGCAACCGAACCACCGCTAGCTGCGATGGTGGCAAGAAAGTCACACCATGCGCTGTTGCTAGGCAGTTGCTTGGGTAGGCGGGGCTTAATGGATCGGCCTATTTTGCATTACCTTGGCCCCATAACTCATAATAGCTATTTTGAAGTTTTTTTCACTTTAACGTCCGGTTTGAACCTGAAGACAAGGTAAAACTGAAGTAATATCTGTTCAACTTTGGTTGTTTTTTAAGCCCTTTTTTGCGTGACGAATTGATTGTAAAAATTCATTATATGGTTCTGGATTTATAAATTTGTTTTATAAATATTAACCTCTAAATGGTCACCTTTGATTTAGTGTAACTCAACACCTGGTGACATCATCATGACGTAATTACTATTATGTACATATAGCATTTTCTGAGAAAATGAATAAAATATTGCTCGACCTCCAACATCTGGTCCAAATTGCGAATTAACGTCGACTGCGTAGGCAAACCGTGTTCGACTGCACTAACAAACCGAGGTTAGGTCATTATTTTAAATCAGTATGAGCGATTAGTTACTTTAACGCGAAAATAGACCCTATGTCGCATGGATTTTGCGAGACGTTGCATACGGAGTCTCCGGTGCGCAATGGGAGACGTTAACAGGAGCCCCAGTAACCGGTCCTTTTCTAACGCTCTCATAATAGACCGTTCCGGCCTGTCAATCAAACTGTACGCATTGACCAATTGGATTATGCCTTTTGGTCATGTGACCTCGGTCAAACTCGGTCACACGTGCAGTGTAAACGCACACAAACTAAGGTGTGTGGGCGGGGCTTGTTGCCGAAGCCGGAACGGTCTATAGAAAAGGACCGGTTACTGGGGCGCCCGCTTACGTCTCATTTGTTTTCCTCTGCAGTTCAGAATTGGTATCCTCGCAAAGAATGTTTTTTTTTTTTAAGGATTCCCTTTTTGGAATCGGTGAAAAAAAAATACTAATACTAATAACAAATAAATAAATTCTCCATTGAAATTCAATACAATGGTGGCAATTTCGGACTGCAGATAAAAAAAAAATGAAACCGCTGGGACAACGACGTCCCAGTTTCGCACTGTCCGGGTACCATACTACTAAATGTAGCAGCTTGACCGAGTTTCAAAGTGTGTACGTCAAGGATCACGATGGTTGTCTTTTATTGCATGGGGTGAAATGTTCAGAGTGAAGCGTAATTTAAGGTTGGTTTTTAAAAAATAAATGTTTTCCAAGATTTGCGAAACTGTTTACTATTTACTATTTTGTAAATCAAGCTTTTATTTATTAAAAGTATATTCAATAGATAAAATATACTAAAACAGCACAATACGACTTCTTTTTAAAAACAATTGCCACAATACACGCTGTAGCTGCTATTCGAGGTGAAGGAAGTGAAGATTCTCGCCCGAACTCAATGCGTTCGGCCGAATTACATAACGGCCATCTCTGAACTGAGTGACCTTGCCTGTGTGACAAGATGGAATACTGCTATACAACAATAGACTAAGATTAGAATCATAAAAGTACTGGTGAATGACAAGATGTGTGTGCAGTCTCTAACAGCAACAAACTAATAAACCAATTTTTTCAAAGAGGTTTTCAGGTGGTTCCTGAACACCTAAAAAGAGAATGAAAACAAACCATTGCAAAAACAATGTTCAGCTGAATTATATAACCGTCATCTCTGGACTGAACCATGTACCCCAGTTTTGAGTTTAGTAATCCACTTCAATGTTGTCTTGCCTGTGTCATTATATGGATTGTTATACAAAATAGGCAAAGGTTTGAATAACAACAGTCCCAGTGAATGACAATTTGTGTGCAGTCTCCGTATCAATAATTTTATGCCGAATCTCGTTCAAATGCTGGGTTATTTTCTTCATTGGGGCTGTGCAGTCTCTTGGTATGATTCCTGTGCTGGTGCTCAGATGCTTTTCTAAGAGAAATAACTACAGTATTCCAAGAATAACCTGTGTTGACGTAAAGGTAGACTTACTCCAAAGTGTACCACTAGTGTTAAACCGTTCACAAACCAACGGAGGCGACAACAGGTAGGACGAGACGTGACAAGGGGGAAACCATGGCAGAGTTACCGGACCAAGATGGGGGTCTTTCAGGGTGGATTGCAGTCTTGACAGGGTGGACGTTCTATGTAATCTGGGCGGTTATCTCTAAAGGACTTGGGATAATGATGCCAACTTTGCAGGAGCAGTTTGGAACAAGCGCGGCACTCACTGGTTGGATGATTGGGGTAATTGGTGTCGCCACGGGATTGATAGGTAATGATTAACTATGTTGGCGGAAATAAAAACATACCTTTTTGTAATCCTTAACTTGATTCTTGTCTCTTTCTTCCTCAACTAAAACTAACCATGAATACAGGTATACTACTTTGTTATGGTATTTTGCTTGTTTTACAAGAGCCACCAGTATTAACAAGTTTACGATGTTCACGAGGAAAGCAACAAGTATTGCCATCCATTATTTTTGTGGGCAAGACATCATCCACATTGCTGAAACATTGTTTAGCTAAAACAATCAACTGTGCACCTAAAAATGAAATATTTTTGTATTTCGTTTCTTCGTCTGCTTGACTCAAACAAATTATAAAACGCATCGTTTGTAGCTTTATTTTTTCCCTTAACCTATAAGTTTGTTAAATGCATTAATAATTAAGCAGTTTTAATCTGGCAGCATGCATGTTTTTCTTCTAAATTTGTTATGAATGACACTCTCTTTTTGTACTTCAGCTCCTTTTGCCGGGCTGGTTGGCCGGCGATTTGGGACCGGTGCCTCCATCATGATGTCAGGTTCCATGGTCGGTGCCGCTTGCGTTGTTGGATCGTTATCATCTAACATTGTTCAGCTCGCTTTGATATTGATGTTATTTGCAAGTGAGTGCTATATGAGTTTAACAAAATAGAATTTCCGAATGAAACGAGTGAAACGAAGTTTGATTTGGGATTCTGCCGAATCTGTTACCGTAATGAGGGATCACGTGAGATTGTATTCTCTGGTAGGAACATTTAAAGCATAACAAAGTAAAGTGATTACGACCCTAGGCTATATAAGAGCCCTCCTCGCACGATATCGCCAGTGTTTAAAGTCTAACTGCATAGCCATTACACTGGCCCACCGAAACGAAAGGGTGGGTTTGAACAACTTCGGTTGTTGTGGAAACATACTGCAAAAAGTATGTATGTGAATTCAGTTGGGATCACGTGATCCCTCATTACGGTAAAAGATTCGGCAGAATCCCAATCAAACTTCGTTTCACTTGTTTAATTGGGTAATTCTAACTCACAATCACCTCCATTCGGGAACACGTGAGATTTTAAAGCTGGCCAGTGTAATGTGTAAGAAGACAACAATTCAAACACATAAGCACGTAATGTCATGAAGAGACCATTGTAAATGTCAAAGTATGTAACAGATCAACTTTTAATATGGGCAACAAATAATTCAAATTTATTCCAAAAAGAAAACAGAGGCATTTATTCACCTCTTGATTTTATAATTTTGAACATTAATTTTAAACCTTGTCCCTCGTAAGGGTAAATCAATTACTGTTAAATAGCAGTAATATTCTAATGTTCTAATATCCAAAAATATCTAATATACATGTATTATTATGTTAATGTTTGTTCAACACAGCCCTGGCAAAAAGTGCCTGGGGTTCACTAATATAGCTCTCTCTATTGTAAAACTTAGCAAAGGTTGTAGCCGATGACCATCCAGCTGTTTGTAAATAACATATACTGGAACACCTTTGCTTGCGGCTGCTGATGTAGAAGCAGACCGGAAACTATGTGTCTTGAAGACTGAAGTGTCTATACCTGCATTCGTTAAACACAGTTTTAACCATAGAACAATGGTTGAAGGACCCACTCCTTTATGTGGGGGTGAAAAACTTATGAAAAGTTTACAACACTTACGAATTGGATTGGTACGTTTCAAGTATTCGAACAAAGTTCTGACCACACAAATCTTACTATCTTGCGGATAAAGTTGAAAGTACCAGAACTGGCTGGGGCTTGCCCGGGTTAGAGGTCTTGATCAACTGTGATTATAATTATTACCTGCTTGTTTGAAATCAGCACAGGTTGGTTTAATACAGATATCTTGATTTGTGCAAAGAATGGAAGTATTTACAGTCAGTTTACCAATGTTGAGCTGGGGCTTTAATCGTCTAGTGGTTAGCATCCGTCTCTGTCATCGCCCTGGCCCGTTCGATTCCCGGTGAGGGTCAGTGATAATTTTGCGCAGAGTGTCATTGCCATAATGGTGTAGTGCACCAGATTCAAGTTGTAGCGTTTTCAGAGTGTGAGTTTTCTCAATTGATGTATTATACCCATAACCTAACGAGTATGTTATTTCATATACAGGTTCTGGACTTGGAGTATCACACGTTCTCTCCAAAGCAGCAATTGCTCACCGGTTTGAAACAAACTTCGCAACAGCCGTCGGTGTTTCTAAATCAGGATTTTCTATAGGTATCCTTTTATTCGCACCTCTCATCCAACTCTTCCTGGATACCTACGGCTGGAGGGGAACTTTGTTGCTTATTGGTGGAATCTCGTTTCATCTTGTCGTATGCGGCGCCCTCATGGTCACAGTTGATAAAAAAACAGCTCGCATGAGAAACTATCAAAAGATTCAGCAAGAAGAAAATCAAGCTGAGAATGATTCTAACCATTGTTGCAACACATTGTGGAAGTATGTAACCGACATCTTGGATTTGAATCTTCTTTGCAATCCGCGTTACTGGGCAGCAGCAGTGATCTACTGTTCTATCTTCATAACAGATGATATGTGGACAATTTTCTACGTGTCAATGGCTCAATCAAAAGGATTCTCTACCGAAGATGCAGTGATATTTGTCACCGCTGCCGGCGTTGGCAATCTGGTATCCAAACTGATTCAAGGATTCATTAAGGACCGATTGCTCAAGTCTTATTGGGGTTTTATGTTTACGATGATGTTCATATCATCTGCTTTATTCTGCGCAACTCCTTGGCTGGACTCTTATTGGCTGATGATGACGACATCTTTCTTATCGCTCTTTTGCCTTGGTGCGCTTGTTTGTCTAAATGATGTTCTATTCAAACATGTCCTCGGTACGGAGCTGTTGGTTAGTGTATATGGCTGGTTGGGGGTAAAAACGGGTCTTCTGCGGCTGGTCCTGGAATTTCTTCCAGGTAAGTAGAGTTAGATTTTAGTTCTATTTGACTTGTTGATACCACATTGACAAACTAAAAACGATAGCTCCTGGTACTGGTATTTCCAGTTTGGACATTACGGTATTCATTTCGTGTGTCCAATCAATATGAAAAAGACAATTCCTTTCCCTGCGTTGTTTGAGTCATTTTAAAGTTTTGTCAACCATTGCTTTTCCTTGTTCCAAAGCTACAGTCTTGACATTGTCTATTGATTCAGGTATTATGAAGAATGTACAGAAACAAACCTAAGATTAGCAGTTTAACGTCTTGATAAGTTCGTTTCTCTTCTTTATTGTTTTTGTTTAGGGTTGTTCTATGACCTTAGCGGCAACTTCGACGGAGCGTTTATCTTCATTGGGGCTGTGCTTTCTCTTGGTATGATTCCTCTGCTGGTCCTTAGATGCTTGAAGATCGTCAAGTGAACCCATTCTTATTCAACTGCCTTCACACACGATTGAGAACATTGGATTTATTTAACTAAAATGATATTCTTTTTCAACAGAAACTACCTTACTAGATGACGATTGATTAATACGGTTAATGACAACAGAATATTCAAAAATGCGGTATTTTGTTGAACATTCTGTTACAGTATTTTCTAGTACCATGTGCATGGTCAGCGGTATAGCCGGTGAGGACAGTCTGTGTGTGAGACAGAACCGGACCTTGAGGGTTTTACGAAGACCTCGAGACTCCCAGATTGACTGAATTGGATCCTTGTCTACGGGATTTAGCTTGTTAAGTATGCAAAAGAGCTCCCAAGCGAGGTGTCAGTGAAAAGAACGCAAAACGTATATATTATGCACTTTAGCCTCCGGTTCGAACGGAATAGTCAAAATGGGTGATATCTTTTGTAAGATTTGTAGAATTGTTAAAGGTCTTTATAGATGATGCAATGATTATTAATGTAACACGTTTGGTGAATGAGATTTGAATTTTTTGATAAATAAAACTTAAACGTCCGGTTTCGACCGGAAGTCAAGGTCAAACGAAGTTGCTCTATACTTAATAGTTGAACAATATTTAAAGAGGTTACTTGAATTCTTTAATGTTGATTTAATGTAGTTACGGCATCGACGACGTCATCGTGAAGTGTTTACTTTAAGGTACATCTACAATTTCAAGTTTTACAAGTTTTTCCAAACTTGTTTAGTAGGCCTATGCGAAATCCTGATGAGAAGTTTCAGGGTGAAGAAGAACGCGAGGAAAAGAAGAAAAATAGATGTAGACATTGAGAGTTTGTAGAACAAACTGACGGTGTTCGGTTGAACGTAAAGTGATGACGTAGTTTAAAATGGGGTCAATATCGTGTAAAAGTAGTTTCTACGTTCATGCTCCGCCGTACAACAGTGCAAAGATTGAAATTGAGCTCTTGCTCATCTGGACACATGAACTACTTAGCCTCAACTTCCGATTAGGATCACAAATAAAGGTCAAACTGGGTCACACTCTGTGTAACATTTATAGAATAGTTCCAGGCTTTTCATATGATTGATAAGTCATGAATGTACCACGATTGTGGTTGTTGGCCGAACACCTGAAAGGAAAAGAGAGGGGGGAAAGTACACCAACAGCAGCAAACAACACCAACTATTTCCAAGAGGTTTTCAGGTGGTTCCCGAACACCTAAAAAGAGAAAGAAAACAAACCATTGCAATAGCAATCTTCGGCTGAATTATATTATACAAATATTGACAGCTTCAAGTGGCGTAGTAAAACTAGTCACTCGAGGTGATCCCCGGAGCAGCCTATCTTCCCGAGGCGGAGCCGAGGGAAGATAGGCGGCTCCGGGGATCACCGAGAGTGACTAGTTTTACTACGCCACGAGATAAAGCAGTCAATATTTGTTTTATATAACACCTCAATTTCATCCATTTTGTGGTAATATTCGTTAAACAACTGTGCGTATATCAGTCTTCAAACAACTGTATAAAATCTGACAGGAAATCTTGACAAAAAGAAAAAAGGGGTACCACACTGCCTTCGTTCTCATACCGTATTTCAAATGCACGTATTATTTGATCGTTTCACGGGGTTCGAGGTTGTCGTTGGATAGTACCATTTAATAGTTCTTTTGGTCGGTGTGCAGTGTGATAGTAAAAATACACAACACCACGTGACGCACGTTCGGCCAACCAACAGATAGAATCAAAGGAAGAGGTGTTATAATATTTATTATATAACTGGCACACAGATCCTTGTCATTTGATTGGTGGAACCTACATCACAATGACATTCAATAGTATTCCCATCAGCGTCGGTGATCCAAAAGTCCTATTTGCCCTAGGGGAATAGAACACAGCTAGCTAGAACAGTAAAAATGGTTTCAAACTGTGCGGCAGCTGTTTGTAACAGCAAGAACAAACGGCGGAAGGGCTTGAAAACATCTTAACTGACGTATCATAGGTAAGTTTTATCTAAATTGATTTAATTTGTATGTAAACTATATAATCATTTATATAATCAAAGCCTAATCATCACTGACACTTTGATGGGTGGACTGTTCAAATAAGGTCCATACCCTTCATCTCCTGTCTCAACATTGCATAGCCACCCCCTCCGCCAACCCCGTGAACATAATAGTACTTTAAGAAAATGGATACATTTATTGTGGTTATTGTTTTTAGTAATCCAGAGTTATCGGGTTCAACCCCACCCAGTTCAGTCAAATTTTCTTTGCTCAAATTCAGTACAAAATGCAGAAGTTGGTAAAGGCCTAGCCCTCAAGTACGAATCTAGGGTCAAAAATTAGGGCCAAAATATGACGATCCCAGACACACACCTGAATGAATACACCTGTAATGTAGTCACCTACATGTACATTGCCGGTTTTGTAGTAAGGAAGGTTATCCAGTCACTCAAGTGTTCCGAATGCATGGAGGCTATGGTCTCCCTGTGAATTTCCACCTTATCCACCTCAAGGATAATGGTGGATTGATGTATCCATCAGATGACACGATCGCCGTCTGGAAAGCAGCTGAAAGCATGTTCAGAGTATATAAATACCGACAAGCCATGCCTTCAAATGAACTTGATGGCAACCATGGAGGTCCGTACAATCCAGGAATTGGTTGACTCCAATGTTTTCCAGTCGACGGAACATTCTCTGGATGCATCATCGGGTGAGCATCATGGTATGGCACTGATACGTCAAGTTGCCCGACAGTATCTTCGCACCAGAGCGTATCACTTTGGGAAGGCCTTTCACAACCGAACTGCAGGGACAAAAAAATCAGGGAAACGATGGCAAAGTCCATCATTTTCAAAAGCCAATAATGGCACGTTTCTTCCGTAGTCAGTCTCTGATCGTTGCAAGAGGTGAAGCATGATTGTTCCGACACGGGGAGATGTTAACAGACAGTCGTTATTCTAAGTTATTCCCCCGGGTAGCCAGGGGTAAAGAATAGTGGGATTACTATGGGGCCCATAGTGCATAAGCAAACACATTTCATGTTTCTTCACTATATAAAATTGGTAAACATTGTTTGCAAGGAGGGAGTCATTCAGCCACATGAACTCTTCTTCTGCATTATGGCTCATTACTGTTTACGTTGTAATTTCCTTCAGTGGGTTCAATAATAAATAGGACCCAAGTACACCGGATCTCATTTTTAAGTGTATCAACGTTAGTTATGAATTATTGTTAAAAGTATAAGTATACGTCAAACATTCTATTTCAGTTAACATTTCCAGAAATCTCTCAGCTTATTGGCTTCAAATTTTACTTGAGCTTCTTCATGTATCTCAACATCCAGCAATGGCTGTTTTTTCATTATTGAATTTTTTGGATCAAGCAAGAACATTTTTTTCGTTAGTATAGTTATTCTATATCGTAGTCGTTGGCTTAATTAAGTAAACATCAGCAGAAAATGCATGGGATGTACCCTTCGCGTGCCACGCCATGTATCCCTTTGCTTTTTCTGTCATACCGTGTGCCCCCAACAATGACTGTCTTCACGTTTTGTACTGTAGGCATAAATGGAACTGACTGTGTTTTCGAAATTGTTTCAAACAGTTGCTTACAATTTCTCAGCTTATATCGGTATATAGCTGTGAAAGAAAATCATTTCATATATTTATTGCATTAATAATATATCCATATTTTTACAATGTTCCATCATATCATCACCATCACCATCTTCAGTATCGCCCTATCGTCATCATCATCACCCACATCATTCCCATCATCCTGATCATCCCCGTCATCCCCGTCATTCCCCTCATCGTCCTCATCGTCGTTTTGATCGTCCTCACCATTATCACTATCATCCCCATCATCCCATCATCATCATGATCCCATCATCAACATCATCAACATCAACATCCTTTATTACAGTTGTACGAAAAACGGAGAAATAATAAATGACAGTTTGTTCAATGGAGTTTGTTTTGCTTAGCTTTAACATTGGAATGATTTATTTAGTTTTGATGAAAGGCGCTAATTTGTGTTATGGGTTTCGTATCGTTTCACTCATAAAAACCACATAGGCGCGGCCTACTTAAATCCCAGTCTAGCAGTGCGTCGCCGCACGAGCTAGATTACGCGGGCTTACACGGAGGAACATAAAAAAATGTGTACAGTGTACGGCGCGTGTGTACGCGCGTCCGATCTAGTCTTTTTATTCTATATCTATGTAAGGGGCTGACGGTTGCACGACGCACACGCGTTTGCACGTGCAAAACTTTATGGCGTTTGTCCACCAATCGTGTCTGTACGCATGCGTGAATGTAATTAGCACATTTCATGGGAAGGGTTAATAGACCGATTGCGCGATCTACGTCACGTGACCCCTGTTGGGTTAAAAATGTAAACACACACGTAATCCTCCATAGGAAAGGGTGGTACGGTACACGATGATTAATGCATTTAGTTAATTCGATCGAGGCTTTTTTGCTCGAAATCTGTGAAACATTTTCCGGAGTTTGTACCAAAAGACCTTCAAGTGGCTGAATAAAGCCAGTAAGGACAGTTCCAGCAAGTCTTGAAAATTGTAAAAGTACCGTATCAATGTGCACGATTTGTACAACGCACGGCGGAACGTTAGGCCAGACGACCGCGATCACCACACACTTTTCAACACAAAAATTTCAAAGTTTGGAAGCTGAAATCCTCCAAAGAAATTGCTTTCAAAAACTGTGTGATTCCTTTGAGTATTTGAAATTCTGCAAGGCTAGGTATTAATGCTCACTTTTCCAATGTTGTTTATCCTTTTTTTACAGTGATTTAGGCCAATATTACAAACAAAATAGCACCCGGGTGGCTACATAATAGTCGTCCGACGCCGGTAGTGCTTGGCTTAAAAAAACTCTTTTCAGAAGACTTCTGTTAAATTATGAAACAGAGATGTGATTTAAATTAATGCCACAACATACTACTTTAAATAAAGGGGCTGATTAACTAATTCATCGCTTAACGAAAGTATAATCGACTGTTTTCGAACTCACTCTGTGTCACGGCCTATCTCTCTACACGTATTTTTTCACCAGCTGTATGACGTCATACCCGATAGGGGGTCACGTGGCTGCATGTAAACATTGTCGCGCAATCTGTCCACTAATTTGATGGAAATAAGCATCGGTCAAGTAAGTATTTTTGTGCAATGAAGGCCGCTCGTACTTTTGCCACGGTTGGCAAAACTCGCGGCTGTTACATTGCAAAAGAAAGGTAATGTTGTATCTTACCCGTCGTGTATATTCTGTTAGTGTGAAATAAATGTCACTCAACACTGGTAAATTGTTTGTAAACCTTCCATTCGTTGCACAAATTGAGATATGTGAAAACCAACCTGTGAAAATTTCAGCTCATCTCGTTGTTTCATTTGCGAGAAAACGGTAAAAAATCATTCAGCATTTTGGAACGCATATGCCTACTTAGGCAGTTTTGGTCTCACATGAGACGAAACCTAATAAATTTTGGATCTCATTTCATTCATCGAAAAACGATAACACTTCAGGCAGAAATATTTCAAGGAAGGTTTTTTACCATCATTATCTTTTTACCATGTGAGGTAAGTAAAGCTGTGAACATTTTATGTTTCTTTTATTATTGTGCTGGGGTTTTAAAGTAAGTGTCGTGGAGCCCCTTTCTGTAGGCTAGTTTGGAATACCTCTATGACATTTTTGTTCCGCCCTATATAAAAAACACACTGTGCCCATTGAACTGGCGCAGATGCCTCCGGGGCATTGGTCTCCCCACGTACTAATTCATTTTCCTATGTTCACTGATTTTCCAAGGTAAGAGACATTTTTAATAAAACATGTTTAGCCCGAATTTAGTTTCTAAATACGAGATTTATTTCTGCCTTCTTTTAATTTAGTTTCTTTTAATTAATGTGAAACATAAACATAACATAAGCATCACAGTGAAAGACAATGTTATTAGGATGCTGTTCATATTAAAATAATATAGGCCTGGTTGCTTTTTTTGCGAACCCTTTTGGATCAAACTCCCTTTTTGTATTAATGTTGAACACAGTGATTCGAATTTAAATTAATGGAGAGGACTGTGCTGCTGCAGTTGACGAGTTTTTTTTGTTTTTTTGTCTTCTCATTTGGTTAGAAGTAACGGTATAAACAATAAAAATAAACTTTCTCTCAAAAGGTTATTGTGCTATAATCATGTATTAGCATGTATAAGTTCTTTGCATATTTACTTTTATTAAAACATTGTTCTTATGATGATGACATGATTAAGGACTTGACTGTTTTGAGGCAAAGAATAAAAAATAATGAAAAAAATAAAAGCATGTCAAAAATGAAAGTTACGTTTTGTTCGTTTATTTTACTTTTTGTGTTTCTACCATGCGACCCCGCAAAAGTGCAACAGGGACCTAAAAACGAAAACGTCCAAGTTATTTGTATAATATGTTTTACTTTATTTGTTTGTTTTTGTAAGTTTTTAAATTCATGAACACCAACCATCTGCAAACAATGTGTGACCACAGCCAGTCCGCCTCATCAGCACAACAGAGCTGCTGCAGTGGACCAGTGGTCTTCGCTCGGTCCCAGAGCCTCTTCCCCGCCTCCTCCATGAGAACGATGGGGCAAGGCGAACGGAGCTGCATCCACAGACATAAAGAACCTATAGACGGACAGGTTCTTTATGTCTGTGGCTGCATCATCAAACCAAAACAACAAATTGCGCCCTCATGTGGTGTGTTTGTACAACTAGCAGCGCGCATCTTCAAAATGGCGGACAGTCAAGGCGTTCGTCTGCAAGAAAAAGGTAGGCCGAGGTCTTTTTGGGGCGATATTATCAGTACTGCACCCATATTTATGTATTCTAAACTGTTTTTTTCAATCGTGGGAGGCTTCTTGCCCGTGCAGGATCTACTTGCATGTTTACAAATACCTGTTAAGTCCGAGATTTTGACATGACGACGGACTCATGAGTCCGTGTCTGACATCTGAACTCTTTACTGTACTGCACTGTACACATTTGCACGTACGTAGTCTGTAGATTGGTATTGGATGTAAACAATGCTCGACATCAACATAGGCCTATACAGATGTATGTCACGATAATCATAACCCTCGATCGAGGGTGACGATTTTCATAAACTAGGGTATGGATGGGTGTTAAATAATAATTGTTAAGTAGGCCTATAAAAAATGTCATGGCCGTGAAGCATGTCCGTATCATGGGATCCTTACACAGTGTTTTGACAGTTTTGAGGTGGAGTTTTTATTATTGTTATTGTCCTGGACCTGGTGAAGTGGAACCGGTTTTCAATCAACATGGAGGTAAAAATTAATATCTACTTCCATACAATCAGTTAGATAGCGGTTAAATTACCTGCAAACATAAACCAAAGTTTTTTACAATCATCTGACCCACCTTTAAATTTTAACAAGACACTTATAATTCATAATCTGTTGAAATCTGGATTCTTGGAAGTTGCAGTCTTAACAGTGTAACCCATTTCCGATCAGTTCATTGAGCGGCAGTTTCTATCAACTTTTTGATCAAAGACAAGTATGACTTTTATGGCAAATGTCTCAAAAATGTAAAACTATTGTCCACACTGTCACTGGTGAAAATTGATCTGTTTTGAGAAACGCACCTGACACAATTGTACCACCATATTAACCTTTTATCCTGGACCTAGCACTCGCACTAAATCATGGCCATCGCTCAATCTCATATTTTTCACCATCGTTCTGGTACAACTTGTCATACTTCCTCAAAAATGCTCCAGATGAGAACATTTTCAAATCTATGCTATATTATATAAAAATAAATTCACCCATTTAATTAACTTCATGAATTCTTCTTTTTATCTAAATAGCTCTTTTGGATGTTTATGTGAGGCACTATAGGCTAAAGCAGATAGGATATTATTGATGCAGAAGGTCGAACTCGATGCAAAATGGCAACTTAAAAAAAAAAAATTGGTAGGAGGGGGTAGGGGTATGGTCAGGGACAGGAAAAGATTAGGGTACTTAAAAACACATTGCCAAGTTAATGTTTTTCTTGTTGAAGGTTGGTTTTCTCTTGACATTTTGTCACCAATGCCACGAACCGACACTCGCTACAGTAAAAATTAGCGATCGGAGAATACGGCATCTAAAGCTGAATGCTTTTTAAAACACCACTTTTCAACTGGTTTTCTCATTGAGGTCTCTTAATGCTTTGAACCTGATAGCCTACATGTAAATATACTGCTTTTGACTGTTTTACATCCTAAATTATTCAAGCAATAAAGACAGGAAGCCAGGTACGTGTCGGTTCATAATATCAAAATAAAAAGCAAAACAGACTATTATCGTTTTCCAGTAGTTACACACTTGACAGCATGCACGCGCCTTAACTCACAAAGTCATTTCGTGAAATTGTTCTTGTTCATTTGAGTACGGTGTGCGCTACCGTTCATTACGACGGTAAATGGAATTTTTGTGCCCGTTCTTGAAAACGAAGATTTTCACTTTTGTACCAAGTTGCCGTTATAATTATCTTAGTTAAAAAAGTAAAGCTTGTGACGCTCTGAAATTGTAGGCCTTGACGAATATTGTATGAAAATGTAAAAAACTGAAAACTAGAAAAAAAAAAGTTTTGTACATGTACATGTAGGCCTACACAAGCTGTCATTTCGTGGCGTCGCTGACGATAAAACAAATGGAATAATTGCAAGCTTGATACTTCACAGAGGTTTTGAAGACCCTGCCTTGTGCCTTCATGCCCCTTGTTATTGCCTTCATGCCCCTTGTCATCCTCCAGTAGAAAATGATAGCTCTCCTGCATGGAGATGTGTCCTGTACCTAAAAAAAAATAGCCAAGAATGAAATAATTTACCAGGCCTGTAGAAACTCTACTTTGTACAAAATCCATGGAGGCCCCACCCACCATAACTTGTAACCCTTGATCTCCCTGTCGGTCATAATCCTGATAATTACGATGTCACACAAACAATGTCATCGGGGCCCAATTTCATAGATCTGCTTAAGCTCAAAAAGTAGCTAAGCTCAAAAAAAATTATGTTTACCAGAATAAGGGTACCAGCCAAAGTAGCATATGTCACATATACAATTTATGACTGGTATGCTGCTATTTTTTTGCTTAGCAGAAAATTATGAAGCACAATTTTCTGCTTAAGCGGCTCTATGAAATTGGGCCCAAGCCTGAGATTACACAGAGGCCATGGCCTACGTTACTCGGTCTTGGCTTTGGTGCCCCTTCAAAAGTTTCCCATAGACTTCAAGATTTCCCAATGGAAGTGCCCTTTGCAATATGAAAATGGCCTTGCCCTCTCATTTGTCAAAATTTAGCAATTTGTTTGTCACAAATTAGTTTTGGGCAACATTTGCCATGTTCCCAATTGGGTACAATTGAACTATTTTGAACACATGATTCATGGTAACCCTCTGGTCTGTCTGGAGGATCGAGGGGTACGATTATCACAAATTCTACTCCCATGATAACAAACTGTGAAGCATGACAGTGCTGGTTGTGCAATGTGGGATGGACACTTTCAACTCTGCCCGCCAATCATTAAGCCATTTGAGATGCACTGTTTCCTCAATGCACAACAAAGTAGATATTTATACTGTATAGGCCTCACAAAATATTGACCCAATTCACCTGACGTCATCATCACAATAATCTTGGTTGCGCCATTTTGGTGGTCAATGTTACTGTGTTAATTCAGAGAAGTGCTCATTTTATAGGCAACGCGGCGTTTACACGTAAACCTATTGACCACCAAAATGGTGAGCGTGGCACAGTCGGCGCGTGTGACGTGCGTGCAAGGTCAATATGCCTAGCTTTCTTAAGTCTGACACATTGCTGCCTGACACTATATTTTGTACACTACCATGACTACAATTTACAGTAGCTACAATCTAAAACAACTTGAAATTCCGTGATATTACGTGATCAGTGTCTACTACTTTTTAGGTTTGTTTCAGTTTCCTTCTCTCCCCCGCACCCGTTGTCAATCCTCCAGAACCCCTACTTCCTCCCCTCCTCACCTCCCCCTAAATACCCCCACCCCCCCTCCACCAGCAAAAGAAGTATGGGCCTACAAATATATGTGAGCTGTATCCAGTTGTACAGCAGGTACTTTAGGTGGAGGGACCTGGGTGTGGCTACCTTGGTCTTTCATGTCTTTAGGCCTTTAGACATTTTTGCTTTCTTTTTCTGCAGTGTATTCCATTGTTCTTGGAGGAAACTGCCAATAGTGTTGAATTTAGGTTGGAAGTCCCTTATTAGCAGTCAGCACTAGTACAGTGGCAAATAGGGGCTGTGACGAATCTACATACATGTACATGTACACTACACCTACATGTACATGTACGTAATTAGTCTCTGTGAACATGGTGAAGTTACTCTGTGGACTGTGATGCCTTACAGGCCTAATAGTTCACGGAGGCAATCACCCCTGCGTTGCCCCCTGGCCGTTGCCTTGGTGCCCTTGAAATATTCCCCAATTGAAGTTTACAATTTTCTCTGTGTGCCCTTTATCGAGAAGAAAGTGCCACAGAAGGAAAATTGCTAATAGACAATTGACGTTTTGTGTCATTTCTGAGCTTTTTGCTTGACCTGTACAAATATCCAGAACTTCAAATAATAATAATAATAACAGGCATTTAAGACGCTCTTCTTAGTAAACTAAATCACAGCGCTTACAAGAAAATAACAAGTACATGTAATTATAAATTTAAATCATAAACAATAAGTGAAATGTAAATGAAATATGTTAGTTAAACAGATGTGTCTTGACTTTTTTCCGGAATTGTTGGAGTGACATAGCATTTTGAAGGGAAAAGGGCAGACTATTCCACTCCTTTGCTGCAGTGGCCATGAAGGTTCTGTCACCTGATTTGTTGTATGTACGTGGTGAAGTCAGGAGGAAAGGATTGGAACTGGAATGGAGGTTTGGTCTGGAGGGAACATACCGCACAATACAAGACTGCATATATTTTGGAGACTGGTTATGAAATGATTTGTATACCAATAGAAGCAATTTGTAGCGAATGCGTTTGGAGATGGGTAACCAGTGTAGTGACTGCAGCAAAGGGGTGGCATCCTGCCTTCGGTTGGTCCTATAAATGAGGCGAGCTGCCCAGTTTTGAGGACTCTGGAGTCTTTTAAGTTGACTTGTTGGGAGAGATGTGAGGAGCCCATTGCAGTAGTCTAGCCTTGATAGGATGTTGGTGTAGATGGAATCATGTCAAAAAGCATATTTTGTATGAGGACTGCATTCTTGTCAGTTTGCAGGCTGAGTACATTTGCTTCAATCATCATTTTGAATTTGCACCACCTCGCTCAGTTCATCAGCCAGGGGGAAACACTGGGTGTGCTTTGGTATATAAAAAAGAGCAATATAAAATGCAATAGTGGCTGGAAACAAATTCAAAAACTCTGCAGTAAAAAGAGTTTTAACTACATGTACATGTGCATATATACATGTACACATACATGATTTACAAAGTACACTACATAGTCAAACTCAAAATTAAAAATTGACATACATACATTGTAGTTACAAAATACAAGTCTTTGACAGATTTGATGTTTCAGATAATATGGTCTGTATGGATGACAGTAAATCTCACTAGTTTTCCCTTTTAACCAGTCATGCTGCAGTAGTTGCCAGCCAGGATTCTTTTTTTGTTATTGTCCCGTCCCCCTGGCGGGATTCTTTTTGCCAAATTGCCAGAATATTTTTTCTTTGAGGGTACCGCTGGCACAAAGAAACCCTGACTTTACAATGCCCAGAAAACAAAGATTCTTTTTATTGGATCGTCTATTCGGTTTTCTCGGCCGAGAAAATGTCAAACTCACCGTGAATTGGAGTGGTACTTAACCAGGGACCATGGCTCGATTCCTGGTTCACTTTGACTTACCTCCATTGAGCCGAAATACAATGAATAAACAATGGTGGAAGCCTCTCCGTGTCTGGTAATCCTCTTCTTGGAACAAAAGGATGAAGGTCTGGAATCGGGGATTACACAAAAACCACCACTCATCTAGCCAGAAAATGTCAAAATAGTCAAGACCTTTTTGGGTCTTTGTGTGCGTGAAACGCTCAGCTGTGGAATGTCTGGGCAACCTTTGCTCCGGTAGTCCGATTTTACACAATGGCATCTTTACATGGCTTCCGTTTGGAGCTGAAACATTTGCATATAATTATAAAAGTATACATGCCAGCTGAAGCCTTCTGGTTTCACAAAGAGCTGGAATTGATCCTGCATGGTGTAGTCACTTTTAATTGCTAAGCAAAGTGTGATGTCACACTACAATTACAAATCACTTCAATAACACTGACAACTCGTCTTTAAAGATGAATCTTAGTACTTTGTGAAATCAAGCATCTGGATTCATTTGCTTCAATGCACGATTTTATAAACAACAGAAATGTTTTTCAAAAGCCACATGCGCATGAACCACATCATCCCCCAAATATTTTATGACATGTGCTGTAGTCCTGTACATATGTAGGTGTAGTTTTCATTGTACGGAATTACATGTTCTTAGCTGTGCTGAGAAGAGACTTGCGTTTATACATGTACTATGTACGGTGTATGTACATGTATCTCTCCATGTCTTGTTTCTGCGCATTGGGGCAGGTTTCTGTCCCTTCTGTCGCTCACACCTTGAGTAGCCTTTGGGTCTTGTGATGGGCGACTTGAATAAAAATGAATAGTATCAGGCCTTGAGCTTCGCTTCTGAAGGGGCACAGCAATTTTCCTCTGGTAAGGAGCACTTCTATGAGGAAATTGTAAATTTATATTGCAACTTTGCAAAGGGCACCCGGCAAAAGCACAGGGCACCACAATTGTTGTGGGTGCCGTTGGTTAATTAGAGGCCTGCTACAGTGTATAACACATACAAATGTACCCCTGTGCGATAAATAGGCCTACCTATCAAAAAGGTTGTGTGTTTGTTAGAAATTATATGGTAACATCATCAGCTGTGTGAACTGTGATTGAAATTGTTGACGTGAAGGAAACTCCACCCCTACTCTGAATTATGGATGCTCCTGTGTCTCTCTCCCCCCCCCCTCCAATTCCCTTTCCTTCTTTCCCACCTGACCGTGGCTGAGCTGGTCCATGTAATCAGTACATGTGTGTATTGCATATACATATATGCAGACATGCATAAGCATGACGATGACTAAAAGTAACTCCACTTCCCAGAGAGATTGTTGACGACATTTACCCTCCATCCTGATCCTTAGCCGGCATTTGTCTCCCACATGGTCTGTTGGCAAGCCCTGTATGCAATTCTGCAATTTGGCAAGGTCTTCTCAAAGTTGGTGATGATTTGCATTCTTGGACAAACCTACTACCGGCCGTATGTCAGGAGACGCTAAGTAATTCAACATGATCTGAAAAGTCTTTCAGTATGGGGCTCGGTTTGTGATCTGTCAGACTCCCGGTTTTATTTTGCGACAGCGGGTTTTGGCTGTTATGTAATGTGTTTTCTTGCCAAACGATAATACATGTAATGGAACCAGAAGGGACATTGCCAGTTTGTTCCATGATTAACCAGCATCTGGCAGACGAGGATCGATACGCTGGAGACACGGGATCTGAAGGTAAATTTTTGTTGGATCTTCGAAGGCTCTCACTAGATTTTGAAAAGTCGGCTAAATTTTATAATCGTGTGGTTTTAAAGTGGAGTTTTGATACTGATTCAAGTCTACATTTCCTCTGCCCTTTTCTGGTAAGTAAGGGACTTTGTACCTGAGCACGTATATTACTCACTCTTCATTGGCTTCAGTTCAAAATCCTGCTCGTCACACAATGCCGCTCATGGTTTAGCTCCATCCCAGGGTTTTCCCCAGGATTTTTCAAAACTGCTGGGCATTTTGGACCCAAATTTTGAAAGTGTGGCCGAAGCACGCTGAATTGGTAGCAGGCCCTTGGAATGTTTTTATTCAATGTTTATGTTTGGTTTGAAAAGCTCTAGGCCTACTGTCAACTGTGTGATCTGGAACATTTAAAATGCTTTTTGTTGGAATTTTTTGTTAATTTGATATTAAAATATAAATAAAAACCAACCAAATAAATTGTTATTATTATTTTTTTTGCGTATCGGCGGTGATTTCTGCTTATCGGCCCGTAATTCGCACGTATCGGCCCGATACGCTAGCTTGTGCATGGGGAGAACCCTGCGTCCTACATACAGGACCTGTTGCAAATCGGCAATCTGCGACCAGGCCTTTCAGATCTTCTTCATCATTGATTTACTCTCGGTTTCTTAAACCTCCTTGGCAACTTGCCATCCTCTAGCTGCACACCGCATTCAGGATTCTATCTTATTTATTTTATTTCATTACACATCCAACAGCGCAAGCGCCAATTACAGGATGATGATTAGGAAACGAGAAGAAATGTTCAGTTTTAGAAGTGGGAGGAAAACTCCAAATGGGGGAAAACCCACGGAATCAGGTAGGGACTGAAAACCCAATCCACATGCCGGGCTCCAGTCCGGGATTCGAACCGGGGTCCACAGAGGTGAAAGGCAGGGAAAGAAACCACCTGGCCAACCTAAACCCCACGCTAGCATGTAATGCCGAAAATAATTTCAGATGATTCATTTGATTTTTTTTTCTTTTTTAAATCACCCTCAAATTTCCACTAAAAAAAGTTACCTAGTTTTCCCTCCATTTTTTAATTTAAATTTCGTCGCGTCAGTGCAACAAGGTTGTAACTTGGATTTTGTTTGATTTGCATAAATCGTTTTTTAAGGTTTGGTGACGTATTAATTCAAATTTCGTCGCGTCAGTGCAACAAGGTTGTAACTTGGATTTTGTTTGATTTGCATAAATCGTTTTTTAAGGTTTGGTGACGTTTTAAACAATCAGCGGTTGTTTAAGACAAATCCACTTGTACATAGGAATTATAAAGAAATTTAAAATAATTACTTGAAAAGTTATCCTACTTACCTATAATAAAACAAGTTTCATCCCTTGTTTACCATAGTAATTGTTGATATGACCTTTTTCATGACAGACGAATATATGCACGGTTTTTGTGGTCAAAAGGTCATATCTTGAAGATATGTCTTTGTTGCAACCCCCCCCCCCCCCCCCCCCCCCCCCCCCGCGGCTGACGACACATCTAGCTGTTGCAGCATCATCCTCTAACCCCCAATGGATAAGCAAGATATTTCCCCCAGTTGTATGACCCCCAAATAACGTTGAGGAAAATTCAATAGGTCTAATAGTGAGCTTACTGAGGGTACCTCCCCATCCCAATACCCATGTAGATTATTTAGCCCCCCCCCCCCCCCTCCTTCCAGCACATCAAGCTGTGGCGGTATCTCACCCAAACACCCTGCAGGCAAAGTTATTTCCCCAGTTATATGACCAAAAATAATAATTGGGTAAAATCATTAAGTTTAGTGGTCTGGAATGCAGTTGAAAGGCACATGCATGCCAGAAGCCCCGCCCCACCCCACCCTACCCTAATCTTCCTGCTAGATGTTTTACATGTACCGTGGACAAAACTAGCTATTTTCTATGACTCCCAATAATATTTAGAAGGAGCCATAAGTTTACAGGTGATCGCAACCCCATGAGGCATACTGAGGCGTATTTGAGTGCCCCCCCCCCCCGCGCTCCGCCCCCCTCACCTCAATTAACCATGCACAAAATTAGTTTGTTTTGTTTAAATAGTGTAGTGGTCCAAATTCTCACAAAAAACTGCATAAAGGTGATACCACAATTAACATTTGTGACATGTGGTGCTAAAATGCCATATAATGTGTGAAAACATGAATTTTCATCAACTACACGTTACAAATTAATGTGCAATTTTTTTGTCTGGGGACAAATTGATTTTAACTCAGGAGGTCATTTCCTCAACATTTATAACATTTTTAGGTAATCCCAAGGGTTGTTGCACGAAATTGGAAAACTGAGCATATTTTCAACCAATGCCCCATGGCCTAAAGCCTCCACTGCGTGCAGTTGATGTGGAATGACATCATAATTCTGTAGTACAGCAATGTCGTAAGTGTAACATACGACATTGTTGCTCGGACCACATCAGCAAATTATGATGTCATTTATTGTTAACTACCTGTATCTTTTTAATCACATTTAGAATGAAAGACTAACTTTGAAAGTCCACATAACTGATGAAAGACTAAAATTTAGGATGAAAGACTAATTTTTACTTTTTTCTTCGCTTTTTAACTTTTCCATGGCTTTTTAATGTAAATTTGTTAGGTAATTTCCAGTTGTGGCATCTCATTTTGTAAGACGACTCTAGTATAATTTTTGTTGTGTTTGTGTTTTTGTTTCTATTACGATCTTGATGTATTTCTTTTCTTTTAATGAGGGCCCGAAATGATCAGCTTCTGCTGGATGGGTCACCCTCAATAAAGATGGTTTAAATAAAAATAAAAATAAAATTGCATATATATTTTAACTCAATTTCACAAAAAAATAGGACATACGACCTTGTTTCACTGACGTGATGATTTTAAGTTTATAAATAATAATTTTTTTTTTTACAAAGCGGGATTCAAGAACGGGATTTGAACCCACACTCTGCTGATCTGAAACACCAGTTTGATATATTAAAACCCCATGACCCACGCCTAAAAAAATAATCATCTGAATTTATTTTCAGTATAAGCCTGAATGTCAATTCACATGTTGAGACACTTAATATGTGTTTCAGGCATGGAGGTACATAGAACAAAAATTACAACAGAGGCCTTGATGTTCGCTTTTGAAGGGGCACAGCTCTGGTAAGGGGGCACTTTCATGAGGAAAATGTAAATTTGTATTGGGACTTTGCAAAGGACACCACGGCAAAAAGCACAGGGCACCACGGCAATTACTGTGGGTGCCGTGGGTTAATTCGAGGTCTGTCAACCATTTGAAAAACTGCTACTGTAACCGATGCAAAGTGTTTCTTGTCAGTACATGATGAATAGATCTGTTCTCCAGGCTGTCAACTTTTCAAATGGAATTCCGAATGTGTTTCATGTTGAACGTTACGCTAATTGATGGAAGGCTCTTTTTATACGAAAAAGGGCTCACGTCAGATTGTTTTTACCTTTACAAACAGGTTGATAATTTATTCAAAAGTAAATAGATTAGAAATTTCCTCTCAAGGTGATTATTGAGTAATTGAGGATTTCCTGACCAGTTTGAGTCATAACAGCACTAGAGCTCTGTCTATCACTTGTAAGTTTAAAGGGGTTCGTAGAAGTGCTGGGTTATTCAACCACCAGTGGAGTGTCGTGGCCGAGCGGTCTAGTCCACCGGACTTAAGTTTTGTAGTTTATAAAATGTGGGTTCGAATCCCGGCCTGGCCAGTCGGCGACACTTGTGTCCTTGAGCAAGACACTTTACCATAATTGCTTTGTCTTTCAGATGGGACGTTTAGCCTTGTGTCCCGTGTACTAGGGGTGGATTTCACAAAACTAGTCCTAACTTAGCTAACTGAGGACTAGTCCTAACTTATGACTAGTCCTAACTTAGGACTAGTTGCTCGTCCTAACTCGAGATGAGACTAGGCCTAGCGCTTTGTGAAATCCACACCAGAAAACACCTGGAAGAGTAGGGGTTTACCCTGGTGTTTCTGGTTCAGATAGCAAGCATCCTTATCTACAGGTTTCCTCAGGCTTCCGAGCTACAGTGATTAAGTTCGCTGTTTAGGTAATGTATCCTTGATTTCATTACCAGATATTAAAAATGATAACAATAAAAATAGTAATAATAATAGCCAGGAGTTTCAGGGACTCTATGTGAAAGTACCAGGGGGTTTCAATACAATTTGAAATAGCAGAAACTTGTGGAATGTGGTACTGTTTCAAGATGCAAATTCAGTCAAATGATTTCCCATGTATCCTGTTGGTAATTAAGTCATTACCTCACACACGCATACAATTGCTGCACGTGCAGAGTTTTTCAGATTGGCCCCTGAGATTGCAAACTTATAAATAAAAGCCCAATACATAGTGCATGCCATAGTAAGCAATCCTAGTGTGTACTAATGAATGATGGGTTATGTATAAATTTATTTCCCCCTCCTTTTTTTACGCATCCTGAAAACCAATCCATCATCCTTAATTGAATCAGTTTCCCAGGAGTTTCGTAATTGAGTTAAATATATACATCTAGGTCTGGTAATAATAAAAACCAACAGAGTCATTTTGAATGTCTTGGGTTGTAACCATGGTAGCCAGGGTCCATTACCATTATTACTGCCGAATTCTGCGCTTATGGCATCCTGTCTGCCTGTAAAGCTCATTTTTGTTATGCAATTTGCCCATCACAAGGCCCAGGGCCACTGGAGGTGTGAGCTACAGTACTCTTTTTTTTGAGGGATAGAAACCTGCCCCAATGTACAGAAACAAGACATGAAGAGATATAAACGCAAGTCTCTTCGCAGCACAGCTAAGAACAGGGAGGGGTAAATGAAGTCAGACTTGTTTATGTCTGCTTGGTGAAAACAAAGCTGTTGTTTACATCAGATATGAAGAAATCATGCGCCTTGGAACTGTGGGATATTGCTGCAAGAAGCTTCTTGAAATCTGTAGCTCCTGGGCTCGATTTCACAAAGAGCTAAGATTGATCTTAAAGGCAAAGTATACCTTTGGTTTTGGGAACCGTATATTTGCCTTAATGCTAAATAATTGTAGATATGCCATAAAACATGTGTAAATTTCAGTTCAAAAGGTGGCATCATTTTTGAGATGTCATCAAAAATCTGGAGCGGTTGTGTTCACGCAGAAGAAGTATCCGTCATTGGAATACACATTCTGAGAAGCGTTACGGCCATAACGTTTCTCAGGTTCAAATTTTTGGGGGATAAAAAGTGATGTGTTTTACCATAACTGCAGTACTTCGAAGTGAAACGTTTATCAAAATGCATTATACTATCCAAAGCTGCTGTACTTCTTACCAAGTGAGTTATTATTGCCATAAATTTTCAGAGTTATTACCAAACGTATACAGACCCTTTAAGATGTGAGTTATCTTAATTGCTAAGAAAAGTATGATTTCACAATAAAGATGAATCTTAGTGTTGTGTGAAGTCGAGTTCTGCATTTACCTAAAGGTGGAAATACCATCATTTCAAGATTTAACAATTTTGATTCTCGTTTCAGATCTTTTTTTTTATCAGCAATGACTTAATTTATAGGCCTAATGACTTTAAAAAAAGTGCAGTTATGATAATTTCACCCCCATTGAACGCAATTCCTGTATACCCTAATGGCTATTGTCATTAGTACTCTTGGTTTAATTACCTCACGCAACCAAACCAGGGTCGTCTGGAGTTCCTTTGTGGCTTGGCAGCATGGTGTATTATGATTATTTATTAGGAATTAAATTTGCCATGGTGTTTGAAAATAAACGTTGATCAATTGTATGGTTTGGCACTGATCATTGTAGATACACCAATCAAGCCTTTGTGTAACAGGCATATTAGATGGTCCTTCGCAATTCTGCTTCTCAGCTGCGAGTAAGGATGATTAGCCTCCCAAATTATTATTATTATTATTATTATTATTATGTGGGTACTGATCTTATTTGTAGATGTTCATTACTGTTATTATGGATTATTGGAAGTGAAACAAGGAATCCTCACAAGCAGGTACTTGTAGCATACAACTTGTACCATTGCTAGTTGCTTAAGATCCCTTGGCCTGAAGTTAACCTGTGTTAACCCTATCAGGACCGGGCTTTTTTTGGTTGTACGGGGACCGGGGAGGGGCACATAGTGCCCCCCCCCCACTGTTTTTTCCAAAGTGTTCGACCGATTTTGATGAAACTTGCCACAAATGTTCATTTCACTGAGTTCTACATGATGACGTCACAAAATTTCAAAAAATCGTCACTAGAGGGCGTTTTTGACTGTTTTTTGCCCATATTTGGTCAAAAATCGTGTTTTTGCCATAACTTCTGTATTTTTTGTCCGAATGTTTTAAAACTTGGCAAACTTGTACATTTTAACAAGATAAATATAATTTGAACCTAATTGAGTCACTGGAGTTATCTTTAGGGGGCATAATAATTCATTAATTTATCCCATTTTCTGGAAAAAAATGTTTTTGGTTTTTTTTTTTACAAAATCAAAATGGCTGCTGCCAAGGGCCTAGGGAGAAATAACAAGGCTTGATTGACAAATCTGAACATTTTTGGGGTCTGAAAAGTAATAAATTAGCAGGTTGAAAATGTTCCATTGTTAAAAAACTTGATATAATTTGATCCCCTAATTACAGGCTGAAAACACAAAATCCAAGATGGCCGCCAAAAATGGCGGCCATTTTGAATTCCCAAAACCATTTCAGACTATCACGTGACTCACCACTATCACTTTTCTGGCAAAAAAACATAAAATAAGTGGAAATTATGTCCAAAACGTTATAAAAATCACTAAAAAAACAGTAAAATCATGTGACCCAAGGTCAAACAAATGGTTGCCATGGCAACAGCTAACCCCCGGTATCAATTATTTTTTGCCAATATGATCCTAGATATATTTTGGGAAAAGTCAGAAAATTTCGCGGTGATCGGACTAAGCGTTAAAAAGTTACGGGGAAAAATTGGTAGGCCCCCCCCTGGTCCTGATAGGGTTAAAGGGTCTGTACACATTTGGTAACGACTCTGAAGATTTATGTCAATAATAACTTACTTGGTGAGAAGTACAACAGCTTTTGGTAGTATAATGCATTTTGATAAACGTTTCACTTCGAAGTACTGCAGTGAGTTATGGAAAAAATATATCACTTTTTATCCCCAAAAATTTGAATCTGAGAAGCGTTATGGCCGTAACGCTTCTCAGAATGTGTATTCCAATGACGGATACTTCTTCTGTGTGAACGCAACCGCTCCAGATTTTTGGCGATCTCTCAAAAACGCTGCCACCTTTTGAAATGAAATTTACACAGGTTAGTTTTAAAAAACAGTTCCAAAAACCAAAGGTATACTTTGCCTTTAAGGCCTGTTTCAAACGTCGGGCTCTTGCTGTGTCGAATTCAAATATTCAAATTTTTTTCTCGGTTCGACACGGCCGGAGCGTGATGTTTGAAACCACTTTGGGAGTTCGGCGTGACAGAGGTTTAGCTCAACCATGTCTCGACAGGCCCTGCTGTGCTATTGGCAAAGTTTGGCAGAAGCACAACGTTTGAAACCACTACCGTGCCAATGCAGTGCTATTGCCAAACTCAAATGATTTGAATTTGACACGGCGAGAGTGCGACGTTTGAAACGGGCCTTAGAAGAGCTTGAAGAAATATCTGTTTTTAGATGTGGGTGGGAAACCCCAAAAGGGAAAAACCCATGCAGTCAGGTAGGGACTGAAAAAATTAGAAAAAATCAATAAATCAGTCCACATGCATGGCTGCATGTTTGTTCCAAGATTCAAACCGGGTGTACAGAGGTGACAGGTAGGGAAGAAACCACTGGAAACCAACCTTAATGGTCTTCCTGACTTCTCATTTTATACTCTAAAGTCTTCACTTTTCTGTTATTGATCATTGCAACCTTCTTTTTATTTTTCTTGACACAGAGAACATGATGATTCTAGATTTATCCGGTAGAAGCTTGAAGAGACTGGACCGGGTGAAGCAGACGGCCAATGAAGCTTCGCCTACCTCCTGCACAACTCTCATCCTAGATCGGAACGCCATCTCCAAGATCGAATACCTGGAGGACTTCCATGCTCTGCAGCAGGTAAGAGAGTTTATTATAGGCTATGTCCAACTCGGTTACAGCTTTGGCTGTCGGCTGCAGTCACAATGAGAAATGATCCAGCCGCAGCCACTGCTGAAGCCATCAATAGACCGATACATTAAGCCCCGCCTACTCACATACATTGACCAATCACATGACTGAGGATTTACTAACTTACGCGGGCACTAATTTTCGCATCACTGCAATCAATACATGTACATACCAGTACTTAATGTGAAACCTGTCAGCATGCGCGTGTATGCACAACCATTGAGTATTTTACCCTTTGCGAAAAGGAGGGCGTGACAGGAATTGAAAATTTACAAAACATTTTTTTTACAGGTTTTCCCTTCATTATTACGCTTTTTAACAAAAAGTGCATTTAAGAACGGGAATATTTTTTTTTTTTTTTTTTTTTTTCATTTTTTTCAAAGGACTCGGGGAAAGTACTGAGTATACAGTGCTTAACACACAAATAATATTCTTCTTCCTGATGCAAAAAATTAACATCTATTATAATAATAGAGCAGTTATCTGATGTTCTCGGTCTTAAATGGCCGTTTAAAACCTTGCAGGGTCTGGTCCACCACCCTACCGGTTTTAACGGCCCTTCAAAACCTCGTCTCCACTCTCTTATTCTCTAAATAAAGATATTTTATTGAGGCCGTTTGACCACACTCTTTTCCCATGCAGCTCTCTATAGCCAGTAACCGCCTGGTGCGAATGAGTGGTATCTCAAAGACCAGGACGTTACGTGTACTCAACCTACCCAATAACAGCATCCAGTCAATAGAGGGCTTGAGGGATCTGCTCAACCTGGAATGGCTTAACCTCTCCGGGAACAGCATTAAGGTGAGGCTATTGGCTCTGGATTTGGCTACAGCGACTTGCGGCTGCTATTGGCTTTGGCTGTAGACCTTTCTATTGTTTACAAACAGTAACAACCATGTTATATGGGCAGCCTTGGGTATCACAGAATGTATAAATAGGTTGGCTCAAATCTGGCATTTTTAATAAAATATTTTTTTTAGAGTATATTTTAGGTTTTGGGTAGCAAACTCGATTTATTAAATCGGGTTCGGGGGATTTGATAGCAATAATGATAAATTATTGTGTTTTTTTGCAGTAAAGGCTGCCTGTACTTTTGCCAACAAAAGTCGGTAAAACTTGTGGTTGTAACAGCAACAAAAAGGTCTATAACCAGGGCCCAATTTCATAGAGCTGCTTAACGGCCGATTTTGTGCTTACTGTGCGATTTCCATTTCATAGCGCTGCTAACCGTAAGCACAGGAAAAGGCATGCTAACCTTCCGGTGCTTACTGTAGGAAAATGAATGACGTAACAATGCAAATCCATGGTGAACACGCAAGCTGGCTGCCTAATTTTCGTGCTAACCTGTGAAATACGCTTAAACTTAAGCAAATTTTTCTGCCATAGTTACCACGAAAATTTGCTTACCTTTAAGCAGCGCTATGAAATTGGGCCCTGTAATGACCAATTCAGAGTGTACATGTAAATGTACTTGGGTAATTTATGTAAACACTGTAAGCAGCGATGTAACCAAGATTTTTTCACTTGGGGTTGGGGGGCATTGCTTGTCAGTGGGAGGGGGCCCGAGGGGCCATGTTATTTAATGAATTACATGTATCTGGATTTTGTTCATGGGGGCACTCGGGGGGCGGGGGAGGGCACTGGAAAATTATGGGGAAAGGGCACATGTCCCCCTCCCCCATGCTGTGTACAAGCACTTCACAGTTTGGGAAATTCTTTATTGATGACCGAGTCTCATTGCACCTTTGTTTTGACATTGATTTGCTTAAGCTATGTATTTTGTATTTATCCTCGTTTGATGTTTTTAACTTATTGTGATTATTATTGTAAAAAATAATGCAATTCAGCCTTCTGGCTTCGAGTTTTTTTTTTTATTGTTCAATAAACCAGTTATAATAATAATAATAAACTATTGATTTCAGGGTATCGACCACCTGAATAGCAATCTGAAGCTAAAACATCTGGATCTATCCGACAACAGTATCTCCTCAATCAGCGACATCTCCATGTTAACAGGTCTTAAGGTAAGGGGCGCCAAGAAGGCTGAGGAAGCGGGCAAAATCACTCAATCCACCTGCTGAGGGAAATAAACATAGTGCGGGCTAATTAAGTGCTCTATCATGTTACCATCTTGGCTACAGATGAAACTTAAAGGTTTCTGTAGGGACGTTTTAAACGGGTAAAACCGAACTTTTGGAAAAAGTTATGCAGCATATGGGAGGGGAACTAATTTCATTTGCACCTCTATAAACGTTGGGAGTACTTGATTGTAAAAACCTGAATCGTGGCACAACATCAAATCTCATTCATGGTTTATTTTCAGTCGGTTGGAAATTGGCAAAATGGTTGGATTGACAATAACTTTTCGCGCAACCAAAAATAGTGAGAGAAAAGTTTACACAATTTGCCAATGAAACTGAGGAGTGTTGAATCTTAGGGCAAGAACTGTAAAGAAAAGTCACAGGATCTTTTCATTTGCTCCGTTGAACTGCATTTTGGCATTTATCCTGATTTCAAGTGAGTCTAATATAACAGTAAATATGCTGAAGGGGAGTCTCAAGTAGGGCATATATGGGTCATTCCATGAAGTTGGAACACTAGGGACACCGTTACATCGTTACCACCTGTGAAGCTTTTTCACAACTTCACTATTCCACATCTTAAATCTTGTTTGACATAGTGTAAGTTACACCAAACATGAATCATAAAAAGGTGGCACATTGCCTGCACTGATGTAACGGGGACACCATAGGTTTGACATTTGGTGTTTCTGTTGAATCGTGACATACATGTATGTCCTTAATTTTCTCAGGCATGTTTACTTTGATACCCATGTAAGATGTTATTTTCTTATGGATTTGGCATCAAGTTTCTGTTGAACATTGCAAATTTGCTTATTACTTGCATATTACTAAAAAATATGTTTCACAAGCATGGTGACCCTCTCACATCGTTACTATGATTTTTTTTTAATATTAGCAAAAATATCAGGCAAGAGAGTGTGGGAAGGCTTTGAAACTTTCTGCAATACTTTCAAAACCCAAATAAAATGTGACGATTGATAACCATAAGTTAGAACCAACATTTTATTCTAACGAAAATGATAATATTGAAAAATGTCACAATAGACCGATCCATTAAGCCCCGCCCCCTATCATAATGACCAATCACATCATTGGCTATATCACCGCTGTACACGTGGGCAGCAAACTGTGCGTCTCTTCAATGCCACACTGCACGGCATGAACGCGCACGCAATAAGTGCGCGCACACATGTTTACATTTTTCCAATAGGATTTTATCGAGTGGAACTTTTGTCTGACTTTTGGTGGCGTATCCAAGGCTGTGATTGGTCACCACGTAAAGGGGCGGGGCTTAATGGATCGGTCTCTTGTGTCTTATCTTCAAGGAATGACCCATATTATAATACAAGGCCTAGTTTATACGAGACTCAGGTATGTGCATGTAACTTTTCTGCTGATCAGCTGACTTCCTCGTTTTTAGTTTCTCGGCTGTGCCATTGGAATTTGAAAAAACACAGGACAAAGTCTTGCTGTGCCTGGCAGTTTCTCCCTTTTGTTGTTGACAAACTGCAGCTGCATGCCTGTAGACTGTTACGTCAAAGCCGTTTGACATCATAAAGTTTCTGTAGAAGTGTGAACAAGTTTTATGTGCTGAACGAACACAAATACCTTTTCATTTTGTACACAATCACTAATGCTGCCTTTGTGTGAAGTCCACGTGTGAACAAAGAAAATATTTTGCAGTATCTGAATTGGTGGCTACGGCTACGGCTGGATCGCCGTGCTATCATGTGTTGAAGTATAGGACGTCCTTAGCAACACCCTTGGCAAAAGTCATAGCCATAGCCGTAACTGCCAATTCGAATTAAGTCTTACTTTTAGTGATTCAACGTTACTTGTATACAGTCTGAATTTTGTGTTTATTCATTTATTTAATTTTTATTTATTTATTTATTTATTATTATTTTTTTTTTTGGGGGGTGACTAATTGTATGTATAACAAGTACCATGATTTCTATGGCTTTCTGTAAATTCAAATAAATTTGACAGTTGTACATATGTACATGTATGTTCAAGGGGGCTTCAAAATAGCTCTACTGTCTCACCCCTTCTTCCCCCTGCTTCCCCCCTCCTTCCCCTCCTCCCCTGACTGATCTAAGAATAGCCATCCGTACCTTGTTGCATTGATTGCTAATTTCCTGTTGATTCTTGTTTGGGCCGTACTTCCAACTGATAAACTTCTGCTAAATTACTGCAGCAGCAAATTTGAAATCAGTCTCATAAATAAATTCATAAATTGTATGACCCAATACTTAGACAGTCCTACCAGGCAGGCCAGGTGGAGGAACATTATGTAGTACCATTTTCTGTATGTCTTATGTACAGTGCCAACGCTAATAATTATCATAATACTTACAAAGTTATAAATTTCAATTGGCCCTACACCGATGTGTGCTAAACACTGTATACTCAGTGCTTTCGAGTCCTGTGGAAAAAAAATCCACCGGCAACTCGGGTGGGATTCGAACCCACGACTTCCGGTGGTCTAGTGGTTAAGACATCTGCTCTAGTCATGCGGGAGTCGTGGGTTCAAATCCCACCCGAGTTGCCTGTGGATTTTTTCCACAGGACTCAAAAGCACTGAGTATACAATGCTTATCACACATCGGTGTACGGCAAATTGAAATTTATATTCATTCCCCCGATGCAAATATTAACATCTAACTTACAAAGTTATCGTGATACGTGAAATATAATTCCAGGCACATACAGTAATAACAACTAAAATAGATAGAAACAAAAATGATGAAAATATTCGAATCCCAGAGTTTAACCAACATTTATTAAATTGTGCTCTCAGCTTAAAACAGTTTTTTTTATTCTAAATTGTTTGCTTTGAGTCTTTTTACTTTTTACGAGATGTCCAAGTACAACTCAATAGACCATGTTACCTGTGACATCACATGTTTACAAAAGAGCCACAGAACCTGGACTTCCTGCAGGCAGGATTTGTACACGGCTCAATGGGAAAATACTTTAAATCTTTCATTTTATGGAGATTGCACTGTCCGATTGTCGTCAACTTTGGATATGAAGGAAAGGGGCACATCTCACAACTAGTTCAGCTCTCATTTTAATAGCCATTGAATTTATGTGGAAATTATGATACAAAATGTAAAATTTCTCATATGTCCCATGCAGTATCTTGCCTGCCAGTAATTGCCCTGGAATGTACATGGTCACTCTTTTGTAAACAAGGGTCACATGGTCTATACCAAACAGGGCAACAGCCAGACATCCCCAGGCTGAAGCCACAGTACATGTGTAACACCTTCTATTTTTAAGACAATCGCTAGTGTCTGATATAATGCTGTGCGTGCACAACAAATCCAGTCGTTATTCTATAGTGTTGCGCTCAGCCCAAGACAAAAAGCAGATCACGTCTGCGAAGAAACACACCCTGGCACTTGGCCTTGATCAGATACATGCATGTGTATACAGGAAAGAGCTTAGTAATATACATGGCCGTCTCTCCAAGGGGGGGTGGGGGAGGGGCTGGAAGTGGAGCATGCCATGGATTGAGGCATGTGGCAAGGCACATGCACACTGTCTGTATCCATACAATTAGGGACGGTGTTGAAAATTAAGTCGGCTAAGTTGGATTCTTAAAGAGCCTTTAACACCCGGTAATTTTTACAGGCAGCTTGGAGGCAAGCAACTGCATGATGGTATATGTTATCACACAAGCGCAATAGACCGATTGCGCGACCTACGTCACGTGACCCCTGTTGGGTTAAAAATGTAAACACACACGTAATCCTCCATAGGAAAGGGTGGTACGGTACACGATGATTAATGCATTTAGTTAATTCGGTCGAGGCTTTTCTTGCTCGAAATCTGTGAAACATATTCCAGAGTTTGTACCAGAGACCTTCAAGTGGCTGAATAAAGCCAGTCAGGACAGTTCCAGCAAGTCTTGAAAATTGTAAAAGTACTGTATAAATGTGCACGATGTGTACGCGACGGAACGTTAGGCCAGACGACCGCGATCACCACACACTTTTCAACACAAAAATTTCAAAGTTTTGAAGCTGAAATCCTCAAAAAAAATTGCTTTCCAAAACTGTGTGATTCCTTTGCCTATTTGAAATTCTGCAAGGCTAGGTATTAATGCTCACTTTTCCAACGTTGTTTATCCTTTTTTTACAGTGATTTAGGCCAACATTACAAACAAAATAACAGACGGGTGGCTACATAATAGTCGTCCGACGCCGGTAGCGCATGGCTTAAAAAACCTCTTTTCAGAAGAATTCTGTTAAATTATGAAACAGAGATGTGATTTAAATTAATGCCACGCCATACTACATTAAATAAAAGGGCTGATTAACTAATTCATCGCTTAACGAAAGTATAATCGACTGTTTTCGAACTCACTCTGTGTCATCTCTTTACACGTATTTTTTCATCAGCTGTATGACGTCATACCCGATAGGGGGTCACGTGACCGCATGTAAACATCGTCGCGCAATCGGTCTATTGGAATACGGAAAAATACAGCACTTCTGTGTTTCATATCCAACGAGGCCGCAGGGAACGCAGACGCGCTATATTTTCTGTATTCTACAGGACGCGCGTGTGATAACTAATTTATCTTCAAGCAAACGCGCCACTTTTGAATTTACAATGAATTATGAAAAAAAAAACCGTGTTAGAGAATAGGGTGTGATATGGACTGTGCAATACATGTATGACTGTATATATTACACTCTTGTTGCTATGCATCAACCAATCAGAATGGAGGATTTAAGTGTGAAGACAAGATCTGCTATTGAAGTATTCCTTTTGCTCACGGTGCAGTTGGTTGCCTTCAAGTTGCCTACGTAAAATCTGCCTCATGTGGCAAGGCCCGAATGGACCCATCCTGATGTAGATTACATGTTACAAGGAGCAATTGACTCCCACATTAAAGCCCCAGCTCAACATTGGTAAGAAGCAAAATATAAATGTTGACAGATTTACATATACCTCACATGGTATAAAGATAATGATGGTAGAAAACTTTCCATGAAATATTTCTGCTTGAAGTTTTTAAATAAGAAATGAAATAAGATCCAAAGTCAGTTCTCATCTCAGTTTGATGAAAACTCTGCCTATACATGTAAGAATGTGTACAAAAATGCTTAATGCACTTTTACCGTTTTCTCGCAAATGAAACAATGAAATGAGCTGAAATTTTCACAGGTTGGTTTTATTACAGATATCTTGATTTGTGCAAAGATTAGAAGTATCTACAGTCAGTTTAGCAATGTTGAGCTGGGGCTTTAATGTACAGTGAGACTATACAATTTGTTAAATTATGTTCAGGACAAACTTAAACTTTCATGGTTGGTGTTCATGTAATCCGTACGCATTACAAACTTGGTTTTTGTATTAGTACAATGTACGGTATGCATACACGGACATGTACCTTGTGATGTTGGTGACTTGTAACAAAAGGCACCTACATGTACCTGTGTATGCCCCATTTTATGCCACACATATACGATCAGTTATCAGTACGATAGATATATCAATGAATGGCACTGACATTAATCATAATATATGTGCAATGAGCGATGAAGTGGATGTGGTTAATTATGATTAAAAACGACAAGGTTGCCGAATACATTATTTAGTTCAAAAACAGATTTAGCCGTTACGTACTCACCTACCAACAAACACGTCCTACAGTATGCCCTATGGTAAACGTAAATTATGCAAAACGTAGTAATAATGGCTTCACATTTGGACCCTAATAGAGTCTTTTCCAGTAGCTTAAACTTGTAAAGATTTTAGGGCCAAAACATGAGGAGATTTTGCACATTGTTAACTGATGACAAGTGTATAAAGATCATGAAGATATAGTTCGCATCTTACTGTGTGCACGTTGCCTAAAATGACCCCTGCGCAGTAACCCTTCAGGTCAACCATTGTCAACTCCCAAATTGGCACAGCCAGGAAATACCAGGGGTGGCAGGTGATGATTGACATCAGGTGAATGGTGTCAAAACATGCAGGCCCACTACTTCAATAACGACAGGAAACACAATAAAGTGTACAGCGTATCTACCGTCACGTTAGTAGTTTTTTCCAATGGCTGTAACTTTTTTTTGAAGTACCTGAAACCACCCAAAAGTGCTTCAACATGTGAATGGACATGCTGGCTTAAACTCAAAATAATTTGAGTTTGATTAGAACTTATAATAGATGTTCATCGTCGTGTATAAGAATATTATTCGTGTTTTTGTCCATACACCAATGTGTGTTAAGCACTGTATACTCAGTGCTTTCCAAATTCCTGACAAAAAACAAAATCTCACAGGCATATTAGGTCGTGGGTTCAGACCTCACCCGAGGAATATGGCTGTGAGGTTTTTTTTCTTCACAGGAATCGGGGAAAGAACTGAGTATACAGTGCTTAACACACATCGATGTATGGGCAAAAACACAAATAATATTGATTAGAACTGTTATTTTTTAATTAATCTCAAATTTCAGTCAAAAACGGACGGAAAAGGCAGGTAACTTTTTCCGTCCGTTTCTGATGGAAATCGAAGAGTGATTAAAAAAAACAAAACACATGTTTAAAACATCAAGCGAACCAACTCAAATTGTTTTCAGTAGGCCTTTAAGCCTGAATATCCATTGTTCACATGTTTGAAACACTTTTGGTTGGTTTCAGGTACTACAACTACAACTATAACTACAACCATCCAAATTTAACTGCTAATGTCACGGATGTAAAGTGGTACCCTGTGTTGTGTTTTGTGTTGTATTCTTGTAAGGACAGGAATTTTCCCTTAGTTACAGCCACCACTATGAGGGGGATTAAAATGTTGTACTGGAACATTTCAGGGGGCACCAAGGCAGTGGCCAGGGGCACTGAGGCAATTGCCTGTGTTAGTATCAGCCGTGTTAAAGCCCCAGCCCAACATTGGTAAACTGACTGTAAATGCTTCCATTCTTTGCACAAATCAAGATATTTGTAACGAAACCAACCTGTGAAAATGTCAGCTCATTTCGTTGTTTCATTTGTGAGAAAACGGTAAAATGCATTCAGCATTTTTCTGCCTATAGGCAGAGTTTTCATCTCACTGAGACAAAAACTAATTTTGGATCTTATTTCATTTATTTTCATGATTATTGAAAAAAGATAACACTTCAGGCAGAAATATTTCAAGGAAAGTTTTCTACCATCATTATCTTTATACAATGTAAGGTGTATGTAAATCTGTGAACATTTATGTTTTTCTTCTTACCAATGTTGAGCTGGGGCTTTAACAGGTAAATAACCTGAAGCTGACATTGTTTTAATCTAATTCTCTCCCTACAGACCCTGTTGCTTCATGGTAACATCTTGACTACCCTGAGGAGTGTACCGGCCTACTTCCCAACGTCCATTGAAATACTATCCCTCGCTGAAAATGAACTGTCCGATTTGGCGGAGGTAACAGCTTTACTTTCTTTCTTTTTGTGAGATGTGATTATATGCAAAGAAACCATTTTTATTGCTGCAAAGCTGAATGCATCTAAAGGATATCTGACAGTCCATGCCTAAACATGGCACTTTCTGCCGAAACTCAAAACTGGGTTTATTTACTCATCAAATAGTATACAAATATTGACTGCTTCGAGTGGCGTAGTAAAACTAGTCACTCGAGGTGATCCCTGGAGCAACCTATCTTCCCGAGGCGGAGCCGAGGGAAGATAGGCGGCTCCGGGGATCACCGAGAGTGACTAGTTTTACTACACCACGAGATAAAGCAGTCAATATTTGTTTTATAACACCTCAATTTCATCCATTTTGTGGTAATATTCGTTAAACAACTGTGCGTGTATCAGTCTTCAAACAACTGTATAAAATCTGACAGGAAATCTTGACAAAAAGAAAGAGGGGGTACCACACTGCCTTCGTTCTCATACCGTATTTCAAATGCACGTATTGTTTGATCGTTTCACCGGGTTCGAGGTTGTCGTTGGATAGCACCATTTAATAGCTCTTTCGGTCGGTGTGTAGTGTGATAGTAAAAATACACAACACCACGTGACGCACGTTTGGCCAATCAACAGATAGAATCAAATGGAAGAGGTGTTATAAATCATAATAAGAGCTTTCCAATAGCACCTAATAGACATTTCCCATAAAATATGTAAAGTGCGCATCACGCTTGCGCACTAGCACTACAGGGCCCAATTTCATAGAGCTGCTTAAGCAGAAAATATTGCTCAACAATTTTCTGCTAAGCAGAAATGAGCAGGATACCAGTCACAAATTGTACCTGTGACATGGTAGTTTGGCTGGTAACCTTATTCTGGTAAGCATAATTTTGTTGTGCTGAGCTACTTTTTGTGCTTGAGCAGCTCTATGAAATTGGGCCCTGGTGGGCAAAATGAGGGTTAATAGTGGCATGACTCACACGCGTTTGTGCGTCTGCCTAGTGCACAACTCTATGGCGTTCGCCCACCACTAATGTCTAGTATGCATGCGTGAATGTAATTAGCATATTTCATGGGAAAGGCTTAATTATGCCTGTAAGGTAAGTATTTTTTATTTTATTTTTTATTTAGAACCATCTTTACAGAGGGTAACCCATCCAGCAATACTGATCATTTGGGCCCTCTTATAAAAAACATTTTATAAAAACATCAAAATTTGCAATAGGGTAAAACATTAAAAACTACATACTATTCAGTGAAACAATAACAAATCTCAACATAATAAGGCCTTTTCACGCTATGAAATTTATGTGTTGGACACGGTCAGACTCATGCAAGTCTGACAGACCTTTTCACACTACAACATTTCAATTCGCCGTTGACCCATGTAGAGCGCTCGATCCGTGTCTAAACCAACCCTGCTCGGGAGGTGGAATCATTCCAAGTTGGAATTATCTCTAAACAAATTAGCAGTATCAACCATGTCTGGGCGTACAGTATGGTGATACTCTTTCAGAAATGACTGATGTCTAAAGGTTAACAGACTATGATTAATGATAATACAAAAATGCATCTGTTTGGTGAGCCCGTCTTGATTTTGAAGACGTCCTCAGACTCCACCCACAGTGTCTCAAAGAGATATGGAGTTGGACAGGCTTAGCGTGAATCAACTCATTAAATCTGATGAAGGAGGACTTTGCTGCTTCCTTGATTAAGACCCACATACTTTGAGTATCGTCAACACTTGGCGGCTTAAATTATAAAGATAATATTTACTCTGACCTGGGTTGGGGTCATGATGATTACATTTTGTGGTTTCATGCACTGCAAACTAGTAGTTGTTAAAGTTGGCAAACTTTGTCAGAATGGGGACATTTTTAACAAGGGATTCAATCAATTGGTAATGGGTCTAGTTTGAATTGCATCTAAAGTTTAAACATTCTTATAATAATGTTATAATACTTTGTATTGCAAGCCGAGTAGGACTCTCAAAGCGCCTTTAACATACTCGGTATGTGGCAGAGGGAGTCCCCTCCCCCCCCCCCCCCCCCCGAAAAAAAAAAAAAATCAAGAAGAAGAAAATGTTTCTATACCCTGACACGCTCTTCCCCCTCATGTACAGAAGTACAACCCCCACCCTCCGAAAAACCTCTAAAAAACTCCTGAGATTTCCCGACCACAATGAAGACACAATGGTAGTGAGGGAGTTGGGGTACAACATGTCACATATCGAGCACCACATTAAAGCACTTGACACTATCGAAAGACTTTCTTTATAATAAAAGACAGTCAGGAAAGGAAAACGCAGACCGGAAATTGTTTATTTATTCCATTTTATTGTGAACTCATTTTTTTTCTTCAAAACATGTTTTTAGGGAGGTACATGTAGGGCAGTCTGTACGTCAGAAGCTTGATCATGAGAGATTGTTATGTTTTCGATTGATTATCTATTCCTCCGTTACTGATTTTGTGCTTTCTCTCAATATTTATGTCACCTCATGGTGTCATATTTCCACTACCTCATTTATATGTCTTATTTAGAATGTTGTCTCAGCCTTTTATCAAATCATTAGGGACTTTGTCGTCATGATTATAGCAGGCCTTTGGCTGTGCATGAAAAGATGAACCCTCACCCAGACACATGTACTGCACGTGTGTACTTGAGGTCAAATCACAAATGGTGCCGTCTTTGTCAAACTGATGTGGCTGCCGGTGCGCACGTGCGAAGTAACAGGGTTATTCCATTTACTGCTTTAATCAAGCCGACACAGCCCCTTTAATTGAAATAAATGAAATCCTTTTCAATTCAACTTATAAACACGATCGAGACGTTATGTGGGAAGATTATTTTGTTCAGAACCTTAACCTTATCTTGAGTGATTTACCATGACCCTTCCTCACTCCGGCAAAAATCCAGCACCAAATGGTAACTCAATATCAATAACCCAGATGCATGTCCCATTGCGCAGAAATGATCAGCGCACAGAGGATTCTGTGTGAAATCTGAGGCCGAACACCACCGGCAACCATCATGGCGTGCTGTTTTTGAAGCAGTGCGGTACACAACACGTAAAACCTGGCATTCGTGTAATTAATGCAGACTACAGCACGGCGTAGATCGTGGCAACTTGGTTTCTTGTTAGCTTTATTTTACTCGGTTTCCCAAGATGCAGTGCTGGATATACTGAAGATGGCACTCGTGCATATGAGCTATTGACTCTGATAATGGGCTATTGTTGAAAAACTGTGCTGGTTGGCATGGACGGCCAAATGTTGCAAAACATTCAAGTCTTGTTGACAGACGTTGTGACCAAATTCAACATTTTTGCAAACTTGCTGTTTAAAGAAAATACATGCCATTATTGGTTCTTGGTTTGTTTCCAACAAATTCTAAACAATTTTTGAATATTGGTGTAACATTTTTGCAAACTCTGATTTTCTGTTTTTGCTTTGCATTGATGGCTTCCCGTAGTTTCTCCATCTTGGTTGGCAAAAACTCGGGCTGTGACATTGCAAAAGAAAGGTGTATAAACTCTGATTATGGTGGTATGCCTGGCCCCATGTAAAGCATACCCAGTTCACTGGTGCAGTCCTCAATCCAACAGAATCCACCGCACCCTGCAGTTGGATTTTGACGGGTTTTCAGAGTTAGGGTTAATCTCATTATACGTATTTTCACTTCCCGCAGGTATCGTATCTGTCCTGTCTGTCGCAACTCCAGCAGCTCTCCATCATGAACAACCCATGTGTCATAATGTCAACATCATCCTCAAACTTGTATCCTTTTTTAAACATTGGCAGTGAGGCATCGCACAAAGACCACATTGTTTGATGAGTGTCTAAGGAAAGGAAACCTTGAGGGGTGGGAAGGTACCTTATTGATACTAATTGCAAAGAGGTTGAAGCGCAAAGATAACTTGGTTTGTTTTGACCTCCAAGTACTTGTACATACATGTACATGTACTTGTGTGAGTCGGTCTTATAGGAGAGGCATAGGGCTGTTTCAAACGTCACGCTCTTGCTGTGTCGAATTCAAATCATTTGAGTTTGGCAATAGTGCGGCATTGGCGTAGCAGTGGTTCCAAACGTCGTGCTTCTGCCAAACTTTGCCGAAAGCACGGCAGGGTCTGTCGAGCCATGCAGGAGCAAAGCCTCTGCCGAGCAGAATTTCAAAAGTGGTTTCAAACGTTGTGCTCCTGCCATGTCAAATCGTAAAAAAATTGATTTTTTTGAATTTGACACGGCAAGAGTGCGACCTTTGAAACGGGCCATAGAGACGTCTTTACTTTTCTGCCATATTTTTAGTTGAGGCTTTTGAGCATTTGACATTTGGTTAAAACCGAATAAATTGCAACTGAAACATATGATTCCATGTGAATTTATGATGCCAAAAATCGCATTGTTTTAGCCTCCAAGTAACACATGTACATGTCGTGTTGGTGCAACAAGGTGGTAACTCAATCCTGCAACGAAGAGGTATCTCGCGCAAAAGCACTCTGTGCAACAAAGTCGGTGACCGCTAACTTTGTGTGTACATCTGTCTTATTTGAAGCGAGATACAACCTTTTGTCTCAAACTCGCATTTCACGTAAACGCTATATTTTTTAAATATGACCTTGTTGCACGGACACAACGATGTGTGAGTTGACATTATACATGTATCAATATTTATTACAAGTAGTATGCTCTCACTTTTCTGCCTTACTTTTCGATGTGGTTTTAGAATTTAAACAATTCGTTAAAGCGTTGAGTGAATCTCAGCTGAAACAAATTCTAAATGTTGTATATGAATTTATTTGTGGCTTTTATTTTTACCTTCAGTTACAGTACATGTATGAGCCAACCCTATATCAGAATTTGTTCTCACTTTTCTGTCTTATCTTTGGTTTTGGCTTTAGAAATTCAACATTTGGGTAAAAGTTTAGTGAATATCACCTAAAACAAATGATTCCGTGTGAGTTTATGACATCGGAAATTGCTTTTATTTTCAACGACACTTACATGAACATGTGTGAGCTGACCGTGTAACAGAATTTGTTTGCAAGTCCAACACTTCCTCACTTTTCTGACTTATCTTTGGTAGAGGCCTTGGAAAATCAGCATTTGGTTAAAAAGTTGAGTGAATTTCAACTGAAACAAGTGATTCTACATGAATTTACAACGTCCAAAATTGCATTTATTTTCACCTACATGTATGAGAGCTAGCCTTGTAGCAGAATTTGTTTGCGAGTCTTAGACGTCCTCACTTTCCGTTCTAATCAGTAGTGACTGTTATCGCTCAGTACTCCCGGAAGTCAGCGTAATGAATGAGCTTCCTTGACGTTAAAAATACCATTCAGCTGTTTTGATTACAGGCCATACATTGTCAACTGGTGCTTGAGTCTGAAGATACTAGACGGCCATGTTGTCACTCAGAAGGAAAGGTACTAATAAAAACATTTTATAAACTGGACAAGGCAGGTGGTTTTCTGCTTGAGCGTTCAGATCGTGGTCTGCCATATTGTCACTCTCTTAAGTTTTGTGATTGAGCCTTCAGATACTAGACGGCCATATTGTCACTCTGAGAGGCAGTGGCGTAACCAGACGTTGTTATTTTTAATATTTTATTTTTGGGGGGCCTATTTAGTGTAACCAACCATTCATTTGTGCATTTTTCTGATCTCATTTTGGGAGGCAAGGGGAGGGGCAAGGGTTCTGACGGGGGTGGAGGCTGCAGCCCCCCCCCCCCCCCCCCCCGCCATAATAACATGGCATAATGGACAAGGTAGTACGACACACATCCCAGGTCGAGCCCAGCATTCTCAGGGATCTATTTCTGTGATGCAAACCAAGGGTAACCAAACCAAGGATTTAAAGAATGAAATATTGGTAATCTTGTCCCTTTTAACCAGTTAACGGCGGAAGACATGTACTGTATACCAAGCCAATATTTTCCTTGCCAGAAATCGGATGACATGTAGACACGCCATTGTGTAAAATCGGAAATACCAGAACATAAACACCCTGGGCATTTCAATGTGGAGTGTGCACAGTGCATTCACTCAAATTCGTACAAAGAGGGACAGATGGTACTGGAATTCATGCTCTAAATCTCCCTTTTCCAGGGGTTATTGCATAACCCCCGAATCTAGACCTGTGTCCTTTTGTTATACAAAGAGGATTACGAGAGATTGATTGGCTCATAGGGAGGTAAGTTCGAGTGAACTGAGATTCCAGCATACTTGTAGATACCGGCCTTGGCTTATAGCCAATGTTTTGCTAAACGGATCTTGTATTTTCTCGAAAGAGAACAATAAAACCCGGCGCTTTCTATGAGAACCTTTGTTTTCATTGCATTGTTTATATCATGGTTTCATTGTGACATCAGTATTGTAAAAAACAACTCAAATCTGGCTGTTCCGAAAAATTAATCTCGTCGGGGGAACCGAACAATTTCAGAAACCCTGCTCTAAGTAGTTAAGGCATTGGCAAATCACTTTCATTTCTACCTAGTACTGGGAGAACAGCACCACTGCATGATGAAATTCAATACAGGAGATGCACTCATAATTTCTATGAATTGTTGTACTAATTAGGATGATACATTTGCTACTCACAGTTCTTAGTGCATCACCTGTTCATTGCATTTCCTTTTTTTAATTTAGACTGGAAAAATTCTTCATTTCCTGTCAGGATTAGTCTTTTGTGGACATTATTTTATTTTAGGAAAGTTTCATCTTATGTATCACTTTGACGATGGCCAAAAGTAAATCAAGGTTCAAAGCAATGACAATCAGGTGAAATTGAGAATTTCTAAACAATTGAATAGTTGAATAAGTTCCCTGAAACAAGTAAAAGCGTCATAAAAAAAAAAAAAATCAAAAGTGTTCCTTTCAAAATGTTACTCAGCAGCATCTAAAGTAAGTGCAGTAGTTTTATAACTTTGAACCGTTTATCATTTTTTATTTTTATCTTTAAAAATTTCTGAGTTGTGCCCAGGTTTGCTTCATTCAACCCAACCAATAATGATCGATGCGCTTTAGGTGTTTCTGCTACAGCTGTCTTCTTCTAAGTCAACATTTTGATCCTTGTTAGAGCTGGCAGGAGATTTGACCCTGGCCCCATTTTTGTGGGCACAAATAAAAATACTCAACAAAACGTATTTGCTGAGCACAAATGAGAATGGAAAATGGAATTATGCACTTTACAGGAAGATTTCTGATGAATTCGCATTATACAGGGTGCTTACAGCCCATGAGAGAATTACGCATTTTTCAGAGCTCTTATGTTCTGAGGAATTACGCATTTTTCAGAGCGCTTATGGTCTGAGGAATTATGCATTTTTCAGAGCGCTTACGATGTGAGGAATTACGCATTTTACAGGGTGCTTTGAGCCAATGAGGGAATTACGCATTTTTCAGAGCGTTTATGGTCTTAGGAATTATGCATTTTACAGAGCGCTTACGGTCCAAGGAGTTACACATTTTACAGGGTGCTTACAGCCAATGAGGGAATTACGCATTTTTCAGAGCGCTTAGGGCCTATGGTCTGGAGAATTACGCATTTTACAAGGTGCTTACAGCCTATGAGGGAATTACGCATTTTACAGAGTGCTTACGGTCCCAGGAATTATGCATTTTGAAGGGTGCTTACAGCATTTTTCAGAGCGCTTACGGTCTAAAGAATTACGCATTTTACTGAGCGCTTACGATGTGAGGAATTATGCATTTTACAGGGTGCTTATGGCCCATGAGAGAATTACGCATTTTTCAGAGTGTTTTCATCCTGAGGTACGCACTTTACAGGGCTTATATTCCCGGTGGCTTATAGAGTGATATGTAAAGTAAACTTTGGCAATTTTGACTGTTTCTCCTATGTATATTGTACATGCTGTATGTGCTATCTTTATTACAGCATTTTACAGAGCGCTTACGGTCTGAGGAATTATGCAAGTGCTTGCAACTTTTCAGCTGATCAGCTGAGTTCCTTATTTTTGGTTTCTCAGCTGTGCCAATGGAAGTTGAAAAACACAGCACGAAGTCGTGCTGTGCCTACTGGAAATTTCCCGTCTACTTTGACAGACTGCAGTTGCACGCCTGTTTATGAACATGAGAGCCTGTGAATGTCAAGTTAAAAAATACACTCCATTGATATCTCTGTCTCTTGTTTCCTCTAACCTCAGTTTGAAAGGGGAGTGGTTGTACAGTCAGGGGAAAGGGCGTTCATTCCATCCTGGACAGCATGCCCAGCTTGTGGAGTTTCTCAGCCACACATGCCCGATCACCGCTGAAACAGAGGTAAATTACACTATTTCCTTTTAACACCTTAAAAGGGCCCCCAGAAGTGAATATTTCTTAGGAACGTATTTTGTGCTATTTTCTAATTCCCATAAGTATTTAAACTAATTGACATCCCTTTTTGGTTAATTTTATTGAAAAGTGCACTTTAAACATTTAACAATTTTCCATGCTTTTTCCAGACAATTGAGGGCGCTGTTGCTGTGATGTCATTTCAGGGAGACACTGTGGTTTTCTCTTGAAATTCATGAAATTGTGAACCCAAATATTTGCTTGTTGAAAGCCTTTGTGAGAAAACTTTGCTCATTGACTTGCTTCCATGAACTGACACAACAAATCACTAAAGAAAGGAAAGTTTTCGACAGAGACACATCCTAAATTCTGTCAACTTTTTGTGCATAAACTAATTGCGACATTGAGGTTTTCTGCCTGATATGATATCACACTTTTGCTCATGATTATGGAAATTCACATTAGCATAAAAACCAAAAAGGCACCAAATTAACGCAGAAGCCTTAACTGGTTAAAAATCATAACAAATTAATTGCGTACACGTTCTTGTCTGCACAACGCATAGTAACACAAAGTAACACAATTTTGTTGGCGAACTACGCTTGAGTGAGGGTGTGCGGCAATTACAAATGATGTTTGTTTTGAGTTGAGTGCTGCACTTGTTAATTGCTACGCGCTAATGTGAAACATGAGCTGATGATCCTGTACATGTTAAGAGTTACGCTGAGTATAACGCCTTCATCCATAGAGGGCCCATGAAATGGATTTTTATTTCAAATGCAATCCCTGAAAATGCACCCTTTGTGTCCCAGCTAACCTTATTTTCAGTTTTCAGTTTTCAGTTTGCCAGTCTAAAGGTTAAGCAGACAAGCAGTTTATGTTTTAGGTGGGCACAAATATTTTTCTGACACGTCACTTTATCACAGTCACTGCTATGATGAAGATGCTAATTTTTTTATTATAAAAACAGTTGATTTTGTTTGTGGCATTAATTCACAACATCTTTGGCTTTATTGGAGTCTGAGTATAATGACCCCCATACACCAATGCCACACACAACTACTGTCTGTCACGCTCGACACTTTGTAAAAATGAGTAAACGTGTAAACGCCATGTGGCCTGTGTGCACTACACTGTATAACACACAGTGACTCAAGCAGGCCTTGATCTTAACCGAGGCCATTGGCCTCATGCCCTGTCGAGTTGGCCAGCATGCCCTTCAGAAAAATTGCACTGGTACTACCAACTTGGCCAGCATGCCCTTGTACAATTTCTCTGATTTGGCCAGCAAAGGCCTGCCCCCTGTTTTTTCTAAGATCGAGGCCTGTACAAGGCCACTAACTCTCAAATTGGCGCAACCAAGATTATTGTGATGATGATGATGTCAGGTGAATTGGATCAGTAGACGATGTGACCTCTGGCGTCACGATGAATGCAAAATTGTACAGTTTCTGCCTGTCGCTGTGGGCACCTGCATCATGTTTTGCATCAATCTGGATTAGGAGTGACGTCACGGGTCAGATCGCCTGTGAATTACATGCATGTGACCCTTGATGTCATCGTCATCAGTATCAATCGACTACCACCATGACAACTTGCGGTTGGGTTGGGGTAAGATGACAGATACACCACATGTCTCGTTCCACCATCGGTGTCTTGAGTTGATCAGCGGTCGCGGCGCCACTGTCGTCCATCCCCCATTATTTCATTTGATGTCACTCCTCAACCAAGTCAATGCAAAATATGATGCGTGCACACCAGCAGGCAGATTTCAATGGAGTGTTTAGAGTATAGGGTTTAGATGTACTAGTATACATGGTCTATACAGTGACGTGTGGAATTTTTAAAAAAGTGGATGCTTCCATTTTTTTTTTTTAGTATTTTTTTTATTTTAATGAACTGCTCTTGTTAAGGAGCACCCCATCAAAAACAAGCAGAATATCCCATAGGGATAGCTACGTGCTTGTTTCAACAGACCACCCCACAATAAAAAACAAGAAAAAAAGAAAAAATGGTTATTGGACTATGCCTCGCTCACTAAAAAGTGATGAGAGACATGACCATTAGCATCACACTGCAGTCCTATTAGCCCCAAGCTGGTTCTTACTTAATGTATTTATTTACTCTACATTTGAAGGACTGCATGCCCTGGTCTTCAGGGTGCTTTAAGAATTGCGTCTTGTGGCCGAATGGTCAAGCGCACTGGACTCAAGCTCTGGTGTTCTGATCGGCAGAGCGTGGGTTCGAGTCTTGGTCTAGACACTTGTATCCTTAAGCAAGACACTTAACCATTATTGCTTCGTCCTTCGGATGGGACGTAAAGCCGTGTGTTGTGTAATGTTTGTAAAAGAACCCGGTACACTCATCAGTAAGAGAAGGTGTCTGCCCTGGTGTTTCTGGCAGTGGTTGGCTGCATTAAGTTTGCACCCCAACACCTTGTAAAGCTACTGTCAATATACCATGTATACTGTCGAATGAAAGAGTTTAAATCAAGAGTTCTCCCAACCACTCCCAACCCATCAAAAACCAACTGCTCACCCACCTCCTTCTCCATGACCTTCTGACCTGCTTTGTATCCCTTCCCCTACCCTGTACTAACCCTCTACTCATTTGTAATAATCCTCAAAAAAGGCCAGATCCTTTACAAGGGGCCTGTTGACTCTCCCTCCTCACACTCAACACCCATGGGTATAGTTTTGCAGGGCGTTATCATAGCATACCGTCTTATCGTCCTCGACATGTATGGTTATAGCCATTCATGCACATGTACTTGGTACATGTGCATGTACCTCTATCCCCTCAATAAGGTCATTTCCCTCGTCCTATTTCTCTTCATTTGGGTAGACAGTGCAGGGCCCAATTTCATAGCGCTGCTTAAGGGTAAGCAAATTTTCGTGCAAACTATAGCAGAAACATTTGCTTAAGCTTAAGCGTATATAGCACGAAAATTAGGCAGCCAGCTTGCGTGTTCACCAAGAATTTGCATTGTTACATCATTAATTTTCCTACAGTAAGCACCGGAAGGTTAGCATGCCTTTTCCTGTGCTTACGGTTAGCAACGCTATGAAATGGAAATTGCACAGTAAGCACAATATCGGCCGTTAAGCAGCTCTATGAAATTGGGCCCAGGTCATTATCATTAGCACACAGCCCAACTTCCCCCTCTGTGGCCATCCCTATATCCCCACAGTCTTACCCCCTTCCCTAATTGCCCTCTATACTTGGTATCCATTTACATCACAGGTCATTATCATCAGCACACAGCCCCTATTCCCTCCTGGCCATCCCTCAATCCCCACAGTCTTATCCCCTTCCATTGCCCCATACATACATGCTGGGTATCCATTCACAGATCAGCACACAGCCCTACTTCCCCCTCTGTGGCCATCCCTCAATCCCCACAGTCTTATCCCCTTCCATTGCCCCATACATACTGGGTATCCATTCACAGATCAGCACACAGCCCTACTTCCCCCTCTGTGGCCATCCCTGTATCCCCACAGTCTTATCCCCTTCCATTGCCCTATACATACATGCTGGGTATCCATTCACAGATCAGCACACAGCCCAACTTCCCACTCTGTGGCCATCCCTGTATCCCCACAGTCTTATCCCCTTCCATTGCCCCATACATACATGCTGGGTATCCATTCACAGATCAGCACACAGCCCTACTTCCCCCTCTGTGGCCATCCCTGTATCCCCACAGTCTTATCCCCTTCCATTGCCCCATACATACATACTGGGTATCCATTCACAGATCAGCACACAGCCCTACTTCCCCCTCTGTGGCCATCCCTGTATCCCCACAGTCTTATCCCCTTCCATTGCCCCATACATACATACTGGGTATCCATTCACAGATCAACACACAGCCCTACTTCCCCCTCTGTGGCCATCCCTGTATCCCCACAGTCTTATCCCCTTCCATTGCCCCATACATACATACTGGGTATCCATTCACAGATCAACACACAGCCCTACTTCCCCCTCTGTGGCCATCCCTGTATCCCCACAGTCTTATCCCCTTCCATTGCCCCATACATACATACTGGGTATCCATTCACAGATCAACACACAGCCCTACTTCCCCCTCTGTGGCCATCCCTGTATCCCCACAGTCTTATCCCCTTCCATTGCCCCATACATACTGGGTATCCATTCACAGATCAGCACACAGCCCTACTTCCCCCTCTGTGGCCATCCCTGTATCCCCACAGTCTTATCCCCTTCCATTGCCCCATACATACATACTGGGTATCCATTCACAGATCAACACACAGCCCTACTTCCCCCTCTGTGGCCATCCCTGTATCCCCACAGTCTTATCCCCTTCGTTGCCCCATACATACATGCTGGGTATCCATTCACAGATCAACACACAGCCCTACTTCCCCCTCTGTGGCCATCCCTGTATCCCCACAGTCTTATCCCCTTCGTTGCCCCATACATACATGCTGGGTATCCATTCACAGATCAACACACAGCCCTACTTCCCCCTCTGTGGCCATCCCTGTATCCCCACAGTCTTATCCCCTTCCATTGCCCCATACATACATACTGGGTATCCATTCACAGATCAACACACAGCCCTACTTCCCCCTCTGTGGCCATCCCTGTATCCCCACAGTCTTATCCCCTTCCATTGCCCCATACATACTGGGTATCCATTCACAGATCAACACACAGCCCTACTTCCCCCTCTGTGGCCATCCCTGTATCCCCACAGTCTTATCCCCTTCCATTGCCCTATACATACATACTGGGTATCCATTCACAGATCAGCACACAGCCCTACTTCCCCCTCTGTGGCCATCCCTGTATCCCCACAGTCTTATCCCCTTCCATTGCCCCATACATACATGCTGGGTATCCATTCACAGATCAGCACACAGCCCAACTTCCCACTCTGTGGCCATCCCTGTACCCCCACAGTCTTATCCCCTTCCATTGCCCTATACATACATACTGGGTATCCATTCACAGATCAGCACGCAGCCCAACTTCCCCCTCTGTGGCCATCCCTGTACCCCCACAGTCTTATCCCCTTCCATTGCCCTATACATACATACTGGGTATCCATTCACAGATCAGCACACAGCCCTACTTCCCCCTCTGTGGCCATCCCTGTATCCCCACAGTCTTATCCCCTTCCATTGCCCCATACATACATACTGGGTATCCATTCACAGATCAGCACACAGCCCTACTTCCCCCTCTGTGGCCATCCCTGTATCCCCACAGTCTTATCCCCTTCCATTGCCCTATACATACATACTGGGTATCCATTCACAGATCAACACACAGCCCTACTTCCCCCTCTGTGGCCATCCCTGTATCCCCACAGTCTTATCCCCTTCCATTGCCCCATACATGCTGGGTATCCATTCACAGATCAGCACACAGCCCTACTTCCCCCTCTGTGGCCATCCCTGTATCCCCACAGTCTTATCCCCTTCCATTGCCCCATACATACATGCTGGGTATCCATTCACAGATCAGCACACAGCCCTACTTCCCCCTCTGTGGCCATCCCTGTATCCCCACAGTCTTATCCCCTTCCATTGCCCCATACATACATGCTGGGTATCCATTCACAGATCAGCACACAGCCCAACTTCCCACTCTGTGGCCATCCCTGTACCCCCACAGTCTTATCCCCTTCCATTGCCCTATACATACATACTGGGTATCCATTCACAGATCAGCACACAGCCCTACTTCCCCCTCTGTGGCCATCCCTGTATCCCCACAGTCTTATCCCCTTCCATTGCCCTATACATACATACTGGGTATCCATTCACAGATCAGCACACAGCCCTACTTCCCCCTCTGTGGCCATCCCTGTATCCCCACAGTCTTATCCCCTTCGTTGCCCCATACATACATACTGGGTATCCATTCACAGATCAGCACACAGCCCTACTTCCCCCTCTGTGGCCATCCCTGTATCCCCACAGTCTTATCCCCTTCCATTGCCCTATACATACATACTGGGTATCCATTCACAGATCAACACACAGCCCTACTTCCCCCTCTGTGGCCATCCCTGTATCCCCACAGTCTTATCCCCTTCCATTGCCCCATACATACATGCTGGGTATCCATTCACAGATCAGCACACAGCCCAACTTCCCACTCTGTGGCCATCCCTGTACCCCCACAGTCTTATCCCCTTCCATTGCCCTATACATACATACTGGGTATCCATTCACAGATCAGCACACAGCCCTACTTCCCCCTCTGTGGCCATCCCTGTATCCCCACAGTCTTATCCCCTTCCATTGCCCCATACATACATACTGGGTATCCATTCACAGATCAACACACAGCCCAACTTCCCCCTCTGTGGCCATCCCTGTATCCCCACAGTCTTATCCCCTTCCATTGCCCCATACATACATACTGGGTATCCATTCACAGATCAACACACAGCCCTACTTCCCCCTCTGTGGCCATCCCTGTATCCCCACAGTCTTATCCCCTTCCATTGCCCCATACATACATGCTGGGTATCCATTCACAGATCAGCACACAGCCCAACTTCCCCCTCTGTGGCCATCCCTGTATCCCCACAGTCTTATCCCCTTCCATTGCCCCATACATACATACTGGGTATCCATTCACAGATCAACACACAGCCCTACTTCCCCCTCTGTGGCCATCCCTGTATCCCCACAGTCTTATCCCCTTCCATTGCCCTATACATACATACTGGGTATCCATTCACAGATCAGCACACAGCCCCACTTCCCCCTCTGTGGCCATCCCTGTATCCCCACAGTCTTATCCCCTTCCATTGCCCTATACATACATACTGGGTATCCATTCACAGATCAGCACACAGCCCTACTTCCCCCTCTGTGGCCATCCCTGTATCCCCACAGTCTTATCCCCTTCCATTGCCCTATACATACATACTGGGTATCCATTCACAGATCAGCACACAGCCCTACTTCCCCCTCTGTGGCCATCCCTGTATCCCCACAGTCTTATCCCCTTCGTTGCCTTTACAGCATACATGTAGGTATCCATTATCAGGTCATTATCGTCAGCACACAGCCGTACTTTCTCCCCCTCTATGGACATCACAGTATACCCACAGTCTTGCCCCCCTCCATTACCCCCCTGTTCTGGATATCCATTCACAGGTCATCATCATCAGCACACAGCCCTACTTCCCACTCTGTGACCATCCCTGTATCCCCACAGTCTTATCCCCTTCGTTGCCTTTACAGCATACGTGTAGGTATCCATTATCAGGTCATCATCATCAGCACACAGCCCTACTTCCCCCTCCCCCTCCCCCTGCTCTATGGCCATCCCTGTACAGTAGGATCCATCAGTCATCACTCATTAGTAGCTCTAGACATTTTGGTCCTAAGGTCAGACTTCCTGCCAGTGTTTCTTAAGCCTGTAATCTCTCACAGTAAGGTCTTGTGACACTGAATATGTAACTTCAAAATCAAACAAGGAAACAGTAACCATATCATGCAGGGGGGGAAACCATCGGTAGTTTCCACTAACAAAAAATTACCTAGTTTCAATAATTTGATTTAAAAAAACAAGACAAATAAACTAGGATAAAGAAAACAAATTGTTTTGTTTTACTTTTTTTTTATTTATCTTTTTGTGTGCAAGGAAAACCCATAGCTATGTTTGTTATATTTATATTTTTTTTACCTTAGTTGATTTTTGTTATTTTTTAAAATCAAGCCAAACTAGGTCAATTTGGGCTCATGAAAACTACCTATGCATAGGTAGTTTTCATGAGCCAAAATTGACCTAGTTTCAGTGACTTGAAAGGATGTAAATCCTAAGGTCGTGTGATTTGTATTAATGCATGTAAAAGAACCCAGGTGTAACACTACCCAGTTGTAACACAGTTCACTAAGACTAAGAGAAGGGGTTCGTCCCGTCGGTGTTTCTGGCATCCGATGTGCATATGCCTCACCATGCCCTAAATTGTAGAAAGAAAATAAATGCAGGTCAAAATTCCAATTCAAATTATAGAAATTGTGTTAAGTTGTGTCTGTATACCCTGCATTTTGTATAAATAGAAAATTTCAACCAGTAGCAAATACTAAAAAATAACTAAAAAATATTGTGCAAAGTTTTGTATGCCTATCCTGCTATTTGCTCATCTGTTTCAAACTACAAAGTGGCTTGCTGAAAGCCAGAAAGGCCATTGAAAACTCCTAAGCTGGGAGAACATTGATCTAAAATATCTGCTTCATTTGAGGTGATCACTTTGTCCTTCAGTGTACAGGATGTATTGAACAGTCAGTCAATCTTTAAATATCATTTTTTTTTAAATCAAAAATCAAATTTTTTAAATATTGTTTGTATACCATGCCCGATATGTGGCAGAGGGAATGTCCCCAAATGTTCTCATACTCTAACAAACTCTTCCCCTCTTGTGCAGAAGTGCCCCCCTCTAAAATCCTCAAAAGAATTCCAGAGATTTCCAGAACACAATAAAGATACAAATAGGGGGTTGGGGGGGGGGTACATTCTGCCACATGTGGCTCCTTCGCTTTCTTGAATATTCCAATTACATACATTTATACTGTACAAGTACTCCTGAGGATGACAGATTCACATAAAGCCACAGTCCCTATCCCTAAGGTGCCATTTTATCAGGGATGTTAATCCGGGATACCTAGACATAAAACAGGTGCCGTGTTTCCCCTGGTTGGATTAATAGCAAGGTGGTACAAGCACAAATTGATGGAAACAAACTTTACCCAACGTGAACTCTGGGGCTCTCTCAGCAAGTAGCTAGACCAAGAACCTGGTTGAAACTCGCATTCCTGCTCACAAACTTCAGACCCAGAGTTGGGGGGAAGGGGGATTGTGCCTTTTCTAATCATCTTCCTGAGAACATGAAACAATCTCCCTCAGTAGCTATCTTCTAAACTTCACTTAAAACCTACCTTTTTTCGAGAGCTTTTTGTACGGCGCTATGAGAAACGACTGTTAGATTTGCGCAGATACAAGTAAAGCCACATTCCCTATGCTCAAGGTTCCATTTTATCAGGGATGTTAATCCGGGATACCTAGACATAAAACAGGTGCCGTGTTTCCCCTAGTTGGATTAATAAGCAAGGTGGTACAAGCACAAATTGATGGAGACAAACTTTACCCAGGTTGAACTCTGGGGCTCTCTCAGCAAGTAGCTGGACCAAGAACCTGGTTGAAACTCGCATTCCTGCTCACAAACTTCTGTCCCAGAGTTGGGGAGGATCCTGCCTTTTCTATCGCTGCACTTAGGATGTGGAATCATCTTCCTGAGAACATCAAACAATCTCTCTCGGTAGCCATCTTCTAAACTTCACTTAAAACCTACCTTTTCGAGAGCTTTTTGTACAGCGCTACGAGAAACGACTGTTGGATTTTTGCAGATACACGTAAAGCCACAGTCCCTATCCTTCAGGGATGTTAACCCAGGATACCTAGACATAAAACAGGTGCAGTGTTTCCCCTTGTTGGATTTAGCAAGGTGGTGCAAGCACCAATTGATGGAGACAATCTTTACCCAACATGAACTCTGGGGCTCTCAACAAGTGCTGTAGCCAAGAACCTGTTTGAAATTTGCATTCCTGCTCACAAACTTCAGTCCCGTAGTTGGGGGGAAGGGGGGATTGTGCCTTTTCTAATCATCTTCCTGAGAACATCAAACAAACTCCCTCAGTAGCCATCTTCTAAGTTTCACTTTTTTCGGGAGCTTTTTGTAAGGTGCTATGAGAAACGATTGTTGGATTGGTGCCTTAGTTAGAAGTTTAACAAATGATTGATTGATCGATTTATTGATCAGAAAGCCGAAGGGCCATGCCACACAAGGCAATTTACAGGCAACCAGATCAAGGCAATCTCCAGAAGAGATGTTTATAGCATTTTCTCAGAGAATTAAAAAGAAAATGTCTTGTGCTTTTTGTTTCTGCATGCAGTGCATTTCATTCATTTGGTTTACTGCTTCGTTTATCAAACGATTGGCAGGATACAAGTACTTGGGTAAATAAATGAAGTCATAATGAATACTAGTCCAACTCCAGAACGATGTTGGAAGGAATTTTTGCAGAAAGCTGTAATTTGTAATGAATACCCTTTGAAGGACAGTGTGGTACTACAACATAGGTTTCAAATTGATAAAACTAAACAAAGATGTGATTTTTACTTTGCAGCTTCAGACAAAAGAAGATGAGAAACTAATCAAGGTCTTACAGCAACAGCGTCTCCACCAGCAACAGCTACAACGCCCTCCCACCCTGTCCCACCATCACAGACCCCAAGAGATTCCCGCAGAAAGATCGCCCCACCAGGGACCACACCCGAGACAGTCTCCGAGGCAGGGCACCCCCGTGGGCAAGAGCTCCGGGAAGAAATCACCCAAGAGATCAAAGTCTCCCATGGGGGGCGTCCACTCTGATGCTGTCACTTCTCCTCAGGGGTTGCAGGACACCAGGCAGGTACGTGGTGTACCGGGGATGGCGTGGGACTCCACAGCAGCAGGGCAGGCTGTTCAGTTGAACTTCAAACCTGGCGCTACAGAGAGAGAAAACTTGCTAGATATGGTGCTTCAGGATCTAGAAGGTAACCTCATTTACATGATGTATAACCTTCTCGTAACTGTGTGTTCATGTAGCCCAGGTTGGACTCCTACGTTGCATATAACTCGACGGAGTCCATGGTATAAAGGTCCCGAATGCATTTTTAACCATTTTCTCCCAAACGAAACAACGAAATGAGCTGACATTTTCACAGGTTGGTTTTCTTGATTTGTGCAAAGAATGGAAGCATTTACAGTCAGTTTAGCAAAGTTGAGCCGGGGCTTTAAGCAGCTGTATGAAATTGACACCACATCTTGTTACGATGAGCACCAGTTGTTCAAGATATGACTTCTGTTGCAAACACTTTATTCTGCTGACGCATCAACATCAAGATCAGAGATCGACTTCTTTCAAATGAAAACAAATGTGTAAATCTACCCACACCTAGATGTATCTGCCTCATGTCAAGTACACATGTCCCCACGTTTGATTCATCACTACGTTTGGTTCAACCCCGTAAAAATTTAACATTAAGGGTTACGGCTATTTCAGTCACATGCTTGTTCACTTGCAATTGTTTTCCCTGTAAAACATTACGGAGGAGTCTGTGGCGATTTGTGTCGGTCAAACGGGGTTTGATACCCTCCTTATGAACGTGATATCTCAGGTCCACCTATCCAGGATGGTCAATCAGTTTTACAAACTAATGAACTGCTACAAAATGCCGATGAACATTGTACTCTGGTGCTGAGTAGAACAGGAGACGGTAATCTAAAACAGGGACTGCATGCAATAGAAAAGCCGATTCGTCAACTTGATGAAGATTACGGGCGGTCTTAGAACTACAAACTAATACTCGTTGGTATCTTCAAAATCATGGACAGGCGCAACCACATCTCATCATGTGAACCATGTTCAAAGATCTATTGATGATTATTTGACAATGGTGTCATAGACAGGACTACTGTACATGAACATCCTTTGTATAAATTTGATAAAATTTGTTCAAATTTTGTTGTTGGGCAAATAGTTATCTGTGGTGTTTGATTTTTTGTCTTCTGATTTCTAGCCATTTTTTTATTTACATACATGTATATAAGCCCCTTTTAATTATTATTATTATTATTGTTACTATTATTATTATATCTTTCTGGGAATGAAATCAAGGGACCACAGCACTGTGACCCCTAGGTCTGGAAGACGATAAACAAAAAAAAAGGGCAGTTTTAGATTTGGGAAGGAAAACCCCACATTGGGAGAACCCACGCAATCAGGTAGGGACTGAAAACCCAATCCACATGCAAGGTTTGGTCAGGGATTCAAACCGGGGTCCACAGAGGTGAAAGGCAGGGAAAGAAAACCGCTGAGCCAACCTGTAATAGAAAACACCAAGCACTAAGTTGACGAATTCACCTTTTTTCACCAGATGAAGTGCTTTTAAAATTATATACACGCATTGTATCTTGACCTTGGTGAATGTGTCATCATCAGATTCAAAAAAAAAAAGAAGTGATACAAATTTGTCTTGGCAGCAGGAACACATTTAGTGAACATGCACTTTTGAAACGCATCGGTCTGCCCCAAAAAGCATTCACACATGTTTTAACCAATCTTAACAGCTTGTAACATTTATTGCACTTCTTAAAGACATCCAGATTTGTCAAGGAAAGGAAATTGCCACAAGTTACTCATTCCAGCATCTCAAACTTACAGCTGTATTTTAAAGTGTATTTCGTCTTAAAGTAAAGCAAGTTCATCAGTCCTGGCTTCAAGACGGATGATTGGTCTGTCATCAGTGATCTTTTTGAGTAGGCGATTGGCTCCAGTCAGGGTTACACTAATTCTTGTGTCTTGTGTCGTTATGAACATGAGATAGAAAACAAATGATATGTTTTGAAAATTGACAAACTAATTCCTGAGGCGAAGCCGAGAGATCTAGTTTGTCAATTTCTAAGAACGAAAAAAAAGAAGTGATATTTACAAGTTTTATCGGAGTCATTGAGCTCGACAAAACACAGATTGACATATATTCATGTTACACCTGTGCAACAGTTCACGGGTGCTTCATAAAGTGTATGTGAAGTAGACTATTACACATGCAGCAGTCTACTACACATGCGTGTTTACCGATTGTGCGAATACTGGCACGCACGCGTAGTAAACAGCAAAAATAGCATCTGGCACGTGATGCTGAATGGACCAGTGAGAATTTAGCTCTCGTTCATGAGTATGTATGAGGTACAATGTATAGTAATTTCTTATAGATGAGTGCTTGAGAGAGTCATTTGTTTAGGGTTTTGGTAATGATAGATGGAAAGTCACTGTTAAAACTTATCTATGGTGTTTTTTTTTTTCCAGATGAAGAAACTATGAGTAACGCAAGTCAGCTTGCCTCAGAGTCTCAATACTTGCCAGTGTCCAATGAGTCCTCCCCGACTAAAACGTTCGACCAGCGACCCTCAACAGCCCCTCCCCATTCTATCCCCTCCCGCGACGTGGACCCCATACCGGCGGAGATCAAGACCCAGCAGCGTCCCTTTACAGCATTCACCTTTCACAAGGATATGTCACTCTTGTCATCGGGTCAACAGGATATAGGTCATGATCTCTTGGGGAGGCTAGGCAGTGCCTCACTGCAGCAGACCCACGGTGCAACAAAATATGAAGAGTATGATAGTAGGCCAATGAAGCCACTGACCAAGGTGGGGGCTGCAACCAAGAAAGCTAAAGTCCATATCACCCCTAGCCCAAAGTTGAGTCGCAAGCCCCGGGCAGCCCAGGGGAAACACACCAACCCAGGTACCCCGACAGGGGGTACCTTGACCCATGGTACGCCAGTCCGCCACCGATCACCAAACACGGAAACGGGGAAGAAGGACGACGCCTTCAGCAGCTCGGAGCTGAAGAGGATCAAGGAGATTGCCAATAGTAGGAGGATGGCCAAGAGCCCAACATCCACGTCACCGAAGCAGACCAAGAAGAGAGATCGAAGAGGGGTTACGGTGGAAAGGACCGACAGGAAGGCGCCCACGGGGGAGGAGAGTAGTTCACGGCCTACTCAGAAGGTTGGAGCTTCTACGACGTGCAATCAAGACACAGACAAGAGCCAGCCAAGCATGAGCAACAGGTCTGTCTTGGAGGATTTCTTATCATTTTGATTTTCTAAAAAGTCTTATGTTCAGAGACTTCAAGACTTCACTTGTTTGAATGAAAAAAAAGTTTATTACATAACATGTGACCCAATGAAAACTGGACATTTGTAGTTCACCTTTGAAACCCGCAAAGGGGCTGGGTCGTCATGATTACAGCAGGGTCCAATTTCATGGCTCTGCTTACTGCGTCATTCTGCGCTTACGAGGACCATTCGCCGCTTACGAGGTTAGCGCCGAATTTCTGCGCTAGCTGTGTAAGCACGGAATCCTTAGTTACGTGAACTACGTACGCGCAGAAGCAAAAAATCCTTGCTGACCCATGAAATACCCTTAACTAAGCGCAGATTTTTCTGCATACGTAAGCGCCGATTTTTCGCTTACGGTAAGCAGAGCCATGAAATTGGGCCCAGGTCTGTGGCTGTGCACGGAAGGATACTCTCACCCAAATACTGCACACGCGCATGATTGTCGTCAAATCATAAACGGTGCCCTCTTTGTCAAACTGTGATGTGACCACTGGTGCGCACGCATGCGTAGTAACTGGGTTATTCCATTTACTGTAATCATCATGACGACGCAGGCCCTTTAATACAAGGTGTTTTATAAATGGTTCTCATAATTCAAATATAGTTCTGCATACATGTACCTGGTGTAAAAATTTTGAGTACGAGATCAAGGCCTTAGTATACTTTGGATCATATATATTTTTCTTCCTGAAAAATGTTGGCAGAATATTATGTAAAATCTTGTTAACATTTTAACATAGTCATGGCTATGTACACCATGTACATCCCTAAATTATAATAATATAAATAATAATAATAATAATAATAATAATATAGTGGCTTTTTATATAGCGCTCAGATCCGTCACTCATTGCTGCTCATGGCGCTCTAACATTATTACCCCTTGTCACTGGGACATTTATTTCATTACTTAAACCATCTCAGCTTCCTGGGAGAATACAGCCGTGCTGCCAAGTCAATCACATGCACCATCACTGCCCTCACAGGTATCCATTTACTCCTGGGTGATGAGAAGCAATTATGGTTAAGTGTCTTCTTGTTCACGGAAGCAAGTGTCATGACCCATGAACCCACACCCTGATGAGTTGGCCACCAGAACTTGAGTCCAATGCACTTAACTGCTCGGCCGCGACATGCCTTCAGTTACAAAATACTGTATTCATGTTTTACGGAATAGTTATTACTTTTAACATTTTTTATGTTATTCTGCATCTTCGTTATTCAGTCAAGACAAGCAGGCCAAGGCAGCCATTAAGATCCAAGCATTCTGGAGAGGTCATAGGGCAAGACGACGTGACCCGGTAGTGATCGACACCCAGAATGCCATCAGGGTCCAGAGGGTGGACGACCACATCAAGTTCCTCAACACTGAACTGGACAGGTAAATACAATAGACTGATCCATTGAGCCCCACCTCTCTTAGCAACTGCCTAACAACAGCACACGGTGTGATTTTCTTGCCACGATAGCAGCGGTGGTTCGGTTGTGGCCACACACACGTATCGGATACATACACGTACATGTACATGGTTTTCGTGAACGGTATGGATTTAGTTTCATGGCCTTTTGAGCAGTGCCTTTAAGTCCAAAGAACAATGCAGACAGGAACACTGTTAAACCACTTTTACACGACTGTACAGGGACCACTGCTGTGGGATTTGTACCACCAGAAATACGAACAAATTAAAACAAAACAAAAGTTAGTACAGTTGTGTATGCTGTTGTCTGTAAGAACAATGGCGGTGGTTTGTTTACTTTTCTAATGGGATTTTAACATGTTGGACTTTTGTCGGACTTTCAGTGGTGTTGTCAAGGCTGTGATTGGTCAATACGTTAGTAGTACAATCCATTGCGGATGGCCTGCACCAGTGTTTCTCTCTAGTACTGAGACACAAATATGCCCAGCACTCATTTTGTACATATCAGAGATATCTTCACCCAATGATGTAGACTCAATAGACCGATCCATTAAGCCCCGCCTACCTTAGCAACTGCCTAGCAACATCGCGGTGTGACTTTCTTGCCATGATCGCTGCAGTGGTTTGGTTGTGGCCACACACACAAATCGGATACACACACATACATGGTTTTCGTGAACGGTATGGATTAATCATTTAGTTTCTTGGCCTTTTGATCAGTGCCTTAGGTCCAAAGAACATGCAGACAGGAACACTGTTAAACCACTTTTATGCAACTGTACAGGGACCACTGCTGTGGGATTTGCACCAACAGAAATATGAAAACAATTAAAACAAAACAAAAGTAAGTACAGTTGTGTGTGCTGTTGTGTGTCAGAACAATGGTGGCGGTTTGTTTACTTTTCTAATGAGATTTTTAACTTGTCGGACATTTGTCGGACTTTCAGTGGTGTTGTCAAGGCTGTGATTGGTCAATACGTTAGTAGGTGGGGCTTAATGGATCGGTCTATTATACAACGTGACAGCGTGATGCGAGATAAAGCCTGCATGCCATGTGTAAATGCGTCCTTGAAATTGCCAATAAAGTACAATTAAAATGGCCTGAAATGGTTATCCTGACTGGCTGGGACTACCGCTGGCAAGATTTGTTTTTTACTGTATGTGAAAGTACATCATTCGTGTTCGGAAGAGTCATTTAATTAGTCCTTAGTTAATAATAAAAAAACATTATCAACAACAAGTGAAACTTTATCGATTTAGATGGCCACATTTGAGCGAAAACGTTTTTGTTTGTAACCAGTGAAAAGAAATATGTATTTCATGATAAAAAACCCCCAGATAATTGGAGTTAATTTACTCTCTCTCTCAAAAAAAAATGTGTATTATACCCAGAAATTGTTTATTTGTAATGAAAAAAAACCTATCTATTCATTCATTTGTATTTATTTATTTTTTGATTTTTTAAAGAACAAGGCAGTTATATGAGCAAGAGAAACAGCTACGTACTCTGCAGATGGAGGCTCTGAAACTTCTTTGGTCTCAGGTATGTGAAAACATCCATAGAATTGATATGAAAGGCTTTAATAACTATAATGATTTTTAATCAATTTGATAACGCAAAGCCAAAGCAATCTTTGTTAGTTTGGGTCAGTGGTATAAACATGATAAAGGTGAACATTTTATTATTAAGCAATAAACTACAAGGGGAAACTGACTGGGTAAATTTTAAGTCTATTTTAGGATGAACAAAGAACAGTTGATTGGAGCTGGATTTGAACCTGCGACCCCCGGCTTAACATACCAACGCTCCACTACCAACTGATCTTTCCAGCCCCTAATGTTGGCGGTCTCCAGATTTTGTATGTCTTTGTTTGGGGGTCGCAGTCAGAAGCCACACAACCTGAAACAATCATGTATAAATCTCTTTTTGGGAGGAGTGGTGGCTCTGAAAAGAGCTGTTGTGGTCTCGAGGTTTTGAACAGTATACTCTGGACTCTCCTGAAGACGGGCAGAATATATTGTCTGAAACGTTGAAACCACAATAGCTCTTTTCAGAGCCACCACTCCTCCTAACAGAGATTTCTACATGGTTGTACCCAAAGATTATAGAGCGCCAGAGGCGCAAGATGGGGAACTGGGCCTTTATTTACTGTTGGAAAGTGAAATTCGCATGGGCGCCATTTCGGCAAGTGAATGCCTGTGTTTCCCATTGATAGCAATTGTCCTTGTCTACACTGGTTCGCACGTATCAGTGTTGTATCAATAGAGTCACTTGCCAAAATGGCGTCCAGTAAGATTTCACATTTCAGCCAGAGTTCCCCATCTTGCACCTACGGCGCTCTATAATCTTTGGTTGTACCCGCAAGTTTACTAGTTATAGTTAGTTCTCATTATCCACACCACTCAAAGCTTCAAACATCACTTACTTTTTCCAATGGTAGAAACGTTCCCATTTCCTTCTCAGGTGAAGACGCTACATGATTGGAAACATGATGTAGAGATCCGTGATGAAGGTTTCCCAGGTAAGAGACAGATGAAGACCGTCGCTACGTCCCCACTGTTCAAGAAAACGAAGGAGGACAATGAAGAGGAGTTTGTGTTCCCTGAGCAGAGTGTTAGACCAACGTCCTCGAGCCCAGAAAACCTTCAGCAGCAGGTAAAGATCACTCCCTAGTAACTTGACTTGACTAGTATTAACCAGTTGGGATGGGATGACGTGAATACACACAAATGTTTCTCCTGCCTGGAAACGGAAGCCGTGTAAAGACGCCATTATGTAATTTTGGACCACCGGATTAAAGGTCGCCCAGTTATTCAACTGCGGATCGTGCACAGACCACACACACACACACTGTCGAACGTGGAAAAAAAGGTCTTGAATATAGTGGCATATTGTGGCCAGTGAAAGGCAGTTTTTGTGTAATTTTCGATTATGAACCTTTGTCCTTTTGTTCCAAGAAGGGGATTATGAGGCATCGAGAGGCTTCCACCATTGTTTATTTATTGTATTTCTGCTCAATGGAGGTAAGTCAGAGTGAGCCAGGAATCGAGCCATGGTTCCGTGTTTAGTTCCACTCCTATGCTGAAGGTAACGGCCGATGTTTCGCAATTCACGGTGCGTGAATTTGACATTTTCTTGGTCGAGAAACAAAACGGGACAATCCAGTAAAGAGAATCTTTGTTCTCTTGGTGTTGTCAAGTCAGGGTTTCTTTGTGCCAGCGGTACCCTCAAAGAAAAAGGATTCCGGCAGTTCTGTTCACAGTATAAGGGGGTTTGAGATGGTAGTTGGCAGCAGACATACCTGGTAAATTTTCTCTGTTGGAATCCAGTTTGGAAAACGTTGCGTCACACATCTGCTGCACGCCCAAATTTTTCCCTGCTTGCGGCTTCAAAGCTGGCATATAAACATTTGTGTGTAATTTTACAAAAAGATTTCATCGTTCAAAGAAACTTTTAATTCTGAGATGATCTTAGTCTTTGAAGACTGTTTGTAAAAAAAGCCATGTCCAATTATTAAACTTTCCTTTTATAAAGCATCAAAGAAAAACTACTTCGATGAATCTCCTACGAGCCTCTGGTAATACGTGGAGCCAGTTGTGGGAAGTTGGCGTGGCTTACAGTGGAATTTTATACGTCACACTTACGAAAAGGATGGACCTTTTGCACATGATGTCACTGCAGTAAGGCGCATCACTGCAGTATGGGACCCCCCATGTAGAGGTCAAAAGGAGGTTGCTCATTGGCCCATCCTGTGTGCCTCAAGTGCCTATCTCTGTGTTTTTTCATTTTCTTCATCTTTGTTTATACCTCTAAGATTGCGGTGAGATGACATCAATTCATAAACATGTCAGGTCCATCGCTTACATTTTCTTGAACAGTTGATTTTACACAGTAAGTCTTCAGCCACGAGTCATCTCGGAAGTCTCCCATTAACTGCTAATTTGCTAATTTCTGAAACTTCTTCTTTCTCATGATAATTACTGGACTGAGTGAAGTGACCTTTTAAAAAATGTTTGCCTACTGTTTGAAGTCATATTTTATAGTGTTTATACTTGTATGTTATTGTGTCTGTAAATTGTGCAATTTTGTATTTGTATTGTCCATCACTGGAATACATGTATATAATGATGTGATAACATTGTCTGTATGTTTTTTTTTCCTGATTATGGTTTATTTGTTTTGCAAGGAGGAAGGAGCTTTTGCGAGGAACTATCAACATCATATTGAATGAAATATTTTATGTTGTTGAGAATGTTTGAAATGATTTTACTGATAGAATGTTTAAATCAGCTTTTAAACATGTGTAGTAATTCTCTTGTCTTTCATCTTAACCACTCTTGACACCAGATGACGTCTTATTAAGCAAGACTTTACCAAACTCAGTAACGGCGGATGTTTTTATGTACGTTTCGGAATGTCCCGTTTTGGTTGGCTCGTTCTTGTCGGTTGACGTATGATTACGCCCAGGGACATTCCGACGCAGGCATGCACTAACCACACTTCATTTCCCCCGTGCAAAGTGCGTTATCATGACCCCAGACCTTAATTTAATGTCTGTTTTGTTGTCATTGTATGAAAACAAGAAAGTTTGCTGTTGCAAACTGCTTACCAACCGAAATGACCGATGGTATAACTGCCTGCATGGTTTTTAATGGCCTCAAGTTTGGACCCTCACAGTCTTTCTACAAGGACAATTGTTATTTTGTTTTAATTTATTCGTTGTGAATCCCTTTAGAGGCTTTTGCATAAAGTGCAGTATTGTACATTTGTGGAATTAAATGTTTCTAATATTATTTGTGATACTATATATGTATTAAGACAAAATCTATAAAATGATTCTGTTGGTCAAAATAGCACAGAATTTAGCACCTTATCTTGAAGACAAAAATTATTTTTCTTATGCATTCTCAGGATAAAGTTATTATGAACTGTATTGCTAAGTACATACATTAGTCTTTGCTTTTAAGTTAAAGGAAAATCCATTATAATCTGATGTTTATGTTCCTCTAGCTAACCTCTCTTTCTTTGCCATAAAATAAACCTAAGTTATTCTTATTTCATTGTTGAAATCCTTCTCTAGGGTATGGGGTATGTTCAGTTTTGGGAATAAAAGAAGCAACAACATTATTATTATGAAGTTTTTTTTCCCCTTGTACTCATACTTACTATTTTATATTCAGGTAAAAAAGTTGCAGGAGTCCATGGATGCCATTGTGAGCCTGATATCATCAGGTGGATTGGACGATGGTCAGCTACCAGACCAGATGCCTCGAGTAGCATCGCCGCTGCGCACACTAACAAGACCACTGGTAGGTAACACTGCCCTCTGTGGGTCAAGACACGTAAGACACTGCGACAACCAACACTTGCTTATTATGTGATGTAGTTCACAAGAAAAGATTGGATTTTAATGTTTTGTAGTCTTTGCAGATCATGTGACTTGGGGCTGGTTACCTATTGCTAACCTTTACCCAAACCACTCGGGTGTTCTTAAACAAACTTCATTTTATAGCAATTGGAGTCGCAAATCGAGTTTCAAATCATGTTTATCGAGTCAATAATTGCATACGTGCTAACTGTCCTGATTTCCGAGTAAAAAAGAACCCCTAAAAACACGGGACGTTTTGATTTTCAGGGGAGGAATATACATATATTTTTAACACAACAAAAACAGCAGGCCGAGTCAGACACATCTGAAATAGAGGGTGCTGTTATATGAGGGCCCTATACATTGCACAAGCCGGCAGTCATGGTCAGATTGCAGCTTGACCTTTGACCCCGCCATTGGACAATCTGCTTACGCCTCTCGCTCCTCTGTTTATCAATAAAAACTTTCCTACTTTTTGACAAGGGCCAAATATCCTACCTGTATGCAGCTGTTGTTTATAGTTGTTCAGTTGTTCAGTTGTTCGATGTTTAATCTTCAGACCCATTCTTTTGACACTGATGAGATGCAGGATGTCTGGCTCTAAACGGATCTGCCAAAACCCTGGAATCAGTTTGGGAAATTGAGCTGTTATTGCCAGTTACAATTAACTTAGAAAATTATTTCATTGTTTCATAATTTGATTGCATCAACATTTCTGATTTTAAATATTCCCTGAAAGTTACTATAATCCTTTTTTCCCTCAATTTTGGTGCGGTTTCTTTCAAAAGACTCTTGAGCAGCCAGGAGAACTTCAGAAATTTCCCCGATCTGGTGTCCCAAGCAAACCTGAGAATGTTAATGTTACTTTGCGCTCCGACACAAGCCTCTCCCTAAATTGGACACCCTCCTCCGTCGATGGACACTCAGTATCCAGTGCCCTCAACTCTATCAGTGGCTACCGGCTGTACATCAGTAAAGAAGATCGCCCTCTTGAGTCCATTGAAGTCCCGACCACCCAAGCAATCCTAGGAGGTCTCTTGCCAGGGCTGTACAGGTCAGTCCTTTGAAAAATAAATTATGACCATATTTGGTAAAAATTGGATTATATTTTACCTCTCCGCTGACGCGAGGGTTTTAAAGTATTACGGTTTGGAATTGCTCATTATCCTTTGTAAGAGTCGTTCATGCAATAAAACATCTACAGTGTGTTGTAATTGGTGAGTAGTGATTAAAAAAAAAAAACATCAATTTGCCTCTCGGAAATACAACCAGCGGAACAATGCTGTATATAGAAACATACGCTCCGCCATTTTTTGGATTCAAAAATTTGGTTCTACAAAATGGCGGACTGTGTTCTGTCATGAAGTTAAACAAAAAACACAAATTTAAGGGATATTTACATGTGTGTGAATCATTATATTCTACTTTTAAAATATCTTTCCAACCGTATTCATTTCATAACAGAGGCTTTTTATAGCCCAAATGCGCCAAATCCGAAGGCAATGTGTCCCTTTAAAATGAAATGTGAAACAATAAAAAGCAAGTTATTTTACACTTTTTCTTTTCAGATTTACTGTATGTGCCTTCACATCAACACGTGAATCACAAGCATCTGACCCTGTAAGTATTGAAATACCTTCAATGAGCAAGTACGTCGATCAAGGCAAGCAGGACGGCATCTTGCACTCGACACAAGGTGGAGATAACAGTCAAGGAGATGCCTCCACTTTAGAAAATGACTTTGCCGCAAAACATTTGGAAAGTAAGGACGTGTTAGATGATGCCTGCCGTAGAAGCCTACCACCTTCGCCAGAGCCCCCACTTGTGCAGACTCAGATGGATAATTCCCAAATTGAGAATGTGGCAGCCTTCACAGTCGCTCGTGAAATGAGTCTGGCGATAGTAGAGCAAGCCATCAAGACGGCTCTTGATACTGTTGGATCAGCAGGTGATGGATCTGTCAGCAATGACCTCCCACCTCGAGATGATCCAACTGGCGATAGCTCCACAGGAGGAGGTAACAGCTCAGGAGGAGGTAGCTCCCCAGGAGGAGGTAGCACCTCAGGAGGAGGTCGGGAAGAAAAAAATGACAATACTCCAGAAGGAGAGGCATCTCAAGGAGGTCCTACCACCAGCTCATCTGGAAATGGTGTCCACTGTACAGCAGTAAGGCATGATGCAACCTTGGTAGACAGTGCATTAATTCAACGACAGAACTTGCTGATTGAGCATTTAATAGACATGAAAGGCATGTCCCAGGATGCTCTCCTTGTGAACTTGCTTAGTGAAATGGCTCAACACTCACCTCATCATGACTTACAGAAAAGTGGAGTTGAAAACTTGTTGTCCTCGCCAACCCACCAGGAAAACATTCAACATAACCCCTCTTTTGAGCAGGATCTCCAAATGGCAAAAAGTAAACAGAGCAGTGTTGCCGTAGGCACCAGTGCCTTGAAGGGTGACCAGTATGTGCCAGGGATCAATACCGAAGTAACCACACAAGAACAGTCAATTGAAGAACTGTCCCCTTTCGCAAGTGCCAGTGACATTCTCTCCATGAAGCGACTTAACGTGTCGCCAGCCAAGGGTCAGGGAAGCAATCTGCCTTCAGGTAGCTTGAAAACACAGCCCGGCAGACCTGCTGCAGATATCCCAGTCCACATGCCGCGAGGAGCTGTAAGAAATCTGATGATTCGGGAGCAGGGCAGCCGCAGCCCCTCTCCAAAGAGGGCCTGCAAAACGATGTCGACAGCCTACGCCAAAAGAGATGGGTCCCACTTATCTCAAGTGCTCAGCAGCCGACAGCTGAAGCCGAGCAAACTTGCCATCAGCTTTTCAGGGCCGTCTGTAGTCAGTGGTATAAACCAAGGGTTCCCTGATAGTGACTTCAACCGGCCCAAGAGTCAAGAGCTTGAGGCGTTGAACTTGGAGATGTCCTCATTGCAATTATCCAAGCATGAAACCACATTGGATAAGAGTAGTTATGATGAAGGCACGGTTGGACTTAATGAGGTGTCGAGGATGAAGGAACCAGATGATATCTCTCCCACTAATGATTACAAAGACACACTTCTTTACTCGCTGCAGTCACCCGCATCAGTCCATCAAACCCAAGGCACTAGCTGCACATCTGGTCAGGAGCCTTCTCCACACGCCATGGCCCAAAACTCCACTCGAGACCCATCTGCTATTGGTTCCTCTCCTCACACTACCTCATCTGACCAGAGCAAAAAGAACTCCGCGAACAAAGAGAGTGCAAAAACAAGCTCTGCTGATAAAACACCCTCATCCACCAAGGCACTTCAGGATAACTCCAGCCCCGAGTCATCTCGGGAATCAGCCAGATCCACTGAGAGAAACCTGCCCACCCTCGGGTCACCTTCTAAGAGCAGACTACCAAGGATGTTCAGTGGCATCCCAGAGTCTAGAGCAAGATCCGCCTCTCCATCCACCAAGACAGTGTCTCCAAAGAAGAAGGCATCACCATTGTTCGTCAGTAATAAGAAGACAGACAAGGTAAGATGATCGGATAGTTTTTTTTTCGCTTGCATCCTAATTTCCACACATAATATATTCGCTATATTATAGCTTTCTATTACCATTTTTTTTATATAACATGAGCAGATTTAGAGTTTTGTAGCTAGGGTGAATTGAGTTCTGGCTAATTTTATCGATGGCGGGTGCAGTAGGTAACAGTAGTATCAACTTCAGATCTCCAAATCAGCATGTAAACGTTCCATGGAACAGACTGCCCCTTCGACCATGCTGTATATGGCTTCAGCGGGCGCGCACTGGCGACAATGCTTAATAAAATTCCGGGAAATAATTATTTACAGAGCATATGCAGATTAGTCTTGTTAGTAGTCTTACGATCTCAAGGCACCTGTAACTAGTTATGTAACGCTGTTGCACAATGCGCTGGTATTTTTCGCCAACAGAGGTGAAAATGGTATTTTTCACCAACAGAGGTGAAAACGCCCGCTGGCGTTCGGTGGTTCTTGTCCGATATTGAAGACGCACAACCCATGAATTATTGGAAATGTGTGTGTGTTGCTCGAATCGTGCTCACTCTCGGATTGTGTACATCGTGATGACAGTGGTCTGCAATTCGAAGCCCTCCCGAGTGAACTTTTTTAATGGTCATCTGAACCATAAATATTTGTGTTTCTCACATATTTCAGTGATGTTTTGAATAATTTTACACACATTTTTGTGCCGGTCAGGGTTCATTAATATGCTCCGGGACCCAGTCGCCCAAAGCTGGTTGCTGGTTTGGCCCGACCAGCATAGCTACAACCCTGATTGTATAGTATCCAGTGATTGAACTGAATATGATTACTGTGTACTTGACATGAATGGGATTGCAACCGGCTGTTTGTCTATTTTAGTACGTTATGGAGACCAAAGGCAATAGGCAACAAAAGGCCTTTCTAAAAAAAAGACTAATGCTTCACAAGGAAATTTGTGTCAAGTCGTTGGTAGGAGTTTAAGTAAAGGGAAGAAGGAAAAAGGAAAGAGCAATCAAAGTCTAAGGGGGATGCATCTTGTTGAGAGTTGACACACGCCAACTTGGGGAGCTCCTTGTAAACCCTTATAAGGTGCTACATAAATGGGTCTCGTAATTCAAAAACTTCAAGAACATGTCGTAAAAATACCAATAATAAGCGCCTTGAGTACCTATATTGCGCTATATAAGATCCCGGTATTATTATTATTATTATTTTACACAATGGAACAATGCTACCCAACAGGGTTTGTTGTGATCCAGAGGTACCCCACAGAGGAATTCTTCAGGAAAGGGAATAGCAGAACAACAATGGCTGCGGGTCCCCGTAACTGCCATATGTAAGGGTGTGTGTGTTTGTGTAAGTAATATGTGTGCTGGAAGAGCTAGACTGGAATAAGACCGTTGTCATTAACAGCAAAAACTCTAGACCGGTTCCCGGTTCCCGGTCCCTACATCGTTCTCTTCTGTATGTATATAGGGACCGGTAGGTACTACCGATATGGCGCTTTTTGATAGGCCCTCCATTGCGCGGGCGCAGTAATAATTTCCTAGTTTTAGAGACATGACGTTGGCTATGCTCGTGACGTGTGCATGTTGTTGTTTGACACTAGCACACGTGTGCGTCGTAACCCATCACCCGAACATAAGTGAACCAACCTTCAACATCAAAATTCAAGCTAACTTTAGAAGAACATCTTATTCTGGCGTAATTTCTAACTCCATGGGGGTCTGCACGATGGGAGATTCTGTGTCCATCACGTTTTGTGTAAGGCTGCATTGTATTATGGGATTACAGAGACAATATGCTAATTCTAATTAGCATCTAATACCTGGCAGAAATCTGCCAGGTGTATGCTAATTAGAACCAGTCTACAAAAACTCCTCCTTGAGGAAAATCTTAAACTTAAGGAGATCTTTTTGGAGGGTTGGCAAAGTAGGCAATGTCAGGTTGTGGGCAAAGATGTTAAGTATTTCCCTGGAAAGATTTTCCAGCACTGACTCATACATGATTTCATGATGGTGTTGATGGCATCTCGGAGAAGAGGAAGCCCAATAGTCGTATCGAATAACACAAGGATTGGCATTTAGCGGGTATCTCTAACATCAGTTGTCTATCTACACGTAACATCAAAAGGCTTGGCCTGATCGGAAGAAAACGGGTTAAGTTTGATTGCAACCTAGATTGATAAGTGAATTCTGGCGACTGACGGAGAAAGATGACATGACCAGGTGGATTGTGACCCAATTAAAACAGTATCTCAGTAGAGGGCCACAGGCATAACTCATGACAGATACGCACCATCTCTGCTGCCGATGTGAAAATCAATTATAGTTAAACACCTTGGATTAATTTTGTTGTGCCGATGATTGCACAAATCTGTTCGAGCACAGAACAATTTTGTTTAGCAGATTCAGGTAACCATCTGAAAAAGTTCAAATCAATCCCTGGGCCAAGTTTCTTGGCCCTGCATGCTGTAAGCGAAGAAATCGGCGCATACGTAAGCGAGCAATGTTGCTTGTTCGTGTGCCTACTTCATGCTACTAAATGCTAAGCATTCTTTGCTAGTACATAAGTTTGCCGCTTACCCTGTAAGCGGAGAATGGTTACGGTGAGAGGAGCCCTGAAATTGGGCCCTGCTCATCAGACAGTTATCCAGGGACCTTTGCTGATTTAATTTCAACGCAAGTCAAAGTATTTTAAGGCTGTATATTGTGCTTTTGACAACTCTGACAGTTTGTCCTGGAGTCATGTGTGCAAACCTGCTTAATGTTAAGCAGAGAGTTTGGCTTTCATTCAATTGCAGAGCAAGGCCACGGACCAGTTAATGTCATATTGTCAATTGTTTCTGACTGGCACTCTGCACAACTGAACTTAAATCATTGATTTGTTAAGCAATACTTTCTGCTGAAGGTCTATGAAAGTTTTGTCCTAAAAAATAAATAAAACAAATGCTTCGTAAAGAAAAATAATAATATCAAGCACTAAACCACAAAGGAAACTGACTGGGTAAATTTGATTCAATTTGTGGGTGAACAAAGACAAATTAGGGGTTTGCCCTTAACTTCATCAGTGACTAGCCAATGGGACAAGTTATTTTGAGTATCCCCTGTTTTTTCGGCAGTCCATATTTCATGTTATAGGGATGCTACTAAACCACTGAACTAGCCAGCCGGCCATTTGGAGAGAATTTCAACTGGTCCAGCTGTTTTTACTAGCATTTTGCCATAGGACCACTGTTAAGGGGAGAAGATTGGAATAGAACCTAACACCTCCGGATTAACGTGCCGGTGCGCTACGAAGTGAGCTATCTACCCAATATCTTTGTTCAGGTTGGTTGGGGGGGGGGGGGGAGGGGTTGCCATTTTGAAGCTTCTGACTGGCACCTCCCCAAAGATATTGTCAAGATAGGATGACTGCCATCTTAGCACTACATGTAGATGGCTCAGTTGGTAGAGCGCCGGCATGTTCACCCAAAATTTGTAAATAATAACAATAACACAAACAAGAACAACAGAGAATCCTAAAATGATAACCCTCTCGGACTCCGTTCTTCCCTTCACCCATACAACGTAAGATTTTATTTTGTACAATTTCCTTCACAGTGGCAATCAAGTCACCAACACAACCTCAACTTTTTTCATTGTGAGACGCTTTACATATAATGTTATATAATATAACGAACAATAACGTTAAGCAGCCAAAAATAAAACTACATACAGACACTGTACAATCAATTTCCTATGGCTGCCATTAAGTTACTTTACAATGTTTAAAAATTATTGTACATCCAAAATATATATATTTTTTTTGTCTGTTCATTGTCGTTATATAATAATATATACTAGTCACAATTAATCTACTTACTACAATATACTGCCTCTGTCTTACTCTAAGGTACATATATACGTATAATAACTATGAGGTTAGCAAAAAAATGACTGTAGGGACAAAATATTGGCCGTGAAAAATTGTTGATTTAAAGGCAAAGTATACCTTCGGTTTTTTGAACCGTACATTCGCCTTAATGCTATATAATTGTAGATATATGCCATAAAACTAACCTGTGAAAATTTCATTTCAAAAGGTCGCAGCGTTTTTGAGATATCACCGAAAAGCTCGAGCGGTTGTGTTCACGCAAAAGAAGTATCGTCATTGGAATACACATTCTGAGAAGCGTTATGGCCATAACGCTTCTCAGATTCAAATTTTTGGGGGATAAAAAGTGATGTATTTTTCCATAACTGCAGTACTTCGAAGTGAAACGTTTCTCAAAATGCATTATACTATGCAAAGCTGCTGTACTTCTTACCAAGTGAGTTATTATTGCCATACATTTTCAGAGTCATTACCAAACGTATACATACAAACGTATACATACCCAAGGCCAGTGTGCTCCAATCTTACAGAATATTTGCTTCGTAATTTTATTATTATTTTTTTTTATTTGATTTTATCCCCCATTGTACATGTACAAAGTGCACTGAATGTTTTTTCACACTTTACAAAATGCACAGTGTAACATGGATATCACACAACATTTAATCTAAAACCAATTTACAGATTCATGACTTTGGATGGACAGATGGAATTGCAATCGCCTTTTTGCACTACATCGTAATCAATTGGGCCTTTCCGTTTTCAACTTTTTCATAAAATTGATATTAAGTTCTTGTGTTGTTGCGTGGCAGAACCATGTTCAACTCTGATTCGACTAAGGTTTGATATATACTTGAGATGAGTTCTTTGTGACAAAGAAAATGTGTGATTTTAATGCACAGAGGTAGGGGAGGCAAATGCCTCAATTCCCCTGCTCATTGCCTTGGTGCCCCTTGAAATGTTCCCGAGTACAAATAAGTTACGCTTCCTTCATGGAGACGCCCTTTACTAAGAAACCGCCTTTGCCTTACAAGACTGAAGTATCAGGCGTGCTGTTTCTGCGTCATTAATTGGATTGCAACTTCTTTGGTTGGTACAGAACTTCATAAATGGTCAACTAAAAGTACATGTACATTTTTAGGACAGTGTGCACGTACTATGTACAGCTATTAAGAGTTATGACGTGAGTGGTTCAGTTGTGGTTAATGATTTGTAAAATCCTTGGATTCATGCAAAAAAAATCATTAATGGCCTCACGTTTCGATCCTAGCAGAGACTTTCTAAAAGGCTAAAATGACAACACAACACACACATACAAGTATACTGGAGTAACAGAAGCAGTCAAGTGGAAAGAAATGAAAAGAGAGAGGCAGAAAGCAGTCAGAAGATGCAAGAGATGAACAATGAAGAGGGAGACAAAAAGGAGGGGACGGTCGAGAGAAGAGTCTAGTTTAAAAAAAACATTTTTCTTAATTCCTTTGATCATCGTTCTTCACTTTTAACAAGTTTCAGAAACTTCAATATACTTTTTGGGGAGTTGAATGTTTTACCGTGATGCAAGATGTAAGATCGATTTCAAGTAATTTGACTGCTTTTTATTCCCTGACCTCACTGTGAATTGTTTCCCTTCTCCTTGTCATGAACTAAATCACTCACTCTCTGCTCTGGATGTACATGTACAAGAAAAGAATGGACTGCACAGGCACTTAAAAAGCTCACCTTCACCTCCCCCCTCTGGCCCCAACCCTCCACCCCACACATTATAGCCAAACACACAAATTATATCGTACATGGGTATAGTCTACATAAAAGTATATGAAAAAATAGAATTAGCCGTTGCAAACTGCTTAACAACCACAAGGACCTTTGGTATAAATGCAGACAATAGACCTTTATCATGGAGCGGTCATCTCAATTTTCTCCCATTCAAATCAATGTAACCAAACCGAGGCTGGAAGGAGAAATAATCTGGTTCCTTTTTGTACAATGAGTAGTAGCATTCATTACTATTATTGGATACGAGGAACATGACCAAGATGGTGGTAGCATGATAAAGGTCTACTGTTAACGGCCTCACATTTCAACCCGAGCAGAGTCTTTCTTAAAGGCAACTTTGAGAAAGACTCTGCTACGTTCGAAACGTGAGGCCATTAACAAATTTTGCATAAATATACATGAAAAGAAATTTTATTATCTGAAAATTGAATTTTTATAAACGACATTCAATGGCCAATTTTCATGGGAACTGTTTCCATCTGACATTGTCTGAAATACTGCAAAACTGTCGCTTAATTGTTATCCAAAAACTCATGTGAGTTTGCTTAGCTCAAACCATCCACGACCCCTTCAAAATCCAACTGCATGTTTTGTTTGACTGTAACCTGGTCAGCGCAGAATTCCACGCTAAGCAACGGCATGAAATTGGGCCCTGATTGCACGGGTTGTCCCCAAATGAGTGTTTTCCCTTCCATAAAACTGAACATGTCTTCATCGTCTGCTATTCATCCTGCTGTTTGCCCTGTTGGATGTGTAATAAAAACAACTACATACATTTGCATTATTTTATCCATGTCAAAGCACAAACCATTATTATCAGAAACATGACCACTTCATATTTTTTTTGTTTTCGCCCATGACCACTTAATTTTACATTTTAAGAGGTTATCATAAACCATTATCATCAGAAACATGACCACTTCTTTATTGTTTGTGTTTACGCCCATGAACACCTAACTTTACATTTCAAGAGATTTTTAAGATGTACTAATTGGAAGCTTATATTAAAGATGCTAGGTCCGATTTTTGGCAGATTTGAGCAAAAAGTTTTGCTTTAAATGTTAAATGCCTGTTTATATAGATATTCAAGAAAGTTTGAAGCTTTCATATTAATGTATCGCACACACAAAAATGCCAGTGATTAGTGGTAGTTAATTAAAAACGGCATCCTGACACAGGTCTGATTGCTCTTGAAAGGGCAAGGGAACCAAGGCATTTTCTCCATGGTAAAAAGGGCACCTCTATGAGGAAGTTGTAAATTTCATTCAGAACATTTCAAGGGCACCGAGGCAAAAGACCAGGGGCAACGGAGGCAATTGCCTCAGTTGCCCCCGTCAAGTTTCAGGCCTCCTGACATCTCTCGTCCATCAGCCATGTACAAACAATTTTGCATGTTACATGTTTTTCATTTTTCAAACAGCATCATCTGTCCAAAATTCGCGGAAAACAAATCTTAAAAACGTTTTTTTTTTTTGGGGGGGGCCGAAAATCAGCCCATCAACTTTAAAGAATTGAATGACCTCTTCAGTCAAAATACCCATGATGCACCCCACCTTTAACCAAGATTGAACGAACTATTTTTTTTTAATGCTATCAGCCTTATTGGAACCCCCTTTGACGTAACTTAAAACATTCTCACTCATCAATTGCAATTTCATGTACCTAAATTGCTGTGGACCATCTACATTGATGCTATTGAATGCTCAGGGAAAGACACTAGATTAATAGCTCGCTTCATCCTGAATCAATCCGAGGAATAGCTCTAGATTGATCTAACGTTGATCATGTTCGAACCTTCGGATGAAATCATCCCGGGTTATTAGCCTGCTTGGTGTCGCATTGTTGTCTATAAACCTAAGCTGACTAGCGAGGGAATTGTAGCATTATTTCAGCCGTGCCCCACCGATGTTTAAGAAGAGGGTGCACCTACAGTTGTAATTAATTTTTGGCTATTTCGAAGGATGGATTACCATGGGGTTTTAGAAGACTACATTGCCGTCTTCAAGAAAATTATTGTAAATCAAATCTTTAAAATTGTCGTCAGAAAGCTTGGACATGTTTGGGGGAAACCAGCTCATGCCCACATTTTTGTATAGTTTTTTTTTTAATGTTATTACAAACGCTTCTGTTTTGCCCTGCTAGACAATTTAAATGAAATTGGTTTTTAAAACAATCCGAAAATATTTTCAGGCCTGATATTTTACAACGGCAACTCGAGGCAGTCGCCTCCATGCCCCTGGTCATTTTCCTTGGTGCCCCTTGAAATGCTCCAGAAGAAATTGACATTTCCCTTAAAGAGGTGCTCGTTAATAAGGACTGACCACCTCGCCCTTACAACAACAAAATATCAGACCTGCATTTCAAATGTTAAAAACTGCTCAGAAAGTTTTGAACTCCTAGCAGTTTTACAGGGATAATTTTAGGAACATTCTAGAGAGAGTTCTTAAAATACAAACATAATAATTGTTTCAATGCCTGTGGTTTATCCACACTATTTCTATGGTTTGCCCCCCCCCCCCCCAATCCACCCCAAAGGGCGCCCTCTTGCAGTAAAAAAAAAAAGGCCTATTTCCTTGACGTTGACAGATGGTCAGACGGAAATATATTTTTCTGGAGGATTGATTTTGATTCATGTATGACCTTGAGAATTAGTGAGCTTTCAGATTGAAACTTATTTTATTTCCGTGATGAATTATTATCAACCCTCTACTTTGGCTTTCAGTCTGCTTCGGGTATGAGGTCTTGAGGAATTGTATGCTGATTACCAGAAGTTCTAAGACTCTTGAAATGAAATGAATGATGCTCCGTGATTGTAATTAGTTGAACATTAAAACCTGTTTAAAAGTATCAGCACATTGATTCTCATGCGTGCACATCCACATGACAAAAAAAACAACAACATTATTTGAATGCACGTGTGTAGCGTTTATTTTTCTTCTTTTTGTTGTTGTATTTGATCATTTTTTTGTTGTAACTCTTGCTAATCACAGTTCCTTTGTCTTTAAAAACGGTACACATCAACCGATGTTGAGGTGTCCAACCTTGTGACCTGGGTTAGCCCACATTATCCAAAGCCTAAAAAGCAAAAATGAATTTTAATATTTCCGCAATGCCCTGTCTAACTGTACAGGTGCATGAGTGCGCATACAATTATTTACTTGTGTTTTAGTTTTTGTTCGTGATCCATATCAAAATCGATTAAATGCTTTAGGACGTGTTCCACCCCCCTCCCCTCTTCTTCCCCCACAGTGTGAAGTCTGACTCATTTCCCAGCCTTGAATGTGATATGAAAGTCAAATGAAATCCACACGTTAATTGAGTCAAGGTTGTGTTCAGAAGGTTATAAGGGAGGGTGCATCATTGGTTTGAGGAAGAGAAACTGTTAAATACTTTGAAGAAAACTTAAAACTGACTTTTACCCAAATTGAATTGATTACTCAAGTTTTGTTTGTTTGTTTGTTTGTTGTTGTATTTTAAGCGGTGAATTGCAGTTACATGGGAAAAAACTGCATTGTTTTTTGGAAAAGTAAAATTTATGTCCAACCTCTAGTTTTCAATAAGGACTCCATACCGTACAACCAACCTGTCATGTTTCAGTTTAAAAAAAAAAATAAATAAATAAATAAATAAAAATAGTTTTGTCTTAGTTCGATTGTGGATATCAACATGAGCAATGGTGGTGTGTTTGACTGCATTTCAGATACATATAGGTTTTTTTTCCTATGTATGTGTTACTGGTGTAAATTTCCAGATTGCAATTGTTTTAAGAAGGATAGAAGGGAGGGTGCATCATTGGTTTGGGGAAGAGAAACATTTAATAAACACTTTGAAGAAAACTTCAAACTTAGTTTTACCCAATTTGAAATGGTCACTCAATTTTTTTCTCTATTTTTTCTTTCTGGCAGCTAATGATGTTAAGCTGCCAAAGGAAATATTTTTATTTATTTATATTTTTTTTTTAGGGGGGGGAAGAGTAAATTAATTTTCATCCACTTGTTTGCAATAATCACGCCATACAATCAACGTGTCATGTTTTAGTGGGGAAAAATACAAAAAAGTTCGATTGCGGCAATAAAAATGAGCAACGGTGATTTGTTCAAGATCTTCAAATGCTACTTTCTCAACTTTGGCGGCGTTTCAGATAGATATATTTCTTGGGAGGAGTGGTACTGGTATAAACTTCCAGATTACAGTCGTTTCTTGATAATTACTTTGCTTTAAAGACTAATAAAGGGATGGTACAAAATGTAAATAATTGGTTTCTGGAAGATGGACAGTGCAGTCAAACATGCCTAAAGGTAATAAAGCTAAGTTTTACCCACATTGAAATAGGTACAGATTTCTCGGAAACAGTGAATTGTTTACAGTTAAATTTGTAACTCTAAAAACACTGGTTTAATTTTTGTCGAGTTAAAATAGCATTTTTTTCCTCTCCAGTGGGGAGAAAATATGACCATATTTAAATGCAATTTTTTGTTGTTGACACAATGGATGTATTTATAGATGGAAAAAGCTCTCAGAATATTTGTTACTGGTATATCAGGGTCCAGCTTCATAGTGCTGCTCAAGCAGCAAACAGATGCTCAACACTTTTCTGCTAAGCCAAAATGAGCAGGATACCAGTCACATACAGGAGAGAGGGTACATGTTACATGGTATTCTGGGCTGGCAACCTTATTCTCGTTAACATAATATTGTTGTGCTTAACTACTTTTTGGTGCTTAAGCGGCTCTATGGAATTGGGACCAGGTTAATATCCTGTACTCTCTAAATGTAAGAGAGTGAAAATTTCACTCCCTCGCCGAGTGGTGTCCAGTTTGGCTCTTTTGAGAGTGAAACTCACTGTGCATCACCCTTTTGGAGTGAAATTGGAGTAAACCTCACTCTGATTCAAGTTGAAAATACCCGTCGTTCACTTATAAAATGTTGTCTGCCATGGCTTTTTGCAAGAGTGGTATGGCAGACAAAATTTCACTCTCTCGCCCGAGTGGTGTCAGTTTGGCTCTTCTTCTGAGAGTGAAACTCACTGTGCATCACCCTTTTTGAGTGAAATTGGAGTGAACTTCACTCTTATTCAAGTTGAAAATACCTATCTTTCACTTATAAAATGGGCTGTCCACCATATGGCTCTTTGCAAGAGTGGTATGGTGGATAAAACAAGTGGTTTTGAAGAGGGGTATGGTGGACAAAACAAGTGGTTTTCAAGAGTGCTACGGCGGACAAAGCTTGTGGTTTTTCACTCTTTTACATTTTATAGAGAGTAAACTTTGGGATTACAAATCCATGGCTCCAACTGTTTGAATACAGGTGACACTTGTACATTATTTTAAGATACTAAAATCATAATCATATCATGAACGTACTGTGCTCATCATAATGCCAGAACTATCCAGCCTACATGTATTCCTGTTTGACTTTGAAGGAAGTTCCTTGGTAATTCAGGATATATTTACCCATCCCTACAGGGGCCAAACAGGGTTTTCAGTTCCGTCGCTACTGTAGCAACTTTTTTATCCAGGGCAGATTCTTCCAGGTTACAGTGTGACAGAACTCAATTAAAGGGCACTGGTTACCACAGATCTCGGCATTTACGGAGCCCCGTGAAGCACAATATTCTACAAGTCATAAGGGACCATTCAGAATAACCAATGTTTACAAATTTTGAATTTTTGATTTTTGATTTTTTTTTTTTCATTCATGTGCTGTAGAAGACTCATATTATTATTCAAGAATGAAATTCCTTTTTCGAAGAACAAGGTTCATGTATTATCCTGCCATCTTGAATAAACAAGACCTGAAATCAGGGATGCTAGTTTTCAGGCAATAGCCTGAATTCAGGCTTTTCCCTTGCAAAATTCTAGACTGAGTTCAGGAATTTTCAGGGATAATGAGGGGGTCTATGCACGACTTTCGGGCCCTGGACAAAAACCTGACTGGCATCCCTGTGAAGTTTCATGACAGGAAACTTTTGTCTATTGCACATCATACTGTAGTTACTGGTTAGTACGTAAACCTCTACATGTACATCCATTGAGATAATTATGGACTTTCATTGTGTATGTTGTATCTGTACATGCACCAAACCAGGTCGTGTGGGTTGGTCAGTCTGTTTGAACAATTACTAAATAAATAATCAAATAACTAATACATAGACATTAGGGCAATACCATTAACATTTACATGTAGCTGATTCACTCTGACATAATATTGATTGACTTTCAAACCACTCAGTTGAGGCAGTCACTGAAGTTTGCCATGTTCATATTTGTTTTTCCAATAATCCATCGCTGATCATCGGTTCCATGTGGTCTGATGAATCCACTGAGCTGATTTATTCCCCAAGTACAGAACGATAACATTTAATAATTGAACACAATGTACATGTACATGACCAAGTGGACATTTGAAAATTTACTGATAAGGGAGTGCTCAAAAGTTGGGCACATTCTAGGCGCGAAGGAACATTCCAGCTGGCGTACACCTGCAGTCCAGTAGACCGCCAGAACACTCTGCTGGACTGTGACTATGTGCTTGAACTACAGGAACAATCCTACACAGAGAATATTACGCGTTGGCATTTTAAATCCAACGGAATGCTCTGGCAGTCCCACAGACCAGTCCGTTTACTGACTGCTGGAACACTTAAACCGATCCAATTAGAACGTTCCTACCCTTCTGAATTTTGAGACGCACCATGAAGCATCCTTCATGAATAAAAAGAGGAACAACTTTGTCCGAATAAATGTAAAGTTTTGTAATCCGTATAATTATACATTGCATCTGGAGCTTTTTTTTTCTAGAGTTTTAAAAACACAAGCAAAACTGAGGTACTTATGGCTGTAGCTTTTAATACAATCAGTGGATTTGTTTAAACGAGTTGTGAATTCGGTTGTAATCTTTAAGATATTTACACAATAAATAATTAAAAGTAATGTACAGGTAGGTCACATTGTTTGAGATGATTTTTTTTTGTACAAGCAGACCCGATACTTCATAATTTGGACATGTATGCAGCGCTGGTATCCGCCAATTTTGATGCTCATGTGACATAAATATTTTTACATGGTCAGTGGGCTATTTGTTTAATTCCTCGGACCATCTCAGCTCCCAAGGGAGTCTACACCCTGTGCTGCCAAGTCTGTAGTGCACCAAGCTAAATCAATCATAAGAAACGGCTCTGCCCCTCGTAGGTACCCATTTACGCCAGGGTGAAAAGAAGCAGTTATAGAGGTGTCTTGCTCAAGGACACAAGTGTCATGTACCGGGATTCAAACCCACACCCTGATGACTTAGCCACCAAAACTTGAGTCCGATGCACTACTACACTGCTCAGCCCTGACAGGCCCATACTTCATGGAGGTTAAAGACAGGCCTTGATCTTAACCGAGGCCACCGAGGCCATTGGCCTCATGCCCTGTGGAGTTGGCCAGCATGCCCTTCAGAAAAATTGCACTGTCACTACCAACTTGGCCAGCATGCCCTTTTACAATTTCTCTCAGCAAAGGCCTGCCCCCAGTTTTCTTAAGATCAAGGCCTGAAAAGAGATAAATGCCTCAATGCCCCTGGCCATCATCTTGGTACTGCTTTGAACTACTCCTGTATACAATTTCCCTCGTACCCTTTTCAACCACAAAGTATCAGCCCTGTGAATGTACTGGGCTAACAGTTAAAACAATGACAAAAAGTCCACCAGATTACCAGAAGCGCTTTAATGCCCCAGCTCAACATTGGTAAAACTGACTGTGTAAATGCTTCCGTTTTCCGCACAAATCAAGATATTTGTAATAAAACCGACCAACATGTCAGCTCATTTTGGAAAATGGTAAAAATGCATTCAGCATTTTTGTACGCATTCCTGTAGGCAGAGTTTTTGTTTCACTGAAACGAAAACTACTTTTGAATCTTATTTCATTATTATTTAAAAACAATAACACTTCAGGCAGAAATGTTTCAAAGAAAGTTTTTTACCATCAATATCTATACACCATGCAAGGTATATGTAATCTCTGAACATTTGTTTTTCTTCTTACCAATGTTGAGCTGGGGCTTTAAGAGATCCAACTAGAGGTTGTCAAGTTGGACATTCTGTTTGAAAAATGATTATACCAAAACACAAACCACTTTTAAACAGTACAAACTACTAGAATGAAATTGTTTGGATTGTCATGTAGTGATGTTGACTTCTTGAAAGTGTAATGGATCCAAACAGGGCTACACTTTTCATGCCTGGGAGAACGTATTTTTGCCAGGGGATGCTGGGTGCTGGGCTGCATGACCACCTGCTTGTGCCAATGTCACGAAACCTAGACATGTAACGGCGCGGCACCAATATAGCGGGATTTTAACATGTTTATTAACTTATTTTTTATTTCTGTGTTCAGTTTCATTTTTACAGAATATTTTTATTAGGTGAGAATTATTCTAATGATAGAATGTGCATTTATATGTTTGACAAATTGTGGTAGTTTAAGTTAGATTCCAGCACCCCTATCCAAAAAGCTGCACCACCACCCCCCCCCCCCCCCTCCCGTCCCAAGTGAGTTATATCCATTATACATACACTGGCATCTTTTAGCTGTAGTGTTTGAATAAGTTACAAGTAGATTGTGATCATTCTCACCTACATGTTCTGACCCCTTGCACCAACCTCACACAAATTATGGTAAGCTTGTACCAGCTGCTTGACCTAAAATGCGAACTGTTCGGGGACATTGACTCCCAAAATGGCGCAACCAAGATTATTGTGTCGATGACGTCTGGTGAATTGGGTTAACAGAGGAGTACATGTATGCGGAGGTGTTTGTTCTATTTATTTGTTTATTGTTGTTTTTGTTTTTTTATCCACTGAGGAATGTTCAAAAGTACACGATCGCATAACAAATAGATGTCTTGGTAGCCATGACCAGTTGCTATAGACCTTTATCATGGTGCGGCCATCTTGATTAACTCCCATTCAAACCAATGTAACCGAACGGAGGCTGGAAGGGCAAATAGTCTGGTTCCTTTTTGTACAATGAATGTTAGCATCTATTACTGTTATTGGATACAGGGAAGATGACCAAGATGGTGGCAGTATGATAAAGGTCTATTGTAATACAATGTACATGTACATGTTATACAACTTAGAGCTGGTTACTTCAAGCCCCAACTCAACTTTGGTGAACTGACTGTAAATGCTTACATTCTTTGCACCAAGATACATGTAATAAAACAAACCTGTGAAAATGTCAGCTCATTTCGTTGTTTCATTTGCGAGAAAACGGTAAAAATGAATTCAGCAGTTTTGTAGGCATTCCTGTAGGCAGAGCTTTCGTCTCACTGAGACGACAACTAATTTTGAATCTTATTTAATTTATTATTTATAAACGATAACACTTCAGGCAGAAACATTTCAAGGAAAGTTTTCTACCAACATGATATTTATACCATGTAAGGTATATACGTAAATCTGTGAACATTTATGTTTTTCTTTATACCAATGAAGAGCTTTGGCTTTAAGCCTGGCTGTTGAAGAGTGTACATGTATGCGTCAGAGGTTCACAAATACATTTATGACTTTCTCCAATAATTTGTGAAATAACAACATCTAACCACTCCTTCACTTTAAAGTCGGTGGATTTGGGCATTTGACAGTTTATTTCATGACTTGGTAAAAGTAGGTTGCTTGAATGCATGAATGATAGCATCGTGAGGAGCTGTGTAGAAGTCAGTTTAGAGTAGTTTTTAAGTGAACAGGTGGAAAAATATGGGATAGATTTGGGAAAACCATGAAAAAGTAATGCGTTTGGGTATCGACACTTCAGACACACGTAGAGTAATAATTTATTTAGGTATAGAATGAAGCTTACCGTATAACTGAAGCAGAGTTCAGATCACGATACCCTGACAAATTTGAAGGGACATTTTGCGATAGAGTCTTAATCGTGTACTTGGGCTTGGTACCACTGACTTACCGCATCGTAATCTATTGTGATAACTCCCCCTTGTCAACTTGTAAAAATTGTCTGAAAGAAATATTTCGACCTTGTGAATATTGACTTAACTTAACTTGTAAAAATTGCCTGAAAGAAATATTTCGACCTTGTGAATATTGATATGCAAGTATAAATTGTAGTCTACCCAACTGTCACTGGCCCGATGTTTCAACCCTAGCAGAGTCTTTTTCAGAGGTATAATAATACCTTGTATATGTGCATTTCCTTTGCAAGCACTGTCCAAAAACCTACAATCGTGTCTTTTGTTGAGTGTTTCCATTTATTTGTTCTTGTTGCTGCTGTTATTTTGATTTGATTATTGTATTTTCTTGAAGGACATTTTTCAAGTTACTATTGAGTAATAATGTACATTAAGACTCTATCTTCCAAAATGTAGGCTTGATACTTCACGGAGGCAACGAAGGCAAATGCCTCCATGCCCTTGGTTGTTGGTGCCTTGGTGCCCTTTGAAATATTCCAGTAGAAATTGACATTTCCCTCACAGAGGTGCCCTGTACTAAAAGCAGTATCCGCCTTGCCCTTAAAAGAATCGATTATCAGGCCCGAAAACATGATTGAACTATGACACAGTCAACGGCAAGGTTTTAGCTTGACACTATGACCCCGGCGTCGTTGATAACTCGGGTTCTACATTGGTGTTTAAGTCCACGTTAAACATACTCATGCAGCATTCCACCTTGATCTTGGCCGTCTGGATTGGCTGGCTCGGGTCCACAACGGGTATGATAACTGCGTTGACGAAACGCTCTCTTATCTCGCACGTTACTCCCTTGATGATGGGGGAGTCTTCGTATAGACATCTTTCTTGTAAGAACCACTGCTCCAGATTGACCTCGGGGAACTGCGGGGAGGATTAGAAGGCAGAATTTAGAAGAAGGTTGAAAGGTGAAGAAGTGGAATTCTTTTGTTTTTGTTTTAAATGCAAGTTTGCCCATCGCAAAGCTCAAGGGCCACTTGAGGTGTGGGCTACAGAAGAGATAAAAACCTGCCCCAATGGGAAGAAACAAGACATGCTGGGATACTCTCTTAAATAGTTAAATTGAAAATCACTCCTATTAGATTGAAATCACTCTTTTCGATTGAGGCCAGGGACAAATCTTTTGCAGTTTGTCCCTAGTTTCAATCGAATAGAGTAAATTTCAATCAACAATTTTAAGAGAGTATAAACACAAGTCTCTTCACAGCACAGCTAAGAACAGGGAGGGGCAAATGAATCTGTTTTGAGACAAACATAACTGCCTCTTCCCCTGTTTGAAGCAGTTATAGTTAAGTGTCTTGCTCAAGGACACGAGTGTCATGACCAGGATTGGAACCCACATTCTGATGACTTAGCCACCAGAACTTGAGTCCAATGTACTTAACTGCTCAGCCAGGACACGTAAAAATGCAAGCTAGATTTGGCAGCACCATGTCAGGCCCAGGATTTATCAAGATTTTTCCTGATCGCAGGTTTTTTGTTATTATTATTTTTTTTTCATAGATCTTCCTGTGCTTTCAAAATATCTTTACATATTTCAAAGCATTTAATTGTAGTGATGTGGAGAGTCTATAAATCATTACTGTAACGGATGTGCAATGAGTTTTTTATCTTGACCAAGAGAAGACCTTAAACACTTTTCAGGATTGTTCATTTTTGGTCAGGCATACCTCCGCTTTGCACAATGGTGACTCTAAAAAAACAAGGACGTAACGACAAATTCCTGATAAGCAAATCATGTGAAATTTTTGTGTTTCAAGAAAACTGGGTGGGAAAGTTTGATCAATTTTCCTCCATTAAAAAAGTTATCGTAGGAAGGTTAAATTCTGTGTGGGAATGTGAAAACATGTCTTTGGGTTAATTCTAGCAACAAAAATTGTAACAAATAATGCCATATTTTTTCATGTCAGGGGCCATTTTATTGTTTACGTGCTTTTAATACTGGGATAAAATACTTTGTGTGGCTGGTAAAAGGGCGTAAGGCCTTACGCCCTTTTACTGGGCACACAACGGACTCTTCTAAACGGACTCTTCACCAAACTCTCTCAGTTTGTTTGCACCACTCCAAACGTTGTACCTTTTGAGTATTTGGTAATGGTTTGAATGACGAGGGCCCAATTTCGTGGCGCTGCTAACTACAGAATTCTGTGCTTATGGGCCCTGTATGGTGCAGGATTTGATGGGCTGTAAGCACGGAATTTCGTGGTAAGCAGAGCCATGAAATTGGGCCAAGCTGTGATCCTTGTCACTGTTCGGAACTCCACTTGTAGATACCTGGCCAAATTTGTTAATGTTTGTCTAGATATGAGGAGTCACTGGGTTTTTTTCCTGGATAATGTCATGTCACATAACAACCCTAAATGACATGGTTGTAAATTAAAGACAGACTGCAAGACTTCCCCCATCTGTGCAGATTATACCATGACCTTAAATGATGTGCAGTCCCAGTTTCCTTTTTTTCTTTCTTTAATGTGTGTGAGACCTCCTCTAACAAATAAAGTACCTGTAGTTTTTCAGCCACTAGAAAAAGATATTTAGAGCAGTTTGGAACCTCTGTAAAAGCTCTCTATTTCTACAACTTTATTGGTGCCTTTGAAGGCAGTGTGTACCATTGGTTTTTGGAAGAAAATAACATGCCTGTGAACATGGTAAATGTTCAAGGCAACATCCATGTTCTCTACTCTCTAAATGAAAAAGAGTGAAAATTTCAATCTCTGGCCCGTGGTGTCAGTTTGGCTCTTTTTTCTGTGGAGTGAAACTCACTGTGCATGACACTTTTGGAGTGAAATTGGAGCAAACTTCACTATAATTCAAGTTGAAAATACCCGTCTTTCACTATAAAAAGAGTTGTCCACACCAAGTGGTTTTTCACTCTTTCACATTTAGAGAGCATAAATCTCACTGCGGATCAAGATTCAGAACGTTGCATTTTATTTTTAAGGTCTTCCCACTTAAGATTCTTATTCTATTTCTGTCATGTAATTTGTTTTGAAAAACAAAAACTGGACTAGTAAATTTGTTGCAGATTTTTTGAGTCTCCCTGCACACCTAAAGGAAGCCCTGTCTTCTGGAGGGATGTTGAAGTAAAACTCCTCTTTGCCTCTTCTTGAAAATAGCTGAAGGGTGTTTCAGGGGGTGGCTCCCCTAGGGCTGGACAGGGGCTCGTATCCTGTTTAGCTTCCCTTACTGCATGTCAGGCAGGTGGTTCCTTAGTCTAGTTACAACTTCATCGGTCGCACCACGTACCGTTCTCAACAGCCAAAATTCAGTGTTCGGAGAAAACCGTGGTAGAAATTGAAATACTTTTAAAACTGCTGTTCAGGAGAGTGTTTACTATTTATTGATGTTTTTTTTTTAATACCAAAATAAAGCTTCTTTAATCGTACATAACTGTCAATGTGTTTTCAATTATGTAACTGTTTTGATGAGTTGTAAATTCCTAAACACATACATGCACGTCACTTTGTGAAAATGCGTAGGTCAATGAATACGACACTATGTAGACAAACTGTGCGTGTTTGAAACCTTGCCAGTGCTATGTATTCCAATGGATAAAGTGGTTTATCGCAATACGTCACCTCGTGAAAAAGCAAAATGGCAAATCTGGTGATATGGCGTTCTTGCTAATTTAAATAAGTGTAATTAAAAAACTGTTATGTGTTGGGTCCTGAAACTTGCTGAAAATGTTAAGAGTAATAAGTATATACACAATTTTTGAAAAATTTGATCTCCCAAATTTGATGAATTTTGACTGAAATGACCGTTCATGGTGTGACCAACAACTTTAAACCTTCCCAAACAGTGCGTCAGAGTTTTGTGAAATTTTCAGCATATCCCAACAAATTTAATCCGGTATTAAGTTGATGGTTTTTCTAGGTTTAAAGCACATGGCCAATGTTGGTAGGTGTCAGAGACCCTGGCCTAATTTCATAGAGATGGCTTTTAAAAGCAGAATAAACTGCTTAACAATTTTTTGCTAAGTAGAAATGAGCAGGATACCAGTCACAAATGGTTCATGTGACTTGGTAGTTTGGCCGGTAACCTTATTCTGGTAAGCATAATTTTGTTGTGCTTAGCTACTTTTTGTGCTCAAGCAGCTCTATGAAGAAGGGTCTTGGTGTTTAAACTTGATAACTTGATATGCATGTACGTTTGTGTATAACTCGATACCTATGTGTATATCTTGATATGCATGTACGTTCGTGTAAAACTTGATAACGTATGTAACTTAATATACATGTAAGTATGTGTATTACTTGATATACGTGTATGTATAGCTTGATATACGTACATGTATAACTTGATATACGTACGGGTATATCACAGTGTTACAAACTTTTGTACAGTACAAGCATACAGAACACATTATAAGCAGTAGTTCATGTTCGTTTTTTTTTTTAATCGACCTTCTTACCAATTTACACCAGATTGCCAATGTTTTACTTAAAGGGACACTGTCGTCATATTCATTGCAGGCCTTTGGCTGTACATGGAATTATGAACTCTCACCAGCTACTGCACGTGCGCCTGCCCGGTCTCCATAGATCTGATACGGAGGGTGCGTGGTTGCAGTAACTGGGTGAGAGTTCATAATTCCATGTACAGCCACAGGCCTGCTACGATCATGACGACAGTGCCCCCTTTAACGGGCATTAACTCACCTGTGCTAACTGTACCAATGTTCCATTGGCGGTCTCTGCCAGCACTATGTTTGACCAACTCTCCACGGCAGGGCACACTTGCATTTTGAACACTTCCCGTTTCCTCCTGGAGTGTCGCTTAACTCTCCTGTGCACATCCATACTATCTGATGAACTGTCCTCACTACCTGTTCCACCTGGTTCATGGACCAACAGGTGCGATCGATGACGGGGGTGGTGGCGTCTTGCTGAGTGGTACCTCAACCCTTTTAAGTTTCTTTTACCTCCTCTGTGATCAGTCTTTTCTATACTTCTACTGGTCAGTGAGGAGCCATCGTAATAATGCGATAAAGTTTGTGTCAGTCGCCGGTTACTCGGCGCCTGATTGCGGCGGTGGTGATGCAAATACCTTTGTAAAGTCCTGGCATCGTTTGATTCAGACCGTTGAGGTTTTGGAGTGTTCCGGGACGTTTTATCAGATATGCGGTTCATGTTTTTGATATGAGACACATCGTCATCATCGCCCGAGTTTTGGTGTTCACTAACACTAATAATTTCCTGTGCATCAGGAGCTTCCTCTAGTACAAGCTCTGTAGTTCTTTGTGGTTCTGGCTCAATAGACTCAGGGTCAAGATAGACCTCCAAGTCATGGTCTTTTAGAGGATATCTACTGAGGTCCAACTTGTGCCCCAGTCTTTCTAGCTCTTGTCTAATCTGATCTATATTCAGGTTGGTTTGTAGCGCCTGTTCTTGTAGTTGATTGATATCCAACGAGATCACATTGTCGTTTTTCCTGCGCTTTGTAGTGTTTATCTTTGCCCTCGCTGTCGGCGTAAAAGTTTGCTGTTCCGCTTTCTTCTCTAGAGATTGCTGTTCTGCCCTTTTCTCCAACGATTGCCTGATGCGCTGTTGGTTGACATAGTCCCGTATAAAGCTTTCTGCTTCATTCCAGTCAGGTGTACCAAGGTCGCCTTCGCCTTCAGCTTCTCTCATGTGAGCTAGGTCCTCTTGGACTTGATTTTCTTCCAGACGGGCAGTTTCCTCTGCGAGTGTCTGAACCTGACCCTCTGTCAGATGGACATGGTTCGGTGGAGGTTCAGCAACGGGGATTCCCCCAAAACTCTGCTCACCCTTCGCCAACTTACTGACTATCTTCTGCCTGGCCAACGGCAGAGTATCTCTCGGATGAAAGAAGTCCTTGTACCTCAGGAGGATCAAGTCCCGCTGATGGTCTTCTAGTCTTACCAGCGTTGTGTGCTGTAGCTTCTCATTCTCAATAAGGATCTTGGGGAAGAGCTCTAAGATGTCCAGGAACTCTTGGCTGTTGAGAAGGTCAAGCTGCTGTTGGTTGCTGAGGTACACTTCGGAGTCACAACTAAGCTGAAAGGGACAGAAAAAGCCACAGAATTTCCTCCAGAAGGCCTCACTCTTTGGTTTAGGAGTGGTCACCGCTTGACCCGGGTGCGGTAGAAAGATGAGCAAAAGAAGGAGGCGCAGAAGAAGTTGAACTAGATGATGTTGCATCTTAGATCTTGACGGGATCATCACGCAAGTTATCTTCAAAGCAAAGAGTGTACAAAAAGAGGAGTCAAACAATAAATTTATTTGGTGTTTTCTGACATGCACTTTTTTTTTTGATAAAAGAATGATTTTATTACAGTAAATTTACTTGGTATTGCATCTACATACATGTTTCTATATGTATGTGCATGGTGGCCATCACATGGTGGCCATCACTCAATCTGAAATTTAAAATTGTAATTTGTTTGTTGTTGTTTGCCTTCAGTTGTTCATGCTGTATATTTACTGTTTCTGTTTTTTTTCTTCTTCCCCACCCCCACGCTTAATCTAACAGTATTAAATCACGTGGCCAACATTTGTAGTCGTCAAAGAGCAGTATCCGCACTTTGTATGACCCAATGTATAATTGAAATAATTGAAACTCATCGGAGAATAGTGAGGGAAAAAACCTTATGATTTCACTGTATTCAAACATGGAGTTTAGACTTGAGAGATCGGAACTTGTTTTTTTTTTTTCATTTAAAAAGAAAAAAAACTATAGCATTTCATGCAGAAATATTTCAAGGAAAGTTTTCCCATGTAACGTTCTTTAAACCATGTAAGTTACGCGATGTGCAAATCTGTGAACATTCATGTTTTGCAATCTTATCAATGTTGTGCAGACCCTTTAAGTCATTGTTGAATGGAAGAATGAATTCATTTCTACCTCTACATGTCAGTTTTCAATAAACACTCCATCCAACCAACCTGCTAAATTTTTATCAAATTAGGTGGTCCTGCCCAAGTGGAACAAAAAAATGTGTTATCTGTTGTCGGAGAATTTCTGCCAGTCATATAATGATTACTTCTTGAAAAAGAAGCATTGGTGATTTTGGAGTCTTCAATGCTATTTTCTTGACGTAAAAGTATTTCAGACCAACTTTATCTGTAAGATTGGTGACTGATGAGAACTTTTATAATCAGTGAGCTTCTAGAATGAAACTAATCGATTCATTTTTTCAATAGTAAGCCTACTCACTTGGGAGCAAAAGAGCTTGAACTTCTGACAAGCTCTTGTGCCAAGTTGTGAAGTGAAATCTATTTACCTCTTTATGGGGCCGCTGTCGGTTTTGAAAAGCGTTATAAGTGAATGTGTTGGAGATGCTGAATAGGTGTGAAACACAAACACTTTCTTTTGCCCATTCAAACATGAGACAGCCCTACTGCTGCTCATTATTGTCTCACTGCAAACATTTCTCTTAAAATGGTTTTAGGCAGTGGCATTGGGGGGTGTCCCTTCGTTGAAACTGAGGACTTTAACAAAAGGGGTCCAGGTGTTTTGACATGGCGAGGACGTTCTAGCTTCGCTTTTGTGTACAAAACCGATGGGGACATCGCTTTATTCAAACAGAGTGGAAACAAAATCCTCTGTTTATGGGGGCGACAAACATGTTATTTTTTTTTTTTTCTCAATAGTTCGATGCTTTAACAAATTCCCCCCTCAGTTGTTGAACGAAATCCTTAAAACTATATATTTTTTTTATTGGAATTCCTTCAGAGTAAGTACTTACTCCTTTAGTATTCCACACGTTCAAAGTACTTCACCTTTATGCAACGAGTTACTGTAACAACGTTTTGTTTAAAACCATTGATTTAATAGTGGGCCAAGATCATAAAAGCAGCTCAAATGACGCTGTCAGTTTTGTCTCCTAATAGGCATTATAATGGTCAGGTTGCCTACAAGTGATTCTTAAAGGCAAGTGGGGGCTGCACAATGCAATCGAAGTTGCTCACTGAAAAGCTGCCTGCAAATTGCGGAGGTGTAGATGTCAAGTCCGCAATGTACTATCGCCCCGGCGAACAATCAAGACTTTCTCTTGATGTCAGCAGAGTGTGGAGTCTCACTTTACATGTTAAGACCCAATTATTAATCGACAGCTTATAAAATCAATCAGTGCCGGTCCATTGTTAAGTAGTAGCCTGAGCGTGGAGAGTCGGATATATTTCATTCCGGGGCAACAATTACAGTCAAGGGTCGGTAAAGTTCACTTCAAACCGATCCCAAATTAAAGGTGACACCTTGTGAAAGCCATGTGTCAATACCTCCCTTGTCTGAAACAACCTGGTCCATGGAGTAATGTTATTCATGCTCGGACTGTTCATCAGAGATCAACCCTTTTTTTTTTTCTCTCCTTCAGGGGGATTTATTTTAGGCTTAATATAAAAACGATCCCCTTTCATTAGAGGTTTGAAACCTTGCAGACCTTTTTGGAGTTATTTGTGAACTTCCTGACATTCTCCCCCTGTGTTACAATCATGTCGAATTGATACAAAGTGACCTTTAAAGAATGCCTTTAACAATCATTTTTGGTTAATATTCTTCAGTGTATAGTTCTTAAACTCTCCTTTTTTCGCTTGTGGAGAAATGTGCTCTTTTGAGATGAGTTTGACTCTGAGTGTGATTATTCTAACACGGCGTGTCCTGGGTAAACTCAAGTTTTGATAGCTGAGTCATCTTATTTCTATTTTTTTTTTTTTTTTTAAACCATATTTAACGAGAGTGACCCATCCAGTACAGCTGATCATTTGTGACCCTCGTGATATATAAGAAATACATTAAAGATGAAATGCGAACAATGACAAGACTTTGGAACGAAGGGCAAAGAGTGAGGGTTCGAATCCCATTCGTGACACTTCTCTCCTTGGGCAAGACACTTGACTATAAATTGCTTCTCATCACTCAGGAGTAAATGGGTGTGTGCGATTGTAGAGATTGTTGATTTGAAGGATTAGCAACCTATGGGCCCATTTTGGTTGCTGGTGCTGCATACTCCAAAGGAGTTGAGATGGTTTCAGCAATGCTGAAGGCCCAATAAACAGGAGTAGTAATTAGTGTAAGGCACTTTGATGCACTGATTTTAAAAGCGCCTGATAAATGCCTATTATTATTAAGTATTTTTAACATGTATTTTCAAGGGAATTTCAAAATTAATTTAACAATTTTGTCAAAGTAGTTAGACACACCTTTTTCCGAATAAAGGTATTTCCAGATTGTGCACATTCATATGAAGCTTATTTTTATTGTGGCAATCAAAATAAGCAACAGTGATTAATAGGGTCTTCAAGTGATATTTCCTGATAAGCATTAATTATTATAAGCATAAATTGTTATTATCAACTTTGGCAGTCTTTGAGACAGGAATTTTTCTCTGGAGCAATGGTATTAGTATGAACATTATAATCAGCTTTCAGATCGTAAGAAACTTCTTTTTTTCATCTTCTTTATCTATTTGTTTTATTATTATTATTATTTTCTGGTAATGAAACCAAGGATGCCTCAAAAGTGAACTTAATCACATGTAGAACGGAAGCCTGAGGAAGCCTGTAGATAAGGATGCTTGCTATCTGAACCAGAAACACCGAGGTTAAACCCTTACTCTTTCAAGATAAGTGTTCTGGGTTCTTTTACTCGCCCACCCTACTACAAGGGACCTCTGGCTTAACATCCCATCCGAAGGACAAAACATGTATGGGAGGGTCTTGTTCGCGGACACAGGTGTGGCGACTGGAAAGGCCGGGATTCGAACCCACATTCTGTAAACTACAGAACTTGAGTTCAGCGGACTAGATCGCTCAGACACGACACTCCATGACTTTGATATTTACCGATCCTGTACTTTGTCTCTCAGAACAATATTAAACATTGCACACTTAAATTTTCATCAAAAATGGACAGGAAAAATAACCTATTATTTTTTCTGGTGTTCTGATCAGCAGAGTGTGGGTTCGAGTCCCCGAGTTCCGGGCTCCCAGTCTTGACACTTGTGTCCGTAAGCAAGACACTTAAAGGTCCCATGAATTATTTTTTTTTTATTGGTTAAAAAAATAAAGTATGCCTATTATAGTATATCTTTACTTTTTTCACATTTTTTACGTGCGTATTAATCATAGAAATAACGATTTCTAAAATTAGGGGGTTGCCGTGGTCCGCCCACCCTTCCGCATTAACATAAAATCTGTGACGTAGACAGTGGAACCGCTGACCAGGGCCATGTGTGTATTAACGCATAACAGACACATCAAAATAGTCAATACTATGTTTTGTTAATTTCAAACCATATATTAAGCCTAAAAAATGTTCCGTGACAAAAAACCTCTTCATGGGCCCTTTAACCATTATTGCTTCATCCTTTGGATAGGACGTAAAGCCATTGAAACCCGTGTGTTGTGTAATGCACGTAAAAGAACCCAGTTACACTTATCGCTAAGAGAAGGGGGTTTGCCCCGGTGTCATTGGCAGTGGCTGCTGAGTGCGCCGCAGCACCTTGTAAACCATTACAAGGTGCTACATAACAAAAAACTTCAAAAACCTTCCTTAAAAATAATGTAACAAGCGCCTTGAGTACCAATTATTGCTTGATTCGTGCGCTATATAAGACTCTGGTATTATTTTCATCCATTATTTGATTGAAACTTGTTGGTAAATTAAAGAAAAAGAAGAAGGAAAAAAAATATTAATAATCCACAAACTATATTTTAAGTATAAGCCTCCATGTCCCTTCACATGTTGAAATACTTTTGGCTGGTTTCAGGTACTTAAAAACCTTTGGAAAAACTGCTGACAGATGACCGATGCAAAGTGGTCCCCTTTATGGTATTTCTTGTCATAAGCTTCTCTTAATAGCTTTTTGATTACCCTATTACAGGGTCAAACATCATACGGGATCATTTCAGTGCCTAGCATCATCCGACCATCACGGCAAGGTTTTTTTTTTTTTTCGGTGTCCCATGATTAATGAGTACCATATTTCAAAACAAGGCTGGATACTTTTGAACATGTCCTTCAAACCAAACGATAATCTCACGTTCTGCTCCGCTATTTCTGTCCCTCTCTCTGGAAAAGTGACTTTTTCCCTCGTAGTGTTAAAAATTCATGGCTGGAGACTGGGGTCCTATTTGATTCAGCTGCTTAAGGTAGGTTCCAAGCTGAAATAAGTATAGTAATTTGTGACATCACTTGGTTACGAAGAGCCACACAGCCTTCCTGGGCCCAATTTCACAGAGCTGCTTAACAGCCGATTTTGTGCTTACTGTGCGACTGTCCATTTCATAGCGCTGCTAACCGTAAGCATAGGAAAAGGCACGCTAACCTTACGGTGCTTACTGTATGAAAATGAATGACGTAACAATGCAAATCCATGGTGAAAGCGCAAGCTGGCAGCCTAATTTTCGTGCTAACCTGTGAAATACGCTTACGCTTAAGCAAATTTTTCTGCTATAGTTAGCACGAAAATTTGCCTACCTTTAAGCAGCGCTTTGAAATTGGGCCCTGCAGTCATGATTTGTACACAGCTCAATGGAAAAAAACATAACATCTTACTATAATGGAGATTGCACCGTACAATTTTTAGCAACTTTTGAAAACTTTTACAGCTGTGCATGTCTCGGGTTTCAATTTTCATGAAGTGACGTATGTGTTTAGGAATTAATAATAACTCATCAAAACAGTTGCATGGTTGAAAACACTTTGACAGTTCTGTACGAATAAAGAAGTCAGCTTTATTTTGGTATTTTAAAAGAAATAAATAAACAAAAAATTAAAAAATAGCAAGCATTCTCTATAACAGCAGATTGAGAAAAAAAAGGTTCAACTTCAACCGTAATTTTCTCCACACGGAATTTTGGCTGGGGAGACACCATGCGTCGGTTCCTGGTGCAACTGACAATTTATTCCAATTCTGCATTTTTCAAGAAACATCATTAATAAAGAGATAGGCTTTAAAAATGTCGGATTCAACTTGACCCAGTTAACTGTTCGTCTCTTTGTGTGGCTTTTAAATTCCTGTTAGTTTCTCATGCTTTTTTTGATCACCCGATGCACGTTTTTTATAAAGGTTTTGTACATGGCCGTCTATGATTTTGAGAAAAGAAATTTGAATTAAGATTGTATTAATATGAAGAGAAATTTTATCCCATGATTCATAGTTTGGAGGAAGCAGGTTGCAAAGTTATACAGTCATGAGTAATCGTCCAATTCCTGCGCTTTATTATTTTAGGTCTATCGAATTATAGGAGAGTGTGAAGTTTACAAAATGTGTTTCCTTTCCCCCGTTCTGAAATAAGATAACCCTCGATTCTGTTAAAATATCTCAGTAAAGTATCAATCTGGTGAATGTCTTTAAAGCCCCATCAATCTGGTGGATGTCTTTAAAGCCCCAGCTCAGCATTGGTAAACTTACTGTAAATGCTTCCATTCTTTGAACAAATCAAGAAACTTGTACTAAAACCAACCTGTGAAAATGTCGGCTCATTTTGTTGTTTCATTTGTGAGAAAACAGTAAAAATGCATTCAGCATTTTTGTACGCATTCCTGTCTCACTGAGACGACAACAATTTTTTGAATCTTATTTCATTTATTATTTAAAAACGATAACACTTCAGGCAGAAACATTTCAAGGAAAGTTTTCTGCCATCATTATCTTTAAACCATGTCAGGTATATTTAAATCTGTGAACATTTTTTGTTTTTTCTTCTTAGCAATGTTGAGCTGGGGCTTTAAGTGACCTTGATTTGTACATGTAGGTCTGTGTCTTCTTAACAAGGCACTGACAGACACTGAAGGTTTGTTCAGGTTTATTGAACTCTATTTTTGTACTTCTGTGTCGAAGGACCCCATGAGGAAATTACTCCGAATGTGTTGATCTACATGTTTATGTACATTTCCGATGCTGTACTCTATCCCTTTCTTTAGACTCATATAGGATTCTTCCTATGTGCTTCCTAAAATTTCAGAGCTCTATAATTCAAAACTTGCCTGTAAGAAGCTACTAATCTCACCGGTTTAACATTCCATGGATACAATTTTTGGCGGTGGGTTTTGGAAGACGGATTTTCCTCATAAATCCGTCGTTTTTGAGAAATAATTCAGCTTTAACGTTAAAAAGTTTCTGTTCCGTTCATTCTGTCCAACATGCCTACTTAGCATGGTGGCCCAGGACGGTTGCGCGTATTTCGACTGTACGTCTAGTGCTGTGCGGTCAGTGTACGGTGACGCGCAAACACACAGTTTCAACGGAAGGTAGACAGCCCCCCAAAACCATTTTTATGAGGAAGTTTTGCAGTGAGGTGTTGATGTGGATATGATGAAGGAAGCTACATGTATTGACATGAATAATCAAGAGCTGTCTCACGTTTGAATGGGCAAAAGAAATAACCGCTGAAGTAAATTACACATGGTGTGTTTGTGTTTCACACCTATTCAGCATCTCCAACACTTTTACTTATAACGCTTATCAAAACCGACAGCGGCCTTATAAAGAGGTAAATAGACTTCACTTCACAACTCGGCACAAGAGCTTGTCAGAGGTTCAAGCTCTTTTGCTCCCAAGTGAGTCGCCTTTTTGACACCTCTGGCGTCAACTAATAAAGTCTGGTTAGTTTTCTTTTTTGATCACTTGAGATCCTCATGGGGTAATACTTCCAAAGCTATGAATGCTACCAACAAAACAGTGCATGCAAATCATGTCCAGGGTAAAAGGGTTACCACCTTCATAGCCCCACACACACCTACTGTACCTAGTGTGTAATGGCCTGCAATCGTGGACCTTTCTTTGTTCAACGCTTTGTCACGACAAATGTGGACCCCATTGTTTTACTTTGTGGTAGCAATTGTGAACCTATTGTCGCTTTTATTAAAAGTCCTCGGTTTGAATGTCACTACAAGCACACCATAACACCCATCACTGTAGTTGGTGATTAGTTTTTTATCTCATAAGCCCAAAACCCGATGTTTGGAAACAGTGATGACGTTTTTTTTTTCTCACTACTTTGTTGTGACTCCGAGGACTGATTGAGCTTAAATTTTCACAAGTTTGTTTCTTCATGTATATGTTGGGTTACACAAAGTGCAGATACTGGTCTTTGACAGTTGCCAATGCTCACCGCATGCTTTAAATGGAGAGTACATTTTTTGGGGGGGGGGGTGGGGAGGAGGAGGAAATGAATTTTGACCTTCTCGTTTTAAATTAAACATACAACACAAACATCAAGTTTTGGTCTCGCGAGATGAAAACTAATTGTTTTAATCATTTCTCAAAATCTCTTGCATTTCAAGCAAAATCGTTTCAAGGGAAGTTTTCCACCATGACCATCGTTGTAGGCCTACCATGCAAACAAAAAATGTACAAATCTGTGAACATCTATCTTTTCACTCTTAGCCGAATGTTGCGCACACCAAGTGATGTTTAAAGCTTTGCATGGTGCGGATAATATGAAGTAATATCTTCCAGCACGTGCTAATCATCCAATCAGATCGCTCGACAGCCGTGGTTTATAGAGCCATAAACAACGGCTGCAATTTTATATCCAATGGTGCGTAATTACTGGTAGAGCGCACAAACGGGCTTGCACAAGACGCAAAATCTTTGCATATCTTTAGTTTCGTGAACGTCACGCCACACAAAATTACTTTACACCATAATCGTTGTAATAAATACTTCAGTTTGTTTGGAAAGTTAAATGAAATAACTTGTTCGCTGAATTTCCTTTGTAAGCTTTGTTTGATCGTGTGATGATCACACTTTAGTCAGCTGGAAGACAAATTCATTATCACACACATGCTCGTTGAATATGGAAAAATATAGCGCACCTGCGTCCCATATCAATGGGACTCAGAGCGCTATATTTTCCCGTATTCCACTCGCGCTTGTGTGATTTAAAAAAAAAATATATGGAAGTCGTTAGACACACAAGGCCAGTAAGCCACGCGAGGTGTGGGCTACAAATCAATTGTTTTTTTTCCAGGGGACATTGCCACCTACTCCTGGGGCTGAAACAGGGTAACCCCCTTTACGGTCCGTAAGGATGTAGGCTTGGGTGTCATCCATCAGAAGCCTGGCTGGTAGAGCAGAAGGCTCTTCCTCCCCAGTGATAACTAATAATACATGTACAAGTTAATCCTTGTTGTGGACATCCTTTGAAGCTCAGCTTCACATGCCGTAGGAACCTTGCCAAAACAAGGATTCCCTGCAATGCCTGCCAAAAAGAGATTCTCCTGACCTTGATTCTTCAACCCAATAATACCTGGGACTCGTACATACAGCCTTGTGTCTCATCCAATCTATTGGATGAGTTGTTAACAGGCCCCAGCAGGATTGATCAAACCTCTCAGCGGGACTTCCACAATATGTTCCTACTTAGATTTAAGCTTTATAAATAAAGATGGTTTACCCATGCCATACACAATAGATATTATTAACACTGTGTGTACAGCGATCTCGAGAGGTCACTGATCTCCAGTGTCAGAGGTCTGGAAAAAAAACGTCTGTGTTATTGACTTCTCTGATCCAATCAAAATTTGTCTGTTGTTGGTTTTGTTTCTTCAGATGGGGAATGCTTTTCAACTTGGCTAAAGAATGCTTTCGTTCTGAACACACTTCTCAAAATTAACATTTTAGGTGGAGGGAAACAAAATGCCACAGGATGATTGGATCCAGTACTAATTTGAAAACGGCATTAGCCTTTCAATAGGCTGTATTTTTGACGGCAAGAGTGCGCAATACTAATTCCATTTTGAAAGTACAAAAATAATTCAAAACATCAAAAATGCAACTTTTCCAAGCAAATATCTTACACTGATTACATTGTAAAAAAAAACTCTCAATAAAAAAACCTAAAAAGTTGTATATTAACTGCTTTTTTAGAAGTCTAATTACATCTGGTTTACCACACTATTTCTATGGTTTGACCCCCAATCTACCCCAAAGGGCGCCCTCTTGCAGTCAAAAATAAGGCCAATTGATTCTTGATAATTTGGTGTCAGGGGTCATAAGGATACTTTTAAAAACGAAACAAAACAAGGAAATGATGAAGAAGATAACGTTCAACGGACAGATTCCTTCACAGAGTGTGCCATTGCCACACACAAATATTTCATGAAGCTTCTTTTGACAAACTGGAGATAAATGAATGATGTTTATTATTATTGCTATTATTCTTATTTGCTCGTCATCAATATTTAAGAAAAAACAAAGTACATAACAAGAAAAATAAACACATCACAAATACAAACAATTATTGATGACGGGAGCTCAAAAAGTGAACTGTAAATCACTGTTGCCCTCAGGCATTTTGATAATAAATATCAATAATGTGCAATTTTTCAGTTGTCATGCACTTTATCAAGCCATTGAGGCCTCGCAAAGCACCTGGCAATGTTATAACCCCTGTTTATTGGGCCCTAAGCATACCTCAAACCATCGCAACTCCTTTGGAGTATGCAGCACCAGTAGCCAAATCAGCGCACAGCTTGCTAATCATTCACATCAACAATGTGATGAGAAGCAAGTATAGTTTAGTGTCTTGCTCAAGGACACATGTGTCAAGACCAGGGCCCAAGTTCATGGAGATCTATGCTTAAGCAGAAAAGTTGCTTCACAATTTTCCACTAAGCAGAAATGGGCAGGAAACCAGTCACAAATGGTACATGTGACATGGCAGCCTTATTCTGGTAAGCATAATATTGTTGTGCTTAGCTACTTTTTGTGCTTATGCAGCTCTATGAAATGCAGGCCAGGATTTTACTTTAGAAAAAAAAGTTCACTCTCTTTTTGTGAGTTATGATCACCATTTCCAGTTAAACCCATTTCAGCCTTCTCCCCCCCCCCATTTTAATGCACTTATAATGTTGATTTAATTTAGCAAATCACCACTATGGAGACTTTTGTTGTGCCATTAGTCCAGTGTGATGAGTGATCTTTCTGTACACAACTTTTTTATGGTAGTGGCTTCACCAATAATGGTTCTGAAAGGAATCGTGCACTGATGTTGATGGCATGTCGTGGCCGAGTGGTCAAGCGCACTGGACTCAAACGCTGTTGTTTCTGACCAGCGGAGTGTGGGTTCGAGTCCTGGTCTTGACACAAGGTCTTTGAGCAAGACACTTTTACCTGAAGTGTTATCATTTTAAAATAATAAATGAAATAAGATCCAAAATTAGTTTTCGTCTGAGTGAGACGAAAACTCTGCCTATAGGAATGCGTACAAAAATGCTGAACGCATTTTGACCGTTTTCTTGCAAATGAAACAACGAAATGAGCCGACATTTTCACAGGTTTCTTTTATTACAAATATCTTGATTTGTGCAAAGAATGGAAGCATTTACAGTCAGTTTACCAATGTTGAGCTGGGGCTTTAAAGATATTGTAATAAATAAAAAAAAATATGCAAAACAAATCAAGGGAAAAAACCCAGCAATTTCTGATTTCTGTAGTAAATGTTATGCTAGTTACCACAGACTTGATAAGACTTGATAGTGAGTATTTTGAGCATCAGGTATGCATACTTGCAATAAAATAGCAAAAAGAAAAAACTCGCATCATGTTTTCTTTTCCTTTTTCATTTTGGTCAGATGGACTTGTCAATTTCCCCCTGTGGGATTTAGGTCTATGAAATTAGTTTAATTACCGGACGTAGAACAATCCGTCATCATTATGATGAGAGATAATTATTGTACAGCCTAATTGCTCTCTGCATATCCTGTGTCGTGATTTCACTTCGTACTGGGGCACAACATGGAAATTAAAACGATACAAAGTTTTCTCTCGAAATATTGCCTCTTTAACGTTGAGTACCCTGGAACAGATGGTCAGTAAGTGTGTTAAACATTCCGTTTGGCTAATAATCAGACAATATGCTTGCTTCTAACCCAGTACAGAGATTTGTTTTTCCCCCTTTCTTTCATCCCTGCTGAGAAAAATGGTGTTTGTTTGTTGGGCCAATTCATGATGCCGATATAAAATTGGAAACATCCGTTTTACTGACATGGCTGAGTTCAGGATGTCTATTTATTATGTATTTTTATTATTATTATTTTTTTTATTACTATTTTATTTATTTATTTATTTTTTTCATTCATGTTTCTGTGTGTTGAATTTTTTGTCACACCAATAGAAACAATATAAATGTAGATGTTAATTTTTGCATCGGGGATAAAGAAAATTATTTGTGTTTTTTACCCCTACACTGATGTGTGTTGAGCACTTTGCACTTTCCTGAGTCCTTTGAAAAATTGTTGTGGTAACCACTGCTGAGATATAGGATTCGAACTGCCTCTAGCTGCCGGGCAATCTCGGTAGTCTAGTTGGTGAGATATCTGCTCCAGAATTGTAGGGGTTGTGGGTTTGAATCCCACCCAAGGAATATGTCTTAGTGTTTTTTGTTTTTTTTCACAAGACTCGGGAAAGTACTGAGTATACAGTGCTTTACACAAATTGGTGTATGGGTAAAAAACACAAATAATATGACTGCAAGCGATTATCAATGTAGATCGCTGCAGCACAGCAATGTCAAAGCCAGCCTGGTCGCCCACACACACAAGTGTGTAATGACCTCCAATCATGGACCCTCCTTTGTTCAACTCTCTGTCCTGACAAACGTGGACCCCATTGTTTTCCTTTGTGATAGCAATCATGGACCTATTGTCCCTTTTGTTATAAGTCCTCGGTTTGAATGCCACTACAAGTACACACAGTCTTTTTAACACCGAGTTGTGGGGACTCCCTATTGTTGTTCTATTATTCCCTTTTCTAAAGAATCCCTCTGTGGGGACAGAGTTTGACAAAGAAAAACGTTGTGGGGACCTTTGTTCCATTGTATAAATGTCCCCACAACGGTGTGTGTGCCTACCCACACACACACACACACACAGTGTGTATTTACCTCCAATCGGGGACCTCCTATTGTCCCTCTTTTGTTTGTACTAACTTTTTAGCAACAGCTCCCATTGGTTTTGAACACGATTTCCAACTGGGGACATTTTCCAACCGGGGACTTTATTGTCCTCTTTTGTTATAAGTCCCCGGTTTGAATGCCTAAACAAACTCACACACACACACACACACACTAATTTTTACTGGCAACAAAACAAGAGGAATCCTTTTGTAGTACAAGAGTTATCTTCAACAATCGACGACGAGATTTATCTACTCTTCCAAAAAACGATGATGTAATTTCCCTTTAAATCAATAATTACATTCCAGACACCTCCCGGCTCATCAATGGATTCAATCGACGATCATACCGTGATAATTATGCATAGACGTCGGAGAACCATTTAATTATAGCTACCATAATTCTATCATCCCCTTCCCATTTCACTTCCATAGACAGTTGTTTTTTATTTTCTGCTCAGAGATTCTGAATCCTGGCGGTCATAATGTGCACAAAACTCTTTCCATTTAGCTTCAAGCTCACTCCACAGAAGTTTCCCCTGTGCAGCCGTCGTTTTTATTTATTTATTTTTTTTCTGGTTTCCACGATTATCTTGGATCGATTGCTGTGTCGCAACAAAGCAGTAGGGTTCAATAAATTGCAAGGTTTTTTCTCACCCTTTTTTGTAAAGAGAGTGACTGTCAATCAATGGTGTATTTGATAAATGAACAGATTTTGGGGTATGTAAACAGATTATCACAACTAAAAGCTGGTTTGCACTTTTGTCAATTGTGTGGGGATCTACCACATGGCATGTTTAAGTAACTTCGTACCTCCTGTTTACCTTGAAAGGGTAATGCACACCATTAGTAGGGTTGAACAAGTAAATTTTTACAGATTTGCAGATAACTTGTACAATAACATGTTATAAAGATGGTCATGGTGGGAAAGTTCCCTTGAAATATTGCTGCCTGAAAAGGCTACAGTTTTGAGAAATGACTCCCGTATGTGTTGGCTATGCCACTGAAAGTCTGACGAAAGTCCGACACGATAAAATCCTATTGGAAAATGTAAACATGTGTGCGCGTAATTAAAGCATGCACGTTCCTGTCGTGTGGTGTCGCATTAAAGAGACGCATATTTGTGCTGCACACGTGTACAGTGGCGATCTAGCCAATGCTGTGACTGGTCAATATGTTTAGGGGGCGGGGCTTAATGGATCGGTCTATTAGCTTTGATCTCTCAAGACCAAAACTCTATATTTGAAAACAGTAAAGACATATGTAATTTTTTTAAAACAATTTTTTTGTGACTCCTATGACTGATTGAGCTTAAATTTTCACAGGTTTGGTATGTCATGTATATGTTGGTTCACATAAAGGGGGGATACTGGTCTTTAAAAATTAACCAATTTTGTCTATGTGCTTTAAACTAAAAAATCATCAGGAAGTTTTAAAAGGTGCAAAAATAGTTTCTGTTTTTTTTTTTTTTTCAGTATCAACCATTTTAGTTCATCCATTGTTTTTCTCATTTATTGTTCATCTTCGAGGATGTCTCTGTCATTTAAAAAAAAATTGCTTCGTTCGTGTGTTAACTATTTGGTTATTGATTTGTGATGGCACAATCTGCACATAATTGATTTCATTTTTTTTTATATTCATAACAATTTGAAGGTTGTATGTGTGATGCAAGCGTTTCCTCTGTGATTACAAGTTGCTAAGCAAATTGATTTGTAATTTTAAAATTCACACCAATAGCCGGGGGATTTTTTATTTTGTTTGTTCATTTGTTGTTGATTATTCAGCCATCGTGCCAAGGCTTGGGTTATAAGCTACATGTAGGTACAGCACTGTATAATATTGTATTGACTGAGTGTGGGCAACTGGACTTTTTCATTACGTTGTACTTTTTTAAAAATTGGGACTAGACTTTGCACTTAGAAAATGGTTGACTCCTTGTTTGGAGACTACCACATCCACACCAAAAATCATACAACGATGCAAGTTGTAGTAAATACACCCATATAAGAATACTGTATAATATTGTATTGACTGAGTTTGTGCAACTGGACTTTTTCATTACGTTAATGAAATTGGGACTAGAATTTTCACTTAGAAAATTTTCACTTAGAAAATGGTTGACTCCTTTGGAGACTACCACATCCACACCAAAAATCATACAATGATGTTGTAGTAAATACACCCATGTATTTACTGTATTATATTCACTGAGTGTGTGCAACTGGACTTTTGAATTACGTCGTACTTTTTGAAATTGGGACTAGAATTTGCATTTAGAAAATGGTTGACTCCTACAGGGACTACCACATCCACACCAAAAATCATAATTTAAGTGATGTTAAGTTTACACCTGGTGTATAGGATACAGTAAATAATTTATTTGTTTATCACACCAATGTGTGATTTAAGCACTTTACACTTAGTGCTTTTTTGGTTCCTGGGGAATAACACCGGCTACCCGGGTGGAATTCGAACCCATGACCTCTGCATTCTAGAGCAGATGCCTGAACCCCTAAAGCACGGAGCGTGCCCTGTGTCGAGAGGCTAGTTCAAATCCTTTGAAGTAGAAAATGTGTTTTTTTTTGTTTTTTTGTTTTTTTTACACGAATTTGAAATCAGTAAATGGGCATTAGAGGCTTGCCTCATGCAAAAGTTTATAGCCTCAACCATCACATCACAGATATTTATGACATTATCTAAAAGCTAATAAATGATGCTAGATCCTTAGATGATGGACACTAATGATGTCAAGTATCCGGACTGTTGAATAGCTTTTCTGCCTGACATGCAGTAATTTTTTTTCTTAAAATTTGAAAAATGTAATTCATAATCTACTATAATAAGGCGATGATTCATATCTGCACTGAAGTGGGTTAATTTGAAATGGTGGTCATAACTCACAGGAAGAAAGTGATGTTTGATTTTTTTTTTTTTTAACTTCTCTCTTTTATAATATCACTCGAGGTAGATTGAGAATTGAGATCATCACACAAATGCCTTCTCAAGGAATGAATTGCCAACACCCAATGGGGAGACAGAACATTTAAGAATTCAGCACCCAAACTGTGGAACTCTTTACCCATTAATATAAGGACATCAAACAGCATGTCTGTTTTCAAGAGCCAGTTGAAGACTGTTCAAGGGAGCTTTCGACTGAGGCTTGAGGGTGGACATGCTATTTCCCTATTTGCCTTTGCTCATCTGACCCCATCTCACATTATTTACATGTATATATTTCTGTTTAACGTACTTTGGTTTATATTTCTTTGCTGTAAATACTGAGAGCGCCATGAATGCCTTCTTCTGTCGGATACCGGCGCTGTATAGGTTGCCATTAATATTGTTATTATTCTTCATTTAGCCTTTGAGAAAGACTCTGCCAGGGTCGAAACTTGAGGCTATTATACAACAGGTCCTTTTGGTTGGTAAGCAGTTTGTAACAGCTAATTTTATTTTTATTATTATTATTATTATTGTTCTTGTGAGTAAAATAAGTTTTTATTTGAATCTTGAGCGAAAGCTTTGCCTTGAATGCTGGGGGGTGCACAACTGAAGTGAAGCTTTAGAACTTGGTCAAATGTTCCAACGTGTGCTAATATTTTAAATGTATCAGTTTGGTCATACACATTTGTTAATGAAAAAAAGGGTCAAAAACACATATGTAATTCGTGTATCATCATACAATAATAATAATATGCATTTTTAAATATTGTATCAAAGTGCCTTACACTGTTACTAGCCCTGTCCAATAGGCCTTAAGCATTCCTGAAACTATCTCAACTCCTTTGGAGTATGCAGCACCGGCAGCCGAATGGGCACAAAGGTTGCTTATCACTTAACATCAACAATCTCTACCCTCACAGATACTCATACACACTCCTGGGTGATGAGTAGCAATTATAGTTAAGTGTCTTGCCCAAGAACACAAGAGTCACAACCGGGATTCGAACCCACACTCTGATAACTCAGCCATCAGAACTTGTGATCAATGCTCTTGACCCCTCGGCCACCACACACTACAACTGTATAGTTGAATAACAAACGGAATAACAAACTATGTAAACACTTAACTACTGCAATGACTTACTCAGCACATGAAGTCCTACAGTGACATACACTGTACCAGTGCATAATGACATCACCACAAAAATAACACAAACCCTAGGTGCACACCACTCGTGCCCCATCACCTCACATTAAAGCTTCCACCTTGAGTTTGTTTTAAAAGAAAGTCCAGCCATATCCAACAATGGCTATTTGGAACTATTGACCCATTTCACCTGACGTCATCATCACAATAATCTTCGTTGCGCCATTTTGGTGGTCAATGTTACTGTGTTAATTTAGAGAAGTACGCATTTTAGGAGACGCAGCGTTTACACGCAAACCTATTGACCACCAAAATGGTGAGCGTGGCACAGTTGGCGCGTGTGACATGCGTGCAAGGGGTCAATACTCTCCGTTTATGCACACAGCCACCCCCAAAATAAAATACATGATAATTCTTACAAGTTCACATCTGAAGTTTCAAGTGACAGCCCATTGAGAAGTGTGTTGGCATTTTCATATTCAGTGATTTGTTGCTCTTGTTCCATCAGTTTGGACCTCCACCTGTTTGGGGTTAGTTTGGGGAACACACAGGTCTATTTTGCTTTTTGTCATCTTCCCGGGGAGATGAAGACTCGGAGAGAAGGATTTACTACTGATTGTCTCCATACATACACTAGCCCAGAGACGGCCTCGGCGGGTTTAAAAAAGTTCACCTTTCATCAATTCCAGAGTGTTTTAGCTCAGCTGCTTCTCAACAAAGTTAATCTCGGGATGGCCCCATCGGCAACAATTGATCTGGTGGTGATGGCAGATTGTTTGTTGATTTGACGTGCCGTTCCCAATCGGAGAAATGAAGATGATTTTCTTATTTTTGAGAGTGGGATTCGCCGACGGACATTTACCGAATTAGAAGATGTTTTCAGCTGAAACATGGTTCTCCTGAAAGTCGTGGGTCAGGAGTAGTTTTTGTGACGTATTGAAAATGTAGGCCCTATGTAATTATTTTACTCCCCCAAAATTAGGCAGTTCTGGGAAATAGTGAAGTGGCGCTACAAGTGAAGACAGCCGAAACATATCAATGTGATGTTGATGTCTTGGACATTTAATATGTTGAGAAATACATGTGAGCAGCAGCAAATTTAATGTAAAATTCCAGGATTGAAGCAAAATCTTTGACTTCTCAAAGGTTAACTGTGTCTGTCATCGGTGGTCTTCTTTATTGAGTTGAACAATCTCAGCATAAAGTTTTTCTTTCTCTTCTTTTCTGTTTTTTAATGTTTATTTAACTGACTGTACTCATAATGATTATTGTTTGTTTGTTTGTTTGTTTGTTTTTTTTTTTTTTCTTTTTTTTTTTTCACTAATAACCACAGAAGGGGTCTTCAGTGCCCACTGGTGCCATGGAAAATGCCAAAATCAGAAATAGTTGCAAAAAAGTGTAAATTACAATAATGTGAATAGGATCAACGTTGAGCCACAAAACAACATTGTCTATTGTTTGATTTGCTAACTTTATGAGAGTTATTAAATACTATGAATGTTTACATGTACAACAAAATTAACACAAAATCGACATGAAAGTGACAACTTTTTATTATTTGTTTATCCTTCTGTTTTTTAATTCTACTGAATGATAGGTGACAATCATGTGATGAAAACAGCAGAATCAATTTTCAAATTCGTCGCTGTTGAGGTTATTGACTCACCAATCAGTGTCATTGCATGGATTTTATCGGAAACAAATTACAAAGCAAGTTTTTTTGTAACAGCTGAGCCCCAGCACCTGATGCATGCAGGTGTGCATTTTACCTCGTAACAGATATTTGCCTAAAATGAAACACAGTGTGCATTTTTAGCACTTGTGTTTGTGTCAATTTGGGGGCATTTGTTTAACTCTGATTCAAGGCTTGTGGTTTATCAGAATTTATGATTTGTTTAGTTCCGACTACAGGATTTTTGTTTTTTCACAGACATTCTATTAAGCTTCAAAGTGTTTCGAAGGATGTGAACCTGCATTCATAAATACCCAAGACAGTTAAGTTTAGTCCTATCAATTGAAAATTGGTCACATGACCATGTTTTGAACGGTATTGAATGGTATTGAACGGCTTATAAAGACATAACGGGAGCTGTTATCGGTTGGCTAACGGGTGTTTGGCACTCATGGCCATAAGCGTGTTTGCGCGCAAGCTTATGCAGGCGCTAGTAACGCATAACGCAATCAATACATGGTATTAAACGGCTGATAAAGACATAGCTGGAGCTGTTACGGGTTGGCTATTACGCGTTTGGCGCTCATGGCCATACCCGTGTTGGCGCAAGCTTACGCAGGTGCTAGTAACGCATAACGCAATCAGTACATACCTGTACTCACTACCTAAGTCTATTAGTACGCGCATGTACGCTCAACCGTTGAGTGTCATATGTAATTTGACCCCTTGCGAAACGAAGCCTGAGGACGTGACAGTTTTACAGAATCTTCTACATTATTACGCTTTTTAACAAAAAGGGCATTTATGAATAAGAATGAAAGAGTAGTGACTCGGTCTTAAGCCCATGTCACACGAGGCAATTTACAGGCAACCAGTTCCAGGCAATCTCCAATCAGAACATTCATTCACATTTCAGTTTTTCTCATTATTTCCTTGGGGATAGTGAGTTACACAGCAAGAGGATTGTCTCCTGTGCTTCGGAAGTGTTCCTTGTCCGTGCAGTGCAGTTGTTTGCCTCCAAGTTGCCTGTAAAAACTGCCCCGTGTGACATGGCCTTTGAACAGCCGTTCAAGACCTCGTCACCACTCTTTTATGCCCTTAATCAAGGATGAAATGATTGCAGTGAGTTATTTGTGTTTTTGTTTACATGTATTTTTGTTTAGTTTTTAATCCCTCCACCAAGTGGAAATGTTTTAGAGCCCCAGCTCAGCATTGGAAAACTGACTGTAAATGCTTCCATTTTTTGCACAAATCAAGATTATATGTAATAAAACCAATCTGTGAAAATTGCAGCTCATTTCGTTGTTTCATTTGCGAGAAAATGGTAAAAATGCATTCAGCATTTTTGTAGGCATTCCTATAGGCAGAGTTTTCATTAGACGAAAAATAATTTTGGATCTTGTTTCACTTATTTCATGGAAAGTTTTCTACCATCATTATCTTTATACCACATAAGGTATATGTAAATCTGTGAACACTTATAGTTTTCTTCTTACCAGTGTTGAGGTGGGGCTTTAATGTATTTTATTTCTTTATTTATTTTGTTAATTTTGTCATTTATTTGCTGGTACAATCTCACCCCTATTGTTATTCATATCTTGTTTCGAGGGCTTGGCAGTGACAAAACCAACTACTTATTTGATCTGATAAGAACAACCGGGTGAGCTGCCTAAAACTTGTCAAAGTTTCCCATGAGTGGAAGCTCGGTACAAATGTCATTCAGAATTGTAACTTGTCCAGACTTTTTCCTGTTTTCAGGAATTTTCACTGACCTCCCTTAACCATCGGATTTTCTTGAAAGAGATGAACTCACCAACGCAGACAAAAATACTAGGTCCTTTTAATAACAAAATCTGTAGAATTCTTTTAGTGGTGATGTGAAGAGTCTATAAACCTCTGAAATATTACATCCTTATAAGGTGCTACATAAACGGGTCTTATAATTAAAAAAATAAATAAATAAAAAAGAGAAAACCTGTCTGAAAAAATTATTATTATAATAAGCGCCTTGAGTACCTAATTGCTGGTCGATACGTGCACTATATAAGACTCCCGTATTATTATTATTATTATCCTATTTGTTCATGGACCTTCACCTTCAGATCAAGAGGATATTGCTGTCCAATTTTCTGACAATCTATTTTCCAGGAACTGCAGCAGGATTGCCACTTTCACAGCCCCCCTCATGAAGCATGGCAAAGAAATTGAGGGTCGACGAGTTTACCTCCTTCTCGTTTACACTTTTTTTATTTTTTTATCTCTCGTTAATGGAGCAAACACTTGACAAGAATCCCCAGTCTCTCACTCTCTCATCCAACGGATGATGAAGACTCATTTAATGACACAAAGGAATGTCAGGACCGTGTTTAATGACAAATCTGTCTGTCTTTGGGCTATTTAAAGTGCTCGTCCCTGTATGATTTTGTCGTTGAGTCCATGGATGGATGGTCAACTGCTCTATTAGGTGTGGGGGCACAGAGAGACCGCTAATAAAGGCGTGCTTGCCTCACAGCTCTCGCACGCTTAGGCTGGGTGAATCAATTAAAAAAGACATAGGTTCTTTATGCTTGAGTACGGGTAAATGAATTCTATCCAAGTCGTGTGAAGACATGAGATTTTTATTGAAAAAATAATAATCATTTTGATGGAGAGGACTGAGAGTCTATTCAACGATTGTTTCTCACTAGTACCAGGAAACCTGTATCCCACGTACATTGTAGTTGCTGTAATCGTAACCCTCAATCCTCCCAACGGTCGTAGACTTACAACAAACCAACATTTTAAATGTACCCAACTGGGAACATGGAAAATGTTAGGGAAAAAAAATAAGTATTCCAAAATTACAAATGTTAAAACATAATCGGTCGTAGCTCTGAGGGCCAAGAGGCGTGACTAAGAGCTACGATTAACGCAGCTCCTTACAGCGATACTCTTGGTGAGTGGTCAGGGTTTCTTGTGGTCCAACTTGTTTTAACTTGGAAGTTTAGGACGTGAAAATGTACACAACATGTTTTCAGATCCCGGCTAACACGCTGTACGCCACCAGTGATGAAATAATTAAGTTGTGACAGTGAAAGAAAAAGTTACACCAAATGCAGGGATGAGATTCCTCCGGATTGTTCTGGATTACCAGATTTTATTTTTGATTTTTTTTTAATGTGATTTACATCTATCCAGGCCCTTGTAAAGCCTTAACACAGTTCATGTACTGTAGTTTGACTACACCAAGGTGCTTGCCCCATCTACATTTAAGCACAGAATGCTGCCATTGATATTGGTTATGGCGTGGTTGGTAGCCACCAAACCCTCCATCGGTGTTTCGTGGATTTTTCATTTTCATCCACTCTCATCCCTGATAAATGGGCATGCTAATTTATGTGATAAAATATACGTAAAATATCAAACAAATTAATTTAAGAAGAGTGAATAGAAACACGAGAGACTTATCAAGAAGTCTCTACTAGGTTCGAAACGTGGGGCCATGAACCATTTTTTGCAAAAATAAAAATGTAATATTATTAATAATTACGAATCGGGATGAATGATATGGTACAATAAGTGGAATAGCAGAGTTCCTTAAATACCATGCGGAGATTGTAATACATCCTGGGATGTAAAAGTGCACTAACTCATCGTCCTCTAGACATTGCGGTAATTTACACAATTGGTATTTGAAAAAAGTAAAATCATTCCCGTCTTCTTTGTTTGCAATGAACACACTATACAGCCAACCTGTTAAGAAAGAAACAAAATTCCTTAAACACAGTGAGTACCGGCTGCAGAAGGTTGAAATACATCCATGGCTGTGAAATGCACTTAGTGCATCAAACCCAGGCATGAAGATAAATTACATGGTCGGGATTTGGGAAAGTAACTCATTCTATCTCCTAGTTTTCAATAAACTCACCATCCAACCAACCTGTCAAAATTTCATCAAATTTGATGGCCACGCTGTAGAGAATATAACATGGATTTTTTTAATGCAATGTCTGTACTTATTTTGGCACTTATACGGCAGTTTAAGGTCATATGGCTTCTGACTGCCCCCCCCCCAAACAAAGACATTGACAACATAGGGAGACCGCGATCATTAGGGCTTAGGGTATCAGGGTTCAAATCCCGTTCTAGTTAATTTTTCTTTGTTCACCCAAAAATTTAATCTTAATAAGCAACAGTGATTTAGGGAGTCTTCATATGTTTTTTTTTTTTTTTTTTTTTTTTTCCTACCTTGACAACATTTCAGAATCTCTCTGGAGGATTGTTACTGGTGTGAATGATATAATCCATGAGCTTCTAGATTGAACTAAATCACTTTTTGTTTTAGATATCTACACTTCCGATCCTGGACGTTGTCTGAAGTTCATGACATTTTATTTGTAATCCAGATTCCCAGTCAGGAAATTAACAGAAATCACAGAAATCATTTTCTCAGCAAAAAAAAAATAAAAATTAATCAATGAAATAAAAATGCTTTTTATCTTTTCTGGAAGACTATACCTGGTTGCGATTTTAGACTGTACAACTTTTTTGTTAAAAAAAATATCCTGCCAGTCAAAATGGCAAGTAGTTCACTAAACATAAGTGTTTTCACCCAAAGTTTCACCCCCAATTAAGTCTTCTCATTAATCTTATCTGCTGAATGACTGTGTGATGTGGTTTGGAACGAGGGACTTTGGGACACTGGGGGGGGGGGAGCAGTAAAACTTTCCAGGTGGATTTCCATTGCTTACTTAGGTCTGAATATGCGAGAACAATATGCATCGTAAGATTAGTTGCAATGCTTTTTGTTTAATAGTAATGTTTACTGATAATCTTTGTAGTTTGTATTTTTATTATATTTTCTTCCCCATCAACGCATCATCAATTATATGCCATGCCTGATATTTGACAGAGGGAGTCCCCCCAAATGTTCCGATACTCTAACACACTCTTCCCTTCTTCAAGATTCAAAATTCAATAATTTATTCGTCATGCAATTTAAGCATGAAATTCTCTCTCCGGGTGTACATAATTTATAAAAACAATTACATTTAAACATTCTGGTATTATCTGACATGTATACAAGATTAAAAACACCAAAGACATTAAATAATAATTTATAAATTCACAGAATTCATAAATCACAGAATCTTGTTCAGGAGTACACCACCCCCTCCCGAAAATCCTTTGAAGAACTCCTAAGACCCCAAACACAATGAAGACACAGTGGGTGGATGAGGGGGAAGGGTACACTGTGTAACATATCAAGAACCAAATTCTCAATTCAGCTCTTTGGCTCTGTTTTTACTTTTCAATCAGCCCAAAATAATAACAACATACATCTATGTGAGATAAGCATAACTGTGAGGGTAGACCTAATGAAGAAGGCTTTGTGCTTTGGGCGAACAGCAAGAATCCTGCAAAAGATCCTCAAGATCTAAGGCTGCTGGATTTAGCCGATTTCAAGGAGTGAAAATAAGATCTCTTTTTGCATTCTGTGGTGTTAAACCATAGAGTTACGTATTATATCTTTATTTTTAATTTTTTTTTATAAGAACTATATGTAGAGGGAACATTGGCTATGTCACGCACGAAGCTCTGCTAATCCACCATGGGCTAAAAATCCCTATGGGTCAGTTGCATATGAAAATGATTGCTGTGTAAAATGATGCAGGCCTGATTGCTTCGTTCTTGAAAGGGCAAAGACACCAAGGCATTTTCTTCTTGATAAAGGGCACCTCTGTGAGGAAATTGTACATTTCTCTTGGAACATTTCACGGGCACCAAGGCATTTTCTTCTTGATAAAGGGCACCTCTGTGAGGAAATTGTACATTTCTCTTGGAACATTTCACGGGCACCAGGGCATTTTCTTCTTGATAAAGGGCACCTCTGTGAGGAAATTGTACATTTCTATTGGAACATTTCAAGGGCACCAAGGCAATGACCAGGGGCAATGGAGGCAATTGCCTCCATTGCCTCCGTGAAGTATCAGGCCTGCTGATGAGTGACCAGTGTAATATGATTGGTCAGTGCCATTTTCTCTATGGTCAGATGGTCAAAAATGTTTCTTGTTGGGTTGTGTCGCATGGTTTTGTACGCCCTCTGTTTCTTGTAAATTCAACTGCCACTTAGCGACTCCTAAAGTTTGCCATTGGGTGAATGACATATGGAAGGCTGTGTATTTGCAATTGCCCGTATTACCCAAAATCCATGAAGGGTTGAATAACCGTGTATCCGTTATTTAAAAAAAAACATATTACCCAATGTTTAAAATGGACTTCCTCTAAACATGTTATTTAGACATCCAAGTTATTTAAGTTTGTACATCATGATGATTGATTAATAGATCTCAGCCCGCTATGAGTGAGTCACCTGTTTTTCTGGGGCTCTGTGAAAAAAAGGTCTCTCGATTTTTACGAGCTTAAGTTCCGCTATGCGTTTGACTCTCACGGCCAATTAATCAAATACGTAGTACGTGGATAAAATTGAGAAACATTTATTAGATTACTGTTCTTTGTTACATCTGGTTGTCCTTTTTCTGCAGATTTTTGTTTCATTTTAAACCATACACTAAAATGTAATTACGCATGTGATAGTCTGTCCACAGTGGTTCTATGGACTGTGCAAGTCTCGCACGTACCCAAAAAGAGAAAACATGTCGAAAGAGGACTATATTTTTTTTAGAATTTGAATCTTTTTAAAATTTCATTAATACAAAATTCTTGAAAATCCTTCTGCACTTTTTTATAAGAACAGTTTCAATTTCTATATATTTCGAATAAATTTTGAAAAAATTAACATTGAAACAAAATTCAAACTTGGGATGAGGATGCTAATTTGACCTCAATGATTCTAGACTACATGTGAATTGCGAAGCACACACGAATTTGTGCAACCATTACAAAGGTTTAATGTCTGTTGGGCAAAAGTAACCGGAAACTGAGCTCCAGTCTTATTCTCAGGTTTTTCTTCATTGATTTGTCAAATTTATTTTAATTTTCATATAGTTCATCATTAAATTTTACTCTCCCAACAATATAATGTACTTTTTATTGCCATAAAACTAAAGTATTTGTAGAAACAAGAATCTCGCACACGTAAAACTGAATATGGTTGGGACCAGCTTGGTCCCATGAGTTTGAGAATCCGCACGAGCCTTTCAAAGTCTTTTCACAAGTGCATGGTTTCATGATTTGTCTCCACCATACTAAACAACCATGTATCATCCTCAAGGCTTGACTTATCATCCTTGACTTCATTCTGAAGATCGTGGGCCAAGTCCATAAAGCCTGTAAGCAGATAATTTCTGCTTACAGAGCGGCCCTTAGCACAGTTTCAATTTTGTAACCAAGGCATACTGTAAGCAAATCAAAAGGCACACTAATAACGTGTAATAAAGTTAATAATGTACAATGTGTTGTGTTTCTTAAAGGTGCATCGCCCTTTTTTCTTTTCTTTTTCAAAATTGAAATTCACAAATTTAATTATTCGATACCTGTTTCTCTTGAGTTGATGAAGTTATAAACTTTCATTTGAGGCACTGAACAAAACAATCTGTCAACCATTAGTAAATAGTTAAAAGATACAAATGAGTTAGCTGGTTAGTGTCAGGACCGGACATTATCTCACAATACGAGCAGCCATGTGGGCAACTGTTCCGTGCACTGTGCGTGGCATATGCCAACGTATTTTTCTGTTTTCTGTTTTGAAACAGCAACATTTGTCGGGAGTTTGTTCTGAGAAAAAAACAAATCTAAAATGTTTGGTCTCTCGGCAAGAAATCAGGCGCTGCATCTTTAACTCGTCAACGACTGCGGCCAAATTAAATGTAATTCGATATAAATGCAGGGATGTTTTGACTGCTAAGCCAGACAGATCCAACATGACAGTCAATTTTTTTCTTCTGTTCATGCGCCTTCTTTCTTCAAACAAAGAGCACTTTAACCGTATGGTGTTTTGACCATCATTCTGTTGACAAGTCATTGCATCACTGATCTCAGCTCCAAAGCTTGCATGTATTTAATTAAAGAGGGTCCCCGAGGTGGAATTCAGTTTTGCGATGCACTCATTTTTCAGTAGATAGAGTCCGTATGAAAGTGGGAACAAGACTTACAAGTCTCTACCCTCACATTAAAACGGAGTAAAATGCCATTGTGTTTGTTACCCTTCCGGTGCGAATTTTGTCAAAATCCCAAAATGTCCGATGATGCCACATTTCAAATACATGGGTCTGTACAATTTTGCACAGGAAGTGTTAAGTTCATTCCTGAATTGCGATGGTATTAATTTAAAACGGCATTGAATTTAATCTTTTGACTGACTCAAAAATTCCTCTTTGGAATCTACAGACCCAGTTGTTGTTGATATCCAATGACATCTTGTTTCAAGTTACGCTCCGAAAGAGTATAACATAAAATGAAATTTTACACCATTTTAACGTGAGGTTAGAGACTTGTTAGAGACTTTTCCTCCACTTCCGTAAGGACTATCTATTGGAAAATGAGTGCATCACAAAACTGAATTCCATCTTGTAGCCCCTGTTTAATCCGACATTCCTTCATTTAATCCTTCAAAGACCATATTGAGAAGGCAGAAATTGGTAAATCTACAGCGAGTCCTTGAGTACTTAGCAAAACATATGTGAAAGGCGTCTGGTACAATATGGAACCACTCTACGTGAAGTGGGTTCAATGAGATTTGGTGCACAGATCACACAGACCTGTAATTTTTACCCACTTTCATAAACGACTCTATCCATTGGAAAATGAGTGCATTGCCCACAAAACTTAATTTGACCTTGGAGCCCCTGTTTGTAAAGCACAAAATGTAACTTATCCACAACAAAATTCTGCTTACCAGCAGCACCGTAACTAGGGTAAAATTTTAGGGGGGGGGCACAAGGGGGTGCACCATTTTTCCTAGGGGGCACTTTTGGCCAATTAAAACTGTAGTGCCCGTTTGTATTTTTTTAAACAAGCCCCTTTTCAGTGTTTTCTGACGTGTTGTAAATAATTCAAAATAGTTCTAAAAACATTGAAATTACTACGCAAATGCTCATACAATGTAACATTTTATTCTGGTAATTGTTAATCTAAAAAGTCCAGATTTCAAATTGGGGGGGGGGGGACACACAAACATCAGTTGGGGGGCACGTGCCCCCCCCCCCCCCCCCTAGTTATGCCACCACTTCATTATGAGACTGGTATTTTGCTTAGCAGAAAATCTTTAAAGCAAAACTATTTGTTTAAGCAGCTCTATGAAATTTTGCCCGGGTTACATCACTAGTTGGCTTAACTTCTCCTACCTGCCTCTCACTTCTGTGAAGTCCAGTTCGAACCCTGTCTCGGACCAGAGCCTCGCAAGTAAATTGGGTTTTCAGTCTCTACATGATTATCTGTTTTCACTGCCCTCTCCACCCCCCCCCCCCCCAATTTAAGGTCCCCCCACATCTAAAACTGAAGATTTCTCCACCTTACCCTCTACACAGGTATCGTCAGGCCTGTAGAGGTTACAGTGCTATTGAGGACCCTTTGGTTTCATCACCAGAAAGATTTTAAATAAATGAATAACGAGAAATAGGCTCACAGAATAATGCAATAAAACGCATCAAAAATTAATTTCTGTTCAAACTAATGGTTTAGTAATGCTAAATGAGCCGATGTGTGTTTCTACCTACCTCAAACTAATAGAAGGTTGTATGCATTCATCGTACATATACATTATGCATAAGTACTCATTATTTAAAAACAAAAACTTATAATTTATTAAAACCCTTACAGTCCCTATTCCATCCAACTCTAACAGCAGGTTTTGTTGGGACTGGGTACTGCATGAGTAAACTGATCATGCTTTACATGGGTTCAGGCATACCACCATAATCAGAGTACCACAGTTTGGGTGTTGAGCTACCCATTATGGTGTTGGAATTTGTTAGAGTGGGGAAGGATCCTAGTAAATCACTCAGGGGAGTTAGGGTTTTAACTGAGTTACAAGTGCATTTTCTGAAAGCTCATGTTATGTCTAGTAAGATCTTGCAATCTCAAGAAACTATTCTGCCGGTTTAAAAGAGATCCACTTTGTTGTGTCAATAAACGCATCTATTGATATCATTTGTTCTTTTGTATGGCATAGCATGCTTATTTTTTTTTTCAATTGTAAGACGTCCTTGCAGATTGCAATCCTTTGTAGTCTTTGCAGGGTTTGTCATAAGCCAAATATGGTGGACACGTCATAATTGCCCTATTTGGTTTGGGCAAATCTGTCTGTAGACACCCAAACCAAACGATGTACTCCTGTGGTGTTCGCCCTATCTCAAAAAGGCTAACTGATTTGCTGTACGAGCACACAGTAACATGGTCTATTCCTATCATCCATGGGCAATTTCGATCAAGCACCAATGATACCCTAGTGGTTGGTTACTGACGTACATAAGCGCATGTGCCCTGAAGTTGAAGTGCGACCGACTCTAGTCATGTCAGGTCAACGCAACCATGAGAAAATGGTGAAATCAACGCTATCATTTTTCTGATAACTGGTCCCCTCTGCACTGTGCTATTCAAACGGTCATTGGTAACCAGCGATATGACCATGCTGGCCCAGTAGGCAAGTTCCGAATAGTCGGCTAGCGTAGTTTAACAATCGTCTGCTGGACGGAGTTCAGCGATATGACCATGCGATATGACCATGCTGGCCCAGTAGGCTGGTTCCGAATAGTCAACTAGCCTAGTCCAACAATCGTCTGCTGGACGGAGTTCAGGCTAATTTAGTCGATTTATGGTTAACAGTAGTTCTTTTGCGAACTTGGCCAATGTTTTACAGACCAAGAGCAAACACCCCCCCCCCCCCCCCCCCCCCGTATACTAAGGTGCTGTGTCCCCATTGCCTCATTTGACGATCTTTAACAGTAGTAGAAATACAACAATAACACAATTATCTGGTTTCTTGAAGCATCTAAGTGCCTTAAAAGTTGAAATATCCACACATTAAAAGGGAAGGTGAAACCATTTCAAAGTGTGCATCCTGGATGTCTACATTTCTAAAGTGAGAAGAATGCTTTTTGTAATCAAGATAAATTGCTGCGGAAAAACCAATGTGGGACCCAAGTCACAGGGCATTTTGCATTTATTGTGCATGTAGGTGTGATGTTACACAACTTGTGTTACACAACTTGTGTTTATACTTGAAGAACGCCACCAGCAATGCCTTTTGGAACAAGCTGTCGCATTGTAACGACTTATCAGATATCCTAGATACTTAATAGTAACTGTTTGTTGCTTAAAACACTTATTTAATAATGGAAAAAACCTGTTCAAAAATGCAGCATTTCGACAGGCTTTTTTTTTTTTTTTTTTTAATCCAAAGTACTAATTTTGTTCAGTTTCTCGAAGACTCCATCTGTTGGAAAAATATGTCAACTCTGTACTGAAGACAGCCCTAGATGCCCACTGACTTCTTTCCTTTCAGAGCAAATATGTGTGATTATACAGTGAATGGGATATTTGGCCCAGATTTTAAGCTCTGAGGCTGGCAATTTGAACCCTGATTAAAGCCTCTTAAATTTGGGGGATTTTAAACTCTTGGTTTGTAGTTGCTAGGCACCATCTGCCTCGTAAGTGATACATATCAGCCCATGAAGTGCATCAAGTGCATTCACTGCTGCTACATTTTTTTGATCAGTGAGAATACTGATTGACAGCAGTACTACCCGGTACCCCATTCCCTCTTTGCATCTTCAAAATGGACAGGGAAAGTACGGCTGGTCCAGGCAAAGCGCTGACATAAAAAAAAAACACTCATTGGAAATATTGTCCCGCCTCTTTCAAATTTACATTATAGGGGGCCAGAACCATTTTATAATGCAAACAAGGTAATGTCAGTTTGTGAATAGTGAGAAAATGCTACCCTCCCTGAGGCCTGAGGCTTTAGGCAATGGGGGCAGTTAACTCCATGCCTTGCCCCTGGGCATTGCCTTGGTGCCTCTCAGCGGTGTAGCCAGGATTTTTTTCACTAGGGGGCACAAGGGGGGGGGGGCAGGTACCATATTTTTTAATGAATTACATGTATCTACATTTTTTTCATGGGGGCACCTGGGGGTACTGGAAATTTGTGTGGGGGAGGGAGGAAGGGAGGGAGGAAGGGGGAGGGGGCACGTGCCCCCCAGGCTTTGCCGCTGGTGCCTCTTGAAATGTTCCAGTACAAATTTTCATTTCCTTCACAGAGGTCCCCCTTTACCCAGAAAAATAAATGTCTTGCCCTAACAAGAAGTATCAAACCTACTGCCATAATTGAATGGTGCTTCCACAACCTGCCCTCCCATTAGAGTCTCTCGGTCATGCAAAGTTTGAAGTTTTACTCAGACAAAACTGTCATGATCATCACAGAAGCACATGAAAGCCTTGGCTCAGAATTGGCCCGGGGGGCCAGGGGACCCATTTTTAGGGGTCAGTGTAACCTGTTTTCCCCGCATCGCACTGTCTGGGAATCCAGGTCAGTAGTGCATTTTTGACTCAGATTCCGGGTCAGTTTTGACCCAAAAGACGGGCTTAATGTCCTGGAAATGGGACTGGTTCCCTGGCATGCCTGGTACCCCTTCTCTGGGTCAATTAGGATTTTTTTTTCTTATATCATGTATGCTACATACTGTACATTGTTTTCCTTCAAGAAGCTAATTGGGAAAAACTCCTCTCTCCTTCATTTCTCAGAAGTGATGTTGATGTTCAGTCACATGTTTTTTACTGAATAACTTACAGTTTTAAGTCAACTTTTCCCCCACTTTCTTCAAGCTGATAAACCATTTATTTATGGGTTAGATTTAAAAGCAGTTGTTCCATTTCAAGGAAATATACGTCTTTTGTATTTGATAATAGCAATAAAGCTGGCAAAGTTTCATACACCTTGAAATTTCAATGATAGGCTAATTTCCTCTTTGATTGTCAGTCTTGAGCTCGATTTCACAAAGCTCTAAGATATATCTTAAGATGAGTTGCCTGTATGGAGATCACCATAGTGATTTATATTGTGACATCACAATTTGCTTAGCAGTTAGGTTATATACACACAGCTTAAGATCAATCTTAGCTCTTTGTGAAATCTAGCCCTGAAATTCCTTTCTTGTAATGGGGTCATTCCATAAAGTGGAACACTAGGAACACCATAGACTTGGTTCCAAGTCTGTGATCGTGGTTCGCTATTATGTCCGACACAGAATCATTATTGCCGAAATGGCTCCCTCTTGTGGCCTGAGCATGAGAATTTTAAGCTTTGATCACAGACTTGGGAATGATGTTCATCGGTTTGTACGCAGCACACGGCGATCCGTCCAAAACTTGACGGAGCATCAAGTTTCTGTTGAGCATTGTAAATTTGTTTATTACTTCCATAATACTGAAAAATATGTGTTACAAGCATGGTGCCCTTTTACATCTTTACCATGATTTTTTTGTTGTTGTTTTTTCTTTTAATATTAGCAAAAATATCAGGTAAGATGGTGTGGGAAGGATTTGAAATTTTCTGAAATACTTTCAAAAGCCGAAATAAAATGTGATGATTGAAAAACATAACTTAGAATCAACATTTTATTCTAACAAAAATGATAATATTGAAAAATGGCACAAATTGTGTCCCACCTTTATGGAATGAACCAAAGGGCAAAGCAGTTTTTCCTCTGTTGAGGGAAATTTATTTTTTTACTAAAACATGCAAGGCAATGACCAGAGATAGCCTCTATTTCCTCCATGAAGTATATATGTAAAGCACTTCCTTTTTTTTTCTTAATTTAATGCGAGAAAACAAAAATAGGTAAACTCACTGGTTGATATTACGCTTGTTGTTTTGATATGGTTCACCTAGTATGCACTTGCAGGTGGGATAGATGTTTTTTAAGTCGTTTCACACGTTTCATCTTCAGCTGGTAACACGCCATAGGAGGACTCCAACGCCTCGGAGGTAGGGAAAGATATGGGGGAAGTGAATGGCGTCATGCCCTGAGCAAGTAAGGACGGGGGTGTGAGGACCGTGCCTTCACGGTGTGTGATTTTGTACAGGAAGTGATTCCTGGGTCTTAATGCAACGCATTAATAGTAGATTGTGCTAGCCCTTCAGTTCAAACACCATCGCTAAAAACATGACATTTCAAACATATCTTTCTTTATGTACATTCTTCTGAAAGAAGACAACAGGGTTTTGTGTGATACTCTCATATAATATATATATATTTTTATATTATTATTAATCATTAATTATTGATTTTTATCATTATTATTTTTTTCATTGTTTTATTATTATTGTTATTTATTTGTCTACTTTCTTGTCATAATCATTATTTCATTCTTTGTCATTCCTTTGCTTCATCCTACATTTATCACCTTGCGCTTGTCTGTCTTGCCCGTTTTTCTGTCTGTCGTGTATTGTCTGATTAGGCTTCCCACTTTCAAGCTGTGCTTTTGGGATATGCCTCTATTTCATTTCCTCTGAGAATTTTACTTACGGTCTTTCAATTTTTATAAAATTAAAAAGTTGCGTGTCTGATGCACTTTCCATTGCAAGGAAGTAAATTTGTGCAAGTACATCTTGGGATATTATCATTTGGAAAAAACGGTGTTGTTTTTCCCCTTTTTCTTTTTTACTAAGTTCAAAATGACTCTCTATTTAGCACCTTTAAAGCCCCAGCTCAACATTGGTAAACGGACTGTAAATGCTTCCATTCTTTGCACAAATTAAAATGTTTGTAATAAAACCAACATGTAAAAAAATCAGCTCATATCGTTGTTTCATTTGCGAGAAAACAATAAAAGTGCATTCTGCATTTTTGTACGCATTCCTACAGGCAGAGTTTTCGTCTCACTCAGACGAAAACTAATTTTGGATTCTATTTCATTCATTATTTAAAAACGATAACACTTTAGGCAGAAAGATTTCAAGGAAAGTTTTCTACCATCGTTATCTTCATACCAAGTAAGGTATATGTAAATCTGTGAACATTTATGTTTTTCTTCCAATATTGAGTTGGGGTTTTAAACATAAGGAGACATGCATGTAGTAATGTATAAAGTAAATGTTAGATTTATTTTGGTATTGAAATTTGTAACATGTTCAAAATAACCACTCATATGTTTTTATAACTCTAACTCTGCTGTTAACCCAAATCAAAACTTTGAACTTCTTTTCTCTAATAGAGTCGAACACTGTAATGAGCAGACTAGTTGGAAGGTTGTTATTTCATGTGAACTCCAGACTAAATACCAATCTGAGTAGTATTTTAAGAACTTTTATGCCACAACAATCCTGTGGAAGTCCAAAAAAAAAAAAAATGAAAAGGTGCTTCCCTTTTTCTTTTCCCAGAGTCTGGAAGACCTTTCTGCTCAGCAGGTTCAATCTATTTCCATTCCAACACAACAGGCTTGTGGGTTTTATTCGGGATCTTTCATTGGTCTCCCTGCACCTTCAGATTTTCTTGATTAAAGAGGCGAAATTGCCATCGCAGAGATGAACTGCTCGGCCCTTGTTACGACCTAACCTTTATAGATATTTACCTTGAAAATGACGTAGAGAGTCTGTAAACCTCTAAATAGTTACATCCTGTAAAATCACGGGCTTCATCCCGAGACCAAGAGGAAACTGTTATCCAATTTATAGCATTCTTCATTTTCATACAATCTCACCCACCGTCTTAATTTGCGCTTGCGGTCTAGCATTTTTGTCCAGCAGCAGTCTGCCTGCTGTGTAGCAGCTGGCAATAAATTTGTGTTAATGTTTCAAATAAACAGTGTGTAAATTATTATTATTACATCTTTCTGATATAATGAAACCAAGGGACCCTCAAAAGTGACTTGCACTGTGACCCGTACGCCTAAAGACACCTGTGTAGAGGAGCTGATGAAGAAATGTCAGTTTTAGATGTTGGAGGAAAAACCCCAAACAGGGATAATCCATGCAATCTGGAAGGGACTGAAAACCCACTCCACATGCAATATTGCTTAACATTTTTTTTTGCTAAGCAGGATACCAGTCACGGATGTTGACCTGGTATTTGCACTGGTAACCTTATTCTGGTAAGCATGATTTTGTTGTGCTTACCTACTTGTTGTGCTTACTAAACAGCTCTATGAAATTGGGCCAAGATTGAGCTCTGCTAGTAGTATTGGATGGAACTGTACTGTACATTGTACATGTAACAATAAAAAAAAAGTGAAGAAATGTTCAAAATTGTTCACTAACTTTTTGCCAGGGAAGTTTTATGTTTACTTCTACTCAATAATTCCTTTTGACAAAGATATTTTCAGTGTAAATGTACATGTTGATATGTACATGCTGCCTTGAGACGTTCATAACATTGATGACAGCTTTGAGTTCAAACTTTTCTGGACAGAAAGAATAGCTGTTTTCAGACATTTGTCATGGTGCAGCCGTCGTTTTTATCCATTCCAAAAACAATCTCACAAAACTGAGTAACTGACTTTGGTGGGGATAAAGTCTTACCTCTTGTTTGATGCAATATAGTTAGAGCCAAGACCCTGCTAGGTTTAAACGACCCTTTAAGACCAAGTCACTACTCAATTATTCACATTCATAAATGCCCTTCTTGTACTCTCTTGATGTAAAAGAGTGAAAACATCACTCTCTTGCCCGAGTGGTGGTGTAATTTTCACTCTTTTTAGAGTGCAATTCATTCTAGTTTGCTCTTTTAGAGTGAAATTTGAGTGAAGTTCACTCTAAATCGAGTGAAAAAGAAAATATTTCCACTCTAAAAAGAGTTGTCCCCCATACCACTCTTTTAAAAGAGCCATATAGCGGACAAGTCTTTTTAGAGTGGAAACATTTTCTTTTTTACTGAAGTTTACTCAAATTTCACTCTTAAAGAGCAAACTAGATGTAATTGCACTCTAAAAAGAGTGAAAATTACACCACCACTTGGGGAAGAATAATAATGTAGTAAAATCTGTAGGTAACTTTTCAATTCCTTTAAAATTTTCAATTCAACGGTTGTGTGATGCACGAGCATGGTAATAGATTTTTCATTGGGTACCGATGTATTGATTGTTTTTTGCTTAAATTAGCGCCCGCGTAAGGAAGTGCACTAACACACATATGGCTATGAGTGCCAAATGCAAGTTCACAGTTCTACGTCTTTATCAGCGGTTTTAAACGGTCATGTGAGCACCTTTCAACCAATAGGACTGTCTGGGGGTATTTATGAATATTTGTTTTCAATAACCTGTCCTGTGAAATGGAAATAATGGTGCTTGCCTCCATGAAGTGTTCTGGTTACCAGACCTTAATAAAGTTGCATGGGCAGATTTTTGGTCAATTTGACCTGAATTATTAGAATTTTAAATAGCTATTTTCATAGATTTGAGAAAGTACAAAGCTTTTATTTGAGGTTTTGTACAAAAAAAAAAGAATCGCCAATGATTAGTGATATTAAATTAAAAACTGAAAAGTTAATTTTTGTCGGGATCCATGACATTATAAGTCATGTCCATCAGCCATTTATTTTTTGCATTGTCTGTGGCATATGCAAAAGTCTTTATGTTTTTAGTTTTGGAAACAGCGTCATCTGTCAAAATCCGTTCAGAGAAAACAAAATCTAAAAGAAAAAAATGTAATAAACAAATTTAAAAAAAAAATTGGTGAAAATAGGGCAATGCAACTTTTATATTGCTTCTCTCTGTCAGCGCTTACTATTGTGAACTGCGTGTGGAAATAAATAGCAATTGAATTGAGTCAAATTGAACTGTGGAAATGTGGACGTCACCCAAGATTTATAAATTACAGATCTGAACCGAACTGAACAGCATCCTCATTGCTGAAATTGTATCATTTATGATTACATTTATGTGGCATTGTTTAGATGGTTATCATTTTGCAACTTTACACTGAGGTCACACACATCATTAGCGCTTAGTAAATTTGAGATTTGACCAACCAGTCAACTGTCAAGGAGACTTTATAATCTCTCTCTCTCTCTCTCTCTCTCTCTCTCTCTGACTCTTTGAGGCAGTCCCCTGATCGAGTTGTGTGGTAATTCAATTGTTTGCAAGCTCAGCTTGGGTTCTGGTTTACCTCATGCCGGGAGTTGATCAAGTCCGACCCGGATCGTAATACCCACGACTGTCCGGAATGTGTTCCAGCTTTACGGGCATGGCGACTCCAAGCAATGATACCGTTTACTTTGCAGGGGGAAAACGATCCCAACGATGTAAATTGATCAAAACATTACGCGGGATCTCCATTCCAGCTATTGATTTCATCGGTGTAGCCATTTTTAGAGTACTAAATGTCACAACAAATGTGCTTGTTTGTTGGTGGAGTGATTTCTGTTTTAGCGATAAGTGTTTTCCCGAGAAGTGATATCGGTGAGATTTCGATAACTGGATTAATTTGTTCGGATATTTGTAACGGACATCTCAATAATGGTTAATTACTTTAACATGCACCCATGTACATGGATTGAATGACGCTGCACTTTGATGAGTCCGTTGACAAGCTTATGCTCAGATTTTTCTGGGTTTGAGTCTAAATTGTTTTTTTGGTGTTTTTTTCTGTCCTCTTTCATTCTGGAAAAGGTACTGTTCACATTTGCCTGTTTGTTTGTAATGGTTTGCTTCACTGTACATATTAAGTGTCTCTGACTTTTTTTTGTTGTTCTGACTTCTGTTAGTTACTACGTCCAATTGACTGAAAGTTCCACAACTTTTTTACTTGTGTGTCTGACTTTATTTATAAAATAAAAAAAAAGAAGGTAAAATTAAAAAGTTAGACCATATAATGTGCATTGTGCCTTACCTCTTATGATCTTGGCTGTCGGGGATTAATCCATTTGCCACAAGGAAATCATTTATTGTCTTTTTACCCAAGTCCAGCAGAGCAAAGTTGGATAACTCATTGATGAGCAGAGGTATCGTCACTGTGCCGATGATGATGATGATGATGAAGACGATGATGACGATGATGCTGATGATGATGATGACAGTCGAATATGTTCCTCCTGCTCCACCTTGTTAACTTTATAATGAAGACGATGATGATGATGATGCTGATGATGATGATGACAGTTGAATATGTTCCTCCTGCTCCACCTTGTTAACTTTATAATGAGACTCAAGCCTCCCCCACACTGGCTTATCCACGTCAGACGTCGTCGTCATACAGTTTACCATTACCTCAACTTGGTACCAACACCACAGTCCTGCACTGTGCATTGTATCGCGATGTTATATTTTCCCTGTGCTTTCTCGGAGAGAGTGTGCTACTCATTTTCTGGGGCCACTCTTTTCCTCTATACCTCTGTCTTTCTCGCTCCCTCTCTCTCCCCCGCTACTTCAGTGATTCAGGTTCTCGATTCTTCCATTGGTTCATAGAGGGGGGTGCCATTGCATCATTGAGGGGGTACAACAGTAATTGGTTCTTGCTGAGTGAATGTATTACCACTGTATATCTAATTGAGACGGACAGTAAAGACTAGAAAATGGGTTGTGAGAGGGTGTTCTGCTCAGGCAAACCGTTGACCTTTGCAATTTTCATTTTTATTTATTCTTTTTTATATTAAATATCATTCAGTCGCTAAATTATCCGAACTCTGGACTAGTAGAGGGAGTCATAAACAGCAGCCAATCATGCATTATTCATACATTTATGCAAATGATCATTTACTCTCCACCAGTTTTGTTTTTGAAGCTGCACACCATGTGTGTGCAGAGCTTGCAAGGCCACCGAGTTCATCCACAGAGAAGGACCCAACACTTCTCCATGTTTGCGGTTTAACGCGATACCCTACAACACCAGCAGACCAGCCGGGTCTCTCCCCCCCCCCCCCCCCTTGCCGTCATCAGTGTGAACTGAAAACAAAAGGCTGGTTTGACGCAATACCCTCATCTGATGACACACACACACAGAGTCCACGCTCTCAGCCTTGAGTTACCCTGGGGCCCCCCTAGCTATGTCGTCGGTGTTTTGCATATAACTGGCCCAGGCTTTTGTTAGCTAAGTTTAGATCACGTATGGTTTCTTTGCAATCAATTGGATTATATACAAATACAGCCTGGGGTTATGAATATGATTTTTAATAGGGAGTTCATAGAAGAAGAAAAATTCGTTTGGAAAGAGATTGATAATTCCTTCATCATCTTCTTTCTTTCCTTGTATAATTCAAAGGAAGTAAAAGAATAGATGACATGATCCCCAAGTACAAATCATCAGGATTTTTCATTGGATGTTTGTTTATGTTTTTGGTTTTTAGTATTTTATATATATATATCTATCTATATATCTATTATATCTATATATCTATTATATCTATATATCTATATATATAAATTCTCCTTTTTTTTCTTCCTTTTTTTTTTTTAAACTTTCCATTCAGTGGTCAAGTTTCCATAAATTAAAATCTTGTTGATAGTAATAAGCATTGATTTAATGTAACTTGATACCTGAAGATGCCATGATGACAAAAAACTTGTTTTGATACCAAGTTTTGTTCGTAAGCTACATGATGGTATAAAGATTTTGACTCTATCACATAATGGTTCAGGAGATATGATTTGTTAAAGTAATAAGCTTTGATCATAGAGGTAGACCACCTCCATGCAAATGTAAACTTATATAGCGCCACAATCCGCCTAATAGACGCTCAAGGCGCTTTACAATGATAAAAAATTAAGAGCAAATTACACATTAACAATAGACCGATTGCGCGACAATGTTTACATGCGGTCACGTGACCCCCTATCGGGTATGACGTCATACAGCTGGCAAAGAGATAGGACGTGACACAGAGTGAGTTCGAAAACAGTCCATTATACTTTCGTTAATCAGCCCCTTTATTTAAAGTAGTATGGCGTGGCATTAATTTAAATCTCATCTCTGTTTCATAATTTAACAGAATTCTTCTGAAAAGAGGTTTTTTAAGCCATGCACTACCGGCGTCGGACGACTATTATGTAGCCACCCGTCTGTTATTTGTTTGTAATGTTGGCCTAAATCACTGTAAAAAAAGGATAAACAACGTTGAAAAAAGTGAGCATTAATACCTAGCCGTGCAGAATTTCAAATAGGCAAAGGAATCACACAGTTTTGGAAAGCAATTTCTTTGGAGGATTTCAGTTTCAAAACTTTGAAATTTTTGTGTTGAAAAGTGTGTGGTGATTGCGGTCGTCTGGCCTAACGTTCCGTCGTGCGCTGTACACATCGTGCACATTTATACGGTACTTTTACAATTTTCAAGACTTGCTGGAACTGTCCTTACTGGCTTTATTCAGCCACTTGAAGGTCTTTGGTACAAACTCTGGAATGTGTTTCACAGATTTCAAGCAAAAAAAGCCTCGATCGAATTAACTAAATGCATTAATCGTCGTGTACCGTACCATCCTTTCCTATGGAGGATTACGTGTGTGTTTACATTTTTAACCCAACAGGGGTCACGTGACGTAGGTCGCGCAATCGGTCTATTAAAGATAAATAGTACATAGCTTAAACACAGTAAGAACCCAATGATATAATGAAATTGCACATTCCAAATTAAAAACAAATAGTAAAATGTTATATAGCTTTAACACATGCTAAAAGTCAAGACCAAAGAAAACATCACAAAAACATGAAAAACACATGAATAGACCGGGCCCACAGGTGAGCATAAATAAACCCCGCCAGCATCCCCTACTAAAAACACTTTCAAATGCTGAAAAAAAAGGTCCCAAAGAACATTTATTTGGAAGAACTGGAAGTATCTAAATGCATTATTTTGTCCCTGTACGTGCTGACCAAAGATTATAGAGCGCCGTAGGCGCAAGATGGGGAACTGGGCCTTTATCTACTGTTGGAAAGTGAAATACGCATGGGAGCCATTTCGGCAAGTGAATGCCTGTGTTTCCCATTGATAGCAATTGTCATTGTCTACACTGGTCCGCACGTATCAGTGTTGTATCAATAGAGTCACTTGCCAAAATGGCGTCCAGTGAGATTTCACACTTCAGCCAGAGTTCCTCATCTTGCGCCTACGGCGCTCTATAATCTTTGATGCTGACTGCCTTTGCTTCTGAATATTTGAGAGAGAAGGTCACTGGAATGCTATAATTTGTGACATCCTGATGTGTGGGAAGGCCGGGCCTGGGATTTGTTTCTCCCCCCTTCTTAGATCATGATGTGTAGGTGGTTCCGATTCAACAACTTCTTATCCACGGTGGTCGCGTTACAAGTGTTTTTTACCCCCATGATGAAAAAGTTACTACTGGGGGGGGGGGGGGGGAACGGCTGTGTGGGTGTTGCAGTATTAAGGTCAAATAGATTTTGAAGTACATTACATGTAGATGACATATCTCTTGTATACAGTAGTATACATTAACCATAACGTGGATTGGTGCCAACAGTTTTGTCAATAAGATTTTGATGAGGCTGACGGTAAAGTCTTTTTTGTGCAGTTGTTTTAAATTTTCAAGTTGTTGTTTGAGTAACTAACTGTGATAATAATAATATGATGCGCTTATATTGCACCATCTATCAAGTAAAACTATTCCGAGGCTCATGATGAAGACAATTTTAAAAAATTGTTGCGGACTAATTAGTATTGAACACTATTGAGAACAAAAAAGTTACAGATTAGACTTCAAAGAATTTTAAAGTTGGTATTGACCGAATCCGTACTGGTAATTGATTACCGCAAGTATGGTGCAGCAGCCATGAAAGATCGGTCTCCAAAAGACAACCTTGTTCTCTGAGCTACTAGTAAAATCATACCAGAGGAACGAGGGTTACGATGAGGCATATATTCAGAAATCAGATTTTTGATGTACAAGCCTGATATTTTACGGAGGCAATTGCCGCCTTTGCCCCTGTTCATTGCCTTGGTGCCCTTGAAATGTGCCAATAGAAATTTACAATTTCCTCATAGATGTGCCCTTTCTCCCAAAAAAAATGCCTTTGGTGCCCTTGCCCTTCCAAGGACGAAGCAATCATGCCTGGTGTATGATGGAACAAATCCATGTAATGCTTACCAATTAAGAAGTAGTAAGATTGATCTTTTACTCGATACGTCTGTAGTAGGTAGCCAGTGTAGTTGACTTTGATGCTGCTTCAGTGTTGTGGATAAAATTAGAGCCGCAGAACTTTGAACCCTGTGCAGCTTAGCCAGTACACCGATCCAGTAGGCCACGCCCCTTGACAAATTGACCAATCACAATGCGTGATTTAAGGTCCGACAAATTACCGCCATTTTGTCCGACATAACTTTTTAATTTGTGTATTGTTTACAACACACTTTTCATTGACTTTACTTTTGTTTCGTATGTACAGGGCAATTCTTTTACAAACCCGAGTTTTATCCTTAACCATGGTCAAGCGGTGTTTATATTTTAATTTTATATATAATTTTAATTATATTTTAATTTTAACTCTGACTCTCGATACCCTGACAAGAGAGGAAATGTACATTTTTTAGCCTTTTCCAAAACCAAAGTCCAACGGAGAGAAGTGCTTTCGGTGAGCATGCAACACACGGCGTGATGCCAGGCTTCGTACATACAATGTGCATGTACATGTACATCAATCATGCGGCGATCGTGACACGTGTGTGGTTGCTTGGTCGTTGCTATGGTGGGCGTGGCCTACTGGATCGGTCTATTGGTAAGATGATATGGTAAACATTGTCAACATTTTGTGATCATTACGTTTTGTCATCACGTTACTTCTTGCTAACCTGAGTATGGTTTGAGTGTGTTTATTGAAAACTAGAATTGGAGTTGTCGTGGCCTAGGTTTCCAGATCACCGGATTCAAGTTCTGGTTGTCGACAGCAGAGTATGGGTTCGAATCCCGCTCGTGGCACGTGTGTCCTTGAGCAAGATACTTTAGTATAATTGCTTTGTCCTTCAGTAGGGACACTAAGCCATAGGTCCTGTGTACTAGGATTGGTAATGCACGTAAAAGAACCCAGAACACTTATTGTGGAAGAGTAGGGGTTTACCCCGGTGTTTCTGGTTCACATAGCAAGCACCCTTGTCTACAGGTTTCCTCAGGCTTCCGAGCTACAGTGATTAAGTACGCTTTTGAGGCATCCTTGGTTTCATTACCAGAAATGTATAATAATAACAATAATAATAATATTAATATTAATATTAATAAAGAAGATTCAAATGAATTTACTTGTCTGAAAACCGATGATTTTTATCGTCCCGTTAAAAATGAGAATGATGCACTCCATGTGTGTTCCAGAGAAAGGACCTTTTTTGTACCCGTGGGGTTTCAATTGCCCCAAGTCATGGCTCCAACTAAGGGTTATCTTATCTGACTTGCCTTTCGTTTTCAACGTCCCCGGTCATAATTTTTCCCAACTGGTGGTTTTGGGCAGACTATCCTGTTTGTAAGTGTGACGTAAGTCCAACTGTAATGGGGCTTCAAACAGCCGAGCCCAAAGCCGAGCCCAAGTCAAAACAAACATGGTTTCGAAAAAGGACCATAAATCTAAATCGTCAGCTTGAAACTATAAGGTCATTAACTTCCGTAATTGACAAAAGGTTGTTAACATTTCCAAACTAAAAACCGGTAAATAAGATTTAAAAATTAAAAACTAATGGTTTGTCTATCCAAAAAGTAGTTTAGAATAACAGGTTAAACTACTTTTTGGATAGACAAACATTAGTTTTTGATTTGTAAATCTTATTTACTGTTTTTTAGTTTGGAAATGTTACTGACCTTTTGTCGATTACGGAAGTTAATGACCTTATAGTTCTGAGCCGACGAAATGTTTGAAGAAAAAAAACATCAAACTTAGTTTCAAAAATGAAAATTTCAAAGAGTCTGAAGACGACATGATGAAGATACATGTGCCTCCTTCGTAGATTATATCATCCTTCTAATTTCGCGTGGCCGAGTGCTCAAGTGCACCGGACTCAAGTTTTGGTGTTTCTAATCTGTAGAGTGTGGGTTCCAGTCCCGGTCGTGACACCTGTGTCCTTAAGCAAGACGCTTTTAAACCATAATTGCTTCTTCCTTCGGATGGGACATGAAGCCGTAGGTCCAGTGTGTTGTGTGTATCAGATGTAAAAGAACCCAGTACGTTTATTGTTAAGAGAAGGGGTTTGCCCCAGTGTGTTTGGCATAGTTGGCTGCAGATTGCGCCGTAGTACCCAGTAAACCCTTGTAAGGTGCTATATAATTGGGCCTTATAATTACAAAAGAAATTAGCATTAAAAACAAGCGCTTTGAGACCCCTTTTAGATAAAGCGCTATGTAAAAACTGATTTATATTATTTCATTTTATTTCATTTGGGCCAAATTTGTCATGAAAACTTTTGTCAATCATAACTGACCATAAAAACGGCGGCCATTTATTAGCAAAAGAAAGGTTTTTTGCGTATGTGAAATACATTTATAATTTTTTCCAGCGGTCTGTGCGCCAAAGAGTTTTATCAAAAGAGGAAGGAACATGATCTCCATGCTTCCGCTGAGCAAGAATGTCTGGCCCTCGCTGTGTTAATTGTTGGCCACATCTGTTTTCTTTCCCATGCACCTTGATCTGGGACTTATGAGACCTTTTCATAGGGTCTTGCATGTTTAATGACTATGTAATTTTTGTGTGCATGGTCACACATGTTAAGTCAAGGTGGGGGGGGGGGAGGTAACATCATTGATCAAAGTCGAGTGTTCATTTACATACTTCGGTAATAATGATTACTCATACAGTGTCCTTTAAATTTCATGGTTGTATCTGAGTCTGACTAAGTGATCTTGATGGAGTTCCAAGTACATTAGGTAAGCCACTCTAATTTTGTTTGATGTGCACTGGGCTTGATTGAGTGGAAAAGGGAATGCCCCCACCTCCCATTCCCCACAGAGTTAGATCTGGGATCACCATTGTACAATCGCAAACTTTCGTCTCGCCAGTGCAGCAAGGTCGTAACTTGGATTTCATTTGTTTTGCATCAATCGCTTTTTAAGGTTTGGGGACATTTTAAACAATCGCTAGTTGTTTAAGACAAGATACCTATCTAGGAATTATGCAGAAATTTTTAATAATTACTTACATAAAAAATATGTCTACACTTTGTTACCTACAAAACAAGCCTTGTTTACTATGACAATTAATGATACAACCTTTTTTGCACAGACGATCATCTGCGTTTAAATTGTTCAAAAGGTTGAATCTTTAAGATACATCTTTGTTGCACAAACCGCCACCGCGTGCATTCGATGGGGAATCATATCATAACTCTGTAGTGCAACGACGTCCTATGTGTAAGATAAGACATTGTTGCTCGGACCACATTAACAAACTATGACGTCATTTATTGTCAACAACCCGCTTCTTTTTAATTACAGTTCGGTTAGCGTATTAACGTGTACCGTTTATTCTTACAAAATAGCAGCACCTGTTGCATACTTTAACTCAATTTCACCAAAAATGTGACATAGGACCCTGTTGCATTGACGCGACAAAATAATTTCATTCATGAGGGATAGGTGTTTGGGTCTGCTCGAAGGCCCTGGAAGTTCTCTTTTAGGGTCGTGACCCAAGGTTAATATTTATATTTGAAAAGGTGGGTGATGAAGACTGTTTCAAAAAATTGGCAGCCACAAGATCTGTTAGGGGGAGAGATTACTACTTTTGTGTGAGGATGAGCTCTCCTAAAGTGCAGTTGGCGAAAGTGCATGCAACTCTTCTCGTCTTGTCCATAGATGGCTTGGCTGATACAAGTTTAGTGGGATCTTTGACCTGTTCTGACGTATTGGTAAAGACCTACCCTTACAGTGCATCCTATTGAACCTCCAAAGTAAATGTCCGGATAAGTGATCTGGGATATCAAGATTTGAGACTGTTTGCCCATCTTTGACCCATCTTGGACGAGGCTGAAGATGGATTCAACCTTTTACTATGCTCGATTCCAAGAAAGCTCCATTTTCATTGGCTCAACCAGGATGCCTCTGTTGATAGGAAACCACCCCCCTCCCCAGCCATCTATGTTCAACTGCGTACTTTATTAAGGGGAAGGAGGTAAAATTAAAAATCAATATTAAACATTTGAATCTCTGTTTTTTTTTCTGTTTTTTTTTCTTTCTTTCTTCTTCTTCTACATACATGGACAAAATTGGTAATTGGCAAAGACCTGTATTCACACTTTGTGTGGCCAACCCAACATACGAAATAACAAACCCGTGAATAAGTAAGCTCAATCAGTCATGGGAGTCACGAGAAAGTTGTCAAACATCAGGTTTTGGACCCGTGAGACTCAAGACTAACTGTTTCACTCTTTTCTGAAAGACTGTAGCATTTCAGACAAAAATATTTCAGGGAATTTTTCCCACCATGACCGACTGTATACCATGTTAGTTTTGTGCAAATCTGTGGACATTTTTTTATTTTTTTTTTGTCAGCCTTACCAATGTTGGGCACACCCTTTAAGATCTCTGGCCATTTACGAAATCTTGGCTTGGGCTCCGGCTTGGGCTCCGTTCGCCTGTTCAAATCCCCGTAAGGAAAGCACACGTTTTCAAAAAAACAGACAGAGCCTAAGCCCAAGCCTAAGCCCAAGCCTTGGTTTCGTAAACGGCCTATGCTGCATAAAGAATCTCTCTATCTGCAATCCTAACATGAATGATGAATGGTGTACCTTCATTAAGATCGCTGTGTGAATTTGGTAACATCAAATTCAGATGGTACTCTCACTCAACCTGAGGGTTATTTCAGCTTAAATGATGTCATCCTCTGCAGAATAGTGTGTTTGTATCTGACCTTGTCTCTCTCCAGTCCAGCGAGAACATATTTTTTTTGGCAGGGGGTGCTGGGTCGCATGCACGCCAGCTTGTGCCAATGTCACTAAAGTTAGACATGAAATAGTAGGAATTCTAAATATTATTATTATGATTTTTTTGTTAAGTGTTATAGCTTCTTCTTGATGAAGTACATGAATGTGCAGTTGTAGAATGTGCAGTTGTATGTCTAAAAAGTGTTAGGGTAGGGGAGCTGTACTATATTCCAGCACCCCCATTCAAAATATTGGGGGTGCTGTAGCACCCACATCACCCCCTGTTGGCTCAGGCCAGATCTCCATTGCCTAGCAAGTTTGTACAGATTACGTACTTCAAATAACGAAAGAAATAGCTGGGGGATCAGATTGGCTGAGCGGTATCTTCCCCTGCCTTCCACCTCTGTGGACCCCGGTTCGAATCCCACCTTGGACAGAGCCTCGCATCTAAAACTGAACATTTCTTCATCATCTTCTCTACACTGTGTATCTTCAGACCTCCGGGTTGCTAGTTGCTTTTGAGGATCCCTAGGTTTCATTTCCAGAAAGATGGAAAATAAAGAATGCTGAATACTGTTAGTGCTAGCAACCTAAACTGTTCATCCTGCATTTAAATGCAGTACGTTAGTAGCAATGGCCTCATGTTTTGACCTTAGATGAGTCCTTTTTTAAGGCTTTGATGAAGACTCTGCTTGGGTGAATTGCCAAAGATGAGTAAATATCTGTATATTATATTATTTTCTTTTACTTGCCATTTTTGTTTTTATTTGTTGACTTTTAATTTTAATGTTCTGTGTAGACTTTTATCTTATCGATTTTTATCTTGTTTTAGATGAGCTGGTTCTGGGAGGGCACATCTTTTTTGATGACAGTTTCATGACTTTTGCCCTTCCCTGGACGGCCCCTGCTTGTAAATTGTCCAAAGAATTAAAAAAAAATACTTATGATTAGTGACAATTTTGAAAAAAAAATTGGGTTCAGAAATCAGTGCGCTTTCTTTAAATGCAGAATTGACTGTACGTACATTTATTGTCGTCAGCTCTCGGCAAAGAGGCACAACATCCCTACCCCTACCCCCCCCCCCCCCCCCCACCGATGCATTACATCCAGGATGTCAATAATCTCTTGGCTAATCTAGGATTATACTCTTCACTGAGTGGGTGGGGCAGATGGATGATAGGCCATCAATTAAGCCACGCTTCGATTCAAAAAGAAAAATGGTAAATAGATGGGATTTGGATAGCGAAATATAGATGTTTTAAATGTTAGGGAACATTTATTATTCCAAAATGTGGGTGGGTGGGTCCAAGAAAGTAATTGAAAATCACAACTTGATTTTCAATTAAAAAAAAAAAAAAAACGAAAAAGAAATCTTAAGGGAAAAACAATGTGAAAAAAAAAAATTGGAATCAAAAGTTAGCATGTGTGGGTGGGTTATAAAAAAAAAATGCAAACATCACTAATTCTGAATGTCTCCTTGGCATGTTGATCTCAGATACTAGACTGGATTTTGCCATTTAGCATCATCTTCCGAAAATCGTTCCGGTAATGAAACCAAGGGATCCTGATAAAAGTGACAAGCACTCGGTAGCACCGAGGCCTCTGAAAGTACCTGTGTAGAGAAGGTGTCAAAGACATGTTCAATTTTGAACTAATTTCCTTCTATCTTCATCTGTTTAAAATGAAAAGGATAAACAGCTGGAGAAGTTTTCCAGTTTCCTAGCTATGAAAACAGTTTTCATCAACTGTTTTTATTAAACATGTTTTTCAATTTCACATTTGGCATCTGTACTGCAGATCTGTTTCATCAACCTTTTTTTTAAACTTGTTTTTCAATTTCACATTTGACATATGTACTGCGACTTTTGTCTTTTTTGTTTTATAATGTTAAACAAATTAGCTGGAGAAGTTTTCCCAGAGTTGCCTATAAACAAGTTCATCATTAATTTGTTACTTTTATAGATTTTAGAAAATAATAATATATATTTTTTTAAACATCTGACGAGATATTTTACATACTGACATAGAGGAAGTTCGATCAAGGACCATAGTTAACAAGAGTTCAACTAACTCTGATCGAATCCACACTGGTTAACAATGGTTGGACTAGTCTATAGTTGACTATTCGCGACCAGCCTGTCGAGGCTGGTCGCATCTCTGGTTACCAATAGCCATTTCATAAGCACAGTGCAGAGGGGACCAGTTATGAGAAAAGTGATAAACATTGATTTTGCTGTTTTCTCATGGTCAGGTTGATATGACATGACTGGAGTCGATCGCACTTCAACCCCAGTGCGCATGCACTACATTAAGGCACTAACCAACCACTAGCTAACCATTGGTCCATGATCGGACTTGCTAATATCTGCACTGCTGTATAAAACACTATTATACAAACCAGATTTAAAAAAAAAGATAAAGCACTGAGGTGGCGTTGACTACCCAGACATTTCCTTGTAAATCTAACAAGATAATTACAAGTTCAGTCTCTGCACGGAGATATCTCTCATCAAATAATCAACTTGCAATGATGAATTCTCCACTGCAGATCTTCAGCCGTGATTATTTGTAGAAACGTACAGGCGACAACACAATAACCTGCCCTTTTGTTACCTGTATGTTATTAGTTTTTTTCAAAAAATCTTGGACTTGGATTTGAAATAGCTAGCCTTGTTGGGATGTAGTAATAGAAATGATAATAGTAATAATAGCGTACATTTATAATGTGCCATGTCTTTCATAAATGACACTCCTGGCGCCGAATTATCATCTGGTGGAGATTGTTAAGAATGATTTTAGGAGATGAAGCACCCATAATATTGCTATCAGACCATGCCAGAAAACACCGCAGCAAACCTCTTCTCTTTTCGAGAAGTGTACTGGGTTCTTTTACGTGTATTACACAACTCACGGGACCAACAACTTTATGTTCCATCCAAAGGACAAGCAATAATGATAAAGTGTTCAGATTGGAACTCGAACCCACACTCTGCTGATCAGAAACACCAGAGCTTGAATCTGGTGCTCTTAACCGCTCGGCCACGACACGCCAAATAATGATAATAATTGTTGAAAAAATAGAATTAGCTGTTGCAAACTGCTTACCAACCACAAGGACCTGTTGAGCAAATAATTGTTATTGGCCTTACATTTCGACCCTAGTAGAGTCTTTCTCAAATGCTCAATGAGAAGGACTTTGAGAAAGACTCTGATAGGGTTTAAACGTGAGCCATTAACAATTTTTTGCAATAATAATTATTCAAGTAATTTGGGAGGCTAATCATCCTGACTGAGAAGCTGAATTGCTAAGGATGCGGCTTCATTAGGACCTGGAGAAAAATCCTCTTGGCACAGGAGAGAACCAACGCACAACTCCACTTACATATGGCCTCAGCTGGGAATCGAACCAGGGCCACATTCGTGAGAGCCGAGCGCTGTGCGCACACACCACCCATGCCAACCCACGCACTTTATCACACCCGACGGGCGTGTCACAGCATTCATTCAAAACGGTTTGAAGTTGCTGTGAAAAGCATCTCAAGTACCTTAAAAAAAAGTAAATTTAGACATATCTTACAAAGTTCACTAAAAGTTTAAAAGGACAAATAAAGAACACAATCAGCATCCCTCCACTTTCATCAGAATTGGGTCAGAAAAGGTCATTTTGTAAAAACAAACCCCCCCACAAATAAAAAGCTACGCCTCCCAGTCATTGACCCTCTGCCGCCCCCTACTCTCCCCTTGAACAAGTCCCAATCTCCCAAAATGTCAACAATCTGTGGACAATTCTGAAAATAGAATAAATACAACTGCCTTTGGTCCACTTCTGTCTGCTAACCAGGAGACTGGAAATACCAACATTCTGCGTTGAGCCAAATTAAACTGTTTGTTCCCACTCCTAGAAAGTATTATTGGGCTTGACATTCAGTGGTTCATTGATTTTACCTCGGTGGAGGGCCAGATGTTGTGATTCCTTTTCCCTCCCCCCCAGCGGAAGGTTAAAAAAAAAAAAAAAAACTGCATCCGGAGTCCGGAGAGAGTCTAACAAACAGCCTGCTGATATTAATCGTCTGTCATGCGGATTGTTTATCTGTCAATACATGATAGGCATTGATTATCGCGCTGCCTGATGGAAGAGAAAAAGAAAATATAAACAGTTTTTTTGGAAAAACATTAATAAAAAAATTGGAGAGGCTGTCAGTGACATACACGCTGATGATTGCGTTGGCTGTGAAAGAAAGAAAAAGACAACAAATTTAGAGGGGCTGTCCAATGATATTCCAGTAGCTGCTTGCATTGCCTGTGAAGAAAAGAACATGACATTCTTATTGATAAGTGCGTTGGCTGTGGGGGCAAAAATGACAACAAATTTGGAAACTACCAGTAAAAGTGAAGAGGGTGTCACTGATATTCCGATAACTGCGTTGCCTGTGGGAAAAAAAAAAGGAAAACGGCCACTCACAAAAATTGAGAAAAAAAAAACTGTAAAATTTGACTCTTATTAGTACATTGGCTGTGCAAAAAAAATGACAACAAATTTGGATAGTATTAGTAAAAGTGGAGAGGCTGGTTGTCAATGATATTGCAACAGCTGTTTGTGTTGCCTGTGAAAAAGAAAAAGGAAAATGGCCACACACAAAATTTGAGAAAAAATTCCTAAAATTTGAGACTCTAATTAGTACATTGGCTGTGTAAAAAAACTGACAACAAATTCGGATAGTATTAGTAAAAGTGGAGAGGCTGTCAATGATATTGCAACAGTTGTTTGCGTTGCCTGTGAAGAAAAAAAATTGTCACAAAATTTCTAAAATTTGAGACACTTTTAATGTGATTTCCATATGTTGGCTATGAATTAAGAAAATGATGGCAAATATAGGAAGTATTAGTAAAATTTGAATGGCTGCCAATTCCATTGCGGTAGACAAAAACCAGACACCCCCCCCCCTCCCACACACACACACACTGAAAAAGTCCTGCCTTGGCTGCTGCCATATCCTGCAACACTTTCCCTTTTGCCTGTTATGTCACTTGACCGATGTCACAAGATGAGTTGGGGTGTTGCTACGAAGGCAGCCAGTCAACAGTTGTCAATTATCAACACTTTTGATTAAAAGAAAATGAGCGTAACGAAGCATAATTGGCAGGTGTGGTGACCCACTTATGCTTCACTCATCTCCCCCTCTCTCTCTCTCTCCCTTTCTCTCTCAGACTCAAAGAGAACCTCATCAAGAAATTGATTTATAATTTATTATCAGTCTTGTCGAGCTACGAAATAGATCTCGGGCAAAATCGTAGTAGAGGGTTCTTGTGTGGTTTAGAACACTGTTGTTTCATGATGCAGTGATTTCTGAATTGTAACCAAATTTTGTTACAAGAAATAAACCACAAGGGAAACTGACTGGGTACATTTGTAAATCAATTTTGGGGTGAACAAAGGAAAATTGACTGGACCGGGATTTGGAACCTGCAACTACAAGCTATTTGTACCCACGCTCTACCAACTGAGCTATCCAGCCCTAATGTTGGCAGTCTCCCTGTTTTGGGAAACTGCCAACATTAGGGCTGGATAGCTCAGTTGGTAGAGTGTCAGTTCATATAGCCGGTGGTCGCAGGTTCAAATCCAGTCAATTTTTCTTGGTTCACCCCAAAATCAAATTCTATTACCTTAAATTTATTTGGGGCTAAATGCCTGAGGGCAATAGTGATTTTATAGTTCACTTTGTCAAAAATCCTGTCTTCAGTAAATGGTTTTTTTTTTGTACTATACTGTATATTCCTTGTTCGTTTGTTGTTGTTTTTTTATTTTTTTATATGAGAATGATAACAAATATGCCTAAATATTTGAGTTGATTTTAAGTGTAGTTTCAGATTTATAGGAGTACTTAATTGTGCATAATTATATCACTTTGCAGAAACTATATGACAGAGTTAAAAGTATGTTAGTAAATATCTTCCGATAAATTGGAACATACATGTACTATTGCAGTTCTAGGAAAGATGTTACAAATGTAAAATCTGTCATACATCTTGATTTTTGAAATCATTCATGGACCTCAGTACCCGTTTATCAATCCTGTAATTAACAGTTCTGTAATAGGCCGTATTGACAGTAAGAGGGCGCAATACTAATGGGAGACTTTTGAGACGCAGGCGGCAGCAGACACAACGGTCCTTTTTGACAGTTCTGAGCGTGCAGGCACATGCTCAGTATTGCTCGCGTAGTTCTGAGCATGGGTACTACATGTTGAGAACTGTGAAAAAGGACCATCCAAAAGTCTCCCATTCCATTTTAAAAGTACACAAATATTTCAAAATTACAAATTTATACAAAAATACAAATTTTTGAAGTGATACACTGATTACATTGTAAAACTGTCAATTTAAAAAATAACTCAAAAGTTGTATATTAAGTATTGGAAGACTTACGCCCGGTTCATACTTCACGCGAAAGCGAAGGCGAAGCAAATTTTGGTGATGCAACAATTCAGTACGCCCTGTTTTTTAATTATGATGCAAGAAAATTTGCTTCGCTTTCGCCATTCGCGTGAAGTATGAACCGGGCTTAATTACATCTAGTTTACCTCACGATTTCTATGGTTTGACCCCCAGTCTACCCCAAAGGGCGCCCTCTTGCAGTCAACAATAAGGCCTATTGCAACACTGGGACTAAAATAGACATAAATGTTCTGCAGAGTTCAAGACTTAAAGGGGCACTGTCGTCATGTCCATAGCTGGCCTGTGGCTGTACATGGAGTTAGGAACTCTCACACATATACTGCAGGCCTGCGCCCGCTCTCCTCTGTATCAGATCTATGTCAAGCGCACACATACCAAGCAATGTATGATCACTGCTTTCCAAGTGCTGTGGAAGGAATCCATAGGCTACTTGGGTGGGATTCGAACCCACAACCCCCCGTATTCTAGAATAAAAAGGTTTTAATCACTAGACCTCTGACCGTGTCTGGCAACAATAGGTTTAAATCAGCCAGGGTACTGCAAACAATTTGATTGATGTAATTAATTACATTAGGGATGAAGGTAAAACCAAAAATAATATTAATTTTTATCAATGCAATTATTACATAAATTAAGAAAAAAAAGTAAAAGTAAAACATCTGCTCCAATGACCTTTAGTGTAAATATTTAGTGAAAAGCTATTATAGAGTACAGTAACCATGGTTATATGACAGTTTTTAGTCACTAAATGTAGAAAAAATAATAATTCTGAAAAGTTGCTTTTCATGTGGTCCCTATTTGATGTAGAATTAACAAATACTGTTATTTTTTTTCCTTTCTTTATCTACAGGCAAAGTCCCCTCCTCCAGACTCTCAAACTGAGCCTATGTTCCAAAGAAATCGACCTGCTATGGGAGGCAACAGCCACACCTCAAACTCCGCTTGCAGAAGCAAGATGAAGAGACCCAGCAACATGCCTACTCTCAAGTCGTGCCGCTCCGAACCAAGTTTATACCAGAAATCTAGCCCTACATCAACGAGCAGGAGCCCTGTGACTGAGACTGGCCCAGGTCGAACCACCAAGGCTCGCAGAAGCTCCACCAGCAACCAGGAGAAGAATGCTGCAGTCGGTGGCAGCGGTGGGATGAGCCCAGCCATAAGTTACTCCAAGATTCCCATGAAGCACTCTTCAGGCAATGGCGGTTTACAGAGTCGCATTAGTCCACCGAGGAGCCCAAGGGTCACCAAGCACAAGAAAGATGACTCGGCAAACGGCAATATGAAGAAGCACTCTGCAAAACAGGGAAGGCTCTCACCAAACACTAACAACAACAACAATAGCAGCAGCAACACTGGGGATTTGAAGAAGCGATCTAATGCTACAAGAAGCAAGCGAGCGGAAGCCCTTTTAATGCAACTGGAGCTGGAACTGCTTGCTTAAGCCAAGAGTAAGGAAGGAGAACATTGTTCAATAATTCATGTAGGGACTCAAAACTACATGGAATTACTTTGTGTTCTTTACAGAATTGTTATAAAAGATGTAGAAAAACAAACTGTACATTAGAGTCATTGAACAAAAACATCTCTCTGAAAAATACGTCTATATCCGTACAAGTGGGAGACTACTTAATTAAGCAGAGGAAGTGAATTCTGAGCATGTTATTTTTTCAGTTGAAGTCCGATTTTATTTATGTATATATTTCTATCCATGTACATAATAACTATGTCTAATTGACCACTGTGATTACAAGAGATTATAGCCAAGAGTTGTTATCCTATTAGTTTTAGAAAAATATGTCCTAAGGATTATACATTTCTTATACACTTGTAAAACAACATCCCAACGGGTTTATGTTTCTACTTATTGAGTATTACCCAGAATGTAGATGGCCATCTGACATTTTTGAGATTTGGGAGGCACAAGCTTGAGTGATGTTGACACAAAGCGTTCCTCTCCCCCCCCCCCCCCCACCTTGCACCCCCACAAGAAAACCACAATTGGGAGTGTTTGTTAGAAATGCCATTTGGTTTAAGACTGGCACTCGTCCCTTGTTGCTGTGATTTATCTGTAAAATATTCAAAAGCAGAAGGGAGACCGCCAACATTAGGGCTGGATAGCTCAGTTGGTAGAGTGTCGGTACGTTAAACCGGTGGTCGCAGGTTCAAATCCCGCTCCAGTCAATTATTTTTCTTTGTTCACCCAAAAATAGAAAAAGGGTGCAGTACATTGGGTCTCTCAAGCACCCTCCCTCTTATCAGTCGGTGTTATACTTAAACAGGACTAAATTTGCCTCCTGTCCTAACATACTCAACCTCGCCACCATGGGAAGCGTGCCGTATCGATACCCCTCTTCTCTAACCCCTGGAATGGAAGCACCGAAAAACAATGGTGATTGGCTCCCGAGACTGACTGCTGTGCGCACAGGCTTGTTAAAAAACTTTCAAGCGCCCTTAGAGGCGCTTGTCAAAATGAGTTCACGCGTTGCAAAATGCAAGTATTTTGACGCGATCATAATTCAAATGATTCGTTTTTACGCGGTCACCATAAACTGGATACAGTTAAGACAGGTCACAAATCAAAGAAGAATGAGAGGGGGACCAGTTGCTCTATGATTAATGATGCCGCTTTTGCGGGATACCATATTTGAGCGGCGCGCCAAGTGGATAGGCCACAGGCCTAATTAAAATCTCTCATATTATGGGAGATTTTCTTGTCACAATTCCAGGGGTTTTGATCTAGTCAACCTGGGTACCAAAATTAAATGGGGCGGCGAGATCAATACCCCCGGGAGCAAGGTTTTGAAATACTTACCCCTGGTAATGGACAAAATCAGTCTGCTTGCCGATTGAGTCTGCTTGCCCGATTGAGTCTGCTTGGAAGTCATTGTGCTCTATGTCCATGCATTGGTTGCATTCCAAGATTCTTTACTATTTGGATTTGGGCCGAACACACCAACACGATTGCACGGGTATGAAAACCTTGATACTCTTGGAATGAGATTGAAGATGGCGAAATCCCGAATATTTCCATTGTAATAGATGTTAAAATTGTTCATCTTTATCCCAATGCAAAAATTGACATCTATTATAATGGTTGCAGTACCTGCTGTTAATAGGATTCAAACTGCCTCTAGCTGCCGGGCAATCCCGGTAGTCTAGTTGGTAAGACATCTCTAGAATGGCAGGGTCGTGGGTTCAAATCCCACCTGAGGATTATGCCTGTAGATTATTTTCCACAGGACTCGGAAAATTACTAAGTATACAGTGCTTAACATACATTGGTGTATGGGTAAAAAAACACAATTAGCATGAATAATTGCAATTAACTGGTTGCTACCCTTGATGTTACATGTTATCAATAATAAACATGGGGGACAATGCCAACAGTTTTTAGCATGAAGGTTGGAGGTCATTGTTAAATATAAAATACTGGTACAAGTATGCAGATGATGCTAATGCATATACAAATGTTAGCTGCATCAAAGCCTTTAAAAGTGACTTGTTGAAGCATTATGTAAGTTTGACAAGTATCCTGTTCGTAAGTGTGACGAAATTTCACTGTAAGCCACGCCCACTTCACACAAACTGGCTCCACTGATTACCAAAAGCCCATTAGAGTTGCATTCAGCCAGCTTTTATTTGATAATTAATGAGAGAAAAGTTTAAAAAAGGGGAGACTTTTAGGACACAAGGTGGCAGCAGACTTACCAGGTAAATCCATTGTTCTTGGAAATGTGCGCATGCTCAAAACTATGCAAACAATGGAAGTTAACTTAGTGAGTCTGCTGCCACCTATCATTCAAAAGTCTCCCTCGGGAGTTGGCTTGACGTTCTTTAAAGACTAAGGTCTTCTCAGAATTAAAAGTTTCCGTCATAAGAATTGCTTTTGAATGATAAAATGGGTGATTTTTTTTAGGTTTTTTTTTTTTTAAATTTTATCATTATTTTTTAAAAATGACACATATATGAATGTTAGCTTTGGAGCCCGAAGTAGCGAGGACTTTTGGCATATGCCCTCGTGTGGCACAAAGACTTACCAACAGGAGAAAAGCGACTTGTTAAAACATTGTGTAAATTTGCCGTGTATTGCAGTGCCCTACCTTGTGTTATTTCCATTCATTTCAATGTGACCAAACTGAGGTCAGAAGGCATAATAGTCTGATCCCTGTTTCATGAATTGAAGACTTTGTACTGTCGCATACTAGGAACCTGACAAAGCTTCTCAACACCTTCGCCTTGAAGAGAAATGAGACATTTTCTTTTCAACGTTTGATGAAGATCAATGATTTGAATCGGGGTTGGAGAGCAAAATTAAAGATCAACAAACTTGGTGTCTGAAACAATATCTTGGTTGTCCCTAATCTACGATTCTGGAGCAAGTCTAATGTAAATTCGATCATAAAGTTGATGTGGGCAAAAGATCAAGAATAAACTGTTTCACTGGATACATGTAATGCTAGTGTGTGTTGTCATTCCTTTTGCCCTCTCCCCCCCCCAAAAAAAAAAAAATATATATATATATATATATATGTATATATTGCCTAGTCACAGCATTGGCAGCAATTATTGTTAGTTAGAATATACAGTGCTTAACACACATTGGTGTATATGTAAAAAAAAGCACAAATTCTTTATACCCGATGCAAAAATTAACATCTATTGTAATTGTTGTAGTACCCGCTGCTAATAGGACTTGACCTGCCTCTATCTGCTGGGCAGTCTCGGTAGTCTAGTTGGTAAGACATCTGCTCTCAAATGGCAAGGGTCATGGGTTCGAATCCCACCCAAGGACTCAGTACTGAGTATACACTGCAACAAATAGTGGTCACTTTTTGACCAACATTTTGACCAACGTTAGGTCTAATACGATCTGTTCCATCTGTTGGTCAAAATTGTACCCAACAAAGTTGGGGAAATATTTTGACCAACTTATAGGTCCAATAAAATTGCTACACTGTTGGGCAAAATCTTAATCAACTTTGTTGGTTATTTTTTTTTCTAACCAATTGTTGGGTAACAAGTTTTGATGTAAAAGTCGGGCAATTGGGGAAGTTTACTTGACCAAGTGTTGGGGAATTGTTGTAAACAATAGTTGGTCAATGTTTTATGTTAACCAACACATGATGAGAATAATTAATCAATTTGAAGTACACTATTTTATTTCTTGCCAACTAATGGTTAAGATTGTGAACATAAATTAACCAATTGTTGAGCATTTGTGTAAACAATAGTCCAATAAATGGTGAAATAGATAAACCATTTGATGGACCTTTTTTCCAAATTATTATAATTTTTTTAAATCACACAATGTAAATATTTAATGAGGAAGAGTAACATAGTATATTTCGTTTGAAGGGCAATTCTCTTTTCAACAATCTTCAGTATAGGCCTATGACATAGTCTGATCTTTTCAGGCTAAGGGCAAATTGCAAAAACAGTTTTACACTTTAATAAAACGTTTTTGTAGTTGATTTGTAAACATGTTCTGGACACCAGTCAGTGACGTAAAACGCATTAACATGCCACCGGACAGTTACAGGATGAAACAGTTAAAAGGCACTTTGTCTTTTTACAGCTACATATGGTTTCGTTTATTGCCCTGCCTCTGTTAAGAAACATAATTTAATTATTTAGTTAAAAACATTTTTATAGCGGAAACCATACAGCACTGCTGATCATTTAAAATGTATTTTACAAACTTTACACCAAAATTTACAAAAAAACATGTACAAAGAAGATAAACATAAAAAAAAACATCAAAACATTGCACAATTGAATCACAAAGGCAGTAAAAAATAACTTAAAATCCCCCGGAAGCATTAAAATTGCACAAGAATGAAATATGACCAAAAATATTTTATTTGTTTAATAGAAAAATGAAAATAAATGAGCAGCCCCACCCTCCTTATCTAACCAGGCATATTGTTCAGCCTCCACAAACAAAACATTTAATGTTTTGTGCTTCATCAATCTTTTGGTTTGTTCTCTTTTGAACAAAAGCGATTTGGGACAGTTTTGCGCTTTGAAGTTTTGCGTATCCCTTGTTGAGTAGAATCAATTCATTCCAATAAGATAACATCAAGTGGTGAACATTCTGATGTTATCATCCGACAACTGCATTGATCTTTAAAGGAAGAATTCAAGATCGTAGAGAGAGAGCATTGTGGTCAGCACCTGCCATCTCTTAAAAGGAATGAAAGGATAATATACAGCTGCAAAAGTGTCGGAACTTCCCACCATACAATTATTTAACTACCATCAGAGTGCATTTTGATTTCTTCTTGTGTAGTATGGCATGCCGATTTAAAGTCTTGGCAATATAAATCCTCTTTTGAGAAAAAAAAGTACACAACTATTGTCTTGCATAAACAGCTTCACAGCCGACTGGGGACACCACTAATTTCCTCAATCAGTGGAAAACAAATGAAACAGGATGGCTAAGCACAGCGGCAAAGCCAGGAATTTTTACACTGGGGGGGGGCATTACTTTTCAGTATGGGGGGCAGGTACCATGTTTTTTAATGAATTACAGGTATCTTTATTTTTTATGGGGGGAGGGGCACCTGGGGGCAGTGGAAATTGTTTTTTGGGGGCCAATCCCCCCCCCCCCCCCCCCCCCCCCGTCCCCCCTACCCCTGGCTATGCCACTGGCTAAGAAGTCTAGTGCACCGCACTCAAGTTCTGGTGTTGTCAGAGTGTGGGTTAGAGTCCAGTCCTGGCACCTGTGTCCTTAAGCAAGACACTTAACCATATAGCTACTTCATCCCTCGGGTGGGACATACAATTGTTGGTTCTGTGTGTTGGGTAATGCAAGGAACCCAGTGCACTTGTCACTAAGTGAAGAAGGTTTGTCCCGGTGTTTCTGGCATGGTTTGCTGCAGATTGTGCAACACCACCTTGTAAACTCTTACAAGGTCCCCTAATTATAATTCAAACATAGCTCTGTCCGTCGAAATATTGAGGGCTTTAGATGCCCATGGGCCGTACATAGAGTGCTATATAACAAACTATGTATTTTTTTTTTCTATTATTATTATAATTGCTACAGCTAGTTTAAATGCCAACATCCAATGCTAAAGCACCTGTCTATATATACAGACCATGTTTTTCCAATACCAATACTGAAAACAATTACAGACGCATAACAGATGGAGGGAAAAACATTACACAAGAATTGCAAACAATTCCTTCATGGGGCGCCACCTGCATTAAACCAACGTCAAGTTTGCACTCTCTGAAGTGGGGACAAGCCCCCTGCAAAGTGTACAAGTTCAACAGGAAAAGCTGTTCTTTTCCAGAGAAAAAATAATAAGAAATTGACAGTGGAAGTCGGGGATTTGAAAATATGAACATTTCATTTTCTGCAAAGTGTACAAATTCAATAGGAAAAGCTGTTATTTTACCAGAGAAAAAAATAAATAAATAAATTGACAGTGAAGTTAGAGGCTTTAAAATGTGAAATTTAATTTTCCATGGGCTTCCCCCCCCCCCAGATTAATCAGTGGGCGCGTTTACTGTTTTGTTAGCTCAGGGGTGTGAGAATTCAGCTTTTAAGCTGACTTCAGCTTCTTCTTTTTTGGTTCAGATTTTTACTCTGAATTTCAGCTTTTTTGTACACAGACAAAAATATGGGAACTTTTACCATGTCATGCATACACTTGTGACTGAGTTTTCCTGCTTGTTTTTGCTTAGCATGAAAGTTTTAAATTTCAGCTTTTTGTTAGCTGTTTTCAGTTTATTTGAGGGCCACTCTCACTCCTGTTTGCTTCCCCTTGGCTTTTGATTTGATTTGATTTTTTTGTTTTTTTTCTAATTGTGCTTTTTCTTGCAACTGTAGGAATTGATTTGCCTGACTGTTAATAAGTTCAGGGCAGGATCACGGTCATGTTCATTCTACTTAAGAGCATGTTTACGTAAACTTACAAGATTTTCATTAAGAACTGTGCTTAAAGGCATCATCATCAAAATGTATTTTGTTTAACCTCAACACGTCAGAAGAGCACTAAAAAGGGCTTACACAAGTCAACCTGGATGGGTGCCCATGGCAAAACATATGAGTATACACAGTTTCAAATCTTACTTAAAAAGGGCTTGTTCAGGGAAAAAATACAAACAGAAACTACAGTTTTAATCGGCCAAAAGGGCCCCCCCCCCCCCCTTGGAAAAATGGGCTGTATTACATAAAGCTGCTTAAGCACCAAAAAGTAACCAAGCACAAAGCAATTATGCTTACCAGAATAAGATTGTGACCAGCTGATATACCAATGTCACGCGTACCACCTGTGACTGGGTTTTTCTGCTTGTTTTTGCTTAGCATGAAATTGTTCAGCACTATACGGACTGCTTGTAAGCAGCTTGATTAAATTGGACTCAGATTAACTGTTAAACTTTCTTGCACAAAACACATGCATGATCACATGCACTAAACTCTGTTGAAGCCCCACATCCTTTGCAAGGCTGCTCATATGTTTTGCCATGGGCACTCATCCAGGTTGACTTGTGTAAGTTGACCCACAGGAAACAGCAATCTGGTTTACTGAATAGATGTGTAAATTTACATTGGGGATAAAAATAGTAATTGTGTTTCACTCATACACCAATGGGTGCGTGTTAAGTAAGACTGGGGGGTGGAGCCAGGTGGAGAACTGAGTATACATGTACACTGCTTAAAGGCAAAATATAGGATTGGTAAAGCTGATAGTGTTGTTTTCTTACTTTGCGTGATTCAATATATACATGAAAAAAAATTGTGAAAATTTAGGCTCAATCTGCCATCTGAGTAAGGAGCAAATAATAAAAAAGCACACTTTTCAGCATGTATAAACACATTGTCCTTAATTTAGTGATTGTTACAATCAAAATTAAAATGGGGGTCTTCAAATTCTATTTTCACAACATTGACAGTACTTCAGACAGAAATATTTCTAAGAGAGATTGGTACGGTACTGGTATGAACTTCATTATCAGTAGGCTTTCAGAATGATACTAATAGAAATAATTTACAGTAAATTCAAACCCTGTATTCTACCTTTAACACACATTGGTGTCGGGTAAAAACAAATAATGTGTTAAGGTTTGTTGCTATCAACAGCTCAACATATCAGGCCATGAGAATCATCAATAAAAACCAGATTCATGATTCTTAAGGTCAGTGTGATGCAAGTAAAAATAGCTCCAAGACAGATCAATGATTACAAAAAAAATTTCAATTTCATAGAGCTGCTTTATAACAGGGATGTGAGAATTCAGCTTTTAAGCTGATTTCAGCTTTTTTTTTTGTTCAGATTTTTACTCTGAATTTCAGCTTTTTTGTACAGCTGCTCTGTACAAAACTATTTGAACTTTTTAAATTTTCTCTTTTTGCTAGCTGTTTTCAGCTTTTTTTGTTTGTGGCCACTCACACCCCTGTTATAAGCAGGGGTTCATAGAGATCCTTAAGCAGAAAATATGGCTTAACATATTTCTGCTGAGTAAAAAATGAGCAGGATACAAGTCAGAGATGGTACACCTGACATGGCATTAATTAGCAAAAAGTGGGTTATGCTTAGTTATTTTTTTGTGCTTAGCCTTAAATAGCTCTATGGAAACTGGACCGTGATTTGCTAAGCAAAACTAAGTAGCCCAGTCAAAGACAGTATGTGTGATAACTGATATGTTGTTTTCATTGGTAACCTTATTCTGGTAAAAGCAAAACTGTTTTGTGCTTAGCTACACTTTGTACTCTTATGCAGCTGTGCAGAATTGAGCTCTGATAGTACCTTTAAGTTACTGGATCTTGTATGTACCATCAATTGAAAGGACTGAGTGGGTTTATTTGGTTAAGTGTTGATTGAGTCCAGACTCTGGATAAACCCAACTTCTCTTTCACACCTACCCAACAGTCAATCTAGGAAATTGAGGAGGTGGCTGTTATCAAGTACCTTGGGGTGTAGCCCATGGACTTCGCTTGTGTCAGCAAACTTACCTAAGACTTAGTGAGTTTTGGGGTGACACCATGTAATTATCTCTAATGAGTTGGTTCTGAAAAGAACCGATGGTTAAACAACTCTCATTTGTAAAACAAGTTGTTAATTAAACCATCGGTTCTTTTCAGAACCACCCCCAGCTCATTAGAGATAATTACATGGTGTCACCGCAGAACTTACTAGATTGTATTCCCACCATGCAAGGGTTCAAATCTTTCTTACCTAAGATTATAAAGAAGTGAAATCTGATAACTTCTGGATATGATGTTATTTCATTAAAGTTACCTTCTCTGGTTCTCTGACTGAAGATGTACAGCACTGCCTTTATGTTCACAACTCGTCATATAGTAAATCTACTCACCTGTATGAAAAAAATTATAGTTGGCTTCTGGATATGATGTTATTACATTAAGAATACCTTAGAGTTCTGGTTCTTTGGTGTTCTAAGATGTACAGCACTGACTATGTGTTAACAACTTGTCGTAATTAGTAAATCTAACTCGCCTAATGAAGAAGTGAAATGTGTTCACTTCTGGATATGAAGTTATTCATTAAGAATACCTTAGAGTCCTGGCTATTTGGCATTTCAAGATGTTTGGCGCTGCCTTTGTGTTAACTCCTTATCATCACACTCAGTAAATCTACTCGAAGAAGGGGTGATGCTGTAAACTTTGTAACTTTGTAACAGAGAAAGTGGCAAAGCCAGCTTTTTTTAAGGGGGTGCAAAGGGGGGGTCACAGATATTTGTAGAGGGGACAATTTTAGTTAAAATTGCCTAATTATATAGCCAATTTCACTGTGTCTAAAGGCATGACGGGGGTGGGGGGAGGGGCAAGGTTTTACGTGGGGGGGGGCTACGCCACTGAACAGAGTTGTCGATCATCAGTTAGCTACTCGTGTGAACATACCCTTAGCCTCAAGTCAAGTCTGAAGTCTGTCAGGTCAAGTCTCAAGTCAATTAAGTTGTCTCCAAAACGGACTCCAAGTCTCATTAATCTAGTTCCCGACCCTGATACTTGCAGTCTTTTAACTTTTTTTGGTAAAACGGTGTGAATTTGTTTTGTAGGGGATTCTGTGCTATTTTATTCACACTGACAGTATTTTAGACGCAATTATTTCTCTTAGAATTGGTTCTGAACTATTTCTAGTCAGTGAGCTTTCAGATCCAAACTTGTTTTTTCCTTCCTGGATAGTTTACTTTGTCTTTAAACTTGTGGGGGCCAAAAGGGGGGAAAAGGGTGGCAGCTGCCAGACTCTTCCCTCACCCCCCCCCCCCCCCCACTTGTCTCCCTCTTCATTTTTCATCTCTTGCATCTTCTGACTGCTTTCTGCCTCTCTCTTTTCACTTCTTTCCACTTGACTGCTTCTGTTACTCCAGTATACTTGTATGTGAGTGTTGTGTTGTCATTTAGCCTTTGAGAAAGACTCTGCTAGGGTGGAAACGTGAGGCCATTTACAATTTTTTCAAACTTCTTGAGTTTACATTCATTAAAGATCAAAATCCTGTAAGACGTTTCTTTGACGATCCGTGGTGAAGTAAATGAAATGTGTTTTTGTTTACAACTCATCACAATCAATAACTCTACTCAATGAAGATAACCAGTGCAGCGATTCATACACTGTCAAATACTGAGCACCAAGTGTAATTAACTTTTGGCGTGGTACGTCACACATAACTAATCCTAACAAAGCTGAAAGAAACATTTCTTCAGAAGCATTTAGATTGTTTATTCATCTTTTAAATATTCCATTCAGAGATCAACAACTGAGGGCTTCCTCACACAACACGTGTCAAATAGACCGATCCATTAAGCCCCGCCCCTTAATTGTGCTGCCCACATGTAGAGTGGTGATGTAGCCAATGCTGTGATTGGTCAATACGTTAGGGGGCGGGGCTTAATGGATCGGTCTGTTCAAACCATACAGTGTTACTCCTGAACTTAAATCTTATAAACCTATCGCCCAGAAAGTTATGACTTAGAAATACAAGGACGGGAAAACAAACCTGGGAAATCACCTGAGAATGCAAAAGAGATGTACAGTCAATTAAAGCCCCAGCTCAACATTGGTAAAGGGTCTGTAAAAGCGTCCATTCTTTGCACAAATCAAGATATTTGTAATAAAACCAACCTGTGAAAATGCCAGCTCAATTTGTTGTTTCTTTTTTGAGAATATGGTAAAAATGCATTCAGCATTTTTGTACGCATTCCTATTAGCAGAGTTTTCGTCTCACTGAGGCGAAACCTAAGTTTGGATCTTATTTCATTTATGATTCAAAAACGATAACACTTCAGGCAGAAAAATTTCAAGCAAAGTTTTCTACCATCATTATCATTATACCACGTAAGGTATAAGTAAATCTGGAAACATTTATGTGTTTCTTCTTACCAATGTTGAGCCGGGGCTTTCATCAAAATGGACAATCAAAAATAAATTAGGCATGTGTCCGAATCAAGCGACTTCGGCTATGGCTATGGCTGCAAAGTCAGTAATGAAGAAGAGGACTTTTAGCCGTTCCAGCCTTAGCCACTTGCGAAGCCATTAATCTGTGTTAATTTGCACACTTTGAATACCTTAATCTTTGTACAGATAATATACGATGAGAAACACTACAGTGAACAAATACCATACACATGTAGGCACCTGGAGTTAGACTACTGTCAAAAGTCAACATATAAATTTCTTAATTCGAGACGCCCAAACAACCTTCACTAAATAGCTTCTTTTTTTTTTTAAATAGCTCAAAATTCAAATTTTGGACATGTTGCAATGGCGGACACAGTGACTCAGAAGAAATATTATTGATTTGATCATTAATGCTGTACAAACAGACAACAGAAATGTCTGCCTGCATTTCATGAAATCGATCTTGTACACAGTTGAATGTGCATGGTTATACTCAATCATTCTAATGAAAGGCAGTTGTTTGCTTGAGTCTTAAGATGTCACTGACTTACATACAGAGTGGGATACCAACTAATTTACCGGGGCAGTCCGGGTGGGATTTGAACCGGGGTCCACAGAGGGAAGAAACCACTGTATACCATGCCCGATATGTGGCAGAGGGAGTCCCCCCCCCCCAAATGTTCCCATACTCTAACACACTCTTCCCTTCTTGTACAGAAGAACCCCCTAAAAATCCTCAAAAGAATTCCAGAAATTTCCAGAACACAATGCAGACACAATAGGGGGGGGGGGGGGGGGGGGTACACCCTGCCACATATATGGAGCACCGAATGGACCACTGAGCCAACCTGAATGCCTGGAATAAATCAACACACAGGGGATTTGTGGACGTTTTAAATGATCAGCCAAGAAATGTCCACTGAATTGGGTTATACAACACCCCTTATAAAGATTCTGCCTTTTGATTGGTTTAGAGAGTGTCACATGATGTCTTATTTTTACTAGAAAGCTGCATGAATGCGACACTCTTTACCCGTAGCAATATCCCATAGCAACCAATAACTATATCTATAGCAACCAATGTACTATACCCATAGCAACTAATGTACTATAACCATAGCAACCAATATACTATACCCATAGCAACCAATGTACTATACCCATAGCAACCAATGTACTATACCCATAGCAACCAATGTACTATATCCATAGCAACCAATGTACAATACCCATAGCAACTAATGTACTATACCCATAGCAACCAATGTACAATACCCATAGCAACCAATGTACTATACCCATAGCAACCAATGTACTATACCCATAGCAACCAATGTACAATACCCATAGCAACTAATTTACTATACCCATAGCAACCAATGTACAATACCCATAGCAACTAATGTGCTATACCCATAGCAACCAATGTACTATACCCATAGCAACAGCAGTTTCTTAGTACCTAGACATCTAGGCACAATATATGTATAGGGAGTTATCAAACAAATACTGACTACTTCCGTTCCTATGGTTACAACTACTACTCCCTCAGCGATCCCTGGAGCGTACTATTTTCCCCTCGGCTTCCCCTCAAGAAAATAGAACGCACCAGGGATCACCTCGGAAGATGTAGTGTTAACCACATCACTCAAAGCAGTCAATAATTGTATACTATAACAAGCTATTGATCCACTTCACCCAACGTCATCACCACGATAAATCTTGGATGCGCCATTTTGGGAGTCAGTATCTCCGTCTGTTATTCTGCGAAGTGCGCATTTTGGGCATCAGTTTCCCCGTCTGTTTTACTGCGTAGTGCGCATCTTAAGCAACGTGTACACGTTTACAAGCTCACCATGTTGTTGACTTAATTTGATTTCCAAAATGGCTGACCATGGGCAGACAACATCCACGTGTGACGTCAGTGCAAAGGGTCTATTCAAACTTAAAACCAAATCTATCCTGCATTTAACAGAATCTTTGTGCGCTTGATATACAGTGTAAAATTCTTTAAGGGACTACACCTGAATCTTCATCAACTATACTCTCGTAAAAAATAGTTTAAATATATTTTCTCGACTAAAACAGAAATGACAATCTAAATACAACAGCATATTCTTTTGTTACTTGATTGCACAATTCATTACAAATATTTTTTGTAATACACTGAAAACATTCTCCCATATCAATCATTTGATAATTAACTGGAAAACGAATACATTAATTAATTTGTTTTTTTAGCTTAATCAGCAGCATACCGTACGTATAGCAATAAATATTGGCCCTCACATACTGTAGGGTGATCAATTTAAGTAACAGGACCTAAACCACAAGGGAAACTGACTGGGTAATAAATCAACTTTCGTGTGAACAAAGAGAAATTGACTAGAGCGGGATTTGAACCTGCAGCCTCTGGATTTACGTGCCGGTGCTCTACCAACTGAGCTATATCTACCCTATTTTGTCAATATCTTTGTTTGAGTGACTTTTGACTGGCACCCCCTCAACAAAGATATCGACAAAATAGGGAGATCGCCACCTTATGGCTAGTTAGCTCAGTTGGTTGAGCATCGGCTTGTCGTGGCGTGTCATGGCCGAGCGGATAAGAACATCGGACTCAAGCTCTGGTGTTTCTGATCAGCAGAGTGTGGGTTGGAGTCTCGGTCATGACACTTGTGTCCTTAAGCAAGACACTTAACCATTACTGCTGCGTACTTCGAATGGGACGTAAAGCCGTAGGTCCAGTGTGTTGTGTAATGCACCCAGTGCACTTATCGCAAAGAGAAGGGGTTCGCCCTGGTGTTCCTGGTTTGATCGGCTGCAGATTGCGCCACAGCACCTTGTGAACCATTACATGGTGCGATGTAAAGGAACAGGTCTCATACTTCAAAAACATAACTCATCATACCTTGCAGGAAAAAATACTGAGCGCTTTGAGACGCCCATTGGGAGTGATAAAGCGCTATATAAGAACTGCGTATTATTATTATTATGGTCAATTTTCCTAGTCAATTTTTCTTCGTTCAGCCCAAAAGTGAGTAACTTATTGTAACACATTTACTTTGGACATTGTCTAGCTCCCATGTACTATCTGACTCAACTCTGCTTTACCAAGTGCTAAATGTGAGGCAAAACAGAAACAAGAAATATCGTGTTTTTAAACCTACTTTTGTTGGAAGCATGATTGTGCAAGGACACACCAGGGCAAAGCCCAAAACAACTGTGCTCATCAGAAAGAAGTCACCAGCCAAAATATCATCATATTATGTACCGTTTGCAACTGGTTTCCTGCTTGTATTTGCTCAGCAGACAATTGTAGAGCACTATTGTTTCAGCAGGTCTATGAAAATGGGGCCAGGGCAGATCTTGGTCCGTCCAATCTACAAATCTCGGACCCCCCGAGATTCGCCGAGAAAATATTTTGGCTGGGAGAGAAATTAGCCTTTGAAAGGGAAGGGAGGGGGCAGCTCAAGTTAAATGCAAAATAAAATGCTAATACAAAACAGCAGGTTTTCGGGGTGTGCAAACATCCTGCCCCCACCCTGCTCTCCCCTGCCCCCCACCCCTGTACACACATTGTTAAGCCCTAACGTGCCTAACTAGCAAAAATGTACCATCATTCAATCAAAAAGTGTTGAAAACTAATTTTTATATTTAACAAATTTAAAATGAATAAGTTGCCAGTTGTTCCTTATAAGGTCACACCAAAATGATGTGGAAATTAGTACTGAGTTTTGTTAAAGCACAAAAAAATACACAGAATATGTACACTTACAAAATTTAATTAAATTAAAAAAATTCCCCTCTTCAATATCTTCAAACGGGTAATAAAAAATTACTCTACTCTACCAATAGAGGGCTCCAGCCATCATGAGAATCACTGTTCATCAAGTTTACCATGTTTTTAACTCTAGAAATTCTGAACAACCAGTGTAGAAGGGAATGACAGAATAGGCAAGAATGCTTTTGCACCTTGCCTTGTCCGAGGCTGTTAGGCCCAACTATTCCTGGGAAATATTTCTCGCTGCCAGCAGTATTAGAGCAGCGTCGGGCAACACTGCGGCCGGGCCACGCTTCTGCTGGGTCACAGATCCCTGTCAGCCCCAGTGTACTGCATGAGTGCCACAATCGCATATGTACAATGAGCTTCATTGTACCAGGTTGAAATTAAAAAACCTGCTTCGACCCACATAATTTTACATGCAGTTCGTGAACGTGCGAGTCCTGTTATGTGGCTTATAATGTGATGAAGCCATCATGCTTGTGTAAAAAGCCTTGAACAAGGCTATTTTGCACCCAGTCAAACACTCTCATAAGTTACCATTTGTACAAAAACAAGAAGAAAAAAAAAACACAAGTCAAAACCTACAGTATTGCATTCTTTGTATGGATTCTCCAACCCATTGTGGGATTTATAACTTTGATCCCCTCTGCCAAATTTCACAGAGCTGCTTGAGCACAAAAAGAAGCTTAACACAACAAAATTATGCTTATCAGAATAAGGTTACCAGCCAAAATACCATGTCACATGTACAATCTGTGACTGGTATCCTGCTTAGTTTTGCTCAGCAGAAAATTTTGAAGCAATATTTTCTGCTTAAGCAGCTCTATGAAATTGGGCCCAGACCACAAGAAACAGCTTTGTGTTGAAACCTTGTTCAGACTAAAGTCACTCATTGTTGATGGTTACAGTCGACTCTTTTTGCTGAACAAGTTTGGCATTTATTATTTTGGTTTCACCGATGTGTGGTAAGCACTATATACTCAGTGCGTACCCCTAGTCCTCGAAAAAAAAAGAAAGATTCACAGGTGCCTCGAGTGGGATTCGAACCAACGAATCCCCGCATCCTAGAGCAGGTGTCTTTTTTTGCTAGACCAACAAGCTCCGCCAATGATGAGCGAGAGGTCAGTTTAAGTCCTATAGTTAACAACGGGTACTGCAGTGAAAAAGTTTGCCACATATACATGTAACTCGCGTGATGCAGGGCTTGCAAACTTCGATTTGGAATTATCAATAATGTAATTTTTTACTATACATAATTTGTACTTATTCTTCACACTTTCAGAGCCACAATAATTTTAGAAGCTTGGGCAATTTTTGACAGTTTGCATCCATACATCACAGCTGAACATGATCTACTAAGGAGCTCATATAGCGTTGAGAACAATTACACTGCGTCACAAGCTCATGCAGCGCCCTCAATCAGTTTACTGGAAGGCGCATCATCGGTTGACTGTAGGCATGTACATAAAAATAATTATAAGGAACTAGTTCTATTCCTGTAATCTTCCTCAGCTCCCTGGGGAGTATACAGCCCTGAGCTGCCGTGACTTGCGTTTATATCTTGCCATGTCTTGTTTCTGCGCATTGGAGCAGGTTTCTACCCCTTGAAAAGTAGCCCACACCTCAAGTGGTCTTCGGCCTTGTGATGGGCGAATTGCATAAAAACAATTTTTTTTTAAATGGCAACAATGGTTTTTCTCAATCTTATTTGATGAACTGAAACTGTAAATATTGGTCAGTCTGAAGACTGACGTCTAGCCTTACTCATCTAGAAGGAAGGATGGATTTTTAAGCACTGCTTTGCTCTATAATCTCGTGGTATATCCCCAATCCCACAGGAGCTGTCCACCCACCAAACCCCTTCTCTAACTCTCTAGCTACCGCTAACGTCAAATGATCATTGTACCTATTCGCAGCAACCTGTATACCCAGTGGGAGTCCCTGGGCGCTCAAGCCTAGTGGTACCTGCGTGGCGGGTAAACTCAGTATGTTGAAGGTACCTGTATAGGCAAAGTTACACGGGTATATGAAGGGGGCACTGTGGAAGGGGGCCAGCTTGGGGTGGGAGGGACAGATGAGTACTCCGTCCTCCCCGAGGATGTTCTCGATCTCCTCACGGAATCTCTGGAGCTTTTCCATGAGGCGTTTGGTGCGCTCCGGCATCAGTTTATCCAGTCCCTCGATCATGCCCAGCACGATGGCCGGCACGGTGTGGTTGGACATCCCAAATGCTCTCTTGACACCTTCCCAGAAGGGGTACACTTTAGGCCCGTTGTTACCCATGAGGTGAGTGAACGACTCGTTGTCAATGGTTGACATCATGCTGAACCACATGTCGACCGAGTACTTCATCCGATGAAGCTGGATGCGCTGGACAGTGACCCCGAGTGACCTCTCCAAGTATGTTCGGACCTAGTCATAAAAAAGGGATTGTAGTTATTTGCAATTTGTATAAATGGGAGTAATTTAAAGGTTAAAATGCATGGCTTTACACATTTATTAATAATAATACAAATAATAATGTGCAGTTTTTATATGGCACTATAGGTCACACCCTATGGGCGTCTCAAAGCACTCAGTATTTTTTTCCTGCAAGGTATGCGGAGTCACGATTTTAAGTATGAGACCTGTTCCTTTACATAGCACCATGTAACAGTTTACAAGTTGCTGTGGTGCATTTTGCAGCCGATCAAACCAGGAACACTGAGCCGAACCCCTTCTTTTAGCGTAGAGTGTCACTGGGTTCTTTTTCGTGGATTACACAACACACGGGACCAACAGCTTTACGTCCCATCCAAAGAACGAAGCAATAATGGGTAAATGTCTTGCTTGAGGACACAAGTGTCACGACCAGGACTCGAACCCACGCTTTGCTGAACAGAAACACCAGAGCTTGAGTCCGGTGCTCTCAACCGCTCAGTAGCGACACGCCACACTATATACAAAGTCCAATGATGTAAACCAATGACTGTACCTGTTCTTGGGCTTGTTTAAGCTCTGGATCCAGAGCCGATACCATGTTCAGCCTGACATCATCACCCACGCTGAAGTATCTCAGGTTTCTCAGGTCAACAGTATCGTCCAGTCTGAGTTTGGAGAGCCCGTAGTTACCCGCCATCATGCGTAGCATGGGCTCTAGGTCAACGGCAAAGCGGCACATGGGTCCCGTACCCAGCATGCAGTCTCGCTCCTTGCCCGCTGTGGGGAACTGTCCGGAATTTAGGACCACACCTAGATATGATGATGAATATTCATACCGGTTCATTATTTAACTCCATGCATAATCCAAGGTGGAAAAGAATAATAGGTCAACATTCCTTACAAATAATGATATCATCTATTGCTAGGTAGTTTTGGATTGTACATTTTATGTGATGATACATGTTATACTCCTCCTCCTGCTGGCTAGTGTGTCATCAATTCATGGTAAACCAATGTGGTTTTGAATACGGGAATAAAAGAGTGGTGACTGAGGTCTTCAATGGCAATTTAAAACCTGCAGGGTCGTGGCTGTATGATAAAGTAGTGAGTCGAAGGCGAATCCTATCACGCGACCACGACCCAGCAAGGTTTTAAACGGCCATTGAAGACCGAGACACTACTCTTTTATTCCCATTCATAAATGCCCTTTTTGGTCAACAAGCGTAGTAAAGTAGAAAATCCACAGAAAATTTTTCTTTTCTTCAATTTCTTTCCTGTCCTCAGCTTCCATTTCTCGAAATGTCAAATTGCATGTGATGCTCAATGGTTGCGCGTACGGGCGCGCGTACTAATAGACGAGAAGTACCGGTGATATGTACACGTTGTGCTACGCGTAAACTAGCACCCGAGTAAGTATTATTTCCGACTGGTTTTAAACACTCTTGGCCATGTCTCTACCAGCCGTTTAAACACCCCCATGTGACATGCTCTCGACCAATCACTATAATTGCTTCTCTTCACCCAGGGGTATAAAGGGGTACCTGTGAGGGTAGACGTTAATATTGTGTTTTGAAAAAGCCTCCAGATTGCCACGGCAGCTCGGGGCTGTATACTCCATAGAGAGCTGAGAAAGATTACAGGAATGTTACTGGCCAAATGACCAGGGCACTAATGTAAAGCGCATTGAGACATTTTTGTGAAATGCACTATATAAGAACTAGTTATTATTGTTAATTTTGAAAACCAAGCACTTTCGGGACAGGGCTTCTAACAGGTGGAACAGAAGCCGAAGCCTTGGATTTGAAAAGGGCCTGAGGAACCAATGACTGTACCTGGACTTGGCTTATGACCAAACACACCGTTGAAGAAAGCAGGCATGCGAATACTGCCCCCTATGTCTGACCCTACACCAACCACTGACCCTGCTCCTCCCAAGATGCACCCCTCTCCTCCTGCAAGGAAAATACCCACACACACAAAATCAATCGCCGAAGAAACAAAACAAACTATAAGGATAAGATTTCAGATCTTTCAAATAGTAAGAAAATAAGAAAGCATTTTTATTTATTTATTTATTATTTATTTTTTTATTTATTTTATTTACTTGAGTAATGAGTATGAATAACACCAAAGCCTGCATAGGCCCAATTCAACTGACGTCATCATCACAATAATCTTGGTTGCACCATTTTGGAAGTCAGTTACGTGTGTTATACAGTGCAGTGTGCATTTTAGGCAACGCAGCGTTTACGCGTATACCGGTACCTATTGACTTCACAAATAGTACAGCGTGGCACAGACACTGCGTGTGACGTGCGTGCTAGGGGATTGGTCAAATATAGAATTTTGTATATATACTTTACTTGCTAGGCAAAATATTGGCAAGCAAATTCCTCTTCCATCTTGAAGTATCAGTACCACATACCTGAGCTTCCTCCCACTATCCTCCTGATATCGTAGGGATTGTTTGTCCGACCGTACACAAAGTTTGCCGACTCGTACCACATGCAGAGTTCGCTGACATTGGTTACGCCCAGAATGATGCATCCAGCACGGCGTAGGTTGGCCACGATGGGAGCATCACGATCTGACGTCAGACCTTTGCGGTTGACCAGGCCGCTGGTGTTCGGCTGATCTGCACTCACGATAACAATAATAAAAGAGATTGAGTTTTTTTAAATCAAACAAGTTCTATTTTCAGGCCAACCCTAGCCTCTTTGTGTCTTTGGCTGGAGACCCTTTTAAAATCACCCAAAGTACTCCACTCAGATAAGATCTGTGAATCTACGGGTTGTAAGAGCAAAATTCCGTGGTAAGCAGAGCCATGAAATTGGGCCCTGTATGCCAGTTTCGATGATAAGGGCTTGTCATTTTGCTCCGAGGTACCATATCCTAAAAAGTCAGCCTACTTGAAGATTTTCAAGGATTTGGGATTGTCTCTTAAATACAACTTGAATATGGGAAACTATTTGCCCGAGTACTGGAGGTTTTTAAAGAACCAGTGACTTAACAACTCAAAGTTTCAATCGGTATGCAGGACTTCAACAACCAACTGGACCACTGGCCTACGTCTAGCGATTTCAGCATCGGGCCTGTAACCCCCAGGGCTTGAAATAACCCACAGGACTACTGGCCAGAGTCCAGTCATTTTAACATCAGGCCAGTAACCCCAAGGGCATGAAATAACCCACTGGACCACTGGCCTGAGTCCAGTCATTTTAGCAACAGGCCAGTAACAACCAGTGCTTAAAATAACCTATTGAACCACTGGCCTGAGTCCTGTGCTTTTAGCATCAGGCCAGTAACCCCCAGGGCTTGAAATAGCCCACTGGACTACTGGCCAGAGTCCAGTCATTTTAGCATCAGGCCAGTAACCCACCAGGGCTTGAAATAACCCGCTGAACTACTGGCCAGAGTCCAGTCATTTTAGCATCAGGCCAGTAACCCACCAGGGCTTGAAATAACCCGCTGAACTACTGGCCAGAGTCCAGTCATTTTAGCATCAGGCCAGTAACCCCTAGGGCTTGAAATAACCCGCTGAACTACTGGCCAGAGTCCAGTCATTTTAGCATCAGGCCAGTAACCCACCAGGGCTTGAAATAACCCACTGGAAACTGGCCAGAGTCCAGTCATTTTAGCACTGGGCCAGTAACCCCCAGGGCTTGAAATAGCCCACTGGACTACTGGCCAGAGTCCAGTCATTTTAGCATCAGGCCAGTAACCCACCAGGGCTTGAAATAACCTACTGGACTACTGGCCAGAGTCCAGTCATTTTAGCATCAGGCCAGTTACCACCAGGGCTTGAAATACCCTCTGGATCACTGGCCCGAGTCCAGTATTTATGGTATTGGGCCAGTAACCCCTACGGCTTGACACAACCCACTCCTGCCACTGGACAGTCCAGTCAGAGAGAAAGAACCCATGGTCCAGTTACTGTAGCATCGGGACAGTAGTAACCCCCCAAGACTTGAAATAACCCACTGGCCCAAGTCCAGTAATTGACCGATCCGTTAAGTCCCGCCCTTGCTATATTGACCAATCACAGACATGATTATGCAACCAAATCACAGACATGATTATGCAACCAAAAGTTTGAAAAACGTCCGACAAACACGTTGATGCATATGGCATGCTTGCACAGTGGGAAGGGGCTTAATGTATGGGTCTATTGTAGCACTAAGTCAGTAAACTCACACCCAAACAAGTCTTGAGTCTAGTGTTAATCAAGCATAACTATTGAGACTTCATAATGTATACAATCTACACTTTATAGCATTCAAGTCTTGACCTCCCAAGTCAAAGTTACATGTATGCAACCTCTAGAAAAAGAGAAAGGAATATTTCGGGTCTTGTAGAATTATTTCTGGTCCAGTGAAAGTTTTGAGCAACAAGACAGGTGGTCAAGTGGAGGTTTTCTTGTAATTCAATCCCCGGTATACTGGTACCCTGTTGGGAAAACGTATACTTTACCAATAACGGAGAATGCTTCCTTGACAGTCAGGGGTACTCCCAAGAAAGGGGCGTTTTTCTCCGAGTAGCGGTCAGGCACATCCCCGCTGTCCAACATCTCATCAATGTGTTCAGCCTCGTCCAGAGCCTCGTTGAAACGGTTCGACACCACAGCATTCAGAAGGTCATTGACCTCTTTGATCCTTTGGATGTAAGCCTCTATGACAGCTTGACATTTCAGCTAAAATAATAATAATAATAATAATAATAATAATAATAATAATAATTACATTTATAGGGCGCTTCATAGGGTGTTTCTAAGTGCACAGGTGGTCTGGTTAACTTAGTTTAACTCAAAAGAACAGAATAATGTAAACATAATACATGTACTACTACTTATACAACTGATACAAATACATGAAACTATATACTGGTGTGCGCCTCTAAAATACTATTTCAGATTACAATGTAAAAAGGTGAATTTTACAAAAACATAAAGCCGTGGCAAACATTTCAAGACCTGTCCATTTGTCCACCCCATTAGTTTTATGAAACAGGGATGTACGTTTACTACTTGTATTATGTGTATCCCCAACAATCACTTTTATGACAAAGGTGTAGGGCCCATGTGATAATTATTGTTGTATAAGCCTACCTACCACATACACAGATCCTTGTCATTTGATTGTTGGAATGCGTGTAACGTGTCATACTATATTTTGCCATGTATTTAAAAGATTTACTGCCGCGACATTGGCACGTGCAACATCATTCATTTTTGGACTTTGTACATAGATTTTCAATGCTTAATTCGCAATATCGTTCCCACCCGGTCGTCCAAACGAGGCAAAGGCTTGTCACGACATACAAGGTTGGTGTCTACTATGGATTCATCCACGTTATTTAGAAAGTTTTTTTTTGAGAATTTTCAGAACGTGGGGTGGACAAGTTTCCGTGTTTACTTTGTGTTTATTGTAAAAGAAAATTCAAATGACGAGGATCTACACATGTATGTGTGAAGTATATAAAACAAATATTGAATGCATTTTTTTTGTGCATTGTCCCAGAATGTAATCACGAGATGAAATATGGACTATTCCATTTCACGAAAGCAAGATCTCTCCAAGCAATTATATTATAAATGGAATAGTCCAGATTTCACATTGTGATTACATTCTGGGACACTCTATGCATCCAATATTTGTTTTATATATTTTCTGGTAATGAAACAACAATCCTCAAATGTGACTAGCAATGAAAGCCACAAGGCCTGAAGATGTGTAGATAAAATGATGAATTGTTCAGTTTTATGGGGGAGGAAAACCCCAAATGGGGAAACCCAAGTAATCAGGTAGGAAATGAAAACCCACCAATAAAAAAAAAGGCCAAGGGTCTTCCTGTGCACAAGCTAGCGTGTCGAGCCGATACGCACGAATTACGCAGAATTACGCAGAAATTATACGCGACACACAAAAAATAAAAAAATAAAAAAATCGTAACATGAAACCATTTTAAAAACTCCAGATTACACAGTACTTAGAGCTTTTCAAACCAAACAGAAACATTAAATAAAAACATTCCAAGAACCTGGTGCCAAATCAGCGTGCTTCGGCCACACTTTCAAAATTTGGGTCCAGAACGCCCCCCAGTTTTGAAAAATCCTGGGGAGAACCCTGTGAATGGTTCGGTGCATGAAGTAATAACCCTCCAAAGTAAGTCTTCGCATCCCCGTCCCTCCGATCCGAGGACCTGGTTTCAATTCTGCGTTCTTCAGTCAAAATTTGGGTCCAGAATGCCCCCCAGATTTGAAAAAAACACGGGTGAACCCTGAGGGCCTCCTGCCTTGTTTGAAAAAAAGAAAGAAATGTAGGACAGTATAAAACAATGTTTAAATATGGATTTCAATTTTCGATTTGGCCTTACTTGGCGCGATCGGATCTTCGTAGCCAGACTAGATGCACTCTCAAAGATGATGGGGTTTTTAACAGGTGGTATCCTAGCAGGTGGACGGTCGCCGTTGATGATGAGGGACATAAATCCAAACACAAAGTTTACAAAGCTGTTCAGCAGTGATTGGATGAACATCTTTATTTGCATCATTGCTGTGCACCCGTCAAACTATGATGCAGACTTAACGTCCCAAACTGTAAATGAAAATTAAAAAAAATAAAAATTCAAAGCTTCCAAATAATGTAAATTGTAGGCTTTAACCCTTAGGCCTACAGTCCCTATTCCATCAAACTCTAACAGCAAGTTTTGTTGGGTTGTGTTGGACTGGGTACTGCATGAGTAAACTGATCATGCTTTACATGGGTTCAGGCATACCACCATAATCAGAGTACCACAGTTTGGGTGTTGAGTTACCCATATGGTGTTGGAATTTTTTAGATTAAATTTAGGTTACTGTAAATCACTCAGGGGAGTTGGGGTGAATAGACTATGGATAGAATAATAATTACACAGTTCTTATCTTAGCACTTTATCACACTGAGAGTGAGGGCGTCTCAAAGCGCTATTTTTTTTTTCTTTTTTCGACAAGGTATGCGGAGCTATGATGCTCGAATTGTACTATAATTTATAGACCCATTCATTATGTAGCAGTTTACAAGGTGCAGTGACGCAATCTACAGCCAACCATGACAGAAACACCAGGGCGAACCCCTTTTCTTAATGCTAAATGTACCAGGTTCTTGTACGTGGAGGGGTACAATTATCACAACAACAAACTAGTATTATTTTGTTGTGTGTGGTACATGTAGATACAAATTACCAAATATACTAAATAGCCTATCTGAGAACCAGTCAAATTTCTGACCACAAGTGGTCTGACTGCTGGTAGCCCCACTAGCGTGGCGAAGGATTTTTGACATCGATGTCTTCTAAAATGAAGCGTTAATTGAATATTCTACAAAAAGTATGTGTAGCATTTCTAGTTGATAAAAATAATATTTAAATATGAACATTTTTAAACCTTTCCTCTTCAAGAAAAAAATGATTCAACACGAGTATAGAGGGTTTATTCTGGAATTATTTCCCGATATAGTTTAGAAGGGCGCCCTCTGTTGTCATACAAATTTTAAGTATACCCATCGATAAATGGTTTAGTCCACTACGCATAATCAAGCATCATGGCGGACAGCACTACTGCTTCGCGGAAAATCACATTCCGTGATTGAAAATACTTATTTCTCTTACATCATATACATCACTCAAAGTAACATTACATATCATTTAAAGCTTAAACCAGTGACTAAGACTAAGAGTGCATTTGGAATGAGTTGTCGGTAGGTTTTTCCAAGTTGTCGGTAGGGGTCGGCAGGGGTCGGCAATTAGTAGGACCCAGGGCTAACTGCTGGCTGGTTAACTGTTTCACAATGCTTCACCTCAAATGGATTATTGAAAGGAATGTGTTGAAAGGAATTTTGTGCATTGTGGACATAGGTCATAGGCCCCCTATTTTAATAAAGTTTTATCTACAAACTAGTACTAGTAGTACTAGTAGTACTGTAGTACAACGAATGATCTAACGTTAGGCCTAAAATTAAAAAACTATTTTTATGCATGAACACAATAATTTCATCATCATGATAGTATGAAACACAACTTCGTTGTTCGTATGTGACAATCATACGTAAAGCAATTTGCAATAAACCCTGGAATGTGTCACTTTAGAAGTGCACCATCTTTTAGTTATTTTCATGTAATAATACTAATAGAATACATCAGACACTTACACTTTACACAGTTCACCTGAACTTGATCGGGCATACGTTGATATTTAACTTCACCCAGCCGGTGAAGAGTAAACATGGATCAGCTGTAAATAGAAAGCGCCTCCCAATTGGCCCATCTATAGTTGGGATTGACAAACTATAAGCACGATGGCCCGACTACAGTTATAAACGGCTTAACTATAGTTGGTCCAATTCTGACAATAATTTGGCTTTATCAATAGTTGGGTGCAACAGTGACTTCAATGCCGCAGGAGGGCGTACTTCTTGTTCAGATTGTTTCGCGGAACTTTTGAGACTCGCTCATAAACGTTTAGTTGTTTGTGCTCGACTCTCGATTGATTAGAATTGTACAATTGTTGTAATGTTGTAATTGTGTTGTAATGTGACCTGTTGAAAGGCTGCTACCTGAAATTATTGCTCACCAAATTTTCAGTTTTGGAAAGTCGTGCCTACGGAAAGTCGGGGGCACTCGGAGAAGAAATCAGATAAAAACATTTTGACGGGATGTACTCGTGCATGCCATCCAGGGGCGTGTTTGGGCAACCTCGACAAGAAACAAGTTTCTGACGTCAAATTCACAGACCAGAACAATTTTTGAGAGCTGCAACGCAAAAACGGGTCAGTAACAAGAAACAGTTTGTGACATGGGTACATTTCTTAGAAATTAATGTACAGCCTTCTTTTTATTTTCAAGTAATGGACCTTAGTTTGTGTAATCTTATCAACATTGTTAGATTGGTACGCTTCAAGATTTTTTATTTTAAAAGAATTTTGTGGACACTTTTTGTATATTTTGTGGAATCAGCCATCTTGAAACCAAGCCTAACCGAGCCAACAACTCGGTTACGGTTTGGTCCGAACAGCTGCGTCACTGCGGTTGAACAGAATGCGCGAAAACTCTAAACTGATGACCGAAGCTCAAACTTGTTTCTGGTCGAGGTTGCCAAAACACGCCCCAAGCTTCTGACCCGTCCTAACTTCATGACCGATATCACTTTTTACTCCAATCCTACTGATGTCCCAACACTCTTTGCTCTGCCACATCAGCATTAACCCTATCAACAGGGCGTTTTGGGGACGTACATTGAACGGGGGGCACATAGTGCCCCTCCTCCGTATTTTTCAAAGTTGTTTTTTTTGTCACCGATTTTGATGAAACTTGCCACAAATGTTCATTTTACAGTTCAGAGTTCTACATGACGACGTCAAATTTGGAAAAATCGTCACTAGAGGGCGTCTTTGACTATTTTTGCCCACTCTTGGTCAAAAATCGTGTTTTCCGCATAATTTCTTATAGTTTTGTCCAAAACGTTTCGAAGCTTGGCAAACTTTTTCATTTTAACATGATCAATATAATTCCAACCTAATTAATTAAACAACTCGATTGACCATTTGGGGCGATATAAGCCATTAATTTATACTTAAAAATGGCCTCAAACCCGGGCCCAGGGAGCGATGACAAGGCTTGGTTGACAAATCTAAATTATATTTTGGCCTGATAAGTAAGAAATTAGTATGTTGAAAATATTCCATTGTTAAAAACTTGATATAATTTGACCCCCCCCCCCCCTAATTATAGGCCATTGAATTCCCAAAAGCATTTCACACTATGACATGACTCATCACTATCACTTTTTGGTGGGTGGGGGGGGCCTGGAAATTATGTTCAAAAAGTAAAATAAAAAACATTTAAATCGTGTGAACCAAGGTCAAAAAAATGGTTGCCATGGCAACAGCTAACTCCCAGTATCTATTATTTGTTGCCAACATGATCCTAGAAATATTTAGGGAAAAGTAAAAAAAGAAGAAAAAAAATTGCGGTGATCGGACCAAGCGTTCAAAATTTACGGGCAAAAGTATGGCAGGGGTACATTGTGCCCCGCCCCCCGGGTCCTATTGTGTCAAACCACCGGTTCTTTTCAGAATCACCACAGCGTACTAAAGAGAGTTCATGTATGCATGGGGTCCCCGCAAAACTCAGTAGATTATAATTCCCACCGTGCAGACTTCCAAATCCTACACATCCAATATTTATAGGCGTTGCCAATGTTCACCGGGTGTGTGTTGTGAAGTAGACTCATGGTTCCTTTTGTCCCGTCTGAGTAAACATGGAATTACTTCAGCACCCTCACCATACTGTACCAGGGACCTGTCTCTGTTTGTTAGGTACTCTCTAATGAGACGGATCCGACAGAGCTTTCACTGCCCATTGATCAGAATGTATAATCCATAATGGGACACATATTATAAAACTTCGTCATCAGAAGGCTAGAAGACATTCACCATTCAACGAAAACAGCACCATGGATTCTAACGTTACCTCTTACTTGAACGACACTTACATACCCACAGCAAGAGACATGCTTGAACGTAAGTTCCATTGAATTTAGATACTTCTATCATCATAATAACTGACCACGTTCGTAAAGCACGAGGTGGATGGTACAACTTGTTTTTGTTTTCCCACCATAAGAAATCAATGGGTAAAAATCAGCTGTCTGAAAGTTCCTGTTGGTAAAGTGATGACGTTTTGGAGCTGGAAGTGCAATGTAAATGGACGGGTATTACATCGTGAACATTCGTTACACTGCACTTCCGGCTCCAAAACGTCATCACTCAGCTGTCTTGTATGCTGTGAAGAATTTTTTGGGGAAGAGAAACTGCATCTGACCGCATTTTCTCCCGACTCTTTGCAACACTAAACAGTATTTCATTTACCCAATTGATTGTGGTCAGCATGTGCGAACTAAAAGTGGCGGTCAGATTCCGGCATCTCCTATTTAAAACTATTTTCCGGTTTTGAAAAAATAATGTACTTCTAATGATATTTCAACATGATTTTTGTTACTTTTATTGTTATTATTTATTCGACAAAATTAATACAGAATGAACAAACGATTTTTTAAACATCAATCAAAAAGAAGGGATAAAAAACATAATAATTACAAAATAAGGACAGACCGTCACTAATTATAGAAGGGGGTGGCACGCAAATCACACACAATATCGTGAAAGTAAACAAATCAAAAACAATGTAAAATAATAAAATGAAATGAATTTTTCCATTATAAAGGATTTTCGTATTGCAACTTTAATAATAAGCGTCTTTGGTGATTTAAAGAGAGGGAATTAAGCTGTTGCTAAACGAGAGCCAGGCACTGTTTTTTCACCATACGCCCACTTAATACAGATTTCAAAATCTTTAAAGTATTTCACTCAGCCACGATGGAGTTAAAATGCGGACGTGGTATAGAGTTGATGCAAAAGTCCAAGGTGTTTGGTGTCACCATTTCTACATCCATGATGTAACTGCACAATATAGCCCAACTCGCTTCATCGAATTGTATGCAACCCAGTTAACAGGTGCACGTGTTATAATTGCAATATTTGTGGAGGCATAAACACTGTTGACTCTAAAGTGCAACCAGTAGCCGCGACATCACAAAACCTCTTCATGTAGGATCGATATAGATATTGGCTATTGATTACCCTTTAGCAAATACCGTTTTACTTTCAGTCCCAACGAGTGATGTGATTATCCATATATCCCAGCTGTCCTCAATTAACCTTGGGAAAATATCCCTGTCAAAAGACTAACAATGACGCTTACTTTTGTCAGAGAATGGATGTTTTTGTAAGCAAACACTAACAAAAGCTAGCAGCCGTCCCACGCTGTTTCTCACGAACAAAAAACATAATGATGTAGACTGTCTTTTTACTATCGTATTATCCAAACAACGTTTGTATTTTAAAGACTATATAAAGTCGACCATTTTCAAAGTCTTGCACGGTTATTAACAGTTGGACTAAATTCCTAATCTAAGATCAACGTGGTATTAGCACTTTCCCACGGGTTAATATTGCGCCATCCAAACAGTAGTATCCAAACAGTAGTAGGCTGCTAGGTGTATCGGGTCTACCGATCAGACAACAGTGGCGTAACTAAGGGGCCCCAACTGGTGTCTGTGCCCCCGGGTGCCCCCCCCCCCCCACACCCTCATTTGAAATCTGGACTTTTGGGATTAAACATTACCGGAGTAAAATGTTACATTTTGTAAGTTTTTATGTAGTAAGTTCAATGCTTTTAAAACTATTTTTAGGTGTTCGGCCAGCAGCCGAAAACCTATTGTTATTGTTCTGTTTTTTAGGTGTTCGGCCAACAGCTGAACAACTATTGTTACTGTTAAGTTTTTTTTCTGCGCATTCTTCCACATGAACCTTGTCCGTTAATTTTCTCAAAAAGTAAAGCTTGTATGAACTTGAAACTTACCATGTACAAAGATATTAGTGAGTAGATGATACCGAAACTTTTTTGAAATGATGACGTCATTGATGACGTCATGACGTTAAATAAACGTTAAATAATTCAAAAAATTCATAACTCAAGAACGACAAATGCTACATTCAAAATATTTTGTGCATATGAAAGGTCTTGTAATGCTGGACAAATTGAATGCACAACGTGACCTCAATTGACCTTTACTTCCGGTAGAAACCGGAAGTTAAAGTATCATATCATGTTATTTGGGGCTCTAGAGCCTAAGTGAGTAATGATATGAACAAACTTTTAATGAATAGTATTTTCTTTAGCTCAAGAGCATTCTAGAAATGTGATATATGACGTCATAGCTACGTCACACCGAAATTGGTACGCAAGGTCGAAAAAGAAATTATTTTGCTATCTCAAAAAATAAAGCATGTACGGACTTGAAACTTACTATATACCTAGACCATAGTGTGTACATGACAAAGAAAAAGATTTGGAATGATGACGTCATCGATGACGTCATTACATTAAATTGAAGTTTTATATTAAAATACTCATATCTCCAGAATCAGATATGCTACATACATGATCTGTACACCATATGAAAGGTCATAAAGTATTAAATAAATCTTACACAGGGTGTGACCCCATTTGACCGGAAGTAGTAGTTTTTTATATAAAAATCCATATCTGAATAACGTAAATTTGTGTATTAATATAACAACTTAATTTTAAAGCCCTTCGACGATTCTACAAATGTTTACAAAGTTTGACCTCATTTGACCTTCACTTCCGGTCGAAACCGGAAGTATAGTTTGTACAATAAAAATATGTATCTTATTAATGACACATGGTACATTAATAATTGTTACATCAATTTAAAGCTCTCTGACAATTCTAGATACCATGCACAAGGTGTGACCCCATTTGACCTTTAGTTCCTGTCAAACCGGAAGTTGAAGTTTCATATGACAAACCTTCATGCATAAAGATCAACAAAAGGTACAAATAAATAGCACAAGAGACAAAAAACTAGCACACAATATTGACCTTAAAATTTTCAATTCAATTTTGCGACAACTTCAGTTATGTACGTCTTGGCTTGGTAAATATCAAGAGACATTCCAACTGCATTCTCAACCTGGGGTTTTATCTGTAGGGTGACAAGAACAAATATCATCAAAGGACTAGTACAACTTTAGTTTTGGGAAGAGTACACTCATTTCAGTTTGAATGACTAAATACAGCATTAATGGGTCCTAAGTCATTACAAATTTCAAAATTGATTTCAATCTGACAGCTCTATGATTAGACAGTTCATACCACTACCAACCCTCCAGAGAAATATACATGTATATAATGAGCGGTGTTTTTTATGTGGATTTTTTTTCAAATGACTTTGTCTAGTAATATGTAAAAGGAGATTATTTGGGTGCGCTTCATCATTTTTGTTTTCACGGAGAAAGTTTACAAATCCTGACTATAAGTAGGGCACATACGGTGTACTTTCAACCAGTCAGGTGGGGATTGTGGGATACAAAAGCGTCGGTCAATTTACATATCAATCAGAGAGGGATAGAAAATCACTTCGATTAAGCTTCCAATAGACCGATTGCGAGACCAATGTACCTATAGACCGATTGCGCGACAATGTTTACATGCGGTCACGTGACCCCCTATCGGGTATGACGTCATACAGCTGGCGAAAAAATACGTGTAAAGAGATAGGCTGTGACACAGAGTGAGTTCGAAAACAGTCGATTGTACTTTCGTTAAGCGATGAATTAGTTAATCGGCCCCTTTATTTAAAGTAGTATGGTGTGGCATTAATTTAAATCACATCTCTGTTTCATAATTTAACAGAATTCTTCTGAAAAGAGGTTTTTTAAGCCATGCACTACCGGCGTTGGACGACTATTATGTAGCCACCCGTCTGTTATTTTGTTTGTAATGGTAGCCTAAATCACTGTAAAAAAAAAAAAAAAAAAGATAAACAACGTTGGAATAGTGAGCATTAATACCTAGCGTTGCAGAATTTCAAAAAGGCAAAGGAATCACACAGTTTTGGAAAGCAATTTCTTTGGAGGATTTCAGCTTCAAAACTTTGAAATTCTTGTGTTGAAAAGTGTGTGGTGATCGCAGTCGTCTGGCCTAACATTCCGTCGTGCGCTGTACATTTATACGGTACTTTTACAATTTTCAAGACTTGCTGGAACTGTCCTTACTGGCTTTATTCAGCCACTTGAAGGTCTTTGGTACAAACTCTGAAATATGTTTCACAGATTTCGAGCAAAAAAAGCCTTGATCAAATCAACTAAATGTATTAATCATCGTGTACCGTACCACCCTTTCCTATGGAGGATTACGAGTTCGTTACATTTTTAACCCAACAGGGGTCACGTGACGTAGATCGCGCAATCGGTCTATTGTGGGTACTACATGTATGTCATCTGTAAGTAATGTTTATGGCAGGTTACCAAGTACAAGTAATCTGGGCCCGGTATGTGTGTATGTCTTTTTGGGGTTACTTTCCCATAAAATTTATTGAAGTGAAGTAGTTCCTGTTTTTTTGCCCAAGTGGTAATAAACCAATGTTGTTTGAATCAACGTAACATTTTTAAAAGCTGGTACCAAAAGTCAATTCAAAGTGTACGGTTGTTTCTGTGTGTCATATAAAAAATAAAGCTAATTTAATTCCCTTGTTTGGGCAAATGCCTATTACATTCCTCCGCTCATTGAATTAAAGAAGTGGATGATTCAAACGTGTGCAAAGGTGATGGTACAGACACACCATAACAATACAGATTCCTATTTATTGTCTTTTTCCAGTGTTATATGCCCAGGAGTAAAACGTCTAAAGGCTAAAATAAAAGAACGTATAATTTGATGAAAGTTTTATGGGATAATATTGTTCATTGAAAAAAAGAGCTAACATGAATTCAGATTTCCAATGTTGTGTTTCCCTTTTAACAAATAGGCCTACCTATACACTGATGGTATAAAATTAGCCAGAAATTGATTTACGTTTCTTCACAAATTAAAAGGCAAAAATTATAAAAAATATACATAGGCCTGTCGCTGTCATAATAAAATTAGCTGTTGCAAACTGCTTTCCAAACACAAGGACCTGTTGTATAAATGCAATCAAATTGTTCATGACCTCACGTTTCGACCCCTAGCAGAGTCTTTGTCAATGGCTGAAAGAAAAAGACCCTGAGAAAGACTCTGCTAGGGTTGAAACGTGACTGGATGCGTCTAACAAGTTTTTGCATGTGTATAATGCTGTGTATTTCATGTAGGTTTTTTTCAAATGACTTTGTCTGGTAATCTGTAAAATGAGATTATTTGGGTGCACTTCATCTTTTTTTCTTATCAGTGAGAAAGATTATAAATCCTGACTATAAGTAGGGCACACACTTTAAACCAATCAGGTGGGGGTGTGTGAGACAAAAACGTCGGTACATTTACATATCAACCAGAGCGGGAAAAAATTCACTTCGATTCAGCTTCCAATGGACCGATTGCGCAACCAGTGTTTACATGTCATCACGTGACCTATTGTGGGTACTACATGTACGTCATCTGAGCTGATGGCGAACTATGTGCAAAAAGTACATACCATGACTGACAGAGTCATACCAAAAGTCGGCTTTTGGTACTACTATCAAAGTTACTAGGCCATTTTGTTAAAGTTGTATGTTGTGACATTGATATTAATCACACTACTATTTCATAAACTGCCAGTATTCTACGACAGACAAAAGAGGTTTATTTTGAATTATGCACTACCGGCATCGGACGATTATGTATCCAACCGCCTTTTAATTTGTTTGTAATGCAGGCCTAAATCATTGTAAAAAAAAAGAAAGAAAAAAAGGTAAAGAACGCTGGAAAAGTAAGCATTTATACTTAGCCTTGCGAAATTTCAAAAAGGAAAGGAATTACACAGTTTTGGAAACCAATTTCTTTGGATGATTCAGCTTCAAAACTTTTAACTTCTTGTGTTGAATAAAGTGTGTGGTCGCGGTCGTCTGGCCTAAACTAAATTAGTACATATTATGCATATTTATACGTTACTTGTAGAATTTCCAAGACTTGTTTATTCAGCCACTCGAAGGTCTCTGGTACAAACTCCGGAACGTATAATTTGATGAAACTTTTTCGGAATGATGACGTCATTGATGACATCATTAGGTTAAATAAACGTTAAATAATTCAAAAATTCATATCTCAAGAACGGCAAATACTACATTCACAATCTTTGGTGAATATGAAAGGTAGTGTAATGTTGGACAAATTGTATGCACACCGTGACTCCAATTGACCTTTACTTCTGGTTAAAACCGGAAGTTAAAGTAACATATCATGTTATTTAGGGCTCTAGAGCCTAAGTGGGTGAAAATATGAACACACTTTCATGCATAATATTTTCTTTAGCTCACGAGCATTCCAAAAATGTGGTATATGACGTCATAGCTACCTCACAACGAAAATGGTAGACGTGGTCGAAAAAGAAATTATTTTGCTAACTCAAGAAATAAAGCATGTACGGACTTGAAACTTACTATATACCTAGTAGACCACAGTGTGTACATGACAAAGCAAACTTTTTGGAATGATGTCGTCATCGATGACGTCATTACATTAAATTGAAGTTTTTTACCAAATTGATCATATCTTAATAATAATACATACATAATCTTTACACCATATGAAAGGTCTTGAAGTACTAAACAAATCTTACACAGAGTGTGACCCCATTTGACCTTTACTTCCGGTCGAAACCGGAAGTAGTAGTTTTTTATTTAAAAATCCATATCTGAATAACGTAAATTTGTGTATTAATATAATAACTTAATTTTAAAGCCCTTTCGACGATTCTAAAAATGTTTACAAAGTTTGACCTCATTTGACCTTCACTTCCGGTCGAAACCGGAAGTATAAGTTTGCACATACAAAAATATGTATCTTATTAATGACACATGGTACATTATAATCGCTACATCAATTTAAAGCTCTCTGACAATTCTAAATAACATGCACAAGGTGTGACCCTATTTGACCTTTAGTTCCTGTCATACCGGAAGTTGAAGTTTCACATGACAAACCTTCATGCATAAAGATAATAAAGTACAAATAAATGTTTCGCCCGTCAGCAAAGCACCAATAGACAAAAAACTTGCATACAATATTGAAATTAAAATTTTCAATTACGTAATTAAGCCGAACACCGTGAGTTTGTTCACAAACTCTAAATTTCTAGTTTCTTATTATTATTTACACGCAGAATGTATTTTGTTTTACCTCAACACGTCAGAAGAGCGTTGAAAAGGGCACACAGGGCTTGTTTAGAGAAAAGTTACAAATGGAACCTACAGATTTTAATTGGTCAAAAGTGCCCCCTAGGGATGGTTCCCCCACCCTTGTTTGTTTGGGGTTTTTTTTTTATATAAGGAGCAAATGTAAACAATAGCCCACCAGACATTAACAAAGTCAATGAACTGAATGAAAAGAAAAAAAAAAAAGACTGAAAGCTCTTAAAAGAAAAGCTCTGATGGGCCAGTTTTCACGTAGTGATTCCGTCTTTGTAGTCACATTGTAGTCACATTATACACATGTTTCTTGTGTGTTAAAAACAGCGAAGTGGGAACTAGACACGGTGTAATCTTCTTCACAGTCGTGTACCCAGTGTGGTCAAGTCAAAGTGTTGGGGTTTCTACAGTGGGTAACGATGTGTACGCACTGTGGTGAAAGGATCACAATGCTATTATGATCACTCACTGAACACACTATGATATTTATATGACATCATTTTTTCCGAAAGGGGCATATTTTCTTCAGAGGGAAAAGAGAAAGTAATGCACGGTGCCAGTTTACCAGGAAGCGGGTTCACCCGACAACGGTTCTTGAAAACACATTTACATTTTACAACTAATAGAGAAAACTGTACGTGTATTATTATAAATAGATGTAACTATCATCTAACAAGTAAAAGACAATATTGTCTTCGGCAAGACTATTCTGTGGGAAAGAATAATTGTGCAAGCACAAAAGTCAAGCACATTTTTAATATAGTGTGTTTATTGACAATTATGTAAATCAATTGCCAAACTTCAGGGTGCAGAAGCTGAGGGCGCACTTGGCCTCCCGGCATACATGAAGTTAACAGTTAATGTTTACGGACTGCTTGTGTCCTCTCCCACTGGGAGGTGTGGTTCTAACCGAGGTATGGGTATACCCTAATCGGGATATTTTGTAGTACATGTAAGTGTCCGTGTCACTCAAGGCAGAAATGATTCCTGATTAGGTACCGTTGGTGTCATTAATAAGCCGTATTTTTGACGGCCAGGGGGCGCAATACTAATTCCATTTTGAAAGTACAAACATTATTTCAAAACATTTAAAATACAATGCACACATTTTCCATGCAGATATCTTACACTGATTACCTCGTAAAACTGTCAACAGAGAAAAGCATTAAAAGTTGTATATTAACCGCTTTATTAGAAATCTAATCGCATCTGGTTTACCACACTATTTTTATGGTTTGATGAAATTATTATATTTTTTCCCACTAATTCACAGTCAAATGTATTAAAGTACCAGCACATATACCCCAACTTTGATTTGTTGTAAGGCTGTTAATGGTGAGCTACAATTGTGACGTTCTGTGTTCCACAGGGTTCCGTTCTGAGTCCTGGTCGTTGGTGCTGTTCATCCTGGCCACTGTGCTGACTCTGTTAACGGTGTTTCTCTACGTCGAAACACTGATACTCGTTTTCCTAAAATTCAACTTCGGACGAAGACGTCTGCTCATTTTACTCATGTGCGGATTGTTTCCGGTAAGTAAAATATTAAGAAAATGGTTTATTATCTCGTTCTTGTGGCCCACTAGTAAAACCCAATCAATGGATGTTGTGCGGCAACGAACATAAAAGAATAGTTCTGAGCATGCACACATTTCTGATAACTCTGGATCCGCCAGAGCCCAGTCTCATAGAGTTGCCGAACAATTTTCTGCGAAGCAAAACTTGACAGGATGATGATTTGGCTCGCAACCTTATTCTGGTAAGCAAAGGTGTTCAGTGTTTAGATACTTTTTCAGCCATAAATAAGGCTCTGGTAAGTCTGATGAGAAGCTCCCGACAGTATCAGTTACATTATAGACTGATAAGTCGATAGTTGTTTTAGGCATAGGGATCCATCCTGTTGCTTAGTGATAACGTTTTGGAGCCAGGGGTTGATTTCACAAAGCGCTGCTACTAGTCTTATCTCGAGTTAGGATGAGCAAATAGTCCTAACTTATAGGACTTGTCATAAGTTAGGACTAGTTTTGTGAAATCGACCCCTGAAGAGCAGTGTAACGAATGTTCATGTACATGTATGTATACCATTCGTTTACATTGCACTTCCGGCTCAAAAACGTCACCACTTACCAACAGGATACCCTTTGCACTATGAAAATAGCCCTGCTCTTCACCATAATCAAGACTTTAGGAGAAAGCTTGATAAAAACAAAATAATAATAATACTAACTAATCCAAAAAATTCAGATTAATATTCTGTTAAAAATTGTTACTTCCATACATTATTTCTTTTCATCTTTTTTTTTTTTTTTTTTTTTTTTTTTTGCACAGACTTATTCCCTCACTTCCCTGCTGTCCATTATCTCTCCGTCGTCTTCAGTCTTCAGCACTTTGTTTGCGGAAATGTAAGTAAGAAAAACCCCTCGTTGTTTTAAGGAGTTCAGATATAGGGTGGCATGCATGGGTGGTTTTGTGGACAAAGCGCTCGCTTCTCCCCATCGCGGCCCTGGCTCAATTCCCGGCTAGGGTTATGTGAGTAGAGTTGTGCGTTGCATCTCTCCTGTGCCACCAGGATTTTTCTCCCAGCCCTCTGGTTTTCCTCCCTTTGGGAAAAATCAAACACTTTCGATGTCTGACGGTGCTCTATGGTCAGTATATAGGTCGATGTGGCTAGCGTCCAAAAGACGTCTTTACATGCCTTCGTGTGACATGGGAATATTTCACACGATCGCTTTTCATCACAAGTGTATAAATAGAGGGAAATATGTATTTATTGTCAGCAAATGTCTTTTTTTCGTGAAATTTTTTCTTTTTGCTCAACTTTATCCAGAAACTACGGAAGCGTATTGCTGCCACGCGAATGAAAAAAAAATCTCACTCTTATCGTGTACGTACACGATAGTTATCTTATACGTACACGATTATTATCGATTACGTAAACGATAAATGTTGACTTATCGTGTACGTACACGGTAGTTATCGTGTATAACGTACATGGTGACTAAGCACCGGATCTTTAGCCAGAGCCAAGGTTCTGAAAAAGGCTTCTGATATCTGTATTCTCACATAATACGACCAGCTGGGGAAATACTGAGCCAGTTTCTTACATAAGTGTTCATTTCATAACACATTTCATTCCATACTTGTTAAAGCCCCAGCTCAACATTGGTAAACTGACCTGTAAATGTTTTTATTCTTTGCACAATCAGGATATAATGTAATAAAATCAACCCGTGAAAATGTTAGCTTTGTTGTTTCGTTTGCGAGAAAACGGTGAAAATGCATGTAGCATTTTGGCAGAGTTTTCGTCTCACTGAGACGAAAACTACTTTTGGATCGTCTTTCATTTGTTATAAACGATAACACTTCCGGCAGAAATATTTCAAGGAAAGTTTTCTACATGTACCACCATTATCTTTATACCACGTAAGGTATTTGTAAATCTGTGATCATTAATGTTTTTCTTCTAACCAATGTTGAGCTGGGGCTTTAAATATCAACTAGTCAGTTTATACCTGAGAGTAATAAAGCAAGAAAGGGACGGTATGAAGAAGAAAAAACTGTACAAAACCAACTACAATGTAGAATAAAAATAGAGTATATTGAGGATAATCGGGTAAGTTGGGCTTGTAATAACAACATCTGTAGGCTACATGTGCGTACTCATCACAGCAAGCAACCGGGCAGGACAGCTAGGCCTACAGTAAAAAAAAACTAATGTTCTTGACTAGAACACTCACAATTATTTTTAAAGATAAATATATACATTTACGATCTAAAATACGTGACACTGTTGAGACTCCGTACATTTATGCTTTTTTTTCTCCAGATATTTGGCAATCTGTTTGTACATCTTCATCAAGCTGTTAATTAATCTCTTCGGTGGCGTAGACTCGACAATGGGGGCGCTCTCTGAGCACAGCGCTTCGCTGAGACAACCTCCTTGCTGTTGTTGTTGTGTTTGCCTGCCAGTGATAACAATCAATAAGTAAGTGTAGAATTTAGAATGTTATATATATAAAAGAAATATCCCCCCCCCCAAAAAAAAAAAAAAAAAAAAAAAAAAAATGCAAAGAATTCGGGAGTATCCCGCGATTCAATGATACCGGTTCAGTACAGCAGCCACAGTGAACTAATCAATAACATCTTGAAACATTCACTCTAAAATCCAAAGTGTTAAATCAACACTTAATTTAAAGAGTTTGGTCAGTGGCAACATTTTGAGAGAGTTAAATGTAACTCAATTTCAGAGTTGAATGTTACACTAATAAAAGTTAAATCTCAGCTTCTGAAACGCTAGTTTGACACTTGTATTAGTTGAATCCAACTTTACAAAAGTGTTGTCACTGATCGAACTCTCTTACTGTTGATTGAACACTTTCGTTTTTTAGAGTGTTGGAAAACCTTACAGATGCAAGTCTGTGGGGAAAGTTATCAGGTAAATCTATTATCCTCAGAAACAGTACGAATTCTCAGACTATACGTATTCGTCTCGGGGGAAACGAGTTAAAGACGCCCACTCGTCAACACAAACAATTCGTGCCACGAAAGATCACCTTTGACCTGTGCACGCGTTGTATGTAAACTACGTACGGGTACATGATCGTTTTGTGCCACAGAAATAGTCGCCGAGTAATGGTGATGAGCGGGCGTCTTTAACAATGGCAGCCATTTGGACAATTTTGAAAATTGCTCGTTGTTCTACACTGCAAAAACTGGGGTGATAAACTGATTCTCTTGGTATCTATATGTGATAACACCGACGTGGTGTTAATGTTATCAACGATAAAGCAATGGGGATAACTAACACCATGTCGGTGTTGTCACATATACATACCAAGAGAATCAATTTAACATTTAATTTTTTTCTTCTTATGGAATTCGCCCATCACTAGGCCCGAAGGCCACTTGAGGTGTGGGCTACTTTTCTTTTGCCCCAATGCGCAGAAACAAAACATGGCGAGATATAAACGCAAGTCTCTTCACAGCACAGCTAAGAACAGGGAGGGGTAAATGAATCCGTTGCGAGACAAACATAACTGCCTCTACCCCTATTTAAAGCAATTATAGTTAAGTGTCTTGCTCAAGGACACAAGTGCCATGACCGGGATTCGAACCAACATCCTGATGACTTAGCCACAAGAACTTTGAACTTTGAACATTGAACTAGTCCAATGCACTAACCCTCTCGGCCACGACACGCCAAAATTATTGTTTTTAATGATGACTGTGTTTTCAATTCTTATCACATGTTTTTGATTTTGTTTTTTCCCCCCGCAGAACAAGTTTTATCTTTCTTCGACTAGGCGTACTTCAGTATGTAATCGTCATTCCTTTTGTTGTTGCAATCCCAGGAGTATATTGGTTAATCAATCCGTTGAGAAGTGATGGGGTAAGTGCCATTTTGCGAATAACTGTGTTTTAGGAAAACATGACTTTCTCTTGTGGCTCTTTTAAGCAGTGTCCTTTTGGCTTGGTCGTTTAAAGCCCCAGCTCAACATTGGTAAGAGGAAAATCATAAATGTTCACGAAATTACATATACCTTACAGGGTATAAAGATAACGATGGTAGAAAACTTTCCTTGAAATATTTCTGCCTGAAGACCCTTGAAGTGTTATCGTTTCTAAATAATAAATGAAATGAGATCCAAAATTAGTTTTTCGTCTCAGTGAGACGAACACTCTGCATATAGGAACGCGTACAAAAATGCTGAGTGGATTTTTACCCTCTTCTCGCAAATGAAACAACGAAATGAGTTGGCATTTTCACAGGTTTGGTTTTATTCCGTATATCTTGATTTGTGCAAAGAATACAAGCATTTACAGTCAGTTTACCAATGTTGAGCTGGGGCTTTGAATTCTTTCTACAAATTGTAGTCAGAGACGGTAAAGGTCATCAAGATGATGATAACACAACAAACTGTTTACTCTGGTGGTATTGACAATGCTCAAGCCCTCCCATTGGATGACACGTGTGTGCCCGTCAGAAGGATATGACAGAGGTTTGCTCAAAAAGGTCACAAGAAAAAAATAGTAAACAATTTGTGCTTCACGAAAACCAAGTGTGACAATTTGGTATTTTTCCCCAGTTGCCTCGCGAGCTTGTTAGAATAAGATCGTATACGGTAAACATTGTCCTCGAGAAAACTGCATTTTCACAAAATGCTCTCCTCTTTTATTTGTTCTCCTCTCTTTTATTTGTTCTCCTCTCTTTTATTTGTTCTCCTCTCTTTTATTTGTTCTCCTCTCTTTTGTTTGTTCTCCTCTCTTTTATTTGTTCTCCTCTCTTTTATTTGTTCTCTCTTTTATTTGTTCTCCTCTCTTTTATTTGTTCTCCTCTCTTTTATTTGTTCTCCTCTCTTTTATTTGTATCTCTCTTTTATTTGTTCTCTTCTCTTTTATTTGTTCTCCTCTCTTTTATTTGTTCTCCTCTCTTTTATTTGTTCTCCTCTCTTTTATTTGTTCTCCTCTTTTATTTGTTCTCCTCTCTTTTATTTGTTCTCCTCTCTTTTATTTGTTCTCCTCTCTTTTATTTGTTCTCCTCTCTTTTATTTGTTCTCCTCTCTTTTATTTGTTCTCTCTTTTATTTGTTCTCCTCTCTTTTATTTGTTCTCCTCTCTTTTATTTGTTCTCCTCTCTTTTATTTGTTCTCCTCTCTTTTATTTGTTCTCCTCTCTTTTATTTGTTCTCCTCTCTTTTATTTGTTCTCTTCTCTTTTATTTGTTCTCCTCTCTTTTATTTGTTCTCCTCTCTTTTATTTGTTCTCCTCTCTTTTGTTTGTTCTCCTCTCTTTTGTTTGTTCTCCTCTCTTTTATTTGTTCTCCTCTCTTTTGTTTGTTCTCCTCTCTTTTATTTGTTCTCCTCTCTTTTATTTGTTCTCCTCTCTTTTGTTTGTTCTCCTCTCTTTTGTTTGTTCTCCTCTCTTTTATTTGTTCTCCTCTCTTTTATTTGTTCTCCTCTTTTGTTTGTTCTCCTCTTTTGTTTGTTCTCTCTTTTGTTTGTTCTCCTCTCTTTTATTTGTTCTCCTCTTTTATTTGTTCTCCTCTTTTGTTTGTTCTCCTCTCTTTTATTTGTTCTCCTCTCTTTTGTTTGTTCTCCTCTCTTTTATTTGTTCTCCTCTCTTTTATTTGTTCTCCTGTCTTTTATTTGTTCTCCTGTCTTTTATTTGTTCTCCTCTCTTTTGTTTGTTCTCCTCTCTTTTATTTGTTCTCCTCTCTTTTATTTGTTCTCCTCTCTTTTATTTGTTCTCCTCTCTTTTATTTGTTCTCCTCTCTTTTATTTGTTCTCCTCTCTTTTATTTGTTCTCCTCTCTTTTATTTGTTCTCTCTTCTATTTGTTCTCCTCTCTTTTATTTGTTCTCCTCTCTTTTGTTTGTTCTCCTCTCTTTTATTTGTTCGCCTCTCTTTATTTTTAGTGTAAAGTTCCCCTTGCGCCGTCTTTCTATGGCTCTTTTCGAACCAACGGTTTTGGGCTAAGGCTCATGTTTGCGCTCCTTTCGGTACGGTACTTCAAACAGGCGGACGGTGCCTGAAGCCTAACGAGCCACGTCCTCGGCCTCGGCCGTACTTTTGAAACTGTTCTTCACGTATTTGTGTTTCTCAACCTGCACCTGACTGTCCTTCAATGTTTGAAATTTGGCACCTAATCTACAGGACGGAGAAGACAATTTGTGCATACACATCTCATGTTATGGGTTCTGTGTGTGCGGGTGCATGCTGGCTATTTATTACACTGGCTTATAGCATGGAGTTTTGCGTGAGAATTACGAGCACGACTAAATTTTACACTGAATGAAGACAGCATGATGAACCATCCGTGTTTAATAAGCTATTTTTTAAGTGTGTTGAGCGTAACCATAGAATCATCATCTATAAGTATGTCCATGTCAATGTAAAAGAGTGAAAAAACACTCTTTTTGTCCGCCATACCACTCTTGCAAGGAGCCATATGGCGGACAACTCCTTTTAGAGTAAAAAACATGTATTTTCACTAGCTTCAGAGTGAAAATCACTCCACTTTCACTCAAAAAAGGGTGGTGAAGAGTGAGTTTCACTCTCAAAAGAGCCAAACTGACACCACTCTGGCAAGTGGTGTCAGTTTGGTATGATGAGGTTGAATTGAATTATGTTGAAGGTTGCCTACTATGATGTAAAAATAATCCCGTGTACGTTTCCCAGCTTTAATGTACTTCATTATTTTTGAGACGAGTGTAATTAATCCACATCGTCTAGTTTCCAAGAAGCACACAATCGTTATAGGTACCCACCAACCTGTGATACGTTAATAGAGTTTGATGCTGGATATACACATTTGTTTTTCATTGGATGTTGTGCGTGTTTTTATCGGGTTTAGGCCTATTGCGGAAAACAACAGTGAATAATTTGTTGGTTCTTTAAATGCTAATTCCTAGACAACGAAAGTGTTTTAGACAGGAATATTTATGTGAAGGATCGATACTGATCATGGAGACTCTTTGGTTATGGAGGCAGAGGGGTTGATTTTCCCGACATTTTAACACAGATAAAAACACAAATTCAAACTTCTAAGAAAAAGTCTTTATTTTTCTTGCTTTGCCCGAATCGGTGCCACTGTTTTGCCCGAATTGGGGGGGGGGGGGGGGGCAACTGCCCCCAGTCACCGGCTCGTACGCCTACAGGACATATATCATTATTATTATAATATTATTATTATTTTATTCGACCAAAACAACATAAAATATATGATGAACAAAATCACAAAGAAGTATTAAAACAAAACTAACATGCGTTCACATTGAACTAGGTTTTGTCTAACCAAATTCTATGTTTTGTCTTTAATGAAGGCATCGAACCTGGAACTCCCGTTGACCATCGTCAAAGTGCTATCAACCTTGACAGCTATCTACGCCATCTCGATACTCTTTAAGACCTCCCAGCCACTCTTGATTCGCTTCTACGTCTTACCTCAGTTCAGCCTCCTAAGGGTCGCCATCATACTCGTGAATGTCCAAGGTGCTATCCTGGCTGCTATCATCCGCTTTGGAGATATCGAATGCGTGGAGCCTCTGACGTGCGACAAATACTTGGTTTCAACAAGTGAGAGCTTTGTTTGCGTGTCATGGGTTAAAATAATATATTTTTGTGAATCCCTTTTTGTCTTTCATTCCCCTATACACGTTGGGTTCTCTCTAAATGTAAGAGAGTGAAAAGTTCCCTCTCTCACCCGAGTGGTATCATTTTCCCTTTTCAGAGTGAAACTCACCGTGCATCACCCTTTTGTTGAGTGAAATTGGAGCGAACCCCACTCTGATTGGAGTTGAAGATACCGGTCTTTCACTATAAAAAGAGTTGCCCGCCATATTTGCCCTTATCACGAGTGGTATGGCGGTCGTTTTCCGGTCTTTTATATTTAGAGAGTTGGTTCTACATTGCATTTTATTATTGATTGATGATAAATCAGCCGAAAGGCTGAATTGTGTGTGTGTTTTTTTTGTTCACATCATGTGTAGCACTTTGAAGTTTTCATAGATAATTACAAAAAGTGTATTTTTGTTTTGAATGTTCATTTATTGTATTTTATTTATTAATGACGTGTCATGGCCGATCGGTCAAGCGCACTGGACTCAAGCTCAGGTGTCTCTGATCAGCAGAGTGTGGGTTCGAGTCTCGGTCGTGACACTTGTGTCCTTTATTTACTTTTAATCTACTGCTGACTGGCCTTGCGCTGCTCCTTTCTTAACGGCCGGTTAATCGTCGAACGCGCGATGATAATCGTTGAACACAGATAATTGCCAGCAACTTCAGCGATTACTCACTGATGCCTCAGCGATAACTCTAAACTGTGTTTTTTAAAGGGACACATTGCCTTCATATCTCTTAAAATATTGCTGTTTGGAATCGCTCCTTTTCCATTTTAAGAGTCGTTCGTGCAATAAAACACCTACAGTCTGCTGTGAATAGTAAGTATAGTGATTCAAAAGATGATAATGTGCATCTGGAAATACAACCAGCAGAACCGCATTCAACATAGAAACACACACGGGCCGCCATTTTCTGGGAGTCCAAAAACTGGTTCAACAAATTGGCGGACCGTGTTCTGTCACGAAATTAAACAAAAAACACACAATTTCAAGGGACATTTATTTGAATCAGAATATTCTACTTTTAAAATATCTTTCCAACCATATTCATTTCATAACAAACGCTTTTTATAGCCCAAAAGCGCCCACTCCGAACGCAACGTGCCATTTTAATGATCTGGTTTTCAGTTGCGCAACCGACTATAAACGGGCCTATTACTCCCTTGTTATTCAAACACCTGTCTTCAAAATAAATAATAGTTTCATATAATGTTAATATCATTTTGTTTAAAACCCCGGCTCAACATTGGCAAACTAACTGTAAATGCTTCCATTCTTTGCATAAGTCAAATTGTTTGTAATAAAACAAACATGTGGAAATGTCAGCTCATTTCGTTGAGGCGAAAACTACCTTTGGATCTTATTTCATTTAATATTTTAAAAACGATCACACTTCAGGCAGAAATATTTCAAGGAAAGTGTTCTACCATCGTTATCTTTCTACGATGTAAGGCATATGTAAATCTGTGAACATGTATGTTTTTCTTACCAATGTTAAGCTGGGGCTTTTTTAATGGTCGTATTATAGTACCAGTATACCTGATAGTCACCATGAGTATTGTACTTGTTGATATTGTCAAATTGGTAATTTAAAACCACGCGAACACCATCTGTTGTCCTCAAAACCATGTTTGTGGGTAAAATTCTGCTCTTGTGTTCATATGCCACTATAAATAAAGGTTTTGTCGTATCAGGCTTTTCCTACTCAAACATTCTAACGTTTGACAATCTTTATGGAGATAATGCCTTCTGTGATAAATCACGCGTGCCTCGTTGGGACACTCTTCACCCCCAATATTCGGTTCTAATTTCCGTTTTTTTTTTAGTTTTTTTTTTAGTTAATAGTTTACAAGCGACTCGGTTAATATGTAAAATTGTGTCAGAGATATCTGCTACAAATTTCCTCATCAGCAATGTATTTATATAATAGATATATTTTCTGAAGTGGACTTTGATTGTTTTTCTTTTGATTGTTTTTCCTTCAGTTATTTTGAATCTACTGCTGATCTTGGAAATGTTTCCGCTCATGCTAACCTGCCGGATCGTGATGGGCAGATGGATCCGATCCGGAACGCAAAACCAACTCTATGGAGACAACGGCAACGGCAACGATGGTGACAACCGCAATACGACTGACGATCAAAATAACCACCCGGGCCTGGAAAATAAATCCATTTCACAGGTTGCTCTAACCATGTTTTCTGGAGAGCACTAGGATGGGAATCGGAACACAGAAAGTGACAATCAACAACTCGACGGAAGATAACGAAAACAAACACCGTGGCCTCGAAAAGAAATCTATTCCAAAGGTTGTTCTAACCATGGAGGAAGGAAATACCTTCCTCCGTGTTCTAACCATGTTACCTGGTGGCAATTGAATCCGTATTATACACGTCTAGTTGTTCTGCTTCCGCTCTATTTTTTTAAAGAACACCTTCGAGTGATGGTCATCACGTAAAGGTCACAAGGTGTACATACGTCTTTTTTTAAAGGACAAAAAAGGAAGTTTATTTTAGTGTTTTATCAATAGTATCAAGAATGTATAATTATTGATGACAATGTATGTTAATAAAACGTTTTTATATAGTGCAAAATTACAGTGAAGTCTCAGTGAGCTTAGGAAAAAGGGAAAAGAGAAACATGTAAATGTGGAAAACAATGAACAAGACTATTATAATAACAAATCTAGTACATAAACTACAGAAAGAACCGCGTAATATGCACAATGAAATCATAGTTATATGACACAAAGGTTAGTTTTGAGAATAGACTTGAACTTTTCAAGGGAGAAACTATGTTAGTGATGATTTATATTTTTTAAATCTTATATTTTTTCTCTTTACTTATGACAATGCTAAACTTGTCCTCTTGTTATTTCTCAAAACACTGCGAGGTGAAGGAACAATTTTAGGAACACAGTTACGTCATCGTATTAAATTGTTGAGGTGTAAATAGCGTGCTATCCTATTCGTAAGTCATTGTGTCACATGCGTGCGCATCTGCTTAACGCCCAAAGTGATCGCCACTTCCGGTTTGCCAAAGCTGACAAAGGTTTGTGTGTAGTTTTACCCAAATGGGTGATTTTTTGGTGAAATTACACACAAACGCATGCCGGAAGTAGAACCAAAACCTTGCCGTACAGTGGATACCCGCGCGTGTGACGTAATGATTTACCTATAGAAGGATACCCGATGTGCCGCTGTTTCCCCGCAAGACTGGGAAGGCACTGATGGGTTAAAGGCCACTACGCTGCTTTATGAGTGCAGCCTCGCTACCACGGGCAGCGCGCCGTATAGAAACTGTCGCGGCGAGATCGATCACCCCTGGGAACGTGGTTGCCCCGTGTGTTATACATTGTATTGCGCGTTTTGCGAACAAATTTTTAACTGCAATTTGACTTCCAGAAGCCACTTGTGACGTTGATGCAAGGGACCAATTAAACCGGCCAGGAATGTCGTAATTGGTAAAGAACAGTCTGATTGGACGGCTTCAAAGATGCGGGTTTTGCTGTTCACTATAGCTTGACGCAGTGGTAATGGTCTTATGTTTTAACCATCGATCACAGAGTGCTTTCTCAAAGGCTATTTCATTAGCTTTAGTATGCATTCACAAAAATGATAAATTAACCTTTTCATCTCGTGGCATAAGTAAGTGTCTTCCGTGGACCGCGTCGGATGTGTTTATCTTCATTTCAGAGGTGTTGGTCAAGCACTTGACTTTTGCAGCTAATGAAGGGTCGAACGAACTCGACGTATGTCAGCACTAGTGCGAGATGCTGATTGTAATAAGAAAAGGACAGCTTGTCTGACGATCCATAACCATCTTTGAATTTGATTCTCTCGTGTTGGTACATTTTGCAGTGATTCAGAGTCTTATATCTTCCCCTTATAATTGATACGGATTTGTACTCGATTTGTTTTTAGCCTTTTAGGTACTGCCGTTAGAATAGTTATAATTCATATTGAACGGCCCCATACCATGTATAGTGTTATTAACCATGTCATGTGTAAAGCTGGAAGATCCTGAAGTGTTTCTTTTCCTGGCATGACAGGCAAGATTCTTATCTTGTTCATGGAAGGTTCGCATGTTTTCAATCCATCTTCCCCCCTGTAATTTCAACAGAAAATAAAGTAATGTAAAGTGATATTTTTTTATGTGAATAATTAACTTGATATGTCTCGTCTATAGTAATTAGAGTGTGGGGACAGTGGCGCAACTATATGGGGCAGGGTGGGCGTGCCCTTCAATTAATGTCCGTGCCCCACCCCATTTGCAATCTGCATGGATATTTTGAGACTAAAGGTAACACGAATGAAATGTTACATTGTAACAGCTTTTATGTAGTATTACTCAACGCTTAAAACTATCGTTCCAATTACACGCAGACAATATATTTCACCTCTACGTCAGATTTTGCTATAGAAAATAGTAATATTAATAAGAAGAATGGTAAACGGCCCATAACAACTAGACTTTAAGTTTTTCCCACGCACTGCTTCAGTGGAACTCTTTGCCTATATCCGTTTCCCTGCGGTCTATAATCTGTCTAAATCTAAGCAGAATGTAAACATTTTTTTTCTGTCCTAATTTCTTCTGCTTTCTTTCTCGCTTCCTTGTTGCTCTCACATAGAGTGGCCTTGTGCCTCGTGATGAACGACTTACATAAACAAGCTCTGAAAATGGCATACCAGTCATTGCAAATAGATGAAGACATTGTTTTTAATAAGAAAAATGCAGGTTTTTTTGGTCAGAAATGGAAAACAAGCATGGTGCATCCTCCCTAAATCCTCATTTTCGATAGTTGAAGAAATGTAACCATTTTCTTTAAACCGTGACTAAACAGTTAACCTGATATATCTTTATTCTCGATAAATGTATGTCATCTAAAACTCTGGTGTTGGTAAGCAGTTTACAACAGCTAATTTCATTTTTTCATATAATACTCTGCACAACAAAAGCCCCACTGTATGTAGCCGACAGTAAAACATCACTGATTAGTTGATAGACTATTTTGTTCACTCAAACAGTTTCATTTTTTTTGGGTACAGTCCATCCTCATATCAGCACAAACAAACAGGACAAATCTGATTTGTCTGAGAAACTTCGTTCAGCCTGTGTAAATACTCCTCCCCGAGGCTTTCTCCACAGCCTTCATGCTGTAAGCTATACAGGTAGCCTCAGCTCCCGTGATGAAACTAGATTAAAAAAAAGAAAAAGAAAATAAAAGATATCTGCAGACGCTCAGAAGAGAGAATAACTTTAGGGGGATATTCAACAAAAATATTTTTGATTAGTGCAAACATCTTGTTTTCCTTCTTTTTTTTCTTCCTTTTTTGTACAGTCCATCCTCATATCAGCACAAACAAACAGGACAAATCTGATTTGTCTGAGAAACTTCGTTCAGCCTGTGTAAATACTCCTCCCCGAGGTTTTCTCCACAGCCTTCATGCTGTAAGCTATACAGGTAGCCTCAGCTCCCGTGATGAAACTAGATTTAAAAAATAAAATAAAAATAAAAGATATCTGCAGACGCTCAGAAGAGAGAATAACTTTAGGGGGATATTCAACAAAAATATTTTTGATTAGTGCAAACATCTTGTTTTCCTTCTGACTGTTGGCTATACTGTGACCCAATATGTTTTTATCAAAACTTGATATCATCCTCGCAGGGTTTTAAGATATAATTATAATAAATTTATTGAAGATTCAATATTACAGTACAATCGAACACAGCTATACAACGAAATATCACTCACATAACCCTTTCAAATGCAGAGAGAAACGTTCTCAAAATGTGAAGAATATTTTATGCATCCTGGGACGCACACCAGTATTAATTTAATACGAAGTCAGTCTTGTGGAGATTTTTTCCCCATCTTCCTTGTATGAAATTATATAGATTAAAACTCCTTCTCTGTAGAATGTCCTTTCTTTTCTTTTCTTTTTTTTCTGGTTTATTGAAACACAATGCATTTGTAGCCCATAGGCTAAATTGCTACATTGTTTACAAATTAAAAACACGGAGCTGTACAAAAATTATATTAATGATTTACCAATTTAAACATGAATAAGAAACGCATAAAAAAAAATAATAAAAAAAAAAGAGCAAGATTAAAAATTGTTGAGAAAAAAAAGCTACAGTTGATTCAAAATATCGACAAAATAGGGTATAGGACTATTTTTGTATATGTTTGTATTGCACTTGATTACGGAAAAAATGTTTGAATTTCTTAATTCGTATTGCACACTAGAACTTCTGGACTGGTGTAACCACTGGCGGAACACGTCAGAACATTTTAATTTGGTGGCAAAGTCAACACAAGTCCTTCTTACTTAACTTTTGTTCCGTTAGTGCCCGATCGTCATAACGTATAGAATATTGGGGTACGGCGTCACGCAGCAACCTGGGCCCAATTTCATAGAAATTTGTGCAAAGATAAGAAGGATACCAGTCACAAATTGTACGAGTGACATGCTATTTTGGCTGGTAACCTTATTCTGATCAGCATATTTTTTGTTTGTGCTCAGCTACTTTTAGTGCATGAGCAGTTCGATGAAATTTGGCCCCGTCCATTTTGCCATTCACGCTGAAAATGTATTGCTCGGTTCAGTTATTCATAATATGCGCATGATTGTCTGAATTAATTTACCGCAGACGATTTCGTTTTAAAAAATGTATCAAAAGAAGTAACAAAAATATAAATCATATATACGACGGTTGATGGCTTTGTTGTTTATGACTGACTATCTTGCAACGTTTCAAAATTGTTTCTGCTCGATTTAACTTCAATATTGAGAGAAAGGGACTGAAATCCAAATTACAAACTATACAATAGTAATAAAACCAACCCGAGAACATGTCAGCTCATTTCGTTGTTTCGTTTTCGAGAAAACGGTAAAAATGCTTTCAGCTTTTTTGTACGAATTCCTATAGGCAGTGTTTTCGTCTCACTGAGACGAAAACTTATTTTGGATCTTATTCATTTATTATATTTTAAAAACGATAACACTTCAGGCAGAAATATTTCAAGGAAAGTTTTCTACCATCATTATCTTTATACCATGTAAGGTATATGTAAATAATATGTGAACATTGATGTTTTTCTTTCATACTACTGTTGATTTGGGGCTTTAGGAGGTTTTTAAGAGTTGTTCATGCAATAAAACACCTAGTGCGTTGCAATTAAAGAGTAGTGATTCTTAAAACATAAATTCGGCTCTCGGAAATTCAGCCAGCGGAACAACATTCTCCATAGAAACGTACGGTGCGCCATTTTGTGGAGTCAACATTTGGTTCCACAAAATGGCGGACCGTGTTCTGTCACGAAAAAAACAAAACAAACAAACAAACAAACAAACAAACAAAAACAAAAAAACAAGTTCAAGCGATATTTGAGTCACTACTTTTAAAATATTTTCCATTTCATAACAAGCGCTTCTTATAATCACAAAAAGGCCAATCCGAAGGCAACGTGTCCCTTCAATGAAAAACAAGTGGAGCTCATATAAAAAGTAGTGGCAGGAAAACTATGACACGATTCAAGTCACTCGGTTTCACAAGACACTCTAACTACCAAACCCCTAACCAACACGATAGCATTTCTTCTTAACGTACAGGGTCAGAATCGACCCGGATTTCGGGTCCCAGAAGACCTGACCCGTCTCTGGGTTAGGCTGATCTGGGAACTGGTTAAAGAAATTGATTTCAAGTCGAATTCTGCATCAGGTTGACAACGTTTTGGGTCATTTTGACACAGATTCCGGGTCATACTGACCCAGAAATTGGTCGGGCCCACTGCGATTTGGAATCCAGGTCAATTCTTACCTGGGAGTGTTTTGGTTGTACGAAATGTTTCCCAAGAGATATCCAATAGTACCGGTATTGATCCCACGAAAATTGGTCGATAGGTCGTATTTTTGACAGCAAGAGGGCGCAATATTAATTCATTTTTACAAACATATTCAATTAAAACAATTTCAATTAAAAAAAAAAGTTTTTTTAACTGCTATATTAAAAGTCTAATTACATCTGTTTTAATTATAATATCCATCATAGTTAACACACTATTTCTATGGTTTGACCCCCAATCTAGCTCAAAGGGTGCCCTCTTGAAGTCAAAAATAAGGCATATTCAAAGCTTTCTTTTTTAGTTGTTGAGTAATTCAACCCTAACCCAGTTACTTCATGTGCGCGCATGCGGGCCGTCACGTTAAAAAGGGCGCCGTCGTATAGTGTGGTGACGGCCGGCGAGCCGCATGTGTGAAGTAACTGGTGGGGCGTTCATAACTCCATGTACAGCCACAGGCCTGCTATGATCATGATGACAGTGCCCCCTTTAAGCTTTTGGGTGTAAAAGCATGGTTGTACGATGGCATAGTCTGGAATCTTTATAAAAAAATTAACGCTTTGACTCTCATCTCACCTCATTCATGAATAAACACTTTAAAAGAATATCAGTAAATTTAAGAGTTTGTCCAACTAATGTACTTCCGTTGTCACATTTTAAATCAACATAACTTGGATACAAAACGGTGCTGTTATTAATCCTACGTCAATGCAAGTGAACTTTTGATTGATTTTTGCTTTTTCCTTTGCGCGATGAAAGCTCCTCGACAATATCATAACACTTTGTCCTGATCTCACTTATGGATGAACATCTTAATTATAGACCCTATAAATTTGTTTTACTAATAACAGTCGATTTAAAAAAAAAATTCAAGCTAATGTACTTCCGTGGTCACAGACTCGAGTCAAATCAAAATGGCACTTAAAGTTGCTAGGTCCGACTTTTAGCCGATTTTATCTGGGAATTAAGATTCAATTTTTATAGCCCCAGATCAACATTGGTAAGAAGAAAACAAATATTCACAGATTTTCATATACCTTACATGGTATAAAGATAATGATGTTAGAAAACGTTCCTTGAAATATTTCCGACTGAAGTGTTATCGTTTTTATACATGTTTTAAATGAATTGAGATAAAAAAAATAGATTTCGTCTCAGTGAGACGAAAACTCCGCCTGAAGGAATGCGTACAAAAATGCCGAATGCATTTTTACCGTTTTCTCGCACATAATGTAAGCCGACAATGGAATATTTTATCACGTATTTTCTATTTTTGTGGCCGATATTATGAACAAGTCCAAAAGTTAAGCAATTCCAAATGAAAGTTGACTGTTGCAGATGTTCACCGATTGACCTTGGCATTTGACTTATCGCAAATCAAGAGGCTTTGGGCCTACGGCTGTTTAATTTGATTGTTTGGAACGTGCACTGAGAGATTTGCAGCTTTTCTTCACCGTTGCTGATGTCCAAAAATAGAAAGAGAAGCATCACATGATAACCATTTCTTTAGGAAATATTTTCAAGTTTGATTATTTTTTTTATATCGTCAAAGACCGAGGAAGGAGCAGCACGAAGGGCCATGGTACGACGCGACGATACTACACTTGTATTAAAGCAATGGCAAAACAGGAGACTGCAGGCGCTACTCGACGGGCGACGGCACCACGCGAGATCGAGAACACGACGCAACGGGCTTTTTGTCGTCTATAGAACACAATAACATTTTGCTACTTATAACCTAAATGTTTAATTTTCCGTTTGTTCTGTATTATCGATTTTATAATGTCTAAACTGAGCGGGGTCTGCTAGGGCTACATCATTATTTTTTTCGATAATACATATTTTCTTTGCTCACCCCAATTAATATATATAATTATTTGTTTTACTTTTGCCATTTCTGGACTGCCTCTGCTCGTATATTGTATTGTCCAAAATAATTGAAATAAATAAATGTAGGAAAGCACCGATCCGATTCAGCGGCAGTTTTACAAGCTTTCAAAATACGCCAGCAACTCTGGTAATTGTCAAAGACCAGTATCCGCACTTTACCTGTATGTCACCTAGCATGGATTAAACAGTCCCGTACACGTTTAACTAAGCACAGTCGGTCATCGGAATCAAGAATAGCGGGGGAAAATGTGTTATTTACTAATTTCTCAATAACTAAAGCATTTCAAGCACAAGTGTTTCAAGGAATGTTTTCCACTATATGACCATCTTTATACCGTGTAAGTTGTGTGCAAATTTGTTAGTATTTATATTTTGTAATCTTGACAATATTGCACAGAATATACGATCACTCTCACGCACTATGAATGAAGTCAAACCTGCATAAAGTGAATGATTCATTAAGCCCAAACGACAAGTGCATATCACAGGACCAGACTTACACATCTTATCTAAAACCAAACATTTTGGCAAGGAGTTACATACGAGCAGAGAATATTGGATGAATTAGGCCGCACTCATAGCGAAACCGCCCGGTAATGGTTGACTTTAAAGTCAAGTCTTCTTGTAAGATCGTGTAGTAGCAAACCGAGAATTAGCTCTTACATCGAGGACGTTAGTCCATTCAAATCACGTGATTACACCGGCCACCCTTTATTTTCCTCCCTCCATGCTTAAACCAACACTACGGCAGTGCCGTAACTAGGGTTAAGGGGTGGGGCACCATTTTCCCTAGGGGGTACGTTTGGCAAATTAAAACTGTTTGCATTTTACCTAAAACCAGCCCATTTTCAGCGCTCTTCTGACGTGTTGAGGTAAAACAAAATACGTTCTGCGTGTAAATAATAAAAACCAGTTTTGAAGACAGAGAAATTACAAATTACTACATAAAATCTGATAAAGTGTAACATTTTATTCTGGTAATGTTAACTCTCAAAAGTCCGATTTAAAATGGAGGGGGGGGGGGGTACCCAGAGGTGGGCACGGTCATCAGTTGGGGGGGGGGGGCACAAACCCCCATGCCCCCCCCCCCCTTAGTTACGCCACTGCACCGCGGAGTCGTTTTCTTCTTGTCGTACACATTTAACCTTTTCGTCACACCGAATTTCAATATGTCAGTTGGAAAACCTTGAATATTTTGTGTGATTGGATTTGCCAGTTATAAGCAACTGTATCTCAAGTGATAACCCGCTCACGCACACAGAGCTTGAGGCTTCAATACTTTACCCCGTTTAATTTGTTTTCCTTTTTTTAGGTGTTTGGGCTATTGCCCATACAACTATTGTTTTTGTTCTTCTCTTTTCCGAATGAAACTTGTCCGCAAGCAAACACATAGTTTTAAAGCTTGTATCAACTTTAAACTTTACATGTAGTAAGACTATAACTTCGAAATGTATGTGAATTTGTTACGTCATGATGATGTAATCATTATTAAAGGTACAGTAGTTTAAAATCTTAAAGTTGCTTGTTTTGAAAACCCTCCATAATGAATATTCAAAAAGATATGGCAATAAATTTTTAACAATCGTATAGTAAAACAACAGCTTGAAATTTTTGTGTGTACGTGACCTTGCCAAAGGTCAACTTCCGGTCGAAACCGGAAGTTGAAGTTTCTAGGTTTAAAACACAATATCTCAAAAAAAAAACACGTTCGATTGTCACATAATTTGCAGTGTTATTAAGATTTACATATGCAACATTGGTGCAAAGTATGAAAGAAGTCACGTGATCCAGTCAGAATTATGGCGCGAAAACTGTATTTGTCGACTTATTTTGTTGACATATTTTAGCGGTTAAATTATTTTGAAAGCCTCCGTCTGAAAATGCAAGCAGCTATGCCAATAATTGTTTCACCATCATACCTTAAAAAGTTTGTGTGTGTAAGTGACCTTTATCCGAGTTCATCTTCCGGTTGAAACCGGAAGTTGAAGTTCGTTACAAATATCTCAAAAACTACAAGTCAGAATGTCACGTAATTTGATAGATCTAAGAACGATCGTTACACATGACGAAATCGATTTGTTGATTGTAAATACTTGGAAATATTTTGCTTCTTCTTTTGGAAAAACACGTTAAAGTCTTCTCGGAGTTACATTTGTTTTGTAACTCAAGGCTATTTCTACGTATTTACTTACAAACGTATAAAGTTACAGTTGTCATTGCGCCAACTTCCCTCGTGAGTCTATTAACTGCCACAAATGGCTTGTACAAACAATGGCCGTTTTATCACTAGCATCCGATGCCACCAAACAGCAGTTGATACAACGCGCTCTGTACACATCAAGTTTCAACACTCTCACTCTGTATCATGTTGTTTTTAAACATTGGTCTTACATGTAAACGATTGTAACACATAAGGTAATGCATTTGTTGAAACTTAACATGTAGTTAGACTACAACTTGTAGATGGTGAGAAAGTTGTGACGTCATGATGACGTCATTAGGCTCCGAATTTTAAGATTTTTAAGCATTAAATTTGTATGTATTTGAAAATCAATATCAAATCAACCACAAAAAACTTTTGGTGGCTTTTCGTGGGATTATATTTTGCTACTGTAGGTCTTTTTGTGCAACTTTTTGGAAGTTGTTTTCATCATTGTTATAGCCACAATAATTGAAATAAGATTTGTAGCAAGCATGTGGTACACAATGTGATTGCATGTCATCTACTGTTAAAATATGTATCAAAATGACGTTCACACACACAAGTACCCCAAGCATATTGTCATATTTTGCCTGTTGAAGGAAAGACTGTTCAAGGCTACTCACTACAGTGTAAGAGGAGAAGGTTTGCATTCATTCAATTCCAGGGATGATATTCTTCAGACTTTTTATGTCTGACGGATGAAAAAAAAAATCTTGCTCATTACTCTACTTCTCTAGTGCTGAGGATACTGTTCTAAGAAGTTCATTTCAATCTATATCTCCAGGGGTTACCAAAAAGTGGAAATGCTATCAATTCAACAAACCTCCTAAATTTGGATCCTTTTTTCAGACTTTTTTTTGTCAGCAGTGACTCTCATCTCTGAAATTCATATGTGCCATAATGTTCATAAAACTGTCTCCTACACGGTTTGATTAATGACAGACATTATGAACACAATGCTACGGGCAAGTGTAAGTTATTTTTGTAGTTTGCTTTAGTTGAAAATTAATTTAGTGAGAATGAGTTTCCCTCAATAAGCTTCCATTAGATATTTTGGGTCATGAAGGAGTGAAGCACTTAACATAATGAGAGGGGGGTAGGACTAAAGTGGGGGCTGAAATTAAAAGGCAATACATGCATGAATGAACAAAGTAATTCAATTCGGATGAAATTCATTTGATAATATTGCAATTTCTTTGCAACCAAAACAACTTACTAAGTGGCTTATATTACATAGAAAAGAAGGCATAGGCTTTAATATCCTCCTTAAAAACATGGACTTGATGATTCGGTTTACATTTGGATAAATTGAATTACACAGTGTTTTCCACTGGACAGAGTCTGCTTATGGCGGGTTAAGCCATGTAAGGTTTGTATTGTTTAACATGGTAACACATTCCCCCTTCACAATTCCCCATCCTTCAAGGGTTAAATCTATCAAACATAAACACAGTCCGTTTTTAAAGTGACCCATAAAGTATTTGTCTTGTACAAACTAGCATTACCCCCCCCTCCCAGTAGCTCCACCCCTTCCAGGTTTAATTCTATCAAATATGGACACAATTTTGTTTTGGGTAGAGGTCAAAAGGACATGTTTGTTTTGTACAATCTATGGTAATATTAATCCCCCTCCCAAGTAGCCCCACCCCTCCTAGGGTTGAAGTCAGGTCCAGGAAAAGCATGCATCAGTAAACCTTGACTTCAAATTCGGGCAGCAAAATGACCATAAAAACTGTCACCGTTGAGTGATTACAGTCATTATTATCACAATACCATGCTCATAACCGCCTTGTTTCAACGTAAAATGGCTCAAAATGTAGAATTCATTACAAACAGGCAGCACACAAATAATTACTGGGCCTTTTGAAGCCCAAATGGCAAGGGAAATAAAAGACCTTGGTAAGGCCGAACCTTTTTGACTTTGAGTGTATTTGTGTATAAACCCTATCAGGACTAGAAGTACCCCCTGCAATTTGTTTAATCATAACTATTGCACTATTGCTAAATTTATAAATCTTTGAAAATCGATATGAAATCAAACACAAAAGACTTTAGGTTGCTTTTTGCGGGATTATATTTCGGTATAACAGGTCTTCATTTTATCGTGTGCGTGACCTCACTTGACCTCTACTTCCGGTCGAAACCCCGAATTTAAAAAGTGGATTTACTTTCAACGATGTTATAGTCCGTTAAAGGGTCTGCTTTTCAAAAATAGGACTGGTGACGTCATCAAATTTAAGAGCGCCCTCTAGCGGCAGGTTAAAAACAGTTCAAAATACACTCTTACTTGATGTTTGTGGTTAAGTTTATGGTAATCATTTCAAATTGGTATAAATAATGATCTTTATGCTTACAACATATGTGTGAAGTAGTAGATTGAAGACGTCATATGTCACGTGGTATTACATTAAAGGTGCACTTTTTGAGGTCAGTGTATCTACCAAACTACATGTTTGGATGACTTGAAACTTGGTATGTTGTAAGACAATGGACTTTATTGCAAAAATGTGGAGTGACGTCATGTTAACGTCATCTGATGATTTCTTACTTTTTTGAATTTGTGATCACTTATTAGATAGCTTGAGAACGAAACAAACTACAATCAAAATGTTTCTTGCACTACGCTTTCAAGTACACCAACTCATTAAACATTTAGTGAAGTCACAATGACGTCATCACTTGTCACGTTGCATCACTGAAAAAGTAGGGTTTAAAAAGTTTATATTGTTACGAATTTTACATTTATCTAACTATAGTTCCCTCTCTTGAGTCCCGAACACCTAGTGTTTGTCAAGTGACAAACACTAAATTCTAGTTTTCTCCTTTGTCTTTTAACCTCTTAGCGAGGCTAGCGTTCCTCAGCAACCAAACCACATTGCAGTCCTGCCGTGTCTTTCAAGCTTTTTGTGCAAAATCCGGAATTTCATTTGTGCACAGTAACATTTTGAATCTTTGCAACGCTTTGGCCTGACCTCGGCCGTGGATAAACCGCCACCGTCACGAAGGGACGGGAAGGTCAAATTGCGTTAAAAGGACGTTTTGAGATATATTTTGGCCTATATTCACATTCTCAAAGTTGCTTCATTCCAAACCAAAAACTGTGCATTATTAAAACATTCTTTATGTAGTTTAAGTACCCTGGTGTTTTTTTCCAAGAGTTAAACCTTATCAACAATTCAAAAAAATAAAGTAAAAACAAGTTGGCTAAATAACAGATTTAGTTAATTATGCCTGTCTCGTCATGAAAACGCAAAGTACGGTGATTTTCCATTGTGCACATCTATAACGCACGTTTTTCAATTTGTTTTCAGCGAAGGGAGGGTATGTCGCGTAATCACGCTCATGCTGACATGCCCGTCTCTTCGGGAAATTCGAAAATACGAATTTACCTCCATGACAATTTTTTTTTGCGATGCATATTTTTTTCAATTTATGTTGCACATGTTTAGTGGTGCCCGTCTCTTCGTGAAAACGCAAAATACCACTAGTTAGATGAATGCCCACTTTTTAATCAATGTAAATATTAAATTAGGCATAGTCATTTTTATTTTAAGGAGCAACTTGGTTTAGCGTACAGTCATGTTTTATAGCAAGAATTGAAAAAAGGACTAAAAAATGTAGAAAACGTGATATTTGCCCTTTCATTTGTGAAAACGCCGACTTATTCACTGATAACGGTCGATTTAAGAGTCTTTCCGGCTCGTGCGCTTCCGTGTTCACATTGTCATATCAAAAGAAACTTGGGACAATGCATAGAAAATGGCGCTTGAGTTAAAGCCTGCTTCCGTGCAAGTGGAATCTTGGTAGATTTTCGCTTTTCCCAACGCGCGAACAAATCCCCATACAATGTCGCAAGCTTTCAGTATTTTTTCATGTTTTTTTTTTTATTATTATAATAAAACTTGGTAAATACTACTACATGTTTGCCCTGATTTAATGGCCTTCAGTATTGAACACTTATGCAGCGGTGAGTGGGATTCATATTTGCGGGCTCGATAAATCGCAGTTTCCTCCTCTAACCCCATTGTTACACCCCGTTCAGTACAGACAGCGTACAGTGCCTGTTAATGAAGGTTGCTGAGCAGAGGAAGCTGCAAACCTTAAAATAGCAGTTTTTATTATATTTTATTATTATAGTTTTGTTTTTTTAAACTAATCAGTTTTATTAACTTTGATCAAGGCCGCCATCCCATTTCATCGCGTGCAGCTTCGCAAATGTTTCACGCATGCTTGGATATTTATTCTGAATTGACAGCATGCGTCCACATCAGCAGTGGCATGCCATATTTACCGGGGGGGGGGTGCAGTGGGGACCCCCCCCCCCGAATTTCCACCGATTAAAAAAAATGTATTGAACGGCCAATGTTGTCACACTTCAAATTTTAAATTGGGTAAAAAATAAGTCGGATAACGCTCATAAAATGTCATTAATAGCACCAGAGAGCATCTAAATGAATTTTTTTTTACCGGGGCCCTTTAGCGGGCCCGCACCCTAATCTCTAAATGTAAAAGAGTGAACAACCACTTGTTTTGTCCGCCATACCACTCTTTTTATAGTGAAATACGGGTATTTTAAACTTGAAACCTAGTGCAGTTTGCTCAATTAATTTCACTCAAAAAAGGTGATGCACAGTGAGTTTTACTTTCAAAAGAGCCAAACTGACACCACTCGACGAGGGAGATTATAAATTTCACTCTCTTACATTTTAGAGAGTACGCCATGATAAACTTGGCCTAAACCAAAAGCAGGATCTTTCAACTCAGTGAGAATTAGCCTTCAAAGTTTTCGCCGCCCCCCTCTTTCTTAAAATCTTGGATCCGCCCATGATGAGTGCGTTACCAATGAGCGAGGAAAGACCCCTTGGCAATCTGAAACATTTCGCTTGCCTTGCTTTGTACAGCTAGCTTTAAGTATTATAGAGTCTAGTGAGGTTCGCTCTGCAAACGGAAAATGGCTCTAAAAATGGTAACCAAAGGGGTAGAGGGGAGGTGGGCTTGAATCCACCACCCACTCAGAACCCTTGCCCCCAAAGCTCTTGTCCTTCCAACCAATGAGATCGAAAAACTGCACAAATGAATGGTTCCATAAACTAATTAGCCCCCCCCCCCAAATTATGTCTTTGCTCGCCGCTTGCCGCCCCCCCCCAAAAAAAATAAATAAATAAATAAATAAATAAATAAAAAAATAAATAAGAATTTAAGTGAACAGTTTGTCCAAGTATACTCGTGTGACAGGCCGATTCTCCATGAGCAAATGCGATGTGAACATCGATAGGTTAGGTGGGAAAGTAGGCCAGTGGAAAAGTGCAAGTCTAATAATAAAACCTCTTGATGTGATTTCCCGCTAAAACTGGAACGGATGACGCGTGGCTCATGATTTATTCCCCGAGCTCTTTCTCGAAGGCACGGCTACGGTTTCGGCTCCGTCAGCCTCCTTTGAAGCACCGTGCCTAAAGCAGTACATAGGGTTTCAGAGTATCTTATTTATGTTTTTCCTCCCACTTAAAAAAACACCTTATCATTTATCAGCGTCTTCACTACACGGGTAACTTCATCAGGCATCATGGGTTACTTATGCTAGTCGCTTAAGAAGATCCCTTTGTTTCATTCACTGCTGACATAGCCTAAGCCAGAGCCTATGCCTGAGCCGGAGCCCATGCTGGTGCCGAGGTTGCGGTTTCGAAAAGACCTAGTTATCCCCGTGCAGCTTTTTAAAATAAGAGACCAAGTTGATAAATCAAGCCTCGTTGCCGCCTACTCACTGTCTGGTTTAGAGTTATTGTGCATTGAACTTAAAAATAAACAACACAAAGTTCAGTTCCAATCAAATAATATGGGGTTTGTAGATCTAATAAATCCTTCTGCTACCTGTGCCACGACGGCCTGATTTTGTTGTTAACTCCCCCCCCCCCCCCCTCTCTCTCTCTCTCCCTCTTTCGATCGAAAACATTACTAACCTTTTCCGATGAGTTATTTACGGCCCCTTCATTGATTAATGTTGATGTCTTGCAAGGGGGCATGACTCCTTGAATGAATTTAATAAATCACGTTTTAATCACTCAACGCTTACTACGTCACACGCAGGACACAAGTTGCTTCGTCGCCGACCCAATCATTGCAGTAAGTGGCGCTTCAGTTTAATAGAACGACTTGGCAAGTCTATCCAGATAATTGTCCAATACGTCACCGGGAACAGGCTGGGTGCGTGGATTGAGTCTCACTTTGCGCATCATTCGGGGCTGACATCTGTTGTGGACGAGGGTTTCCCGTATCCGAGTGCCTCGGAAGTAACCCTTACAAGAATAGACTGTACTTGCAGCTAGGCCGGTGGTCTGCCACAGAGCCCTGGGACCGTTGATTTTTATCACAAAGATCACCTGTTAGTTCTCCTGCGTGTGAACGCTTTCCTCAGTAAGTTGGATCGAGTTGTGTCATCAGCTCGATTTTTAAGCACTCCGAGACACTAATCCAACATGTCAAGTTTCACTTTTACTGAAAGCAATGTAACCGCCAATGTATCAATCGATACAACGATGGTACATGCCGGTGAGCAATTACTCGTCCAACAGCGATCTGCAGTTGTCATATTCCTGTTCCTGCTCATCATCGTGATCGGAGTTCCAGGCAATTTTCTCATCGTCGTAGTCTTCTGGACCAAACCCCGCAAGACCAGCACCGCCGTTCTCATCATGGCCCTGGCCGTTGCAGATCTCGTTTCTTGCCTGGCGCGCATACCCGACGCCGTCGACGCTGTGTTGCACTTGGACGGTTCTCCTCCGTCTCAAACGGCCTACTGGGTCATAACGCTCACCAACAATCTTTTACTGACCATAGCCGATCAGCTGACCGCAGTGATCGCATTCGACCGCTACGACTGCGTCTGTCGACACAACAGGCGACTACTCACCCACGGCCGGTCACGCGTCACTGTCGTCCTCGTTCTTTGCATCTCCTTGATATCAAACATCCCGTTATATCTGTATGCTGTTGGTGATAAAGGAATGTTCACGGTAGTGCTCGCCAAGCAGGTCATCTCCTACTCGCTAGACGTGCTTGTGGTTATGATTTGCTACGGTAAGGTGTACGCTACGATTCGACGCCATGTACGGGTTGGCGTCACCCGAAAGCGAGCCGAACAGCCGGGTATAAGCGACAGCCTTGGTGGGAGACCAACCGAGGCGAATCCGACGGGACTTCCGTCTAGAATAGAAGGAGACGACACCCAGATGGTTGCGGCTTTAAATGCCATCGACGAGGCTCCAGATAGAAGTACCGGTCCGACCTTGACAAGGAGAGCTTCAATTCATCAAAACCAGGAACCCCTTGCCGTCGCAGTCGTATCGGGCCAGCCGGCGCTTCCACCACGTGCCGCAGGTCCCAGCGATTCTATCGGGATGAGGCAACGCAAGCCCGCGCCTGTCCGCGGCGGCCCGTCTACCGACATGCAACGTAAGACAACGCGGATGCTCTTTACCGTGACTCTGATATTCTTGGTAACGTACATCCCCTACTGGATCTACGTTAGTTTCTTATTGTCAGGTAGATCTCATGATGACGCAGTGGTGGACATAGTGTTCAACTTGCTCAACCTGTTGTTTATAAACAACGCGGTCAATCCACTCATTTACGGTTTAGCCAACAGACGCTTTCGCAAAGACATTCGAGATGTTTTGAGGAAACTGTGCGGACGTAGCGTCATGTCGGTGGAGCAGTAGTGGCAAGGAAACTCATCAAGTGACTTTGGAGACGTTCAAACACGATACATTTGATAATGAGTTATGTACAATGGCAACAGGGCAAAATGGCAAAGGGCAACACGAAATTTAACGTCTGTTAAAAAAATACACAACCTTGGACTTTTTGTTTCGACTTTGACGTCATACTGTTATGACAGGACGCAGCAGACAACCACTGCCTTCAATTTCATCGTACTTGTGAAGTAGGAATAATTGATAAATTGATCATTACAACTTTTAAATCTTTTAAATTAAAATTTCTCTTTTGGTAAACTAAATCGTCTACGATGCACTTTCAGTGTACCCTTTTTGAAGAGGTGGTGTCCGTGCGTCCAGGCAGTGTCAGCGCCACGTTCATCGGTGCCACCTTTTCAAAGTTTTCAAGTTGTATACATAAGATTAACTAAAGCACTTCTTCATGAAATTCTTAAATCCTACACCAATACCAAACAAAATAAATTATTGATAAGTCTATTCCAATTATAAGCTTCACAAACACAGGCATTTTCGCCATGAATCTTATTAATAACGTTTGGTAAATCTTTGTTTTGCACAGTTTGGCTGTTCCAATCGACGTCAACATTTTCCTCAAGTTTCACTTGCAGACTGTAATATTTTTATATTTACGCTAGTTAGCACATTAACAATTATATCTTAATGATAAATCTGTGGACTCGAAGTGTTAAACTGAGAGGTTATAAAACAAGAAAGTAGAACTTTCATTGATCAAAAAACACTTTCATAACTTATAGAGCATTATTAAAAACGCATTCACCTATTTCGTACAAAAAAACAAAGTGTTTCCAGTGATGTTAAGCCCGTGTGAAGCTCCAAGTCATTGGTCAGTCCAATCTCAACAGGGGATACCGGATTTATCATAAAATTCCTCCCATAGTAAATGCAAAGCGCGAAGCCATTAATGGCGGGGCCCCGGAAAAGCTTTCGATTTGAGATTGTTTGATTTGCTCTGTGGTGTATTCTGAGGCACTTCCTGCCCACTTTCCTTCAATTATGAGCAGAGTTTTAAATATCATAAAGGTTATTATTTTTTTGATTTACTCTTTAGGTTTTATAAAGTTTCCTATGTGCCGGTAGTCCAAATAGGGGCCAACGGAAAACTTTTAAACATGACATGCTCTCTGGTGCAATCTAGGACATTTCGGACGCGTGTTACACATTATTTTCTACGAATTTCGAATCTAGGAACTCGCTTTATCTGCCCTTCAATTATTATTATTTTGGTTGGCGAAAATAAGGGGAGCGCGCGCCCGCTGCGCCAACCCTAAATCCGCGCCTGCCGTGGAAGCTGTTGCTGTCACATAACTCTAATTAAAATCTTACTTTTTACATCAAAGGAAAGTTTCAAAATGAAACTTCCAAATTCATAACCACGGAATGTGTTAAAATCTTAAAAGCAAAATGGCATTGTATTAAGAGATTTTACATTAATCTTCCAGAAGCTTCCAATAATTCATAACTTTCCCTGCCCATCGGTTCTATCCTATTTCGTAAGTACTTCTTCAAAAACAATAGTTCTGTGCTTAAGAAAACTAATTGCTTGTTTTCCACCCCTGCGCCTTTGACTGTTTGCTCCCAGTTCGCCGCATAATGCAAACATTTAGGAATAAATTAGAGTTACCAATTTTTAAAGTTAATGATCCGTGGTCAAGCCGCTTTTGCTTTGAAAAATGAATCCAAATTGCTATTTTTGTATAATGACAAAAATAATTAACTTTCAAATGAGATATCGATCAAAAAAATCCATCAACGAATAATGAGTAGGGCCTAATCAATTAAAATAATGCAGTTTTTTTTTATGTCGAGCACAATAAATAAACTTCGCGCTCTGCCTGCTAAATTTCAGCCGGGTGCCTTCAACACAGAGACACAAATGTAAGCGAAATGACGTTGCTGAGAACATTGCTGTCCAAAATCTTACAGTTTGCAAAATAAAAAGTTGTCCCAGACACTTCATGGTTTTCTCATTTTTGATTATGTATAACTTGCCAGCAAACTCGTACCACAAAACCAAAAACCGTCGTTTCTAGGTAGATGATCTTTTCAATAGTATTTTGAGTGGAGTGTTTATTAAAAACCAACCTCTGATTTAAGCCTTTATTTACCCGGCTGCCTACTATAATGTCACATGTTTATTTCATAATATAAGGCAAAAAATACAGTCCCTGTATATTTATGAAGTCCAGCCATGACGAAGGGCAGTCGTCCACAAATTTGGCACCGATTTTGTAGGTAGCCACAATTTCTTTCATGGTTGGGGCCGTGTGTTATAGTTTCTCATGATATTGCCTTCTAAGAAAAAGCGTACCTTCTTCTTCTTTTTTTTATATATAAAATGCAATATCCACTGTGTGCTTTGTGATTTACTGCTGTATGTGTCGTTTATCTGCCCCCGTTGAGTCTTATTTGATTACGGCCTATCCAGACAAACAGTGCACCGCACCAATTCGGGGCTCCCTCGACAACAGGAAATCAACTCCGTTCGTTTCCACCTTTTTAGGTCACTTGTGCGACAAATTCGTTATCATTTGAGCCGCAAACTCTTCATGGAAGGACACGTATAATTATGGGATGCCCTCGTTCAATTAATGTCAACATCGTAACTTTCCTGGTCGGATCTCGGAACCGGAGTGTGTATGCATGTTAAAGATGTATTATCCGTGCTCAAGCCGATTTTATCTTGGAAAAATTAACCCAAATGTTGAATTGTTTTGTAGGATGACCAAAGTTGTTGACTTGCAAATGAGATATCGAACGAAAACATCCATCTACGAGTAACGACAGAGTTATTAATTTAAGAAATAATTTTGTGTGTGGAGCACATTAAACCGATCCATTTAGCCCCGCCCCTAAACTTATTGACCAATCACATCATTGGCTAAATCACCACCGTACACGTCGGCAGCATAATGTGCGTCTTTTCAATGCCACACTGCGCGACATGAACGCGCGCTAGTATAAGTACGCGCACACGTTTACATTTTCTAATAGGATTTTTATCATGTCGGACTTTTGTCGAACTTTCGGTGACGTACCCAAGGCTGTGATTGGTCAACACGTATGGGCGGGGATTAATGGATTTGTCTATAAATACAACCGGGCACTTTTGGGACGATGCTTCTCAATTTCGGCGCATGAGCGTTCATTGCATTAACATGATTATAATGAATTACAACACTTACCGTCACATTTACCGTAGGTAATATTCATGTTTATCACGCAGTGTTAAACTGATAAATTTCGTTTAAGCTATAAGTAATATTCTGTATTGATTTATTGAATTTCTGAAGCAGTTTAAAATCGTAAAAAAAAAAAATAATTTACGAATGCTCTCTGGTGTAACTCAGTGTTTATTACAGCATTTGAAATAATACCACCCTCAGATAAAATGGACTCGTCCAGACAGTCTCATTGGCCGACGTTCAAATGTTCGAACTTCAACTGTTATCACTCCGGGTTTAGCAAGCTGCGTGTCATGCATGCAGGCAGGGTACAATGTTTGCAGATGATCGGCATTTGGCTGTGTCAATCATGAACCACGCTTCGACGTCTTGCATATAATATAATATGTTAATAACAACTAGGTCTGCGCTTTGCAGGAAAGTTTCAAACTCGCACAAGTGAGCCGTTTCAAAAACAACATTTTTTAAAATCCATGTACAATGTGAAAATGCGATCTTTACATTGTGTTCGTTATAAAAGAAAGTGCTCTTTTAAGGTTCGTTCAATGGAATCAATTCATTTTCATTGTTTAATTGGCTTGAGCATGGATCATCTTTAAAAATAAAAAAGAAACATAATAAAATCATTTAGAGCGTGTAGAAGGGCCACAAATTAGGAGCAATTCATTTTTTCAGTCATAACATTGTAAATAACATGAAATTTTCTTTGAGAGGCCTAACATGTTTCTGCTTAGCATTATTTTGTTTTGTGCTAAGCAGCTTTTTGTGCTTATCAGCGTTACGAAATCGGACCCAATTCTCATTGCTCAAGTATTAATTTTTCAAAAACTGTTACAATTTTGACAAAATAGGAGTTTAGTACCGAACTGGTTGTTGTTTTACCAGGTGACAAGGGCCGTTGAAATACATCTACAATTTCTGAAATGTAAACCTGAAGCTGTAACACCAATGAGTATCCATGGATAAGGGATTGCGTTTCAAATAATTATTTGCGAAGGCCTGTGTCTCTTTTCTTTATAATTTTTGTTTTTTGTAAATTGACTTATGCGGAGACAGATTTGTTCTTACGTGCCAACAGAGAATTGCAAGTCGTTGACACACGAGAATAATTGTGGACGCGTTAAGTACATAGGCTAGAGGAAAGATGTCCAAAGTACAATTTGCAAGTACTGAGCACGACTAGACTGACCATCTAAATTTACAGGAATATTGTAATAAAACAACAACAAAAACCATTGGAACATTAAGCAATACATATGAAGACGGAGTTACCAATAGCGACCAGAAGTATTTGATCTGTCGCAGTGATATCAGACCCACAACTACAACCCCACCCTAATATCACCCCCGATCAGGGTTTATGGATAGTTTCTTCTTCTTTTTCTGGGGAGTATTTTAATGTAACGAATGGTTGTGACGTCATTGGTTACCCGGGCCCACTTTAAACATAGCAACAAAGGCTTTAGCAGTTCTGCGCAGCGAAACGAAGCGTCAAACCAATCACAGATGTTAAACTACATGTACCACAATACTTGCTGAATGGTATTATTATTGTGTTGATATTTTGATTTTAACATTCGATAAGAGGTACATTAGTTTTATCTGGGCCAAAAATATAACAAACTATTATTAAAACCAATTATTCTGTAGTGTATGTTCTCAACGTCGAGTGCAACTTTACCTGGCGTAGGAGTCGAACCAACGCCAAGCAGAACGGCCATCTTAACTATTGTTGCGTCTCAACAAAACTTCAATGAAACATGCTCAGTCGTGGCATTTCGTAAAAACAACAACAACAACAACAACAACAACAACAACAACAACAACAACAACAACAACAACAACAACAACAACAACAACAACAACAACAACAACAACAACAACAACAACAACAACAACAACAACAACAACAACAACAACAACAACAACAACAACAACAACAACAACAACAACAACAACAACAACAACAACAACAACAACAACAACAACAACAACAACAACAACATCAACAACAACAACATCAACAACAAAGCTAAAAATAGCACATTGACGAAAACGCGGTTTAATTTACATGTATATCTGGGAATTAAATCGAAAAACAAGAATCCTTCAAAATAATGCAATTTCCAGTCAGCTCCTCAAATTATGTACCCATTGCTTTGCATAGCATATAGCAATTGACCTTATTACGATTTTAATTTTGTAAATCACTTTTCAGACATGCAGTTTTCTGACAATAGGTCGAGGAACCCTCCCTCCCCGTCTTTTTTTGCGATCTTGATATTGCTCGGGAATGAAGTAATCCATTAAAAAGCACTCATTTGTTCCGTCTGTCTGTCATAAGAGATAATTAGTTGGCTTTCATTTGACTTGGTAATATGATTCCTACAATCCCAAACAAGCCGTTGTCATAGGTAATTCTGTTTCTTTTGCAGCAAGGTCCGATCGGGGAGAATATTTCAGGAGAATCGCTCCCGGGAGACACAATTTCCCATAATTATTTAGACAGTCCGGGCAATTCGATCCGGGGGTGGAAGGAATCTCCTGCCGCAGTGGATCATGTTGATGGACTACTTATTGTAATTATTCGAAGAGATTTATGACACGGCAAATGGGAATTATATTTCTTGTGACACGAGCTCAAAATGTCTTGATTTACAAGAATGGCACATTTAGTCTGAATCAGGTTCAGAAAGGGGCGACTCCATTTTGTGTCCAATGTTTTTGTTCTTGATCTTATTTCATTTTTACCACGCGTTTGTAATTGTGTGGCAGGCTAATAGGGGATACAATTTTTTCCATCTGTACTATTAATAGTTATGTAAGTTGTCCATTAAACAGGATTTGCATTCATCAATTAATTTGTTATTTTATTTTTTAGTATCAGTCTGAAAGCTGATTATGAAGTTCATACCAGTACCAATCTTCCATGAAAATATTTCTGTCTGAAATATTGTCAAAGTCGAGAAATTAGAATTTGAAGACCCCAATTTTAATTTCGGTTGTAACAATCGAAATTAAGGACAGTGTGTTTACATGCTGAAAAGCAGCACGGTTTCTCACAAATTTCTCCTGACTCGGACGACGGATTGAGCCCACATTTTCACCTTTTTTCCATGGATATATTGAATCAGACAAAATAAGAACACTGCACCATCAGCTTTATCAATCCTATTTTTTATCTTTAAGACTGGTTGTTTATTAACTAATGCTTATATTATTATATTTGCCCTTTCTTCCAAAGTGTCGTCGTTGTTAGTATGTTTTATAATTATGAGAGCCCAAATGATTAGCCGCGCTGTATGGGTCACCCTCGTTAAATAATGGTTTAAATCAAATAAAAAAATAATTTTAGCTCGCAAGTAAGTTTCAAAATGTTTAGAGAAAGTTTGTCATTTTTTTTGAAAGAGTATGCTCATTCATGAACACACAACCTACCCTAACCTTTGAATATTTTGATTAAATTACGAGAACGTTATCGGATCATAAACACCTCTGGATCCCCATAAAAATCAAAGATGTACCGGTATACAGCCTCTCACACAGCCGCTCGTCTCAAGGCGCCTTTGAAAGGGTTTATAAACACAAACATTAATTGCTATATGAAAATTAAATGTAATTTGGGAAACCAGGGAACAAACACTCTAAAAATTCCCGGTCAGAATCAATCCTGATTCCGGGTACCAGTGGGCCTGACCCATTTCTGGGTCAGTATGACCCGGAATCTGTGTCAATCTGACCCGAAACTGTGTCAAACTGACCCGAAACTGTGTCACACTGACGCAGAATCCGAACCAAAATCCATATTAATTAACCAGTTTCCCGGTCAGCCTGGCCAAGAAATCGGTCAGGCCCATGGGACCCGGAATCCGGGTCAATTCCAACCTCGTCCCCATGGTTTACTTTGTAAACCCTGGGATGGAAACTCCTTACTTGGACCCTGATTGGACAACGACTTTACAATAGAAACAAACGTTAAACAGGCTATTAAATCTGGTACCGGGCAACGAGACTATGACGAAGATGTGAATTTCGAAAAGCAGCCAGACTATTATAATTTGCATACGTATCCAAATATTTTGGATATGCAAATGATCAAATGCCAGGGTGAGAGAGCGGTCAACCTCGTACTGCTCGACACACCCCGGGGACGAGGTTGGGTCAATTCCGACCCGGAGTCTTTTTAGAGTGAAGTAAGAAACAGTTATGTTCTACTCGAATAAATTGAGTCTTGAGAACAGATTTCCACTGATTTTCAGTCTTGGCATTTTTGATGTGATGTGTCAGAGACTTCCAGGAGTTTAGATGATGAGTGTGAGAAAGAGAGATGTCTGGAGGTCTTGGTGATGAGCAACTGGTGTTTTGAGCTGAAAAGGCAGAGCGGAGAAGGTGAGATGGTCCGTGTGTTTGAATGAGTTCTTGAAGATGCTGGGGGTAAAGAGCCGTTGCGGGATTTGCTCGTGAGAAGGAGAATCCTTATTAAAGTATTTTTGTTGACTGATAGTCACTGAAGTGTTTTGTATTATGAGTGGTGTGGTGCCGGGATGGTGAACGGGGTCAAGAGCTTGGCAGCAGAAAAACTATAAATACATCCCAAACACAAGGAGAAATACAGTCACTCGTCGGGGAGATTTTGGCCGCTAATTGGTTCTATCCACACCCACATCTTCCTTGTTCATAATTTCCACCGAGGTTCAAATTCGGAAGTCAAGTTCTACACCGATGCCCCTTCAATCGGTCCCTTTCACTTACAGCCACTGTGACAGTTTGGGCCGTGAGCAAAGCTCCATGGATACCTTGCATTTGCCAACAATGCACAGTGACGATGCATAAACAATGTCACATAGCTTATCCTTCGTTGCCAAGAAAACAGCTATTTTAATGTGACTATGGATTCAGTTCGGCCCGCTTGGGTTACATGAATGACACAGGACCAAATATCTTGTTTTGCCAACCAAAATGGAAAAACTACGGGGAGCCATGAATGCAAAGCAAAAACAGATAATCACAGTTTGCAAAAATGTTACACAAATACTCGAAATTGTTCAAAATTTGTTGGAAACAAACCAACCAATAATGGGATGTATTTTCTTTAAATAGAAAGTTGCAGACACGTTGAATTTGGTCAGAAGTCTGTCAACATGACTTGAAGGTTTTGCTACATTTGGCCGTCCGTGCCAACCAGCGTGGTTTGTTTATCAACAATGGAAAGGTCTACACATGTTGCAATGGAACGGTTGAAAATTGAATGTGTTTTAAGGAGAATTCTTCCTGTTTGATTGGCTCTTATTGTTTTTTTTTTTTTTTTTATTTCTTCCTGATTATGTATAGTTTATCTATTCCCCCCGTGGCGTTGGGCACTCGTTCTCAGAGGTGTAACAATTTTCATTGGAGGGGACAAGCAGGAGGGAGAAAGACATAAAATGGGGGGGGGGGGGTGGTAGGGGCTTATTAATGTATCAAACCATAATTAACTGCGCATTTTGTCGATCACATATGGGGTGGGGACAAGAGGGATGGGTCAAGGTTGTGAGCGGGCGTGTCCAGCCCCAAGCCCCCTGCCCCCTGCACCCGCCCCTCCCCTTGCTGGTTACGCCACTGCTCGTTCCACATCACTAAATTAGGTAAACAGTAAGCCGGTGTGTCCCTTTAATTTCAGCGGGCATTGTATTTTCATTGCTCGAAATTATTAATAATATTCTTTGAATAAATGGAAGAGAAGAAATAGTTACGATGAATAATTATTTTTTGCTTAAATTTTCGAAATAAACATTTCTATTTTAACTTGATAAAAGTGAAAGAAAAACTCTTTTATTATTGGACCAACGAATCAAAGATATTTATACAAACAGTAAATATAAAATAAAATAAAAATAAAAAAAGAAACTTATGTTTATGGACATTACCGAACAAGCAATACAAATACAAATACAACACTGTATATTTATCACAAACAACATGGCTGTTTTCAATATAAATATGAATGATTTACTTGCATCCTACTACCTCCCCCACCCCTCCGCCGTCCGTTCCTCCGCTTACAAAAACGTATTTTAAATAGGGCTATTAATAAAATAAAAATTCAATAAAACATAAACTTTTGTTTATCGAGCAGAATAACTTGTTCGCGACAGTAGCGAACAAGCAATACAAAAACAGCACTGTATATTATTACAAACAACATGGCTGTTTTCAATATAAATATGAATGTTTTACTTCCATCCTACTACCTCCCCTCTCCCGTTCCCTCCGTTCCCTCCGCTTACAAAAAAATATTTTAAATAGGGCTATTAATAAAATAAAAATTAAATAAAAACATAAAGTTTTGTTTATCAATAACATAAAAATTAAGTAAAAACAAAAACTTTTGTTTATCGAGCAGAATAACTTGTTCGCGACAATAAGAACGTTTTACTTGCATCCTACTACCTCCCCTCTCCCGTTCCCTCCGCTTACAAATACTTACTTTCAATACAGGTTTTGTTATTCACAAACTCATCCAGATAAAACATGCCTAGGACCTTTTTCAGATGTTTAAAATTACATCAATGGAAATCGCTCATGTTTGGACCCTGCGTTTTGGACTAATCTTCCTCAAATGCTTAAAGATACTGCCAGGGTCTAAAGGCTAGGCCGGCGTCACAGGGGATGTTTGTCCCCCGGTGATTATGTCCCCCATACGGCGAATTGTGTAGGAATTTCATCTGATGATAGCGTTTGACAGAGAGAGCAACATCTACATCATTTGACAGTTGGGCCTTATTTGCACAAAAAGATAAGTTTCAAACTAATTAATTGAAAATCCTAGGGCCAAAAGTTATTTCATACTTCGACACCATGGCCAAAATCCAGTTCATAATGTCTGCAGACCTTAAAACGAGGCCCGGGGTACTTTGTTCTACTGAAGTTCCGGTTTAGACTGGAAGAAAACGTCAAATTGGAGTCATGTGAGTACAACTTTGTGAAGTATTTTCAGCTCTTTCAAATGGCGTATAGATTGTGAAAATATCTTATGTAGATCTGGAGATATGGTTTTTGAAATAATATTGAACTTTGAATGCTCACATTTTTGACTTAACGCGGTTAACATGGACGGCTGTATTACATTGCAAGAATATTCCTTTCATTGAGCAACTCACTAATTATTTGTATACCATCCACTGTGGGTTTGAATAATGCATGTAGATGATGATCCATGTAGAATAGTGCAAATTTAATCAGCTAATGCGTGGGGGAGCACCTACACAATACCTGTACATCCATGTATAGAATTATTCTGCACGGTTGTGCCACCCTAGTTGACCGCTGCAGTAAGAGTTGTGTGATGGTTGGTCAACTCACTGGAAAATGTTACTGGTAATAAGAGTATACAGGAGCGTAGCCAAAGGGTGGCAAAGGGGGAATGTGCCCCCGGCCCAGTGGCACATCTTGTCCCCCCCCCCCCCAACTGTCAGCTTCTTGACACCGTGAAATTTGCTTTAATCATGCATCTTTAACTGAAATGCCTCCCTCTACCAGTATTTGCGCCCCCTTGCCCCCTGCAAAAAAATATGCTGGCTACGCCATTGAGTATATACGAGGGTTACTATTATTATTTCATATGAATGTTGTTCAAGTACAGTAATTGTTTTTTCCCCGAAACGTATGGTCACTTAAATATTTTGTTTGATAAACAACTAGACCTATTTCAAGATCCATCGTCCCAAACACCTAGGTTTTGGGATGTCACAAAAACTTACATCTTTTTTTTTTTCAAATTGTAATCCTTCAAAAGTTCAAGTATGTTAGCAAATTGTAATGTTAAAAAATAAAGTGTAAGATATTTGCATGGAAAATTTGTAAGTTTAATGTTTGAAATAATATGTATGTACTTTCAAAATGGATTTAGTATGCGCCTTATTGCCGTCAAAAACACGGCCTATTGAAGGTACTCTTTTAAATTCCCCAGATTGAGTTTTTTAGTTGCTGTTCACACTGTACCATGAGAGGGCGCTGTCTTGTGTGAGCTTTTTCCTTCAAATTACGCGCCCGCGGTGCTTTGACACGTGCCGTGGTAATGGCGGAGCAAATCCCACACACTAGCCTGCATCAGTTAACCCCACGTGACCGTGTTTCAGCCAACCAGATTATAGAACCGTCCCAGCAAGAGGCGTAATCTTACTAAGCGAGAGAGAAGTTATGGTAGAGTTTTAACACAGTAACAAAACTTGACAAATTTAGCTCTTTTATTAGAGGACATTCCTCAATATACAGCGCTCACATATTACCACATGAAAAGGAGAACAATTTGCTTCAATAATATTTTGGTAAGTTATGGCATAAAATGTATTTTGTTTGTCGGTAGGTTACTTCATTTTTCTCTTTAATGACGGATGTGTATATAGCCGGTATTTGGCAGATAAACTTAGTGCTGCATCTAATTCGTGAAAAATAAAATTGGGTTGTTTTCCTTTTGTACTGACGAAGATTTGTTATAATTACACTCCACTGAGCAAAAATGCCGTATTCGGCTGCCACTTTATCTCCCTTATTTTAGGTCAAATTCTATCCTTACCTGTCAAGGAAGGTTGAAAGACTGTAGGCCTATACAACAGACATGACAGATAAGCCATTTTTAAGTCTACGGTGGGCTTGACAACGCTACTCACTAAATGCCATTTTAGTTCCTTTGGGCATGAATGTGTGAAAGTTCCACAATGAAATGTCCGCTTGAATTTTCTTTGTTAAAGATCAATAGGGGATTGGTGTTTTAGCTACCAATTCCTCATAAGGAATATTAAAAGAAGGTAAAGCCCAACATCCATTAAAAAATCTAAAAAATCCCTCAGAAAGTGGTAGTTGGATATGGAACCTTTTCCCTCCACTGCATTCCCATTTCTTGATCGATTAATCATTGTAAAATAGGGTCTTGCTGCTGGAATTGTTTTTTTCATTAACAGTCACCCAGTTGACTTGGCCACTATAGTGTATCAAGGATTTTTGACACTGGTTGAATCCTTAGCCACATTTCCAACCCTATCTTTCGTGCACCATGACCAGCAAGTCACCGCCACGATACCTAGCGGGTGTGGTGCTGGATTTTAACCAACTAAATGTGTCCCCTTACCTCTTAGCTTCCCTCCGGTGCTTTGGATGTTGAAGTTCCGCACCTTTTAAAGGTTTTGCAAATAATTGTCAATTTGCTCAGAGACTTCTTCTCTTCAAATTCAACATGCGCGCACAACTTTGAGCTAGTTACTCAGAGCTTTCTTCTGCATATTTTCGTTGCGCGCTAAATTCTCCTTCGCAGTTTAAAATTTGCATGTGGCCCTCAACATTGCAAGCACGAATATTCAGATGACAAATGTAATGGCTGCAAGGCAGCCTTTTTTTTTGCTTTGGGCCTAAATCAACATTGACTTAGAGGACAGAAAGTGATCGTGAGTAAACGTGCCTGCTATTTCATCTTTGATACCTTGAGAAGCCTGTAGGCGATTTTTCAGGTATTTTTTTGTCATTTGGGCAACTTTTTGGGACAGGGTATCACACATTCGACTTCTTCACAGCGGATACTCCTATGCTTCCCTGGGGCGCTAGTACAACCATCTAATAAAAAACCGCAAAAAAGGAGTACAGCGCCCCAGTTACTACATTTGTAAGTCTAGTTGTTGTTTTTGTTTATTCTATTTGTTATTCATCACAGTCGATATTAATTATAAGATTTTGTCAAGGTTTGTGTAAAACTTCATTGTTCTATTCAATCTTTTTTTTTAATGATACACAGTTGGAAGAGTGACTTTGGTGTGAGAACCAACTCAACACAAGGCTGAAGTTCAAGTCCAAAGAGGGTATGTGAACACTGCCTAGGTATGAATCAGACTAAACTTTCACAGTTTTCAATATTGGTCTGTCCAAACTAATTGTCCATAAGTGTGGATAGACCCATATTGAAAAACTGTGAAAATTGATAATGGCCATTTGGTGTGACTAATTTTTCAAAATGAGAGTAAATAATAGAATTACAAAAGTGTTTTTCTCTTGTTTTTCCAAAACATTCCAAATCACTTGAGGAATGGTACTTACCAAAGAGCAAGACAAATTCTCATGTATTTTAGTAATAACTGCGGATGCTCTTCAAGATGATTATGTTTGTAACATGGAGATATTGGACAGACATTTTATGCATAAATGGAGAGAGAGAGAGAGTGGTTGAACTGCAAAGTCTTTCACAAACATTTTGTCTTTTTACAAGAGTGTGGTCCCTATTAGAAATGTTCCAGAAAAAGACAAAACAGCTGTCTGTGTAATTAAGAAAGTAAACAGAATTATCTTGGAGATATTTTTTTTGTAACATGGACAGACCTTTAAGCTCAAGTGTCTGTTCGTGTTACAATCTAACATCAATATTGTCTTAAAACCCAGAAAAATCCTTCTGGTTTGACTGATAACCATTAAAAAGGGGCCATGGGTCTGAACAAAGTAACTTTTTAGTAAATCAATTCATTAGTTACTTTTCTTGCCACCTTCTAGTCAATAATACAAAATATCCTCGTTGCAAACATAATGGCCCTGTGATTTCACCCTGTAAAAACACCATGAGCAAGTTGCTTGGATAAGTGTATAGGCCTACAGGGTTGGGTATGGATCATGATGGATCATGTAAATCAGATTCATTTACATTTTCTTGCATGATGGGAGGCTTTTGGACTGTCCTTTTGAACAGTTTTCACCAGTAGTACACATGCCCATAACTATGCATGCAATACTGAGCATGTGCATGCACACTCAGAACTGTCCAAAAAAGGACCTCTGTGTCTGCTGCCGCCAACGTCTCAAAAGTCTCCCGTTGAAACTTGAGGAACACTGAAACACCATGTTGTTTTAGGTATGTTGTCTCAGTGATGAAAAGACTACATGTATGCCACTAAGCTGTACTACACTGTAAAACCCCGGAGCATATCGTCGCTATTTTTACAAAGCGTTGATTTACCCCTGCTGCCCAAAAAGTGTGTATTTAGAAAACCATGTTTGAATTTAAACTATTTTTCATCTGTTGTCAAGTCAACTGCTGCTGACACTACTAGCCTCTGCTTGTTGTAACAGTTCCTTCTGTTTAAGTGTGTGGATACGTGAAATGTTTCAACCTCTTCACATTGTCAAAACTCTTAGTTACTCTGAAAGTTGATATATGCTTCCTGTAACAGTTCCTTCAGATTAAGTGTTTGGGTACATGAAAATGTTTGCAGCCTCTGCACATTGTAAACATTCTCAGTTACTGATCTAAGAGGAATGTTGATGCATGCCTCCTGCAATAGTTCCTTCAGTTTAAATGTGTTGATACATGAAATGTTTGCAGCCTCTTCACAATGTTAACATTCTCAGTTACTGCTCTAAGAGTGATGTTGATGCATGCCTCCTGCAACAGTTCCTTTAGTTTAAGTGTGTCGATACATGAAATGTTTGCAGCCTCTGCACAATGTAAACATTCTCAGTTACTGCTCTAAGAGGAATGTTGATGCTGCCTCCTGCAATAGTTCCTTCAGTTTAAGTGTGTGGATACATGAAATGTTTGCAGCCTCTGCACAATGTAAACATTCTCAGTTACTGCTCTAAGAGGAATGTTGATGCTGCCTCCTGCAATAGTTCCTTCAATTTAAGTGTTTGGATAAATGAAAATGTTTGCAGCCTCTGCACAATGTTAACATTCTCAGTTACTGCCCGAAGAGGAATGTTGATGCATGCATCCAGCAATAACTCATTTGGTCTAAGTGTGTGGATACTTGAAATGTTTGCAGCCTCTGCACAATGTAAACATTCACTCTCAAAATATTTTTAAAAAGTTGTATGGTACTCAGTTTTCCCTGCAAGAATAATGCACCCATCCATATATCACAGCTGATTCAAAGAATTTTGTGTAACAAAGAAATGCTACAGAAAATGGTGTGTCCCCTGTTTCCACTCCTGTTATCCCCTATCCTATGAGTTCAGCGTTTTAGGAGAAATTGCTGTGTGTTGCTGCTGTTTATGTGTTGGGACGCAAGGCTCTATTTGCATCCTCTGTACACATCCTTTCATTTCAGCCGATTCTAACTTTACAGTTTCTTCCGCTTCTTACTTTCAGCTGTTTTCTTCAAAGCTCTGGGCTCTGGTCCCTCTTAGAGAAAAACTGCTGTGTTCTGTTTCTGTGTTTGGATGCAAGACCAGTATTTGCATCCTACACATCGTTACATCTCAGCTGATTTAAACTTTGCAATTACTTTCGTTTCTTACTTTCAGCTGTTTTCCTTCACAGCTCTAGTCTCTCTCCTCTTAGAGAAAACTGCTTTGTCCTTTTTATGTGTTTGGATGCAAGACCAGTATTTGCATCCCACACATCATTACATCTCAGCTGATTTAAACTTTGCAATTACTTCGGCTTCTTACTTTCAGCTGTTTTCCTTCAAAGCTCTGGTCTCTCTCCTCTTAGAGAAAACTGCTTTGTCCTGTTTATGTGTTTGGATGCAAGACCAGTATTTGCATCCCACACATCGTTACATCTCAGCTGATTTAAACTTTGCAATTACTTCCGCTTCTTACTTTCAGCTGTTTTCCTTCAAAGCTCTGGTCTCTCTCCTCTTAGAGAAAACTGCTTTGTCCTGTTTATGTGTTTGGATGCAAGACCAGCATTTGCATCCCACACATCGTTACATCTCAGCTTATTTAAACTTTGCAATTACTTTCGTTTCTTACTTTCAGCTGTTTTCTTCGAAGCTGTGTTCTTGACTCTGTAAAAGGATTGCTTTTTATAATTCAGTCTGCCTTACATTGTCAACCCTTTTCTCTACATGCTGTTTAACGTCATTTTCAATTGTTCTATTTTCTTAGAACTGTTTTTTTCCTTAACGCTGTGGTCTAACTCTCTTGGAGGATGTGTTTTTATTCCTTTAATTATATGATGTCAATTTATCTCTATTTGCTGTTTACTGTCATTTTGAATTGTCCTGCTTCCATTTTATTATCTTGCCTCAAGAGGTACTTAATCTGTTTTGATAATGACCAACTAAAATGAAAACATTAACGCCCTTTTCAACAACAATTCTGGAAGTGTTAGACTTTGAAAACCTACAAAACATGAATTAGGCCTACATTATTCCTTTTATTCAGCTGTGTGCATGGTCTACTCATCACCATTAACATGTATTCAAATCTCCCCACAATATTTCAACTATTCCTACTTCTGCCTCCTAATCAATTAAATCATTTAACTGAAAAAACGGTACCAATAGATACCTGATAACAAGTTTGATTTATTAAGTTTATATCATGTCTAGTCAGGTGATTATTTAGTCACCTATTGAAAAAGAGTAGGTGTAACATTGGTAACAACGACTGCAAGTTTTAAAACCCAATGCCTTAGTGGTAAGCATTGAGTTGGAGCTGATATTCTGCAAAATCACTCCGTACATTGTTTTTCCTGAAATAAATTCATAGGTTGCATTAGGCATTTTTTTCTAACTTACAAATTAAACAAACATGAATTGTGTTTTGGCCCCATTTTGCAATAGAGGTCTTGGATAGTGATGAAATTTTAAGAGCTTGGCTTAGTTACACGTATTTATACCTCCAAGATTGAACGATTTCAGTGAAAAAACTGAGGGTTGTTATCGAATGCCCAGCTCAATATTGGTAAACTGACTGCAAATGCTTCCATTCTTTGCACAAATCAAGATATTTGTAATACAACCAACCATTTTGTTGTTTTTGTTTGCGTGAAAACAGTAAAAATGCATTCAGCATTTTTGTACGCATTAATAATTTTGGATCTTATGTCATTTATTATTTGAAATTGATACACTTCAGGCAGAAATATTTCAATGAAAGTTTTCCACCATCATTATCTTTAAACATATGTACCATGTAAGGTACATGTAAATCTGTGAACATTTATGTTTTTCTCTAAAAACTGAAGTGTTGAACCCAGAACTTACATGTGTGCAGACATTGACAACACTTTGAAAGGGTTGAATCCAACATTGTAAATGTTAAATCCAGCATTTTAAAATATCAAATCCAATGCCAACGAGTTGAATCCAACAATTTAACAAATTGTTTTCATTGAAATTGTTGAATTTAACATTTTAAAATGTTAAACACAACCCTTTCAAAGTGTTGTCACTGTCTGCACACATTGTAAGTGTTGGATTCAACACTTCAGTTTTTAGCGCGTACCAATGTTGAGCTGGGGGTTAAATAAAGGTATTTATTAAACCTAACCACCCCAGGTCAAGCAAAATCCAACAGTGGGTATTGTTGGACTTTGGATGGGTACGTTCTGTGAATCTTGTCTCTGCTGTTGGACATGTTGGACTATGGCTGGTTGAGTACCAATGGTTCAGGGGACTAGTGTTGGACTTTGGCTGAGTGTGGAAAGTAGTACTATGATATGCAACCCTGTTGGACTTTGGCCGAGTGTGGAAGTACTATGATATGCAAACTGCGCTGACCCCTCCCCCCAAAAAAAAAAAAAAAGAAAGAAAGTATATAAATAAAATAAAATGAAATAAAATAATTGTTGGATATTAATGGGCTTGGTACTGCACTGGGCTCAGTGTAAATCAAGTGATACCCTCGCCATAACATAACCAGTCAGCCAAAATCAAACAGCACAAGACCTGCTGGAGTATGATGGGTTTACTACTGTTTCCATATGTGTACTGTGTGAGTATGATGAGTTGTGTACTGGCACCACAAGTGTACTGTTGGAGTAGTAAAAATGCTTAGGGGTTAGGACTAATGGCAACAACAGCATGAGGACCTGGTCTTCACTGCGTGGTAATGACCTTGGTCGGTGGCTGGCTGCAGTTACTGGACCTCGTCAATAGGCTTGGTTCGTTAACAGCAGCCAGCCACTAATCTGGTCGTTGCCACACAATGGAGACTTGGTCCTCACTTTGTTAGTCAGTGTTCCTTCCCTGTTAATAATGCTATTGCTTAACCCTAATCCTTCAAATTATCCAATATCCACATTATATTTTGCATGATTGAGGCTTAGGGTCTATTAAATTAAAGACTTGGTTGATTTTGGAAGATTGCAGGCCTAAAGAATTTGACCTTAAAAAACCATAGAGGGTTCAGGGTAGCTGACCTAGTAAGATGCTGCAAGAAATAGAAGAATTGAGGGCATAAGATGGTTCAAACTTGTGTGGATAAGAGGATTAATGGTATCATGCCACTGGAGGATGATTGAATTGGGTCAACATTAAAAACATCATCACAATCACTCTCACTGCAGTTTTCTTTCTGTTGATTTCTGTTTCTTGCACGCCAGGTTGGGGTTTGGCCTCCCTGCGCTGTGGTACTATGCCGCCTGCGAACCAAGGGTTGGCGGGGTCCAGAACCCTTAAATTGCTGACTCGACGGCGGGGTACGCACAGTGATTTGGTCAGACCTAAATTTGATGTGTGGGTCCTTATTTGGTGAAAAAGTAAACATGTCTCAAAAACTATAAATAAAAAAGAAAGTTAAATACTAAAATTGATATCTATAATTATTGATACAGTTTTAGATGATATATGTTGTGTTATGCTAAGGCCTATTTTAAAAGTCAGAAGCATGTAGCCTATGCCTTTAATCCTCTGAAACGCACAAGTATTATTGACAGCACAAGGCTGAATGTAATACTATTCATGAATACACTAATCACATAAAACTTTTTGTACATCTGATGTGTCTTCATTAGGCAGACGAGCAAGGGGGGTAGTTGTCTCCCCCCATAAAAAAACATAAATACATAAATGAAAATTGGAGCAAATCAGTGGGGAAAATTTGAGAAGGCAAGAAGAAGAAAGGGGGAAAGTGACTTTTTATTAGAAATTAGTACTGACTCGTGTTTTTATCTGAGTAAAATTTTGGGCAAATCAACCCCTGTGCTCCCCTTAACCAAAGAGTTTTCATATGCATGCATGTATGTGTCTCTTACACATAAATCTATATGCGTTAGTATATGTGAACACAATAATTGCCCCAATCTTCCAAAATTCTCCAGATATAAAATATTTTTCAAGTGCAATTATGTCACAAGGCTCTTAAATTCAAATACCTCCACCAATGTGAACAAACAAACCTCAACGTTTGATACAAATACATGTTAATAGGACTATCAGAGAATAAAATTTTTTTAATGTTGACCAATATGAACATAATATAGTTTCATTGAAAATAGTTCATTGTGTCCGAAAGTGCCAAGGCCGCGGTTTGTTGGGGGCTAGTGCATAAAGCGCTCGCCTCTCACCACTGTGGGCCCGGTTAAATTCCCGGATAGCACCATTATGTGAGTAGAGTTGTGCATTTGTTCTCGTCTGTGCAACAAGGGTTTTCTCCGGGCCCTCCGGTTTTCCTCCCTCGGGAAAAATCAAAAAATTTTTATCCCTAGCTGTGCTCCGTGGTCATATATAGATTGATGTGGCTGGCTGTCAAAGGCACCCTTGCATGCCTGCAGTTGAACATGTGTAGCTGCGCCCTTGGCATTTTTGCTTCTAAGCTACAAGTAAGGATGATTAGCCTCCTAAATTGTTTTTAACGCTTTGGTATTTTTGGACTCATAACTCATCTCTGGAACAGCCCCTGAAGTCAACAACATAAACTACTCAATTCAATAATTAAACTCGAAATTGTTGGACTTAAGCCCGGTTCAAACTTTACGCGAATGGGAAGGTGAAGCGAATTTGACGCCACTCTCCTATATTCACGGCGAATTTCGCAAAAAGTGAAGCACATTTTAACTTAAGCGAATTGTTCGTTGCAAATTTGTGACATCAAATTCGCTTCGCCTTCACATTCACGTGAACTATGAACCGGGCTTTATAGTTATAATGGTTGCAAGTTTCAATGTTTGAAAACATTTCTCTGAAAACTTTCTGAGGCCCTAAATAGTTATAGAATTAATTTGTTAATTAACGTAAAGCCTTTTACCATATGCCTTGTTTATTGTTTAATAATTGAATTGAGTAGTTTATGTTGTTGACTTTAGGGGATATTCCAGAAACCTCTTCAAATTAATGGAGACGCTTGTGGATGCTAGGTGGCAGCAGACTTACCGGGTAGTTCCATTGTTCTCGGACATGCACACATGCTGAAAAACTACCCAAAATAATGGACATTACCTTTTAAGTCTGCTGACACCTAGCGTTGCAAATTCCCCCCATTGGCTTGTTCGGAGAGGAGGGAAGACCTCAACAGCCCTATAATTACTGACCCATGCAGTGTGAAATCACTGGTATGTTATGAATTGATGTGATGGGGGATAGGGTTGTTGGGTAGGGAGGGAATGTGCCCACCTCTGGATCTGCCACTGTGATTTAAAAAGTATTCAGTATTTAAGAATGAGGTTAGAATGGGTAACAAACCTTATACTTCATAATTATAAATAATCAAATTGTACTTGTAGATGATGATGGTTAACATCTCGAAATTGTTGTACTCTTGAGGTGCAATTCAGAAAATAAAGGACCGTAAAAAATATCTGATCTGAAGGTGCATACTTCATGACAGAAGAAAATGGAATATGTTACAGACCCCTTGAAAATTACATCCAAATTTAATGAGAGGTTAGATTGTCCAAATGCACACATCATTTGCTCATGTTCTTGTTAAGTTGGATTCAAGGGGTCTATGAACAGTTTTGTTCCATAGCTTGTCTTTCCTTTTATGAGAAGGTAGGGGAGTGTTTCTCTTACATGTATGGGTGTAGTGTGTTTCTTGTTAGAAGCATTATGTTTGAGTTGAGTCAGCAGCTGGAATTGGTTTCTTGTGGGGATGGCGTCAGATATTCGGAACAAGAAATCAATTTAAGTCCTGACTTCCATTATCATAAGTTTGATCAACTTGTTTGGTCGTATATCAAGCCTAGTGCATATATTATTTTGCTTCTTGTCTGGAGCACCATGTTTGAGTTGAGTCAGCTGCTGGATTCAGATTCTTGTGGTGATGGTCATCAGAATAATGAGTTCAACAAGGCTTAACTTGCATTACTTTAATTCATCGTGTGCCCAGTAAAAGGATGTAACCACTAGTTCCTGGTAAAAGGGCCCATAAGCAAATGATGTGAAAATTTGTGTTTCAAGAAAACTGAGCGGGAAAGTTTGATCATTCTTTTTGCCATTCACAAGTTATTATAGGAAGGGTAAATTCTGCGTATGAATGGGAAAGCATGTCTTTGGGTTAATTCTAGCAACAAAAATGTAACAATAATGCTATATTTTTCATGTTGGCGGCCATTTTAATGCTTACGCTCTTTAACACTGGGTGAAATACTTTAAGTGCCCGGTAAAAGGCGTAAGGACTTGCGCCCTTTTACTGGGCATATGACAAATTTTACCAACCTATGTGGTTGTGTAGCATACTAAGTGCTAATTATAGTATTTTGTTTGTTCTCTTGATGGAGTAACCTGTGTATTTGTATCATGCTACATGCTTTTTTTATATAGTATTTTGCTTCTTGTCTGGAGCACCATGTTCAAGTCAGCAGCTGGATTCAGATTCTTGTGGTGATGGTCATCAGAATAATGAGTCTTAAGTCCTGACTCCCATAGTCTAATGTTTGACCAACCTGTGTGTTGATATATCATGCTTCTACTTTATTGTATTATTTTGCCTCTTGTCTGGAGCACCATGTTCAAGTTGAGTCAGCAGTCTGATTCAGATTCTTGTGGCGATGGTCATCAGAATAATGAGTCTTAAGTCCTGACTCCCATAGTCTAATGTTTGACCAACCTGTGTGTTGATATATCATGCTTCTACTTTATTGTATTATTTTGCTTTTTGTCTGGAGCACTATGTTCAAGTTGAGTCAGCAGCTGGATTCAGATTCTTGTGGCGATGGTCATCAGAATAATGAGTCTTAAGTCCTGACTCCCATAGTCTAATGTTTGACCAACCTGTGTGTTGATATATCATGCTTCTACTTTATTGTATTATTTTGCTTCTTGTCTGGAGCACCATGTTCAAGTTGAGTCAGCAGCTTGATTCAGATTCTTGTGACGATGGTCATCAGAATAATGAGTCTTAAGTCCTGACTCCAATGATCTAAAGTTGACCAACCTGTGTTGGTACATGTATATCACGCTACTTGTATTACATTACATGTATATTGCTACTTGTTTGGAGCACTAGTTTAAGTTGAGTCAGCAGGTAGAATCAGATTCTTGTGGCTATGGTCATCAGAATGTGGAGTCCAACTGACTCACATAAATAATCTAAAGTTGACCAACCTGTGTGTTGGCGTATCATGCCATGTGTATACTATATTGTTTTGCTTCTTGTCTGGAGCACCATGTTCAAGTTGAGTCAGCAGCTGGATTCAGATACTTGTGGTGATGGTTTTGAAAATATTTAGTCCAAGTCTTAATAGTATTAAGTGTACATGTAGATTCTTCATCATACATTATTGGACCACTACATTTAGGTCATCTCACAGATCAACACTGATCTTACATCCTTTGGAGTGTGTTTTGCTTCCAGTTATCACCATGATCATGATTATTAAGATAATAATCATGATTAAGATAATTTGACTAAACTTGATGTTCCTGACCATCAAGAAACATTTGGGTTCAGATTATTATGGCAATGGTGATTTCCATAATAATTAAGTCCAAGGCTTGACTTTCGTCAACTTTAGTTTGACCAGCGTGTGTGTTGGTGTATTTTTTTAGCGCAAATCTACTCAAGAGACCGATCCAAGAAGCCCCACCTACCTTAGCAACTGCCTAGCAACAGCACATGGTGTGACTTTCTTGCCACAATTGCAGCTGTGGTTCAGTTGGGACCACATGCACGCATTTGATACAAACATGTACATGGTTTTCGTAAACAGTATGTATTTTGTTTCGTGGCCTTTTGAGCAGTGCCTTTGAGTAATGAAGAAAGGAGTGCCTTCCTCCATGCTTGAGTCCCAAGAAGAGTGCAGACAGGAACACTGTTAAAGCACTTTTACAAGACTGTACAGGGACCACTGCTGTGGGATTTGCACCACCAGAAATATGAATAAATGAAGACAAAACAAAAGTTAGTACAGTTGTCTTAATTTACTTCGTTGGGCTTTTGTCAGACTTTAAGTGGCGTTGTCAGGCTGTAATCGGTCAATATGTTAGTAGGCGGGGCTTAATGGATAGGTCTATTGAATGACTTAAATGTTTGAGCAACACATATAAGTCATACCTCAGATCAACTCTGATCTAACATCCATGGAATGGGATTTTCTTCTTGGGAGCATCACTGATTGAATCAGTCAGCGGCTGGATTAGAATATGGAGCCCAGGGTCCAACTTCATAGAGCTGCTTAAACAGAAAATATTGCTTAAAAAAATTCTACTAAGCAAAAATGAGCAGGATACTAGTCACACATTGTACATGTGATATGGTAGTTTAGCTGGTAACCTTATTTCGGTAAGCATAATTATGTTGTGCTTAGCTACTTTTTGTGCTTATGCAGCTCTATGAAATTGGGCTCAGGTCCTGACTACATGTACCATGAAGTACATAAAAGAGTTGTTTTCAAGAGGATCTCCAAGACATATTATACGGCAATAGATGATTTCTACTCTCTAAATGTAAAAGAGTGAAAAAACACTCATTTTGTCTGCCATGCCACTCTTGCAAAGAGGAATATGGCGGACAACTCTTTTTAGAATGAAAGGCAGGTATTTTCAACTTGAATCAGACAGTTCACTCCAATTTTACTCCAAAAAAGGGTGATGCACGATGAGTTTAACTCTGAAAAGAGCCAAGATGAAACCACTCGGGTGAGAGAGTGAATTTTCACTCTTTTTACATGTACAGAGTATGTATCAACCAAGGTAGATGGGGACATGAGAAAGCATGTCATACTTATTGCTTGGCCCTGGGGTGTGTGTGTGTGGGGGGGTGTAACTTATATGTGTAACTTCAATTAATTTCTGAAGACATGCCTACTGGAGAGAACATTTAAGTGATTACAACATTGGTCACAACGTGATTTTGTAAACTTCATCAATTTTTTTATATATCAGAACTTTATCTCTTATTAGTGAGTAAAGTTGCCCTTGTAGATGAATGTACTTCATGCTATCACCATGTTAATACTGACAGTGTTGAATTGATGAGCATCTTAAAGAAATGTATTATGCTCAAAATAATATACCTGTGTAATCTGGAACACAGGCCAATTTTAAAAATATTCTGAGAACTGGAGTGAATCTACTCTTTCATTAGAAACAATCTTGGACCATCTCTAATATTCTCTTTAAATGTTAATACCGATCCCTTTAAGTATTTAGCATGGTTCTCTACAAAGCCATATTGAGCATATCTTGACTGAGGCTAAATACAAACCAAAACACTTGAGATGTTTGGAAAAAAGTTTTAATATAAATAAAGAATGTTTATGAGTGCAATGGTTTAGTATACCTTTGGTTTTTGGAACCGTACATTTGCCTTAATGCTATATAATTGTAGATATATGCCATAAAACTAACCTGTTTAAATTTCAGTTCAAAAGATGGCAGCGTTTTTGAGATATCACTAAAAATCTGGAGCGATTGTGTTCACGCAGAAGAAGTATCCTTCATTGGAATACACATTCTGAGAAGCGTTACGGCCATAACGCTTCTCAGATTCAAATTTTTGGGGGATAAAAATTGATGTATTTTTCCATAACTGCAGTACTTCGAAGTGACACGTTTCTCAAAATGCATTTTACTATCCAAAGCTGCAGTACTTCTTACCAAGAGAGTTATTATTGCCATACATTTTCTGAGTCCTTACCAAACGTATACAGACCCATTAAATGTTTTAATGAGTTGAAATATGGAATTTTCCATTCAACGAGGCAAAGCTGAGTTGAATGGAACATTCCATCCTCCAGCGAATGACAATAATCTCTCCATTGCACGAATGAAAAAGAATTTATCATTTGTGTTGTTGACCCCTTGCACTCGCTGGCCATTTTGGGAGTCATTCGTTGTCATTAAGTGTACGTGTAAATGCCGCATCGCCTAAAATTCGCACTACACTGTGTAACACACATGGACATTGACTATCAAAATGACACAACCGAGATTGTTGTGATGATGACATCAGGTGATTTGGGTCAATATAACATCCAAGGAGATTTGTGTCATTTGATTGGAGGATAAAACTATGAGAATAAGCAAACTGTACAAGATTGTATTTTGGCAACCACCACCAGAGCGGTTTGCACTGCTGTGTATATAACGCATGGTGCGGTCTAGCGTACAATAGTCAAAATGAATGGGATGAAAATGACGTAGGCCATGTAATGGTTTGAGCGCTGCACGACCTATATTCCTTAAATAAATCGACAAAGGTCTACTTGGATGTTTTAGAATAGTTTTTACTCTATGAAAGGGAAAATTCAAAAATTATTCATAACTTGATAAGGTAAAACGCTAGATGCTTCATTTTGTCAAACAAAAAATTACTTTCTGACATGTTTGATGTACCCATTGCATCTAGACATAAACAGAAATTTTTGAATTATTAAGGGTTGATATTGAACTATTCCAGTCAGTCTATCGGTGAGGTTTGGTTCTTTACGGGTTTAGACCATTTGTATGCAACCTAATCATGTGTGATGGTATCTCATGGTGAAACTGTTCATTTCGTGTTTATACACACCAAACTGTTATTAATACTAGTTCTTTACCAAACTGTTTTATTCACTAGTCTGCAGATGGAGTAAATCTCTGGTAAAGTTTGGGAAAAATGCACTAAGCTAAATTATATGCATTTGAAATGGTCATTTCCACAAAATGAACTGGTTGACTTCACTATGTGAAGGGTTTTGCAGATCACATCACATGGTTGTATTCTCCCTCTAAAATTTAAGGTGAAATTCCAAAGACTCGTGTGTAAACTGAATAATTGCAACTACACTAGTTACATGGTTAAAAAGATCACTACATGCATAAACAATGACCCCTTTTTCTTGATACTGTATTCGTGAAGTTTTGCATGATACACAAGTAGATGCTGAAGGAAAAATCTCTCTTAATTTTGAGTGGTTTTTTTTAAATAACAGCCTGAGTTGCAAGATATGACAGAAAGCAAGTTGATTGTGGGTTTCTTTACATCGGGCCTAAAAACTTTAAACTTATCATTAAAACTTTCAACTTTCTCTTTTTGTACAAGCTGTATCTGATTGTCAAGATCTCATGTAAAGATGGACTCATCATCTTACTTAGATCTTGAATGCAAACTGTGAACCTTTGTTTGACGGTTACTCCTTTCTGTATTATACAGTATTATTTCCCTAATTGGAGTTCTCAGGGGATTGTACTCCACACATCTCTTGATCTATGCTTTACTATCAGTGTGAACCTCAATCCAAACTGTTTCATACCTGTCTAGCTTCACTATCTTTGACTTTCTCTGTCTATGGCAGAAACTAAGACTCTTTTCTGTGCTGTTTACACTGAAATGTTATCATTTTATCACCAACAATGATATTTCTGGTTCTATGTTCCTGTATGTATGGGCTACACGGTACTCTTACTCTTAAGTACTTGGTCTTCATCAGTTAAGAACTGAACCCAATTTGTAACTGTTACCTAAGTCAACTATAAATTGTTTGTTACTTGGTCATAATGAGGTTCTCCTGTCATATCAACTCTGCTGTGCACAGATATGTCAAGCTAATATATTTAATTTCGTCATGCCATTGACATGACAGGAGATTTGTACACACGCACCCGCATCACCATCACAATTTACATTAGTGGTACCAACCATTTAGTGATAGGGGTGTTTGGGAATTTTTCTACCATACTGCTCCGGAGTTTAATCTTACTGCTCCGCTTTTTTAATGCACGACAAACTTAAAGGATTAGTAGTAAAACCGGCCATTTTCTGAATAAAATTCATCATCCATTTATCAACAACTGATAACTGATTGAACGAAATAGTTATAAATCATTTGAATCAGTTGAAACTTTTGTGGGAGCCACAAGGTGGGGTGAGGTGGGCATTGCTTTTCGGGGGGGGGGGGGGGGGGGGGGCGGGGAGGGCCTTGTTTTTTAATAAAATACATGTATTTGGATTTTCTTTCCTGGGGGAGGGAGGGTGGCACTGGTAATTTGTGGGGGCGTGTACTCCCCCACCCCCACCCGTGGTTGAGCCACTGCTGCATTTTAATTTCTCTGCCATAGATTGGAAACAACATTTCTATCCTGTTCTGTTTTTGCATTTTCTGTTTAAAAGAAACTTATCCCCTATGGTTGGATGCTTTGAAAAAAAACTTTCTTTTCTCAATCATTCATCCTTTCAAACGACTGCTGCAAGAAGTGGTTAATGTGTCCTCCATGAAGCTTGATGCTTCTCCAACATGCATAGGCCTATTTACTTCACAGCGCTCGTCGGCGATAACTTCTTTGATACCTGGGGTTGAAAAGATACACAGACCACTGAATGGATTGAAGGGAAGTTGAACAAACTTTATAGAAATTATAAAATGTCCATAAATTGAACTCCCAAGGGATTTGAAATGCAGACCCCAGGAGGCCATTTTCAAAATTCCGATAATGTATATTTGTTTATATTTTTTTTGCTTGCCTGAACTTTGTTATCAAGCATATCTTCACTGGTTTAGAACTAAGAAAAAAAGAAATCAAGGTGTTCTTTAACAAATACATCAACAGTACACTTCACAGACAATGAATCAGCAAAAAATTTCTCATCCTGGGGGACCTTCTTAACCCCTATGTCCTCAATCATCCAGTTCCCTCCGTCTTTTTCTGGGCCCAAAACATCCTCAAACTCGGTAGTTTGAGATATTATTCCTTCATCAGGCACATCGTCATTCTGTTCCATGGCTATTTCTCCTGAATAAAATATTTGAGAACACAGTATAATGAACTCGGTGGAATCAAAATTTGTGGCATGTTTCGTGAAGATTGGTAGTAGACTTTGGAAAATACAGAGGGAAACGCTAGTAGCCCTGTAGTCCTCGTACATCCAAAAAGAGCCCGGTCCTGATCACCTCTCCCCTCACCCAATTTTATATTAGATAAAAAGAAAAGAACTGTGAAAGTGTTGTGAATCCAAAACGCAACTGAGGTATTTTTACATTATTTTTTGGCCTGTTATTTTTCACAAAATAAATGAACACGAACTTTTGTCTTCTTCACTTTCTGTGGTCCTTTGTCTTTTTCTGTTGCCTGTGGAATGAATAATTACAACACATTTTATACATATGATATTTTTCCAGGCTTCTTTAATTACTCTCACTGTACCTTGTGTGGTAAAAAGATTCCCCATATTTATGTTTTGTCTTACCTTTTTTTAGACTTATGCACAGCATTTGGAACTTCTTTGATATCCAAGATACAATTTGAAGATTCAATTTGAACAAAACGTCGCATAAGAAGGTGTTTTGTTTTTAACTTGTCATGAGTTGCGATTGAGTTGTCCTTAAACTGTCAGGTTGAAGCTAAATCCAGTCTCATGGCTTATGTTGGATTGTTTTCGCAAGAAAAAGAAAGTAAAAATATTAGAAACTTTTGTACCGGAAACTGCAAGTTACGCTTTAATACGTACCCAGCAGATAAGTTGTCTCCACTAAAATTGCCGTACGAAAAAACACCCTAAGCTTGTATACATAGGATATCTTTAACGTAACCATATACTGTATATTACCAAAAGAAGAATACACTGTGATTTTACTTTTAATTTCATGAACCGTCATGGTGCCTGAAATAACTTTTAGTACATCTCAGGTCGAGCACCTTGTAAATGCAAGATAATTACACTGCTTTACCAAATAATTGTTCCCTCAAAATATTATTTCCTTCCCTCAAAGTATGATTTCGTTCCCTCGTAATATTGTTTCCTTCCCTCAAAGTATGATTTCGTTCCCTCGAAATATTGTTTCCTTCTCTCAAAAAGTTTTTTTTTTGGACCAAATACGTTCCTGTTTCAAGGAAAGATAATTGGTCCTCACTAAATTGATCCTTTTTATAAAGATACTTTGTACCCGTGAATGACCTGTTTTCAATTGCTGAACTTTCACTTAATTTGCAACATCGGTTTATCCCCGTGAATTTGTTTTCAATCATTAATTTATTTCTATCTAATTTTTTATTTGATAATCATTGTATAATGAAACAGTTCAAAGGGCTTATTAATTGTAGTGAAAAGGGCTGGTATGGAATTTTCCTTATTCTGTTGTAAGAGGGATCGTTATTCGATAGCCTGGTATTAGGGTCTTTATTCTTGAGCTCAATTAAAACCGATCGCGACAAAAGGTAATATCTCTTTTTGGTTTGTGTTGGTCCTGAAAAGGACCGGTGGTGTTGGTAATTTCTGTTAAAAGCAAGTGGCTCTCCCCTCGTTCTCGATGACTGCTGGGATGACCATCTTGAGATGACTTATGTATCAGCTGCAGGAATTGACAGTAACCTTGGTCTCCAAGAAGAATTTGATTCCTGCGACGAGCTCCTCCTTCTTCGTGGGTTTTCACCCTGCGCCTTAAGAAGTGCTTGAACTCGTGCCAGAGTTTCTCGATTGGATTGATGTCTGGGCTCTTCGGTGGTGTCGGCATCCATTTGATGACGGCGTCCTTCATGTACTGCCTGTTATCATTGGATGTGTGTTTGGGGTCATTATCCTGCTGAAAACGATGGCCGCCAGGAAAACGCTTACCAATAATCGGGAGCAAGGTTCTCTCAGGGATGTCTTCCCTGAAAAATTTGCCATCCATTATGTTTTCAAAGACAAGGATTAGCGTCTTCCCCCGTTTTGAGATGCCCACCAAGACGTGAACTTTCAGAGGATGCTTGTAGGCTACGCCTTCAGTCTTCGTGGCCTGTTTGATTTCCTGAATGAAAGTTTGCTGTGTTGGTCTAGCTGAATACTACATTTGTCCGTGAAGTTCGTGAGCTTCACCCTGCGCCGTAAGAAGTGCTTGAACTTGTGCCAGAGGTTCTTGATTGGATTGAGGTTTGGGCTTTCTGGTGGTGTTGGCATCCATTTGATGCCGGCGTCCTTCATGTACTGTCTGTTATTGTTGGATGTGTGTTTGGGGTCGTATCCTGCTGAAAATGATGGCCACCAGGAAAATGCTTACCAACAAACGGGAGCAAGGTTCTCTCAAAGATGTCTTCCCTGAAAATTTTGCCATCCATTATGTTTTCGAAGACAAGGATTGGTATCTTCCCCCGTTTTGAGATGCCATCCCAGACGTGAACTTTCAGAGGATACTTCTAGGCTTCGCCTTCAGTCTTCGTGGCCTGTTTGTTTTCCTCAATGTAAGTTTGCTGTGTTGGTCTAGCTGAATACTACATTTGTCTGTGAAGTCCGCGACGAGCTCCTCCTTCTTAGTGGGCTTCACCCTGCGCCTTAAGAAGTGCTTGAACTCGTGCCAGAGGTTCTCGATTGGATTGATGTCTGGGCTCTCCGGTGGTGTTGGCATCCATTTGATGCCGGCGTCCTTCATGTACTGCCTGTTATCGTTGGATGTGTGTTTGGGGTCATTATCCTGCTGAAAACGATGGCCGCCAGGAAAACGCTTACCAATAATCGGGAGCAAGGTTCTCTCAGGGATGTCTTCCCTGAAAAAGTTGCCATCCATTATGTTTTCAAAGACAAGGATTAGCGTCTTCCCCCGTTTTGAGATGCCCACCAAGACGTGAACTTTCAGAGGATGCTTGTAGGCTACGCCTTCAGTCTTCGTGGCCTGTTTGATTTCCTGAATGAAAGTTTGCTGTGTTGGTCTAGCTGAATACTACATTTGTCCGTGAAGTTCGTGAGCTTCACCCTGCGCCGTAAGAAGTGCTTGAACTTGTGCCAGAGGTTCTTGATTGGATTGAGGTTTGGGTTTTCTGGTGGTGTTAGCATCCATTTGATGCCGGCGTCCTTCATGTACTGCCTGTTATTGTTGGATGTGTGTTTGGGGTCATTATCCTGCTGAAAACAATGACCACCTTGAAAACGCTTACCGATAATCGGGAGCAAAGTCCTCTCAAGGATGTCTTCCCTGAAAAATTTGCCATTCATTATGTTTTCGAAGACAAGGATTGGCGCCTTCCCCCTGTTTTGAGATGCCTGCCTAGACGTGAACTTTCAGAGGATGCTTCTAGGCTTCGCCTTCAGTCTTCGTGGCCTGTTTGTTTTCCTCGATGTAAGTTTGCTGTGTTGGTTGAGCTGAATACTACATTTGTCTGTGAAGTCCGCGACGAGCTCCTCCTTCTTAGTGGGCTCCACCCTGCGCCTTAAGAAGTGCTTGAACTCGTGCCACAGGTTCTTGATTAGATTGAGTTCTGGGCTCTCCGGTGGTGTTAGCATTCATTTGATGCCGGTGTCATGCCAAAAAGTGTCCGCTGCCAAATAGTGTCTGCTGAGCATGCGCAGTGAACCGCGGACACTATTTGGCATGTATTACGTGCCAAATAGTGTCTGTTGCCAAATAGTGTCCGTACGTCGATCATAATTATATGGACAGTATTTGGCAGGGAGTTTAGCGGACACTATTTGGCAGGAATGGACAGTATTTGGTAGGGAGTTTAGCGGACACTATTTGGCAGGAATGGACAGTATTTGGTAGGGAGTTTAGCGGACACTATTTGGCAGGAATGGACAGTATTTGGCAGGTACTTTAGTGGACACTATTTGGCAGGAATGGACAGTATTTGGCAGGGAGTTTAGCAGACACTATTTGGCAGGAATGGACAGTATTTGGTAGGGAGTTTAGCGGACACTATTTGGCAGGAATGGACAGTATTTGGTAGGGAGTTTAGCGGACACTATTTGGCAGGAATGGACAGTATTTGGTAGGGAGTTTAGCGGACACTATTTGGCAGGAATGGACAGTATTTGGCAGGTACTTTAGTGGACACTATTTGGCAGGAATGGACAGTATTTGGCAAGGAGTTTAGTGGACACTATTTGGCAGGAATGGGCAGTATTTGGCAGGGACTTTAGTGGACACTATTTGGCAGGAATGGACAGTATTTGGCAGGGGAGTCTAATATCTCTATCAATAGTATTTATTCTATTCAATAATTATTTAAATTTCTTTAAATTATAGACAATGAAAGGAAACAAGAAAGAGTCCAGACTAGTGCACAAATTACAAAGGCGACGAGAAATATGTTTATTTCCTCATCGGCCATGCTGAATCCAAGAATGATGAAATTTTATTTTTGTAGGATGGCCAGAGTTATTATCTTTTAAATGAAATATCAAACAAATAATATTATAACAAAGTACTTAATTTTAAAAAATCCCTTTCGAGCATAAATCACAGGACCACAGATCATACATATCATCATATGTATTGTTCAAGAGGCCAATCAGCAGCTAGTTCAGCCCTTTCAAATTAGGGTCCACTTTATTTTCTTCAAATTTTCAGTTAGTTGGTGTTCTTAGTTTGGAAATATTGCAAGAGGCATCAAACCTCTGTTTTTACTTTGAATGCTGCTAATTGCCCTTTCGTCAAATTCATGACTCATCACTTGAACTTGCATTGAACTGATTAGAATTTAATTTTAGATTGAATTTAAAAAAAAGCAAGAAACTTTCATGTGTAAAGAGTGACCCCCCTCGAAATATTATTAACAAAGTATAACATTTAAAAGTAAAAAATAAACAATACACAGAGCAATAAATATCATTAAAAAAGGCAAGATAACTGCGTGTATAAAGAGTGACCCCCTTGACAAATTCTTTAGAACTATATTTACAAAATAAATAACATGACAATAACCTAAAAAGGCAAGGTTTTATCTTCTGAAAATATAAATATCAATTATTTAATGAGCAAAACAAATGAATATTAAAAACCCCACTAACAAAAATACTATAACATAAATAACTTACACTGTACTAACCAACCTCTGCACAGCTCCTCTGCTCATCTGAAACAAAAAGGAAGAAAAAACCTAAGTACACTTTAAGCAAAAAAACATGGCAGACTTATCCGAGAAAAGTGTGGAGGGCAAAGTGTGACAGGTTTCATGATACCATTCCTTGCACTGCTGACACTGCACCATTCTGTCATCCAGTCCTTCTGGTTGCCTGCAAAAGCAGAAGACCTCAACCACTGATGTCTGCTTTACACCTCCACTTGCAGCTCGCTTAACCTGGGAGCAAGGGAAGGATTTAATACATTTTGCCTGCATGCATAAAGTGAGTTCGCATGCTGCGTTGGTCCCAGCGTATGCAGGCGGGATCCTTACCTGTGCACAATGCATGGGCATTAGCAATGGCAAACAGGCCACAGTCATTTCCACCAACCTGCTTCTGGACCTTTACATGCTCCACTTCAAAGACATTCCGTATAAAATTATAGTGAGTGAACATCTTTCAACAGCTTCACACCAACAAAACTAACACCCAAATATACATGTATATCTAGGAGTCCAACCTGTATGGTACAATCCAATTTGGCTCTAACTTGCTGCCCTTGCGTCCAATTTTCTTGTAGTTCCTTTTCAGAACCAGCATTCCCTCTTTAAGATGAAACACCTTTACATTTTTTCCTTTTCTTTTAGCGATTGACTTCTTGTCCTTCTCTTGTGCCACCTTGATGTTTTCCTGGACCTGTAAAGAAACAAAAAATCTCAAAATTCGTCATTGGTTTCATGAGAATCACAAAAATATTTGTTTCAAGTTTAAAAGATAATTAAGCCAATAATCTGAACTTAGACGTTGTTTCACCACCTTCGCTTGCTCTGCGACTATACTGGCAAACTCTTGGAGAGCTTCAAAGTTTGGAGATGTTGGTTCTTCTGGTACGAGATCATCTTTGTTCAGCTAAGATTATAAATGAATTAATATAATAACAGTTAAATTTAACCTCCGACATAGGTTTAAACAAATATACATGTAAGATGTGGCAGTAACTAACCTCACATGGCAATCTTGCTTCCCTGTTGTACATTAGGAAAAATGGTGTAAACTTAGTTGTTGCGTGTATAGATGTTCGATAAGCAAACAGCACAGGGTCTGTACAAAGAAATTAAGTCACCACATGTACATGTACAATGATCAAACATAGCCAGCCGAAACGGCCCCTGCTATCTTAATTGTAAAAAAAAAAAGAAGGAAACCTCACTAGATTGTATTCTCACCGAACAAAGTTGTAAAATATAGTACAATAATTACCTAAATAGTTCTCCCGATCGTCCTGCTTGTCATTCACTAATTTGGCAATAGAGGCCCTGAGGGTCTGGTTCATCCGCTCATCAAGGCCATTCGTCTGAGGGTGGTATGCTGAGCTGACACGATGGCGGATACCCCATCGCTGGTACAACTCCTCAGACAGCTTGGGAAAAAGTTGTCATTTTTATCATAGTTAATACAACAATTGGAAATACAAACTAGACATAGGTTTTTGTGACATCACAAAAACAAGGTGTTCGGATTATAGTACTTAAAGTTGTTATTTGATGTAGCAACTAAAGTATCTAAATATATGAACATGAAATTGTTCTTTAAAAGATAACATTTAATTTGTAATAGAGAAGAACCTTCCTTCACCTTGGTATTTGGTGAAAGAATCCTGTTCCAAGCTCTTACCAATCTTATTTGACGAGCTACTTCAGGTTTGACCGGAAGTAGACATCACAGGCCACGCAATATGCAACAGAGGACCATCCCAAACCTTGTTATTTTGTGAAAGAATCATGTTCCTAGCTCTTACTAATTTTAAATGAGGAGCTACTTCCAGTTTGACTGGAAGTAGAGGTTACAAAGGTCACTTTATGTTTCACAAAGAAAGACCTTACCTAGCCTTGATATTTCTCGAAACAATCATGTTCCTAACTCTTACCACTCTTACACGAGGAGCTACTTCCGGTTTGACCGGAAGTAGAGGTCACCCAATGTGCAACAGAGAATGAACTTTCTGAACCTTGGTATTTGGTGAAAGAATCATGATCCTAGCTCTTAGCATTTTTAAATAAAGAGCTACTTCCGGTTTGACCGGAAGTAGGTGTCACAGAGGTCACTTAATGTGTCGAAAAGAAAGAGCCTCGAGATATTTAAATAGTTTCCAAAAGACCTTTGCGATGATGTGTAGATTGTAAAAATCCATTGTGCACTTCAGGAATTCTGATTTAATTAATAAACTTTGATTTATTGTAACTCAACATCTGATGACGTCATCATGACGTCATTGTTTTATTTCGCGTCTTCATATTGAGGTTCAAATATATGCACAGTTTCAAGGATCAGTTTAATTTCAATTATAAGTTATTTATTTGGAGAAAATTTTGGAGGAATGAAACATTTAAAGCAACATAATGGTCTCTATGACACCGTATAACGCATGGTTTTGATTTTGTTTGATATATTAAAAGTGAAATCAAATAAAACCTTTAAATATGAATATGAAAATAATTAAAAAGAGCTTTATCATATGTATTTCATGGGGACTTCCGGTTTGGACAGGAAGCGAGGTCAACTCAGGTCAAGAAATACACGGACATTTTGAAAAGCGATGACTTTACTTTTAAACTTTACTTTTAAACAGTTTTACTCAGCGAATCCCGACAACAACTCTCGCGGGGGTAAAGTGCCTCTGGCCCCGCTGGTGCACACTTGTGACTCTCGTACGTAAGCACGTACGTGATCGGTATATATAGAACGAAAGACAATCACTTTGTCAATTGCATTTTCTCCACCATTATACATCAAACAACTCACGTGAGCATGTGATCATCTCAGTAAAGTCTCCTCTTCCTCTCCCTGTCACAATTAAGCCACCAGAATGACATAAGGGGAAACATTTCCACACTGAACTTGGCATGACAGTTTTTCTTTGCGTTGGCATTATTACACACACACAGAACTTAACACACCGCAAAGTTCGATGAACTGTGACAAGACCAGGGCCCAATTTCAAAAAGCTGCTTAACAGCCAATTTTGTGCTTAACGGGCGTGTTAAACAGATTTTCTATTTCATAGCCTCTATTAAGCACGATTTTTTGCTTAACGCGGTAAGCAACCAACAAGCAGCCTTAAACACTCGTTTTTGTGCTTAAGCAAGTCATGTTGTGTCAAAATGGCCGCTATAATTTGGAGGAGAGTCACAATATTGTCATGATAATCAATGTAATTATCCTGTTAATAGACTAGTTTTATCGAAAGGCATGGCTGGAAAATTGCCCTGAATTACACTGTACAGTAAAGACATGAATTTAACAACAGTCATATTATATACGGTGTGAACGTTTTGCCAAAGCAAATCAAACTTGGGAAAATAACGGCGTTAACTTTGCAGTACTGTAGAATAGAATTTAGAAAGGGAACGGACATCATGACTGACACATTTTTTGTTATGACTCACCTTGATCTTTAAGATAAATAAGAAATATGACGAAAGAAATGTCCTTTGTGATCCATTCAGTATCACGGAGTCGTTAATGTATTGTTAACTTTGTACTAGTCCAGTCCCAGCAGTACTCTTAAAAATGTGCACAGCAACGGTTATGAAACATCATCGGCAGCTAGTTATTTTGTGTGTGAGGTACGCGTATACTGCACGTAAAAATGTGTACAAACACATTGTGAAAACTTATAGTTTTACCAAACATCGATCAAACATTGTAACAATGTAATACAAAGTTTCATTTTGGCTGTATATCTCTTTATTATTCGAACCAAAGGGGGCGCTTTCTGACGTGACCCAATTCCATCAGAAAATTTTATTATTTCCATCGATAATTTCCTTTTTTGTTGATTTTTTAGCCACCGCTACTCCGTTGACTTCGTCCGCCATTTTGTAAATTTTTCGATCGGAAGTATTTTTTGCTTAAGTTAAGTAGACGGTACTTTTTTGTTGCGTGCGCAGTTTGTTTACGTGCTTAAGTTAGCAAACGCTGGTGAAATACGTTTACGCTTCAGCACATTTTTTTGCTATAGTAAGCAGAAAAATTTGCTTGCCGTTCAGCAGCTCTATGAAATTGGGCCCTGACTTGTTGCGTGTATGTATATACACAGCGTGCAGTAAAAGCCTAGAGTGCACACGCACGGGGTGCAATACAGTAAGCTGTACAGACTCTATCGGCGATCACGCTAAAAACGGCACTTTTCACCTTAATATAACTTCGTTATTCAACGGCCAATTTTGTTCAAATTTCACAATTAGGCTTTTATAGTCGTTATCTATTACTAAAAAATTCAACATGTAGTTTGCTCAAAAAAAAATTGAAATAAAAAAAAATTATATTTTTAAACTCGTAGTCGTAACAAACTGTAACATTTGATGACGTCATCAATGTAATATTTTCAAAGGTCATAAACTACATTTTATTTCGTACACTGAAACCATGTCCAAATTCTGTTTCATATTGACTCCACAGCTTAAATTGTGACTTTTTAAGCATTTTTTGCTTCAACTTCCGGTTTGAACCGGAAGACAAGGTCAAATTGGGGTCATCTCTGTGAGACATTTAATTATTTTCTAAAGACCTTTCCGATGATGTATAGATTGTAAAATTCCATTGTGTACTTCAGGAGTTATGATTTTTTCAAATAATAAAATTTGATTTAACGTAATTCGACACCCGATGACGTCATCATGACGTCACTCAAACGGTTTCGTCTCCTTGCCATAAACTACCTATGTATGAATTTTCAAGGTTATATGACCTTCGGAAGTGTGCATTTGAAAGTGGACAATCGCCAGTGAGAAGAAGAAGAAGAAGAAGTATTAAAAAAAAAAAACCGAACAAAAACAAGAGGTCTTCGGACCAGAGTCCGAACACCTAATAATTGGAACTGTAAATAGAGACTGGGTTATTCCCTCATAGTGACATGTGTCTAATTTTACCTGGTTACAGAATTCTCTCCCTTGATCAGAAAGGCAGTCTTTTAGTGCACCATGCCTGTAATGAGAATAATTAAAACTTTAACATTAAAATTTTACAAATTTAATTCAAGCATTGTAGGTTTAAGCTTATAAAAAAATCTAAACAAATACACACAAGTAACATCTTGGAAATGACCCCACCTGCAAAATAAACTTGCGAGGCACTTTGCCACACTCTCGGCATCCTTTCGCGGGATCGGCATCGCCTCAGGCCACTTGGTATAATAATCTGTTGCAGTTAGAACATATCGATTGCCAGCCTTCGACTCCTTGAATGGGCCAATCAGGTCGATACCAACCATCACCCAAGGACCGACCACAGGAATGGGTTGAAGCTCAGGGGCAGCAGTTTTGATCTTCTCCATCCCCTGGCATTTGGTGCACTGGTGAATCTATACAACAATAACAAGAAGTTCATTTAGACAAAAATTGTTATTTTGTATTTATTTGATGGCAGTGGCAAAAAATTGCTGTTTGTTACAAAGAACAAGAGACATTATAGATAGTTTTGTCATTTTCTTTCCAAGTTTAGTTAAATTTTAGTTCATCCGTCAACACTGTCACATTACTTACCCATTCATTCACATCCTTCACTATTGTCCGCCAGTAGAATCTCGCCTCAATCTTCAGAAGGGTCTTTTTTTGTCCAAAATGACCCCCAAAGGCCGAGTCTTGGCACTCACGAAAGATATCCTTTCGTCTCCCCTCATCGAAGATGACCAGCCGTCTCTCTGCTCCTTTCCCGCAGTAGAAGAGCTCGTTGCCTGCAAGTCAATTCAACGGATAAACTTTTTGCAATAAAAATTTACCTGTTAAAGGTTAAAGTAACTGTCTGTCAGCTTCAATTTTATACAATTTGTAGGTTATTCATCAAGTGACACTTCCTTGGCAGTGATGCCCTATATGTGACAACTCGTGCACAAGGTACAAACTTGAGCCAAAAAAAATGTGGAATTATCTCATCAAACAAACAAAAAATTAAAAAATCGCAAACTGAAATTTTCAAGAATCCCAAGCTTAGTATTTCCTAAATGTTTTTTGAAAAAAATCATAACTAGCTTCTACACATGCATTTTAACTGTAGTTAAACATTAACATAAGAGTGGTTTCCAAAAAAAGGTTAAATTCTCATTGGAAAAATTCAGATGGAACACGTAAATTCTTTGGCATCATACCTTCTAATCTGAAGCTACTTGCAAATCTTTGAACACTTCGCTGATGGTTACCACTCATTCCAGCAGGATAACCTCCTCCTGAAAGAAATTGAAAAACATGCTCCAAAGAATGGTTAGATTTGTTTTGTTGATCAACACTTCCAGCCATGATCACCTTAAATCACAAGTAAATTGTACAAACTGACAACAATACTCTAGAATATCAAAAAATGTGAAAGAAGAGAAACACTTAACTAAATTCAAACGAGGGATAGATCAGTACAAAGTAAATGTGCTGTATAAACTGTGCTGAATTACGTGCAAGTTTAAAAGTACTCAAAATACAATCTCAGTGATTAAAATTATGTGAAAAAAGGTGCTAAATATAAAGATGGTGAAGTCTTACGAATACTTAATAATAAGAGGAAATACACAAATCGTTCAAACCAAATTATCCAAAGAAAATTCAGATGAAAAAATGATCTTATCTGTACGATATCTTGACAGCTCAACAGCAAGGCACGCAATGATGCTCGCTTAACGCGGACACTATTTAGCAAGCTTCCGTGAACAATGTGACGTCATAGATGCATGGCCAATCAGATTGCAACATGCTAATGAGCGGACACTATTTGGCAGCAGACACTTTTTGGCATGACACCGGCGTCCTTCATGTACTGCTTGTTATCCTGCTGAAAACGATGGCCACCCGGAAAACGCTTACCAATAAACTGAAGCAAGGTTTTCTCAAGGATGTCTTCCCTGAAAAATTTGCCATCCATTATGTTTTCGAAGACAAGGATTGGTGTCTTCCCCCATTTTGAGATGCCTGCCCAGACGTGAACTTTCAGAGGATGCTTCTAGGCTTCGCCTTCAGTCTTCGCAGCCTGTTTGTTTTCCTCAATGTAAGTTTGCTGTGTTTGTCGAGCTGAATACTGCATTTGTCAGTGAAGATGACATCACCAAATATCTCTCTTTAGACATCTAAAGAAAAGACGAGCTGCTTTTGCTTGTTTGCATCCCTGATCATCTGGTAGTAACAACGGACCCGATGCAACCCAACCAAGTTTGAATCATCGTTGATGGTATTTTGACTTACTCACATCAAGCTGGAAGATGTTGCGCAGGATTGTTGTAATGTCGCAAGACGTCAACTCATCGTCATTCTCATAGAGGTCGTGAATGATGGAATTTAGACTTGAAGGAAACTTTGATTTCGGCAAGTTGTTCAGGACCCGCTGACTTGGCTACTTGTAGCTTACCGTCGATTTCCATTGCTACCCTGTCGTACTCAGCTACACTCAGTTTGGTGAAGAGTAGTGAGGCCTTGTTATTGAATCTGGTCCAGTCCTCGGCTGCTGGAGTCCGCTTGGCTGGGCCTGTTTCTTTTCCTAAATGTAAGTTTGCCGTGTTGGGTTAGCTGAATACTTTCATGTACATTCCTCTGTGAAGATGACATCATCAAATGTCTCTCCCCGTCTTTGGACATGTTAACAATAGTCGGGCCGCTTTTGCTTGTTGGCTTTCCTTATCATCTGGCAGTACAACAGACCCGATGCAACCCAACCGAGTTTGAATCGTCGTCGACGGATGGTCGACTTACTCACATCAAGCTGGAAGATGTTGTGCAGGATTATTGCGATGTCACGAGACGTCAACTCATCGTCGTTCTCGTTGAGGATGTGAATGGAATTTAGACTTGAAGGAAACTTTGATTTCCTCCCTGACCTCGCTTATCAACAATCGAACCGGTTTCCCTGAACTTGTTCGAGAACAGACGAACCGTTTGGCTTGTGACAGAAATACCATCTCTCTGGAGTTCTTCAATAAGCCCTCGTTTACAACAAGCAATTCGACTTCCTTAGAACTCGCTCGTTCTGCTCGACCTTGCTTGAACCTGTAACAATAATCAGTCGAAAAATTTCTGGAATGAGTTTGCGATCAGGCGAGTGTTCTGGGAGTAACCATTCCTCGTATGGGTACCTATCACTGTATATACAGAGTAACATATTTGGTCTGGTATGTAGAAGCATAGAGTGTAACCCATGTTCCAAAGTCCTTCTTTATTTTAATCACATCTTGTAGTGTGTTCAACCAGGGTATCATATCCTGAAGAGAAATTCTTTGCTGTATTTTTGGTGTCCTGGCCCAATGGAACATCAGTAATTCATGACATCTGTTGAGAAATCCCATTAGATTGCTAGAGAAGGAACAAACTTTTCAAAGTTTTAAATGGTAGTTATTGCATTCCTGTGGTATATCCATTAGTATTTTGTTATTTGGTTATCCTCAGTTCTTAACTCTTGTAAAAGCTTTCTTCTTAGCTGATCAGATATTCTCAGATACATGTACATGTGAAGAGGATCTGGAACTAATGTCTATTACTTTGAAAATTGGTGGATGGAGGCGATTAATCTTCTTTTTCCAGTACCTTGACCACTGTGCCGTTTCATTTATCTCATGAACTGTGCGAGCCCCTTTCATCATGTAAAAGCATTGACCATTCTTTAGACATGTCATAAAAACAATCTAAGGGGCACTTGCAAAACACACAACTGTGAATGTTTGAGCAAGCTCCAAGTCCATATATCTCATTCAACAAATTTAGGTCGGCACGCGTGTAAAATTCAGTTGAGATTTTTTACCACGGATGGGAAGTTCTTTCAAATTTGTAATACCATCTAGAAGACAAGCCACCTCCAAAATTGGCTTTAACGAATCATACTTCTCATCAGGTTGCCTTGTGATGATTAATAAGAAATTTGGACTGAATGAATGCTGGATTGAAATTTGTTACTATACTGAAGGCAATAATTGAGTATGGCGCCACTGATGACCCATCCCCTGAGATTTTGATTTGGATTGTGCCTCCATCTATTAACTCTGCATCATTCATTTGTGACAAAGTTTGAATTAGTTTTTCTTCCAAACATTGAGTCACACTCATGAGTTCATTATGCATCACAAAACGAAACATTGAGTTCAGTTCAGTAGCCTTTATCTTTATGCTATACATAGATGGATGTAGTCCATTACTTTTAATGCAAAATATTGATAAGTTTTTATCAGAGGTACAAGCTCATGTCCTTAAGACACAACATCTGCTCTACACTTGGTGAAGGATTTTGGGCAACTTGTGTAAAGTCACAATTCACAACATTACCCAATTTTTGCTATATACAAGTTTATGGGGTTCAAGACCTCCAGTATGCAGTAAACTGCAAGATTAGCACATTCTTTTGTCTTGATTTTGTTCTGTGTGTAGTGATAAGGACTCAGAAAATAAGGATATTTAGACGGCGATTGTAGAGTCCTCCAGGGTACGTAGAGTACATGTTTATTCAGAAGTTTCAAGTAGCCTGTTTACATGGAGTGGAAAGTACGTGCGCATATAAAGTAGTATCACAACATCTCCCTCTTTTTGAAATGAATAAACTGGCACATGTACGTTTTGTTTAATTATAACAAATTAGAGTACAGTTTCTTTTCTTTGTGCGAGTGTGTCCTTGGACTCTTTAGCATATAACTACAAAACAATGGAAAACAACAAGAAGAACGGTTGTTTGTTAAAGTTCAATAAACTGGAAACAAAATGATTAGGCTTCAAGCAAACGAGTTGGTTGACGAGTATGTCGACCTGACCTAGTGGTGCCTTACTCTCTAGGTGGAGATGGTTTGGTTTGGATTAGGACTGGCTCGCACCAGTTTGTCACTTTGTTTTTGGCGGACATTTGTGTACATCGAAACAACATCTATACTGGTTATCAGTACATTTGGTGGGAATTGTGAAGTTTCCAATTTTTGCGATGTCCGTATAGTATCATAGGTCGTCCTACAAATGGGATTCCCTCTGGTGGCGTCTTATGTATTTCCGTGGAAAATATATATTTTCCGTGAATACATTGTTGGACACTCACACTGTTAAGAGTCTGGGTTCAAATATGCTACAGTTTGTTTGTTTGTTTATAAAGTTGTTTCGAAACACGTCAAGGAGTAGATTGTGAACCATTGTTGTAGTTTACTGTGTAATATCCTAAACCAGCATTGTATAGTGCTCAGATTCATGATGGCAGTAACCTATTTGTACATGTAGGTAGTCGTCATGGTTCATTATGCAAATGCCTCTACCTTATCATATGGTTGAATTATGATGTCTAGTTGAGTTTTGTTAGCATGATAGCGCTTGTTTTGTCATGTTTGGTTTCTGATTTCTCAGTCTGACATGAGCAAATTGGTATTTTGTAGCTTCCAAATAATTTTCAAGGGTTGCCACTTTGATGGTGGATTTGAATGGTTGCGTTTTGACAGGTTTGTTGTGCATCGGGACAGCAATTCGCATTTATCTTTGGAAGATATTTAAATCACTCAAAAGTTTTTGTCTGTTGGGTTTAGCGAGAGTTAGAACAAAGTTAAGACCTTTTCCTAAAGCCACATTCTCGATTGGGGAAAGGTTGGTTTTAGATAAATTGGTGATGAATTTTTCACTTTCTTCTGCCAGTTGTGTAAGAGTATTCTTCTTAATGAGCCGTTTGGTCTTTGAGGAGGTACTTGAAAAGCGATTGGCTTTTTGTTTGGATTATGAGGTATGTTTGTTGGATTTGCTTTTAGTCATACTTCAAGAGATTTCATTTTAAATGAAAAATTAATTTCAAATAAATTCCGGCATGACAATAATAATTTGAGTACGGAATGCCGTTGTAATGTTGTTATATAAAGATGGTAAAGATAAGTTTTGTAATTCTCTTTTTGGAAGTGGTGGTGGTCCTGAAAAGGACCGGTTGGTTCGCAACGTAAACTTTACCACATTCTCAGGGAATGCGGTAGACTCCTGCAAGGGTGGAGGGATCTTGTTTGTCCTTGTAAGTGTTGAGAAAGCGATGGAGTTTCCTGGGAGCAGAGTGGTACACTTTGATGCCTGCTTGCTTGAAGATACGCTGGAGACGATTAGAAGGGGGACCTAGGTATGGTAAACTAACTGTGGGTGTATGTGTTTGACCTTGGGTATAGGAGACCCTTTGGTCGGGGGGGGGGGGGGGATGGGCTTGCCTGTTATTTGGATCTTTATTCTTGAACTCAATTTAAACTGACAAAAAGTTATATCTCTTTTTGGATTGTGTTGGTCCTGAATAGGACTAGTGGTGTTGCTGACTTATTAAAAGCCAGTGGCTCTCCCCTCGTTCTCGATAACTGCTGGGACGACCTTCTTCAGATGACTTATGTATCGTCTGCAGGAATCGACAGTCACCTTGGTTTCCCAGAAGAATTTTATACCTGCAACGAGCTCCTCCTTGTTCGTGGGTTTCACCCTGCGCCGCAAGTAGTGTTTAAACTCGTGCCAGAGGTTCTCTATCGGGTTGAGTGTCAACTGATTCCCAAAGATTAAAAAACCAAACCCTTTTTGGAGGAAAGATCCACTGGGTTACTGCACAGCAAAATAAATCAAGATTTGAACAAGTTCTGATTATGGGTCTTTAATTACTACCGATACCAATTATAAATGATACATTTCTTTGCCTGAAACTTTACAAATTGTACCCTTTAATAAGTCAAAGTATGTCGATATAGTATGCCTGTGTGAGCACTCTCAATAAGTCAGACGCATCACTATTACTTTGTCAATGTTGACAAATTCAAACTACGCCCAGGCGTGCCTGTAGTCTGGTGCCTGAAACACTAAAAAAAAAACTGAAATATAATATCTCAGTGCAGGACGTCCGTTTTGCCAGTTTAATATCTCCTCACACCTGTTCAGTGAGTGTGATTTCTGATCAGTTCTTTATAAACAGTTCTCGGTCCCACCTGTGTGTTGTCACGCTTCGGTGAATCTGTGGGCCGACTGTGCTGCCGTGCGTAACAGTAGCGGTTAGCCGTCTGGCAGTCTGTCTTTGTTAGCCTCCTAAGCCGTCTTGTAGCTCCTGGGCTTACGCCTATGGTAGCACCCGCTCAATTGGGGAGGTGAAGTATGAGAGCCTCACGGCCTCTCGCCTCCGTCGGTCATCTAAATATTATAATCAAATTATTAATTAAAAAACGTGTAGCCCTGAAAATTAAACTTTCACTAGTCCACAGTTAGAAAATAATAATAATACATGTAGATGCACACCACATTGTGACATTGAGGTCGGGGCTCTCCGGTGGTGTTGGCATCCATTTTATGCCGGCGTCCTTCATGTACTCCTTGTCGTTTGATGTATGTTTGGGGTCATTATCCTGCTGGAAACGATGGCCATCTGGAAAACGCTTACCAATAAATGGGAGCAAGGTTCTCTCAAGGATGTCTTCCCTGAAGAATTTGCCATCCATTATATTCTCGAACACAAGGATTGGCGTCTTCCCCCGTTTCGAGATGCCCGCCCAAACATGAACCTTCAGTGGATGCCTAGGCTTCGCCTTCAGCCTTCTCGGCCTGTTTCTTTTCCGGAATGTCAGTTTGCTGTGTTGGTCCAGCTGGATACTACAATCGTCGGTGAAAATAACATCATCGAATGTCTCTCCCCGTCTTTGAACATCTAAGCAAAAGTCGAGCCGCTTTTGCTTGTTGACATCCCTGATCATCTGGCAGTACATTGGACCCGATGCAACCCAACCGAGGTTGAACCGTCGTCGACGGATGGTCGTTTCACTCACATCAAGCTGGAAGATATTGCGCAGGATAACTGCAATGTCGCGTGATGTCAACTCGTCATCGTTCTCGTAGAGATCGTGAATGATGGAATTGAGACTTGGGGGAAACTTTGATTTCCTCCCTGACCTTGGCTTATCCACAATTGAACCGGTTTCTCTGAACTTGTTCAGGAACAGCCGAACCGTTCGCCTCGTGACAGAGATACCATCTCTCTGGAGATCTTCAATAATATCCTTCTGACGAGCCCCTGCCTCATTTAACAAGGTGATGCAATTTTTCGCGTAAAGGGAGAGTCGGCGAACCATGTTAAACAGGCGAGCGTCTTCTGAGAAGTGTTTCATAAGTGAAAGGTGCACTCTTTTTAACTGCATCTCACCTTTAACGTGCGCAGTCATCTGAACTAAAATTCATGTGGACTCGAAGCCGACTAGACCAGCGTTAGTGGGACCCGGGCCGAGTAAATGGGATGAAAATATTCGATGAAAAAATGATGAAATTTTAGCAATGCTAGTAATGCTATCGTATCTTATCTTAAAAAGCTCACAGTCCAGATCTTCCGAATTTGTAATTTATTATCCATGCATCAGTCACGTCACGTCATATCTGTAATATTTTCTTTACCTGTGACAAGAGTTATGAGCCATTTACCACTAAAATGTGTTCTTTAAACAATGTTTGGTATCGTCAAGATTATATATTGACAGTTTAAAAAAACGTAGCACTTAAGAAAAACATAAGAAACTAATCTGCTAGTGTCCACGATTCTCCACCACGGAAAAGTTGCGTCTCTGTACATGTAGCAGTAATGGTTTAAGATTGAAATAAAAACAGTGTTGGAAAACCAGCACAGTTTATTCCAAGTCTAAATAAAAACAACAACTAAGACTTTTGATGTCAGGTATGGGACGGAAAATACCGGGTAATTTAATGGGCGGGAAAATAATAAATGGGACTGGAAGAAAAATAATCGGGACTGGAACATCATAAACTTGCGGGAGAAAAATATACGGGACGGGAAAATATCATATGGGATGGGACTGGAAAAAATATTTTCTCGTCCAGTATCTTTTTCTCCCGCCCCATTTATTATATTCTCGCCCATATATTAGGACGTCTGTTGTATTTTTCTCCTGCCCCGTTTATTATTTTAGTACTGAGTATTATAATGGTCGGGGAAACATTAAATGGGACCGGAAAATAATAAACGGGCGGGAGAAAAAATATACCGGACAGGAAATAAAGGTAGTCCTACTGAAAAATAATAAAAGAGACGGGAAGAAAATAAACTGGTCCGGAAAAAATATTAAACTGAACAGAAGAATAATTTATTGGGCCCGGAAAAAAAGATAAACGGGACTGAAAATAATAAACGGGCGTAGAACAATGGGCGGGAAATAACTAAAATGGGACAGGGGAAAAAATAAACGGGTCCGGAAAATAGTGAAGGGAACAAAAAATAGTATATGGAACGGTAAAATATTATATGGGCCGGAAAATAATAAACGGGGCGGGAGAAAAATACGGAAGAATATAAAAAATATATATACATGTAAATAAATTATTTAACATTTCCCTGTCCTGTACCTATTTTCCAGTAAGCCTACCTTTTATTTTCACATATTTTTCTTCTGCCCTAATTATTATTTTCCCGCCCATAATATTTTCCCGTCCCATATATTTTTCTCCCACCCCGTTTATTACTTTCCCATCCCATATATTTTTTCTGTGCCATGTACTTTTCTCCCGCCCGTTTATTATATGCAGAGAGCCCATATCATATTCTGCCCGGTTTAATTTTCTCCTGCCCGTTTATTATATTCCCGCCCGTTTATTATATTCCCGCCCATATAATATTTTGCCATCAGGAATATATTCCTCAAATCCCGTTTATTATTTTCTCGTCCCATATAATTATTACCTCTCCAGCTTTGACACCCATCATCCTTTCATATTCCATTTAACCAGTAACCCTTGAACAAGACTGTCTTTTGAGAGTGATTGTCAGATTTACAACCCCCCCCCCTTTTTAGGCCCATTGCTTTTAATATGCCCTTGGAAAAAATTGAGTCCACACAGGAATCAACAAAAGTATTACATTGTAACAATATTACATTGTAAGATTAGCCAGCTACTGTTTGTTATGAAAACAAATAACCTTATGATGAGTAGACTAAATCTAAGTAAGGATATCCCTTGTCACGCTGAGGCTTCTGCATTTGGGCCCGAAGATCGTTGTCTTCAGTGTAAGCGCCGGGGTCATCCGTCACGCAAGAGTGCTCCTCGGAAGCCCTCGTTTACAACAAGCAAATCAGCTTCCTCGGAACTCGCTCGTTCTCGCTCGTTCTCGCTCGACCTCGCTCGAACACGTACCCGCAATCACTCGAAAAATTTCTCGAGCGAGTTCGCGATCGGGCGAGTGATTTGCGAGTACTCGTTCCTCGAATGGGTACTTACCTTTGATCACCACTGTATGCCCACTCCTCTTATGTAGATGTATGCCTCCTGTTGAAGTGTGTAGATACATGAACTGTTTGCAACCTCTGCACAATGTTCAAATTGTCACTTACTGCACTATTTATAAGGGGAATGTTGATGCATGCCTCCTGCCACAGTTCCTTCAGTTTGAGTGTGTCGATACATGAAATGTTTGTAACCTCTTCACAATGTCAACATAAAAAAGTTGTATGGCATTCAGTTTACCCTCCAAGAATAATGCACTCATCCACATATCACAGCTGATTCAAAGAATTTGGTGTAGAAAAGAAATGCTACACAAAATATTGTATCCCATGTTTCTATTTCCCTTATCCCCTGAAATTATTAGCTGTGCACTTCAAGAGAAAACTGCTGTGTTTCTACTGTTTAGGTGTTGGGATGCAAGACTTCATCTCAGCTGAATTGAACTTTGCAAATAGTGTATATTCTTACTTACTTACAGCTGTTTTCCTTCAAAGTTGTGATCTTTCCTCTCAAAGAGAAAACTGCTGTGTTTCTTCTGTTTAGGTGTTGAGATGCAAGACTATTTGCATGCTCTGTACACATCCTTACATCTCAACTGATTCAAACTTTGCAATTAGTTTATCTTATTACAACTGTTTTTCCTCGAAGCTGTGGTCTAACTCTCCTTTTCTCTCTTTTTCTATATTTTTATTTTATCATCTTACATGTATCTCAAGAGGTACTTTATCTGTTTTGATAATGGCCAATGGAAATGAAAATATGAACTCCCTTTTTAAACTAAAGGATTTACAATTCTAGAAATATTAGACTTTGAAAATCTACCAAAACATGAATTTTCTATTCTTCAAATTATTAAGCCTTGTGCATTGTCTACTCATCACCATTAACATGTACAATCAAATCTCCCCACATAATATTTCAAAACTTCTGCCTCCTGAGCATTTCAATCATTTAATTGAAAACTTTTCCAAGAGATACCTGATCACAAGTTTGATTTATTAAGCAATAGTTTGTTCATATCATGTTCATATCATGTCTAGAAATTTAACAACAATGCATTAGTGGTAAGCGGTGAGATGGAACTGATATTCTGCAAAATCACTCTGAATGTGTTGTTTTCCTGAAATAAATTAATAGGTTGCATTATGCATTCTTTTTTTTTTGGGGGGGGGGGGGACAAACAAAAATGTGTTTGTGGCCCCTTTTCTGCAAAAAGAGGTCTTGTATTGTGTGGGAATTTTAAGAGCTTGGTTTAGTTATTTATACTGCCGTGATTTAACGATATCAGTGAAAAACAGAGGGTTTGTTATAAACTACAATTCGTAAATACCTGGGACAGTTTATCCACTCTGATTGGTCGAGATGAGATCACGTGGCCATTGTGTAAATGTACGATATAGACAAGGCACAAAGTGTTTAAACCTGGACTGAGGAAATTGAGTCAAGAGAGGGATCTATCATATGATTTCGCAAAGTGCGCAAATTGCACAAATTGGTAGCCCCCTGGAGGAATCATGTGTGCGCAATTTTGAAACTTGCGCGAGGCGCTCAACATGGATAGGAATTTAACGCAGACCTGAGCGAGGTGAGCTGTCAGATTTGTTTCCAACTTGTAAAGGTTTTTGGATGTTTTTAACAGAAAGGTATTTATTAACGGGAATAAAAGTGTGTTGAATCGGTTTTCAACAAGTTGTATAAACACGGTAAGGCCTGGTTCTTGATAATTTTATCTCGACTTCCTCTCGGTAAAGTTATCGAGAACCAGGCCTCACCATGCACTCTGACTGGTCGAAGCCTGGTCATGTGGAGGTGTATTAAAATGTAACATAAAGACCGGCACTGTGAACTGGCGAATAAGTGGCCCCTAAACAAGCATATTAATGTGCAAAGGTTCTGTATGCACTGTGTATTGTGTATTGAAATAACTGTTTTCTTAGTGCATATTCGTGTTGTTTTGTATTTTGCCAAGGAGAGGATGATTCCGCGTGAATGCGCATACCACGCGTATGTGTGAACACGCAGACAGTGTATCAACTTAAGCTAGCTGGTAGCCTGTGCAAAGTATTTCCATTTATGGGGCTTGTAATTATCAAAGCTCATAGTCTGCTTCTTGAAAATATGCATAAATATTTAATTATGTTTAAGAAATTAGGTGACACAAAAAACTGAACAGCCCAAAGAATGGCCCTTGAACATGAATAGAACAGTTCAAAAAAGAAATAATGCAAAAGAAAAATCACAAATTGTGATACCTTTTTTTAAGGTATTTATTATTGGCAGTGTGATTACCCGGTTCTCAATGCGTGGTAATGACCTTGGTTGGTGAGTGGCTGATGGTAATGGAGTTGAGACTGGGTGTTCACACTGTTATTGCCTACTTAATCAGCATTATACCTTCCCCTGATACTAATGCGATTGCTTAACTCGAATCCTTCAAATTATTCAATCTCTTTGCATGATTTATGAGGTTGGAGTCTATTAAGTTGAAAGACTTGGTTGATTTTGGAAGATTGAAGGCTTCAAAGAATTTAACCGTGAAGAGCCATAGAGGGTTTAGGGTAGCTGACCTAGTAAGATGCTGTAAGAAATAGAAGGATTGAGGGCATAAGATGATTCAAACTTGTGTAGATTAGAGGATTAATGGTATCATGCCACTGGAGGATGATTGGATTGGGTCATCAACATATACAGTATCACAATCACTCTCACTGCAATGTTCTTTCTGTTGATTTCTTTTCTTGCACATCAGGTTGTGGATTGGCCTCCCTGCGCTGTGGTACTATGCCGCCTGCGAACCAAGGGTTGGCGGGGTCCAGAACCCTTAAATTGCTGACTCGACGGCGGGGTATGCACAGTGATTTGGTCAGACCTAAATTTGATGTGTTGGAAAAAAGTATTCACGTAGCTAAAAGTAAAATACAAAAACTAAAAAAAATGTTTTAAAAAATATACTAAAACTAGTGTCTATCACTGATAAAGTTTTAGATATAAGATATTTTGTGTTATACAAGGGCCTGTTTGAAAACAATCAGAACATAGAATGCCTTTATTCATCCTCAGCACAAGGTTGAATATAATATTATTTATGAATGCACTCTAATCACCAAAACTTTCTATACATCTGATGTGTCTTACATGTGTTGTCTCTGTACATTAGTAGAAGTGAGTACAATAATTGCCTCAATCTTTCAGTGTCCTCCGTCCAGCTATAAAATACTTGTATGTTAAAAAAAATACCTTAAAAGTGTATCAGACAATGAGGCATTTTTAATGTTATTAGGTTTGGTCGGTTTATATATGTATTTAGTTTCATTGAAAATAGTTTGTGCCTAAAAATGCCAAGGCTGCAATATTTTGGGGTGGAGTGTCGTTGATGATATAGTCCTGACTCCATGGTCTAATGTTTGACCATCCTGTATGTTGGTATATCATGCTATGTGTTTATTATATTATTTTGCTTCTTGTCTGGAGCACCATGTTCAAGTTGAGTCAGCAGCTTGATTCAGATTCTTGTTGCGATAGTCATCAAAATAATGAGTCTTATGTCTTGACTCCCATGGTCTAATGTTTGACCAACCTGTGTGTTGGTATAGCATGCTATGTTTTTGTTATATTATTTTGCTTCTTGTCTGGAGCACCACGTTGAAGTTGAGTCAGCAGTCTGATTCAGATTCTTGTGGCGATGGTCATCTGAATAATGAGTCTTAAGTCCTGACTCCCATGGTCTAATGTTTAACCAACCTGTGTGTTGGTATAGCATGCTATGTTTTTGTTATATTATTTTGCTTCTTGTCTGGAGCACCACGTTGAAGTTGAGTCAGCAGTCTGATTCAGATTCTTGTGGCGATGGTCATCTGAATAATGAGTCTTAAGTCCTGACTCCCATGATCTAATGTTTTGACCAACCTGTGTGTTGGTATATCATGCTATGTTTTATATTGTATTATTTTGCTTCTTGTCTGGAGCACCATGTTCAAGTTGAGTCAGCAGCTTGATTCAGATTCTTGTGGCGATGGTCATCAGAATATTGAGTCCAAGACTCGACTCTAATAAGTTTGACAAACCTGTGTGTCGATGTCACTACATTCATCTCATAGATCAACACTGATCTTACATCATGTGGAGTGTGTTTTGGTTCCAGCCATCAGCATCCTGTTTAAGATAAGTCTGACTGAACTTAAACATGGTGTTCCTGACTGTCAAGAAACATCTGAACTCAGATTCTTGTGACGATGGTCATCAGAATATTGAGTCCAGGGCTTGACTACCATAAATTTTGATTTGACCAACCTGAGTGTTGGTGTATTATTTTAGCGCAAATCTGCACAATTTAAAGACTGAAGTGTTTGACCAAAGATACATACCTGTGGCAATCTCTGGAGTTATTCCTATATTGTTTAAATATCTGTAATACTTTGCAGCCTTCTCATCAATAGGCACACAGCTCTGCATTATCTTCCAATTTCATTTTCATAAAGGAGGGCTAAATTAATTAAGGGAATAGAAACAGTGGTGAGGAGGTTTTCCACATGTTGAGGCCTGGTTTGAGGTAATTTCAACGAGACAAAGTTGAGGTAAACTTATCAGAACTAGGCCTCACTGCTGAAAACAGATTCAACACACTTGTCATGTCATTATTACTTGTGTTGTCATTCATTATAACCTTTCTGTTAAAAACCTTTAAAATTTGACAACAAATCTGAAAGCTCACCTCAAATCGAGTCTGCAATAAACTTTTATCCATGTTGAGTACCTTGTGCAAGTTTTGAAATTTAAGTTGGGCCGTGTAATTTGAACGCTCTGCGCAATTGCTTTGATAGCAACCTTTTTGGCTCAATTTCTTCAGCCCATGTTTAAACACATTGTACCACTTCTTCATCTTTTCTTGACCAATGAGAATGGATAAACTGTTTCAAGTATTTATGAATGTCTCTTCTTTAAGTTTTCATCTTTGGAGTTTATTCCTAACATGTTTGGAAATCTTAATTTTTTTCCTCTGCCTACTCATCATAAGGAACATAGTCCTGCATTATCTTCCAATTTCATTGCCATAAATGAGCGCTAATTTGTCTTTTCTTTAAGAGTTCAAATTTACAAAGGCTTTGACAGTGGGATTTCTTTTGCTTTTCAACTCTGTCTACCCAGGCTTGGACACTGGGAAGAAACTGTGTGCCCAGTGTCCTCTTCATGTTATTCATGACGTTTACCTTTCCTTTCTTCATCTCATATTATTCAAGACTGTTGCCCCAACTTCATCTTATCAAATGCGTTTTGTTTTCCTGCTTTTCAGCTTTTTCAAACCCTTGTCTCCTTCCACAGCATCTTATTCAGGACATTTGTTTCCCCCCACTTCTCATCTCATTCAAGTTCTTCATCTTACTCTTTATTTCTCTGAAAGCCTTTATCTTTCTGCTCTTTACCTTAATCAAGACCTAGGCTTGTGGTGAGCAGTGTATTACTATATGAGTAGGCTACCCAGGACAATTGAGACATATGGCAATAACATTAACCTGCTAGATAGGGTTATTTACTAGGATCCTTCTCACTCCAACAAAACTCAACACCATTCATTATGGTTACTCAACACCCAAACTGTTGGACTCTGTTATGGTGGTATGTCTGAGTTCAGTCTCTGTTGCACTGCCAGTCTGCCACTGATGTCCTGGGTATGAATGGGTCGGTGGACAGTTTTAAGTTCCATACTCTGGGACCGTTCAGAAAATGTGTCGTCTTTTTATTTCCAACTGCAGTTTTAAACGTTCAAGCGGGCAATGGATTCCATGTCGTATGGGCTTCACGCTTGCATTACTCCCCCTCCTCACGCCCACCCCCCTCCCCCACCAACACCAACTGTCTGTTTTCAAGATTGGAGCACACTAAATGACCAAATGCAAACAATTTTTGAAATGTTTTTCGGATTTGCACACATCTTTGTCAGGCTTGTGTATCCAAGCAATGGGTTTTAGTTTTAGATACATTTACCATCGAAGAATGCATTTACTATTGGTGATAAATCCTGTATCCGCTTCTGAGATGGGCCTGACCAATGATTTTAAACTTCCTACGGGCTTGACCATTATGGTAACTCAACATCCAAACTGTTGGACTCTGATTATGGTGGTATGCCTGATTCCATGTAAAGTACGGTTAGTTTACAAAAGCAGTCCCTAGTCCAACAGATTCAAACAAACCATGCCATTGGAATGTGACGGGTTTTGGGTAGTTAGGGTTAAGAAACTGAGATGCAGTTAGTATTCAACCATATAGTTAATCATCAAACAAGTTAACTATCCAATACCGTAACTCACTATAACAATTCCCAGGGTCAGAATTGACCCGGATTCTGGATCCCGTTGGGCCTGACCCTTTTCTGGATCAGTCTGACCCGGAATCTGTGTCAAACTGACCCGAAACTGTGTCAAACTGACGTAGCTTCTGAGTCGATTTATTTTGAACCTCTGAAATAACAAGATTAAGCCAAGGCTGGAACAAGATGTTAAAACAAGTCTCTAGCCTCAATAATTTAACAACTTTATTGGTCAATCTTCTCTTCTTTTTATTTTCACAAACTGTAAAACTCCTTTCAGTAAAAAAACACACACCAATTAAGTTATAATGGTTAAATCAGATTGTTAAATGAACAAGTGACCTTACTGATAATTTTCTACATTGGGATTCATTTTTATTCTCTTGTCTGTTTAAGATGGTTAATGCAAAGTTCCTCCAGGGCCTAACATAGAGCTGCAATTAAGCAAAACACTTCTGTTGAGCACAAATAAGCTGGTAACCTTAATATGGTAAGCAGAGTTGTGTTGTGTTGAGGTACTTCTTGTGGTTAAGCAGCTCTATGAAATTGGGCCCAGGTATTTTGGAACTTTGCTAGCTTTCCATTATTTGGACTAACAACCTTTCCCAAACAAATTCAAGGCATCATCCCATAACATGCTTTAATGTAATGTATAAAATTTGAAAATAACATTGTTTTCCTCTGCTCAGCATTTGATATACAGATGAGACTGATCAGCTGTGGGGAGTTTACAAACTGGCCTTGTTATTCCGCTGATTCTTCAACATCCTTCAACAGCATGCAACAAAACAGGAATCCCCTAAAACTTATGATTTCAGTTTCACTTTTACCAAACAATCAGATTCCCTTATGCAGACAACTTTTATTGATTGCATCAAATGGAGTTATCTGACAGATCATTATATCATTGATAAGGAACCTGGGTATCTATGAAATGACCTCAATCAGCCAAAGCAGGATACATGTATAAAAACATTTGAGGCTAAACAAATAACTTTATTTGAAAATCTCTAATCACAGAAATTTGTTGACGAACAACTTGTTCAACATGGTGTAAAACACCAGAACTAGAAAAACTGTATTCCTCGTTAAAGAAACGATGAAACCAGACTGTTCAACATAAAACAGGTGATCTCACCGAAAATGTCCAACATCAGACAAGTCAACATTCTTGCTTCTCAACATTGTAAATGAGTAACGTTATAGAAGAGATAATACGCAGTTTGCATCTGTAGTGTAGACCCATTTATTGGAATAGCACCTTTTCAAAACCAATTTCTGGCTCCATTCTGTACCCTGCCCTTTAAAAATCTAAAAACTTGTATTTCTTATTTGTGTTTGCTTCATTTTTACCCTACAGTCCGGTGCTTAGGAAGTGATTGATGAGCTAAATGCACAGAACAACCTGGTAACTGAGTGTCTCAGCTCACCAATTAGGCAACATTCAAGATAATGGTTTACTCAGGCAGCTGTGTCTGGCCCTCATTCAACTCAGTGCAACACAACAGAGGCTGTGAGTGCAAAAATAGTCTGATCCCATTTTAGTAGGAAGAGATTTAATATTGGTTATTGCTATTACACACAAGGAACTTGACCAAAAAGAAGGTGGCAGCACAGTAAAAGTCTACAGTCAGAAGAGGTTTTGGTGCAAACAAGGATATCCATTTCAACTCTGAAATTGATTAGCGGATCCAGGGGATGCTGAGGGGGCTGTAGCCTCCCCCCCTAAAATCATTAAAAATTGTATAACTAAAAAAATGAAAGAAAAAAGAGAGACAGGGAGAGGGGAGAGGAAGAACAGAATCAGATACAAACAGTAGCTCTATGGTAAGACATTTGACTCCTTCAAATACTTTGCTCAAAAATCAAAGGGAAAGTGGCCAGGAATTGTCTCAGATTGCAACAAAGAGCATCTTGGATCAAACACTTTCCGCGCCCGCTTAAGGCCCCAAGCCAAAAGGGCCTCTGGCTTTTTAGTACTGAAAAGTTGCTTTTGATTCTCAGCCCCACCCCTTTAAACATTATTCTGGATCCGCCCATGAAATCTAGTTTACAAAAAATGGAAACACTATTTCCACTTTGTAGTGTTTTTCTTGATAGAATTGTTATTGATGTCCTCAAAATGTACAAACAAAACTACATTGGCTTCAAAACGATTTCGTAAAAAGCGTATTTGAATAGTGATTTAGAACATAAAATGAATACTAATGAGATCTTATAGATTCATTTCAGATATAATGGTTGGTCAACTTGATTGTTGAAAGAACAAGTTTTATTTCATTTGAGTACACAATCAATAGATTCTGCTTCAAACTAAAAGACTTTTTATGTCATGATGTCTTCTGCATCATTAAAAAGGAAAAAAACCTTAATAGGTATGTACCTCAAAATTATACTAAAGTTCAAGTCTCTTTTCGGAAACTAATTTATTTGGTTGTATCTTTGCATCATCCACTGCAGTGTTTAGGGTCAAGCCAAACTTTTACAAAAATAATTTTATGAAAGTTGACGTTAAATCCTTAAGTATGATGTTTTTAATATTGTACCATTGTACATTTTTGTGAAATAAGAAATTGTTTGTCCTTTTGTGTCTTTTATCTGTATTGAAATCAAATAAATGAAACTTGTGTCCTAGTGTCCCTTTCCTTTATTATAATAAAAGAAAAGAAATTGTGTCTTTGTGTCTTTTTTCTGCAGATAAGAAAAGATCTGCTTTCTAGTTGTTTTGCAGCACATACCTTTATCACAAACAGCTCTCTTGCATTTTCAAAGGTATGTGACCAAGCTGAGACAGGAAGGGAAGTTTATTGCACAAATGTGCAGTCAGTTTGAACAAGTTTGAGTGTACCATTGAGAACATGACTGAGTTCTGATAAAGGTCTGGCAATTTATTTAACATTGATGCTAAAAACAAAGGGAAGGTACTTATCTTGCAAAAGCAACATTTGAAACATAAAATCCAATAACTCATAGATTGTGCAAGTTTGTTATCTAAACCAAGACAACCCAGAGAAGGAGTTACTTTATTTGAATGTTTACAAAAATGCTGTGTTGAACAACCGAGTCAATTTTATATATAGTTTTTATGTGATAACGATTAAAGAAAGTTGAATTTCTTGATGGGAAATGATCAATGATGTTGTATTATTCCCTTTAAGCTTCAAGTGCTGCACTCTATAAAAAAAATGATACAAAGCAAAATATTGGGGTGGGGGTGGCATGGGGACTAAGGACATGAGCCTGAGGGGCGTGGGAGTGGATAGAGGATCCGGCTTGGCGTTTGTGAATTTGAGGAGGGCCTAAATGTGACAAGGATGGGGCCTAATGAAGGAACTTATGTCTGTGGTTTTAATTGTGAGATTATAATTTCAAGGCTGGTGCGCGTACTCGTGTGCTCCATCAAGACGACACCAAGAAGCCAAGTACTGAGTGCACATCAACTACCTGAGGCTATGATGTCTGCAAGCGCCAATAATAATGTAAGTTAGTATGGCGCCCTCTGTTGAGTGTAGCCATCTTGGTTCATTTAAAGTAAATGTAACCAAAGCGAAGCAACAAGGTGAAATAAATGCTTATGCATAAAAAATAACGAAGATTCGGGATTGCAGCTTAGTAAAGCAATATTGCTGGTAGAAAATGAAAGAAACTCATTCCACAGGGTACACTACACTATGTGGGCAAAAATTGATGCACCAAATTGATTAACATAAGTTGTAAGTCCACACCTTTTTTAAAAAATAGTAATAGTGGCTCATGCAGTTATCGTAACCTGGGGTTCTGTGCTTCAACTTTTGGGGAGACTTGATTGGCTTGGTAAGTGAAGAGTTGCTTCATGAAAATGACAGCAAGCCAGTTGGGGTAAAAACACCTTCACGTGGGATGGTACTTTCTGTGGATAATTGACAAAAACTCAACGGCTGACCTGCCAAAACCTGAAAAGATTCAAATCACCGTCACAAATAAAATTTTGATATTTTAAGAATGCAGAATTTAAAAATAGACGCAAAATAGAAATTAAGCACTTTTTTGGAAATACCAAGTTTTTGACCGATTTTGATCAAACTTGCTACAATGTTCATTTAATCGAGTTATACATGTCAAACACAAACTCAAAAACTGTCACTTAAAAGGGTTTTTTTTTACTTTTTTTGCAAAAAAACGTTTACCCATAGGTTCTGGTTTTTTTGTTTTTTTTGTTTTTTATAAATGATTTGAAACTTGGGAAACTTGTTTATTTTGACATAATCAATACAATTTTTACCTTATATAAAAACTGGAGTCGCTAATGGGGGCGTATCTCATTAATGTATTCCATTTTGGGGGGAAACATTTTTTTCCCCCTTTTTTTCACTTAAAAATAAAATGGCCAGGGTGCAATGATATCGTCGATGGTCGGACATCTCTTTTGTTGATAAAAATTCAAACATTTTACAGACACATCCCATTATCGTTTTTTCTTTTTCTTTTTTCCCCCAACAAATTCAACAATATTATTCGAATATATTTGTAACGTTTTTGCAAACTGATTACCCCAGGCTTTTTAAAAGTAAACAAAGCCCGTCATCATCCAATGACATCGTCCACCATTGGTGACAAGTAATGAATATTTATATATTGCGTCATAATCTATGTTTAGATTTGGATAATGCCTGACCTAAGATTTTTAACAAGAGTCGTCAGGGAATAATTATTTGGTCAGGGAACGAGACTGGTGTAAAGGGCGCGTTGCATTATGGGATTACGTAGCATATATGCTAATTTTCATTACTTGCTACCGGTCCGTATATTCAGTCAGAACATAAACGATGTAGGGACCAGGAACCAGTCTAGGTATTCAAGTAGAGTTCAAGTGCCGTTTTATATCATTTTTAAGCCTAAAATGTTTTCAAAAAAGGACAGTTTGTTGCTCTTTTGAGTGTTTGGTATTTGCTGACCATTGAAATAGTCATTGTGTTTGCAGAGGCAGAGCCTGGTGGGGCCATAGTAGGGCAGCCCCCCCCCCCCCCCGTGGAACATCTTGCCCGCCCCCCATCAGCCTGTTGGGCACCGTGAAATTTACTATGATTAAAAATGTATCATATATTCATCTGAATGTTTTTTATTTTAGTAATTTCTTGTTTGTATTTATTTTATTATTTGTATACCATTTTATTTTTGGGATGACACATGTTATGTAGGAAGCAACGGGCACATTTAAAAATAAAGTAACAGAGATGTACGTTTGCAAACATCGTCACCGGGGAGGAAGTGGATGTTCGCGTTATCAATTGGTTGTTAATTGACATTGCTGGATAATTCTTTTAATTAGTGATTATTAATTATTGAAAACATTGGAACAGGCTTGCTAGTCGTCTCTGTGGACATGGTATATGTGACGGATTGTGAACTTTGATTAAAAATATGATAAAATGGTATACCTAGCATGTAATAGAAAACCCACTTTTATTCTTAAGTATACGTTTTATTATGCTGGAAAGCTTATCATTGCCATCGGTTGCAGATCTGTAAGAAGTCTTCAGCATCGGGATGATGAGGACTCCAGAATTAAAGTTGTGCGTTTCTGGTTTCTACAAGCATGCCTGGTGGTGGTACAGATGTCATTGTAAATCATAGTTAAATCAAATCATATTGAGATTGATATGAGGTTTATTTGGAATTCACTTTATGTTTGTTTGTATTTGTGCGAGTCGTGGTGGTAAAACAGATTATCATTGTTAATGCAAAACATTAAAAAAAAACGTGTCTCCCATTGAGCATAATATTCTTAGTAAGCACACTAATGTTATTAAATAATTGTTTCTTGAGTGGTGTTTAAACACTATTTGCCCGTTTTGGTTTTGATCCCTGCTTATAATTATAATGAATGATTAAACAAAATAATAAAGGGATCAGATTACTTTGTTTAAGCCTCGATTTGTTGGTATGACTAATAATTTATGTAATTAATACTTTAAAAATCTATTCAACGGTCGTTATTCTCCCTAAGTATTTATTGATAAATACGGAGCTTTTAAAGGGACATAAACGAAGGAAACATGTTGGTTCGAACGAAACAAATTTGTGTTCGAACGAACAAAAACAAACAATCTTTGTTCGATCGACGCAGATTTTTTTTTTTTCGTTGTAACGAAGATTTTTTTCAATGTTTTCCCACCCATGTCCCTTTAGAAGCTCCGTAGATAAATGTATTTGTATTTTGTATTTGATAATGTTCTCTTCTTCAACGTAAAGTACATCACAACCAAATCGAGGCTAGGAGGGAAAACAATGAGTTCGTTAAGAAGAGGCACTGTGTCAAAACATATAAGGTATAGCGATTGTGGAGGCGTCTGGAAAGCCTTACCTTGGGTTTAAGGAAAAAGAGACAAAATTGTGTGTGGAGTTGTGATTGCAAGTGTCTTGAGTATTTACCAAGAAGGTTTTGACCTTTGGTAATTAAACTACTTGTATGCGGGTAAACACACCAGTCATGGAGATAACAAAAGAAAGACAGGGAATAAAATGGTGCGACTCTTGTTCTTGTTTGTGTCCAAATGTTTGATGTTTGCTTTTCAATAAGACGGCTGGTAATAAACATCTACGGTGTGTGTGTGCTTTTGGTGTTTTGATTTGTAAAGTTTATTTCTAAGATGGCTGGTAAAATAAAACTGATGCGGTGACACTTCGTAAGACTTAGGTAAAGAGTAATGTAAAAGAGAGACTGTCGTAATTCGTGTGTGCCGTTTGTTTTTAATAATTATGTGGTTGTATAATAAAATACTGTGGTGACACAGATATGTTTTGAAGGAAAGAACTTGATTTTTGGTGTGTTCCTGAATGTGTTTTGTTGTCAGGGCAATTGTTTCTTAGGCGGATGATTCAAAATTTCGACGGTGTGGGCTTGATCGCGTGGTGAAAAGTTTTAAGGGCGTAGGATGTACTGTTGTAGTTTGTTTCAAAGACGGTTGGGTATAAAACTCTGCAGGTGAACCTACTCCGCAGTTGGTATCTTTTTTTATTATTGTTGATTTCAAATCAACATTAATTAATCATGTGATGAGAAATAAAGCTTTTTAAAACCTGAGTGAGGGAGACTCAATTCGGCTTCAACGATTACAGGTAAATCTCAGTCATAGTTATAAAAATGACATTAAAAACAAATTTTCAGATAAAATACTGTAATGAAACTTTCACCAGATAGAAAATTAATAGAGTGTTGTCATAATATTTAAATGTCAAAAAGCCATAGCCACTGTGGATATAATGTCGGATGGTGGCCTATACACAGGAGGAATTGATGGGTTTTTGTAGAGGGGGTTAGGGGAAAAGTTAACTTTTCTTCTCAATATAATTTTCATGCACTAGGGGGGACTGATTTAATGCGTGGGTGTCACATAAAAATATAAAACGGGTTAGCAGTGTAATGTTTTTTATCTCAAGTTTATAAATCTCATAACCCAGGGGGAACCTATGTAATTTTAAAATACTAGTTGGGATTGATAATGTGGAGGGGGTGACGGGGCAAAATGACTTGTTTCTCCATTTGCGTATCATTTACTCTGATTAACTGAAATTAGTGACTGAATATAAAGTTTGCGGTGGAATGTTAATTGTTTAAAAGTTCTAAATGTTATAGCCCTGTATAAATACCGGCATTTTGGGCATAGACTATATACTTTTAATATAATATGTGAGATTGGTAGGTTTTGTGGAGATGGATACGGGGGCAAAGATGCTTCCTTCCCAATTGACTATATGAACATCAAATAAATAAGTCAAGTTAGTGTTTGAATTCAAACAATTCGACAAAGGAAAATTAATGTGAACTCTATAATATAGGAGTTTTAATAAAAAGCTCAAGTATATAACATTAGCTACCGACAGAGGGCGCAACCAGGGACGCTAAAACTGCATGGATCCCAAAGTCATAATGGTAAAATGCACAGAAATCATATTTGACTCTGTGAAAATGGTGAAAGGTTGCCAGTCTATATCAAAAAGGAAGCGTGGTTGTTTAATTTTTTTCTCAGCGGGAACTTTGATTTTCACTTTCTGCATGTTTTCGTTGATGAGTAGAAATGTAGAACCATGCAATGAAAGCATAAACAGGTAAGGGTCACATTGGTGAATTCAAAATCAGTAAATTTGGTAAAAGTGGGGCCCCTTTTAATTTGGATCCACCCGACCATGCTCATGAATGTAGCACTCGTATGTACTACTGTACTACCATGCACTACACTACACATGCAAGTACAATACGTGTCCATACAGATGTACAGCACAGTGCACACTGGGGCTCAAGTGTTTGTCTAAACAGGGTTTTTGTCACATTACCTGCACAAACTATCAATGGTAATATTATGTCTTATCAGTTCGAAATAAATTAACTTCATATTCACAAATTTATTATAATTTTTATTTTTGTATAATTAAATTATTATTATTTGGGGGTTGGATTGGGAGAACTGTCAGAAACAATAAATAACAAATCAGTCATTGATTTAGTTGTCAATGATTTATTACATACACTGTTTCAATAAAAAACGTCAATGGTTGAAACACATCACCAAAACCAATACTCCAGAGGGTCACAGATCTTATGTGTTGTCAAAAAAAAAATAAAAATAAATAAATAAATAAACCATTTAAAGACCTCCTAAAATCACTGTTTTTTAATTGATTGCAGTAAAAAGTCAACAAGTATGGTCTATTGTGCCCAAAACATTGCTTAGACAAGGTTAAACAATTAATGTTAACATTTAAAGTGGAAAAAGACTTGGGAAAAAAACCCAAAATTTTTACATGAATGGTAAGCACTACAGTGACTAAAAAGATTAAATAATAACACATTAATATAATGATAGGCTTGGGCCATACATTACTTTTAATGATTTAAAAAATGTGCCCCCTTCACATGATATGAATTAGAAATCTTCATAGAAATCAAATCAATTTTTTTGCAGTTTCTTCTGTTGAAGTGTGCATACGGTACTTGTTTGTATTATAAAAATTTGCCCAACAAATGGCCAAAGCTAAGGAAAACTAAAAGTGATGGTTACACAAGGAAAGTGAAAAGAAAAAAAGAGGGAGAAATTATCTGTCATAATTTTACACATAAATATCACAGCTACTGGTTGAGTTTTTTGCTGTTCTTTCTACCAACAAGAATATGTGAACAATTACATTGTTACATCTATCTTACATAATTACACATACATAGAGGCCCTAAGTGTTTTGTATATCTAGTCCAAACTTCATAGAGCTGTTTAGCAGAAAATAGTGCTCAACCTTTCATTTTATGCTTAGCAAACTTAGTGTGTATTCAGTCAGATACAATATTCATTACATAGTGTTTAGGCTGGTATCATGCTCCTGAAAACTAGATATGTATGTTCTGAGCAAGTTTGTAAGCTTAAAGGAGCAATTCAGAATTGGTTTTTGCTAACAGAACAGTGTAAGCACTTTATGTAATCCACCATATACCTAAACTGACAAACCTGTAGAAGTTTGAGATCAATCGGCCATCTGGGTCACGAGAAAATAGTGAAAAACTGATTACACATTTCAATGAAGTCGTCATGAATAATAAAACGTTTCTGAGCGATAAACTCCAATCGGAAAACTAGTTTATCTATTTCTCATCAAATATGGCATTTCAGACAGAAATATTTCAAGGGAAATTTTCTATTATAACACACCTCTCCCTGGTTCTTTATCCTGATTGGCTGAAACACGGTCGCGTGGGGAGAACTAATATAGCCTAGTGCATGAAATCTGCACCATACGCACCGTACGCGCTTCATTTGGGGGAAATAGTTCACAAAGCGGGAAATAGTTTCAAAAACCCAAAAACTATTGACTGGTAAAGAGCACCCTCAAGAAAACAACGGCGTCTGCGAGTGGAGAAGAATCTCCGACCAAAAAACTGCGATTTACTCTTCTAACAGACATTTTGGATTGAGGTGTGTTATAAAACACATATGGACTGGCATTATTCGGGCAAGAGTGCACGTCTATGCACCCCTCGGGCCTGTGAGTGACCAGGAGAGGGTCCTATTTCCCTCCGCCTTCAGCCTCGGGAAAAAGGACCCTCTCCTGGTCACTCACAGGCCCTCAGATTGCATAGACGTGCACTATTTCCCTCATTAGCAGTCCATACTATATACTATCATCATCATTATACCGTGTAAGTTTTATGTAAGTCTGTGATCTTGAAGTATATTTTGTCTTACCAATTCTGAATTGCTCCTTTAAATAGCAGCTCGATATGAATTGAAATTGGCACCATGTGGTGTTCACACACAATTAGTATACAACATTTTAACACACAATTACACTGTGCACATTAGGGGCCAATGGGAGACTTAGACGGTCTTTTTCACTGTTCTCACTAGTAGTACGCATGCTCAGAACTACGTGCCCTAAACTGTGCAAGTGTGCGCATGCTCAGAATTGTCAGTGAAGACTGTTTCTGCTGCCGCCAGTGTCTCAAAAGTCTCCCATTTCAAGACTACCCTTAGCAGAAAAATCCACACTTTCATTAAACCTAGAGTACTTAACAGGTTTACTCACGCAGCGAGCACACAAAACTGGCACTAACCCCGTAAGCAGAAAATGGTGACCTTAAGCACAAAATTCCACAGTAAGCAGAGCAGTGAAGCTGGGTCCAGAAGTTTGGCATCCTATAAATCAATAAACAAAAAAGGTTCAATTTTAATTATAATTTGACTTTCAAAATGTGTATCATGGATTTTGTGAAAAAATAGTCATCTAAAAAAAGTTTGTTAAAAATGGCAAGAGTTTGGTTCAGAATTCATTGTGAAACAAAAAAGGCTTTACATATGTAAATCCTATGTGGCCCCAAAAAGTTTCTTCCAATCTTTTGAAAAAGAAATCTTTGATTCTAAACAGAATTATTTCTATGGGCCTACCATACAAAAAATTGAAAATAATAAATCAAACATTGATAAGAGCAGTGCAGTGTGTTACGTTAACAGTTGTCTGCTGTAAAATCCACTTAAACTACCTGAGCGCTGGTTAAAATTCCCTCAATAAACCATTATCATGCTGCTATCATGTTTGTCATGTTCCCTGTCTGCAATAGTAATCATAATTACCCATTCTCATTGCCCCTGAAAAGGTACCAAACTGTTTTGCCTCCCAGCCTTGTTTTGATTACATTGATTTGAATGAGAGAAAAACAAGATGGCTGCTCCATGATACAAGTCTAATGGCCTGGCCAGATAGTTCAATACTTCCCAAAGCCTTACTACATACATGTAAACCACTGCTTGCATAGATTGCTCCTAACCATGTTGACATCATACTGTCCAAATTGGTCTGCTGTTCATGCTTGGTTAGACTTCTGCCTCTTAAGACAGCTGTAAATAAAAATGGAAGAAAAAAACATTTGAAATAATTACAAAAATATAGAAATCCTTTGCAGTAATTTGCCTTGCTTTCAAGGTAAAAACAGTACATTTGACATTTTTCACATTTTGTGCAGGACGTCCTGTCGAGATAAATAACTATGAAGTTTTGTTGATTTCTTAAATGTCATCACGTTATCAGAGTTAACTGTGCAAATAGATTCAAACTACCTGTACAAACTTCCCCTTAAAATGAGATTTACATCTTTAAGTGTGTGTAGCCTGAAAGGCAGGACCATTTTATCAACAATTTAAGGTTAAGTGTTGTGTTGTATGCACCAGCACAACAAAAACACTAACTTAATCCATTACTAACCAAAATTATTTCATTTGCTGGATTTTGAAAGTGAACTTAACAAAGTTGTCTGGACAATTTTTTAATTAGACACAGTTGTGTGACAGAATTGGTGTACTCTGTTTTCAGCTGCAGTTTTTTCACATTGATTTTAATCAAAAGTATCCCTTAAAGATCAATCAGTAACTAATATCAATTAGTAATTTCTAAGTAGAATTGACAGTACATCATTGATTCTAGATCTTACATCAATCAAACACCATTACCCTAGATACAAAACACATCTTTTATCAACACTTGTATAGTCAATTAGAAAAATTTTGAAAAGTAAATGTCAAATTATGTGACAAGTTCTGTTTTTTGTTGGTGGTAATTGGGACAGAGCTTAAGAGGAGGGCCTGGGGGGGATATGGGTGAATTGCAAAATTACCTCAGCAAGTTCATTGATGTATTTACCCTAATGGTACTAAATCCATTAAAATCAATCGGCTGGTTTTGCTTGATTTTGATTGAACCAGTACACCACCAGATTGAAACAGTTGGTTGATTTTGATGCCCTATTGAACCACAGGTTGATTTTGAGGGAGTTGGTCTTTTACCCCTTTAAAACATTTTGAAATGATTTTTAATATTAAATACACGGGTTAATTATGATTGAATCAGTTCAGTTGCATATTGTCCAACAATTGATTGGTTTTGGCAAATTAGGTATGGTTGCTAGCAAAAACACCTTGGGAGTTTGGGTTAATAACATGTGGGGCGTACATGTATTTGGCACTATGTATTTCTAAACTACATTCCAATGGTAAATCTTACATTTAGTGACATTTTATGTAAATGCAAGATTCATTTCCTTTACCCTCATGCATACAACATTGCAATAAATCATGTTTTCAAAAAACAAATTCAAAAATGTGATGAAGTGTCAAGTTATGAAAGTTTGTAAAATTGTTGGATTAAAAAATTAAAAAATAAAATTTACAAAAAAATCAAATCACAAAGTTAATGGTCATGTATATGCAGTATTAATATCCATTGAAGTATAAATCATATGTTTGTTCTTAAAACCCTCTCGCTGTAAAAACTGATATAATTCATATAACTATAAACTAAACCATTATAATTAATAACCAGAATATTTTCCAAATTCTGAAGCCTGAAAATTAGTTCTTCACCTCAGATTCAACCATTACCAATTATAAAATCAAGTATTTACCCTGAAAAAAACTGGATTGTTTTTGAGCTCAGCTTACTCACTTCAAGTCATAACATTAACCAAGTGCTCCTTACTGATTATAAGCATGCATGTAGATACCCTGACTTCTCACTATGCCATAACATTCACTGCACCAGAATGGAACCAGGTTAAACAACAATTATAATTATGAAAAATATTAAAATTTTTATTTAAAAAACGTTTCTGTGAATTACCAAAAGTATATCTAAATCAGCAATGAAATTGCTGATTTTTTGATTTTTTTAATTTTGAAGAAAAAAAGAAGAAGCAAAAACGAAAAAACAAAAAGAACAGCGCCCCCTATTGTTCATTGTCTCCCAATTTATCTGTGCATTGTGTGCATCATGTACGGTTTGGTTGTACAATTTGTACATGTACAAATGTACACGTGCTTGCAGTAAATTAAGTAATGAAGAACAATTTTGTGAAGTCAAGATTCAGGTAAAATTAAATATTTGTTGTGCAATGTTTTGAACATCATTGGTGTATACTGATGGTCCTGTAACATTTATTAGCACGAGCTATTTTACTTTATTTCGTATAATTATGGCACTTTATGAGGGTCCAAGCAGGCCTTAGTAAGCTGATAAATGCATTTTTAAAATTGCAGTGTCAGTTTTCATTACTTTTTCCACAGGTATTACACAATTTTGTCAAACCCCCGACAAAAGGCACGAATTTGTAGATAGATGTTCTTTTTGTGCAATTTGGAGTCTGGAACTATTTGTAGACTACTTTTCTTTGTACATGATGTGACCGATAGAAGGTGTCTTTTGTCACAGTGCTGGTAGTAATTATAAACATCCAAATTACTCAATTGTTTGCACTTGGTGGGTTTTTAATCTAAAAATAACAGAGAAGAGTGTCAATCAACTGCAGTCCAGCTGCATGTAGTTTGCTTAGCCAAAGTATGTATGTTTTTATTATAAAAAAAAATAGACCTTAGAGTTTTGTACAACAGCGCCCTCAATGAGGTAAAAACAGCTGTAAGTTTACAGTATGAAAACCTTTATTGTTCATTGGCAGAAATATCACTGTAATCAGCAATGTGTGTACTTGACACTGTATGTAGAGTGTACATGCATTATAATTAAATCTTTGATCTCCTTTTCCTTTCAGGTTAATTTGTCAACATTCCTCATGAATTGGGCAACATAATATGAGAGGGACACCAGCTACACACAACATGTGACGGCAAGTTAAATACAAAGGGGCATCAAAGAGAAATGACTCACTGCTAGGCATTATTGGACCCAGGAGTCTTCGTGATTTGAACTGATCAAACAATGGAGGATTGCATCAAGTAGATTCAAACAATGGACCAAAATGAACTACTCAGAAGGTAACCCATATCTACTGCACTTTCAACTTTGAGTGAACTCAGGTACAACTCAGAGAGAGGTTTGCAGCTCTAAACTCCCAGTGCTAATGGTCAAGAAGAGAACGCCACAAACTTTGGCTTAATGCTTCCACATAAAACCAAAAATTGAGTAGATGTACAGCTCAGAGTGAGGTTTTCTGCTCTAAACTCCCAGTGCAAACAGTCAAGAAGAGAACCCCACAAACTTTGCCTTAATGCTTCCACATAAAACCAAAGATTGAGTACTGTAGTAGATGTTCAGCTTCGAGAGAGGTTTGCTGCTCTAAACGAGAACCCCCAAACTTTGGCTTAAACTGCTTCTACATAAACCCATAGAGTACTGCGGTCACAAACAGCGTCACACTTCAACGATATGTTAAATTTAACCTTAAATTCAAAGGATGGCTGTCAAACGACAAGATGCTAAAACCATTAGAGCCCCAAGTACTGATGTATGCACATTACAATATATTAAAGAGTTTGAGAACTTGCTCAAATTGTATTCACAATGCTGGCAGATGAAATGAGTAGATATCTCAATTACATCAACAGAAACCCAAAACTTTGTTCAGTTCTAGCCTCATAAACCCAGAGCAATTTGCACAGTATAACTCACAGAACTTGCATAGGAGATACTAAGTGTCTTCTTCAATCATGGTCCAGAACTAGAAAAGCACAGTATTCAGCACTTACATGTAAATTCATCCATCTAGAAGATTGTATAAAGATGCTGTGACAATCAAGCAACAAGCTTCATCCAGAGCTCAGTACGGGACATGAAGACTACGGTACCAATGTTTAAACATAAGATAGCCAAACAAACCACATGGGAAGCGCTGACTGTTGGCAAGCAGTTTCTTGAAAAAGTTATCTTGCTCAACAATACAAAGGACTTGCATCAGATAAAGACAATTACTATGAGCAAAGCAATTGCATTTAAGAACCCTTTGAGGAAACACAATGCAGTCATCATCAGCAAGGAATCTTAGATACTCTCTTCTGCAACGTTAACAGAGTATTTACAGACTTATAAGGAATGTGTTTTCCTGTTGCCACCCAGTCAACAATGTTGGTCATGATTAGACTCAGCGAACAGTTTTTAGTACAAATGTGCCCCCCTTTGAAGTTTGCCTGAAAATGTATCCATTGCCTCTGATTGTCCACACATTCAGCAATGTTTGACCAGGACTGACTTAAGTTGTTGAGACAGTTTAAAGTGGTTACTATCCTGTGCAGATCTGCTGGTTGGTCACCTACACGTCTGGTGTTTGCCTGAAAGCTCTCTCATATCAACCATTTTCATCAGTTTTCAACACATTCTCAAACATTTGATAAATTCTGAACCAGTTACCTGCACAAACTGTGTGTAGTACATCTACATGTTTACTCTACTTCTACTCCCATGTCCATCTGCTTTTCTGGTACCTTGAAGTTAACTTGAGAGCAATCCCGTCTGTTGTGTTACATGTATCATATCAGCACACAGTCAACAGTGTCATGCCAGCAGCTGTGTGTGGAGTCCCATGTTCCCCCATCCCTGGATGTTCTCCAGTGAGACTTGTCTTTGAGGACTCTGTTCAGCTCTCAAAATCTCCAGCAACACTCTCAACCAGCAGTAAACCACTTGCACACAGTGTGGAGTACCATGCTTTCCTCTCATGGCCAACTACTTGATGTTTCCCCAGTCAGGTTTGCCTGCAAACTCTCATAAGACTCTGCTCAGCTTGCACAATGTACTCTGGACAACTTGCACTCCTGTTTACATCATATCATGGTGAAGCATCTAGCAGGACTGAATACATGCAGCAACTCAACAACCAGGATGTGCTTCAAATGTAACGAGAATAGGTATGTAACATTTGATAAGAACTCAAAAACCTCTGTTTTACTTATCTGTCTGCTTTCAAAAAGTCTTTTTGAAAAAGTCTCAAAAATATTCCCGCTTGTGACATTTTCACTCACAATGTCGTGACAATGATTGTGCCTATTCAATTGTACATGCCTCCCCTACTCCTGTAGACATTTCAACTTAATATGATGGATACATTTTTCAAAGTGTGCATGGCCATTTTGATTTTGTAAAGCCCCCCCCCTTCAATCAGAAAACATTTAAGTCTATGGTAACATTTTGAAAGAGGGATAGCCTTTGCCTCCATTTCGATCTCCATTAAATTAGAGATATGGAGAATTTTGGTTTGTTTTTTTGACATCCAGTTACACAAGAATATGGACTAAAAATGACAGCTCAAATTTTGAAAAAGCAGTGTGTATAATAGCAATTTTTCTTGTTATGTTTGGACAGATGTAATCCGTCAACTAAAGTACAGATTTACTGCCACCGACCTGAAAAAGCTTGACAGGTATCTGATGAACCGAGTGATGTCAGCTTCTGTATGTAGCTGCAAAACACTGAAGTCAGTTTTCTGCTGCTTGCTCTCCACTTTGACTTTATGTCATGATGATATTCCTGGTGAGTTGCTGAATGATTGGAGTGAACCAAAAACACTGTAAAAAATTGTTTATAAAACTCTTAGCCAATTTCTTAAATGACCATGATCCTCGTAAAATCTCAACATATTTCATCTGAACTCCCAACATATTTTACATTTGATATAATGACGCAGTCAGAAGGTCTGACCTATGACTAACATTAAGTAACAGTGGTTAGTTTGATTATTCAATTATCTGTATCAAACTTACTGCAAGGATCTGCCTTGTCAATCCGAGAAGTATATTTTCTCTCTGAACTGCTTTCATTAAGTCAAGAAAATACCATTTCAGAAATCACCATGGCTTATTTAAATTTCTGCAATCAAAATAAGCACAACAAATGTGTACAAAACTCCTGACAAAGCGTGATTTGTTTTACATTATTTTCACTGAAGCGTACTTACTCTATTTGATGGTATTTTCACAAGTTATATAAATGGGTGTTTATTGAATCTTCAGAATGGAAATAAAGTTACTTTTCCATAAAACAATAATTGATGTTTTTTTTAATAAAACGTCAATTTGGCTGTCTCCATGTAGGCCTGTAGCTGTTAACTTTAGGCCGATGTGTGGGAAAACATTTGGTGTAGACCCAGTGTCTAAAATCTAATTTGGTGAAATTGAGCAATTTTCACAGGCTGAAATTCTGCAGTGATATATATTTATTTCAAAGTTTGGGTTTCAATACAGAGTTTTTTTAACAAAAGCCAAATAAGATAAAAAGGTATTGAAATATGTTGTTTTACCTTCTCTTTTATCTCAGATTCTCTACATTGTGTTACCTCTACAAGTATGACTTCAAGTTGACTTCCAAGAACTTCATGCAAGCCCTGGGCTCCTGATTCAAATTCACCAAGAAATAATTGGTATGGAAGGATTACATTGACATTTGAGAAACTTGAAACATTGAAACAAATCCTGGCCTGCATGAGTTAAATAAGTAGACAGTAGGGTCAATTGCATGGGATTTGTTTCAAGTATTGGTGGAGAATGTTCAATTGACGTTTGAGAAACGTTTAACATTGCAACAATTTACCATAGCAGCGGGGGAAAAATACTGTAACTGTCATACTTTGGTAGAAAAAAATCACCAAATAACGCATCTTATGTTGATGGTAACTCTGAGAGTAAATCTGAAAAAGGGCTTTGTTCACAGAATGTATGACAATTTGGAAATGATCACTTTTAGTGTTGATTAATGACCCACATATACATGTTGTTGCATCCATGTCTACAGGTCCATATAACAAAGCAAACCAAGCTTCCTTAAAGCCACAATACAAAAAGTAAAGCAGATGTTTTTTTTTTTTTTTTTTTTAGTAATTAAATGAAATGAAAAAGTTCCATTAATTCTGGCTCTGCTTAGATCAGTTTAGTTGGTTTACAATGTAAAAAAAAAAACAACAACAAACAAGCATGAACATTTTCTTAAAATAAAAGATAGAAAAGGCGCACACTATTTTCAATTATTTTAGTCATTTTATAAAAGTTGTTATGTCTGTAAATGTAAACCATCATTTAAAAAGTGGCCTTGTCCTTTCAAGACTTGAATGCACTCATTTATCATCAATTGAGCAGCCAAATCCTTCATGTTTGTTTCTAACTTGATACGAATAACTGTGTACACCACATGTACACATGTACCAAACAAATAGTTCATTTGTTTCCTTATGTAATATTTGCAGACTCAAGTAATCAAGTATTCTTCAAAGACTCTGTGTATGTATGAAACATCCATCTACCCATGCTCCAAGCTACAAACTGCAAGATGCACTGCTTGAGGAGATCTACATCATTTCTGCAAGGATTTCCTGAACACTGAAGCACCATCAGCCCATACTACAAGTTTCATTCCAGCAAGGACACTGGGAACAATTTGGACATGAACAAACCCAAACTATAACTGATGCAGCATTAGAGATATCTAATGCTGCATCTCAAAGCCTGGATTGGGGACATAATTTCTGCAGACTTTTTGAAAACTTCAGTTCTGTAAAGACACTAGTGTATGCAAGGCTAGAGATATTTCTGAACCCACAGTTACATCGTACACTGTGGAACCTCAACAGAGAATATGATCAGCATACATGGACCAGAACGTTTGTATAGTATCTACAAATGTATGAAGCAATGTCAATGTTTATAAGTACAAAGACTTAGGATAGTCAGGGGGAAACTTTCTTCAATCAGTTTATCGTCACCATTTTCAAGAACAGACATAATTGTGAAAAGATTTTTAACAATATTGCAAAAAACTGTTTCACAGATGTTTGATGGTTTCACTGACATCAAAATTTCCCCCAAGTTTCTATGTCATAAAACAGATAAAATCACCAGATTTATAGTTTTTAGTTTTCACAATCAGGAAATTTGCAACTGAATTGTATTCTTCTTATAATGATTGAAGTACATAGTGCGTGCACAGTGCCAAAAATCTAGTCATCTGGCTTTTGAGCATCAGGAAGAGACAATCTGTGTGACAAGTTTACAAGTTTTCTTGAAGAGACGCTCTTGTTAAACAACTAATTACTCATTAATTAGATCTGTCGGGACAAAAATTACAACCTTTCTGGACATTTTAAGATCTTGAATTTCATGTTTTGTCAAAAGTAAAAGTTAAAATGACTATCAGTCAATGGTCACAAAAACTTCAAACAGTTTTCTTCAAACATAAAAGATTGGCTGCACGGGTTAAATTGTCTCTTTGCGAAAACGGTGACGATTTCTTTGCCATGTAAGTGTTAAAGTAGAAATGTAGCATTCAGGTACTCTCTAAATGTAAAAGAATGAAAAACACTTGTTTTGTGTGTAATGAGTTTCTTGCACATGGCGAACTTGTCTTTTTACAGTGAAAGACGGGTATTTTCAATTTGAATCAGAGTTAAGTTCCCACCAACTTCACTCAAAAAGGGTGATGCACAGTGAGTTTCACTCTCAAAAGAGCCAAACTGACAACACTCGGGCGAGGGAGTGAACATTTTACTCTTTTACATTTAGAGAGTATAGTCATCTGTTCATGCATGATATAGGATTAGTGTAGTACAAGGGTTTAACTAGGAGAAATGGTTTTGCTAATAAGTGTTTAAACAATCTTTTTTTAAAACCAGCAAGTGTACTGAAAGAGATAGCATCAAAACAAATAGGCCTAGTACTTCTAGATGTTTTCAGAACTTTTAGCATTATTGGCACTGCCCTGAAACCTAACAAGTGCAGTACAAAAATACATGTAGGACTACAACTGTCACTGAAAAGGTATTTCTAAATAAGTTGTCAACAGCTTCTCCCATAAACCATCAAGACTACTAAATTAGCCTTTCACTAAAACCATCTAGTGAACTAAATGTGGAATTAGGGAAAATAGTATTTATACTTTGTCAGCTCTCCCTAACATCAAATGTTTTTTTTTAAAACACAAACGAAAAACAAAAAATGATGCTAAAGTCACTGTTTATTGACATGGAAAGTTTTAAAGTCATCTAAATCTATGACTTAGAACCATAAACACTGAGAGGAAGATGAGCAAAGTATACATATATTTAGATTGTGTTCATCCATTGTTGGATGGAACCCTCAAGCACTTTCCATTCTGTTCTACCATACGTCTGTCTACTCCATGATGCCGTGTTCATATATGTGGTGATTTCGTCCCTCCATCTCCGTTTTTGTCTACCTCTTCTTCTTCTACCTGTTCTAGGTTGCCATTCAAAGCAAAGCACTTTTTTTTAAATGTGAAATTCTTCTATATCTCAACCCTCTGGTTCTTTTGAGAATCAACGCTTTTCCTGAAAGAGACTTAGTTCATATAATTGCTGTTATTAAACCTACTCAGTTCTTACTTCATGCACCATGCAAAGCCTTCAAGCTTTACTTCATGTGAAGAAAGCTCATGTTAAGGTGTCAAAGTAAGATTAAAGTTTAGTGTAGTACTTCACAAGAATTCAACAAATTAGTGTTTGTGACTTGAAAGACCTACAATAAGCTAGTTCAGGAGTTTGAATAATCTTGTTGGATTTTACTTAAAAAGGATGTGCTTCCAAGTCAATGTAGCCTATAGGAATTCATGCATGAACAGAGGGTAATTAGTACTTGTAGTTCTAAATAATGCTATGAACAGCCTCTCACAGAAACCTGAACTTTCACAAATTATGTTACTGAAGACAAAAACAAGCAGTATCAAAGATTTGGATCAACGGAGAATATTAATTGCTCTTGTGACAATTTATAAAGTCTACGGTGTGTTCTCAGAGTGTTCCAATGTTTTGTCCAAAGCCAATAAGCAAGAAATATAAGAGGTCCATCGGACCCAGTGTTTTTAGCATCGTCGTTCAAACAAATTTATACTTCTAATCTTTTTCAAATTTCATGTGAAATGTGAAAGTTACCAAGTTTTGTGTGAGAGGCTGGTACATCTTAAATATTGTAAGTTAATTTAATTAGTTAGAGAGCGGAGGGTGAGTCTAATATGTCTGTTGGTAGTTGGGTACAAGATTGGTCGTAATGTACTTCTATAACTCAAAACTTAGACTAAAAAAATCAAGCATTTGCGGTGCAAACTATCTTAAATAACTTACAAGTACAACAAAGTGGCTGGAAAAGCTGATGGAATTGTTGTCCCAATTTTTATCTTTTAATTAATTTTTTTCTTTTCTTTTTTTTCACACTTTTACAAACACTCTCAAAAAAGGCCTTCATGCAAAAAAAATCACTGTATCTTTTTAGCAGCATGAACGATTTGTCTTTAAAAGCCAACAACCTAATTCTGGATCTTCCTTTTACATTTCAAAACCAGTCTTTATTTTGCACATCTTTTCCAGTGAACAATTCTGTTACTAGTTGAAAATCTTTTTTATTTTTTTGTATTTTAGCAACCGTGCTCAAAATGGCACCCCGGTGCATGCAAGCCATCCAGTAAGGAAATAGCATTTTCAGAAAATGTTCACATCTCTAACCTCGTTGTTATACGTTGACATTTTACGGGGCCAAATGGAACTCTGTTTTTTTCCTAGACTGATTGGTGTATGAGACAAAATCTCAATTGGCACTCTCATGTTGCGATGCATGTAATTTCTTCTCCAGAAACTCTTCTGAAGTACATTGGCCAATCTTGTACATGACTTTTTTGACTTTTTAGCAGCATTGACAAATTGTCTTTAAAAGCTGACATCGAAATTCTGGATCTTCCTTTTACATTTCAAAACATTTATAACAAATCATTTACTTGGCCCATCTTATCCAGTGGACAATCATGTTACTAATGGAAAACTATTTTTGTAATTTACCAACAGCAAATGAATGTATCCCCTCCCCTCTATGGCACCCCGGTGCATGCAAGCCATCCTGGTGCTCGCACAAGTGTTCCCCGCCCGCAGGTGTCGGCAGGCTGGTCGGTGAGTCGCTCTCTGTCTGCATTTGCAGGTGTTTGGCTGTTTGTAGTGTGTCAACCTTCCCAATCCTTGGCGGTCTGGATGAATCAAAGACCCACAGTTGGCTACAACATGGTAAGGATCCTTTGAACTATAATAACCAGTTTTCTTTCCACAGAGGAGGATGTATCCATCTTCAACTCCAGGGATTGCACATGGAAGAAATGCCTTCATGTCAACTCTGAACTGTACATTTCAGGAGTAATTGTTGCATCATGGTATTTTGATCCATGAGAATGGAATGTCAGCAAATGTACATTTTTGTGGAGTATTTCTGAGATGTTTGTCCAACTAAGAGATTTTGGTCACAATGTCTCAGCCAGCCAATCATTTGTTGAACGATCACTGTCTAAACCTCTCTGCTTTGTGTTCCAAAAATCAACTTTTGTATTTTCAAGAAAATTGCACATTAAAAAGAGCAATAGTCAACCTTTAGGAACGCAAATATAAATCTGGCCAAAATAAATCAAATTAAAGCGACAAATTCATCAGCACAAACAGTGAACAACGGATTTTCAAAACAAATACAAGAAAAATGTTTTAAAAACAAACAAATATTTAAAAAATCCTCAAAACTGTGTGTTAAAGTTTCAACCTTAATCTAAAAATCCATAGAATAAAAATCAACCTTTTTTTCTTTAACAATAAGATTCACTGAAGTTGAAATGAGCTATTTTTAAGAATTTCACTGGGTGACAAAAATAGGTATCAGAGTCTTACTAGCAAAATGTTTAATGAAGGTCAACAAAGTTAAAAAATTTAAGCATGTAGCAAACAAGATGCCAAAAGATCCTCAAATTAGGATTGAAAAGGTTGCCATTTTACCAATAACAGTCAGAATATGCTACTTCTAGCTCAAAAAAATGAAATCCCCTACTGCTAAAAATCATACTTTCAAATGAAAAACACAATTTCTGCCAAATGTTTAGTTTGTTAAAAATTAAATTCTACCTAAGAGGCAAAAACCATTCTCAATGTAAATGAGTAACATCGAAACTGATGTTTAAATATTTTGCAACAAACTCAAGTTTGTTCAAACTATCGCTCTTACTGAAGAGACAAAATCTAGGTTCTGTGAGAAAATTTAAATGTCCAAATGATGTTCACAAAGAATCTTTAAATCCAACTTGATACTCCTTACTATCTTGATATGAAGTAAATCACTTACTTTCAACAGAAAAAACTGTTGATAAAAGATTCTTAAAAATGCCGCAAAAAAAAAAAAAAAAAACAGAAACAGAACTGTACTTCAGGTAGTTCTGAAATCTATTTCACTATTTCAAGACTTTAGGGAGGCAAAACAAAAATAATATATGAAAAACTTTTTATGAGTTCTATTCTGCCAAAAAATACCCAAACTGTCTTGTCAGTTAACACCATGACAATAATCACAGACTGAGAAAGGCAGCAGTCTATTTGAGACTTGAGCCTCAATATGATTCTCAAAGACTAGAATGATAGAAAAATCAAAATGGCTTTCTACCTTGGAGAAAGACCCATTTCCAGTGGCATAGTGAACTATTTTAACTTGTAACTAAAAAAATGTCAGTAGTTGAGCTGAAATGTAAAGCGAGAAAAAAGTATTTTGACATGAAAATGCTTACGCAGTCTCCAATAATGGGGAAGATTTGTGCCAGATCTACATGTATAATCTTGATAGTTCCTGGCTAAACTATAAAATCATGGTAGTTTCTGGCCAAACTGTAAATTTGATCCCAACACTGGGAAAACATAAGGGTGCCAAACTCTTCAAACTTCTGTAATGGGATGGCCTGGTGTGCAAGATAGAGCACCATACTATAAATAGGGCTGTAAATTGGACGATGTGGTGGGTCCCTCAGTATTGACAGAAACTGTGGTGTCAGACGCGGGGGTCCCAGTCCTGTTAGATAGGTCCATGGTAACTTTAATTGAAGTTAGAATTTATGTACTGTAACTATACATCCTCAGCCATGCACTGATAGTCTTCAATCAAAGGCAATACCAAGCATGTTAGGGTTGAATATCAATCAAGGCATTGACCAAGCTCTTAGGGTTTTTCATGGAAAATGGAGTGTCGTCAGACATGTGTGTTTCCTTAGAAATGAGAAACACTATTTGATAGAAACTCTGTGCCTGCAATAAATAAAATCATCAGAACAATGATCTTGACTTTCAATGAAGTTTTTCTCAAGATGTAACATGACAGTTGCTGTCAAATTCCCAGACCTCAGTCATTACAGTGGCCACTCAGTGAGACACTGGTCTATTACTAAGATGAGTGACTTATTCTTAGTCTTGTATGTGTTGAAGCAAACCAAGATGGCCACTGTTCATCTGGATGATTAAGATACAGACTGTTGCTGAAAGTCAACATGTCACACAGTAATAGTATCCGGTCCAAATCTTTGGTGATGATACATGCAGCATCATCCCTGAAATACCATTCATGGGTATAGTGAAGCTATTCATCTGGCAGGCAAAGCCCTACCAGATGCCCACACTAGTGGGTTACAAAACAATGCAGGCACAGTCCACCTAGATACTCTTAGTGGGGTATAGATACATGACAGTAGCAGATTTTAGTCATGCAGACACTACCCTCAATGATACCCATATCCTGGGTAGAGAGGGGCTTAATCTAGTCAAAGAGCTACTGTCAGACCTACCAAGAGAACTATGACACAAACTTCAACAAATGAAGGAAGCAATGCATTATGAGGCTTTATGTCCAAAGCATTAAGTGTCAACATCTTAACATCCAGTAAACCTGTACATGATTGTACATGTGAAGACACTTTGACGACCTTAAAGTGTAACAGAAACACCTCATGTAGAGGTTTCTTCATATGAATGGTCAATGCCTTGATTGAATTTTGCTAATTCTAGGCAACCTTTAACTTTGATTCAGGCTTGGGGTATTTAGTTGATTCAGTATTTACAAGTTAGAACCAAAAGTACAACCAGTTCCCTTTTTTTCTATGGGGAAGGAGGTTAGCTTTTTTATCACTGCTTCCAACCAGTGAAGGTTTTAAAGAAACCGACAACATTAAGACTTGTCATAACCAAACAAAATCAGTGACTGAGTTGAAATTCATAATTAACCCTCAGATAAAAAACTGTTGGTTTGAAACTAAAACGTATACCTTCATTATGTGATTGAAGAAAGCAATTAATGAAGTCACCCAATCATTTTAGAAACAGTGTTTATTACCAACCCTGTTGGTAATATTTACCAACATTGTTGGTAATAATTAACTTTTTTACATTACCCCAAGCCTGGTTAGCCCTTAAACTGATAGTCCTGAAAGTTCTTCACATATATTTGGACTGGGAATTAGCTGGCCTTTCCATGTGTACACAATAAGGCATTTTGCAGTATTCTATTAAGAACAATTTTAGGTAACCCTTGAGCATGAAGGAAAATATGTGAAGTCTCACAAATCCACTTACCTCTGTCATGATGTGACGTTCAAGGTGACGTCACTCCTGGCTCTAGAGTCAGTATACAATTCTCCACACTGTCTCAGTAGCAATTGCATGTAAGCTGTTGCCTTGCAGTGAGCTCTTACAATGTAGAAGCAATTGGTAATGTGATGTCCTGAATAACCAACACCCAGGATAAACTGATCACAGACCAGCGTCTGGAAACCAAATCTTTAGGGTATAAATCAATATCAAATATTCATTAGTTATCACAAATACCAGCAAAGCACAATGTATTTGACTTTGTATTTATTGACACTTTAAATAATGTGAAGAACTTTCAGGACATTGTCTTATTCAACCGTGCTTGGTATTGCCCAGCCTCGTTCCCACCAACTAGTCCCAAATGGACCAATCAAAGTGGACACTAAGCCCATTGGGCAATGTGTTTCTAGTTCGCCCTCTATGAACCACCCCCCCCCCCATATAGGTGAAGTGATATATACCAACTTCTACTGTCCACTGAACAAAACTCAGTTGATTGAACACACTAAAATCACCAGTGGCCCCTATGTGCAGTGTGATTTACAGAATTCACTACTTGCCCCTAGTGGGAAGTACACAAACTATGGATACACCCATAATTACCACCGTTTTGGGGAAATGAATGTTCACGATAAACAATCACACTCGGTATAGTCCCTGTTAACTTTCCCTCCTTCATTCAACTTCTATAGCCCCTATTGGGCAAACAGATGTACGCAGTGACACTAAGTTGCCCTCGTTGTCCCTTGTTGGACAAAGTGATATACCTGTACCAATGACATCCACCAATGTAGCCCCTATTGGGCAAACAGATGTACACAGTGGCACTAAGTTGCCCTCACTTTCCCTTGTTGGGCAAAGTGATTTACATGTACCAATGACATCCACCAATGTAGCCCCTATTGGGCAACAAGATTTATAGACAGTGGGTAACACCAACCCCTATTACTCCAAACACTACATCAACCACCACACCCTGTCATTGGTAAATGGATGTACAGGTGACAATAGGCACTTATGATTTCCCGCCTTCACCCACCATTAGCCCCTGGTGGGCAACAAACACCCTACAACTAGCCCCTGGTAGGCAAAAAATACCTTACAACTAGCCCCTGTTGGGCTGCAAACACCCTACAACTAGCCCCTGGTAGGCAACAAATACCCTACTACTATAACCCCTGGCCCCTATTGGATGTTTTTCCTAAAGACAAACAATCAGCCCCTCCCCTAATTGGGTAAAGTGATTGATGTGCAAAAGCAATCACTAATCCCAATGTTTTACTCCCTTAGTTCCATGCCATAGTACTGTGGGATGGATTACCCTGGGAACGAGGTAATTAACATTGACCTATCGCCATTCGCTCTGACAAATAAGTAATAGCAAGTTAAAACAGGCAATCTCATGGAGTAGATGCAAGTTAAGCATGGCATGTACGGTTGGCTTTTGATGTACTTTTTCATCAGAGAGTGTTGGGCAAATGTACATGAATAAAAGAAACACATACTGGATTTGTATGAGTTTCATCATGTACTGCTAGGAAAAAAGGGAGCATTGCACATTTTGTGTTTTGGATAAACACAAACTGCATACATGATTGATCATCATGTGGTCTACATGTGGAACCAGTACATAATTCAAGGAGCTTGTGCGAACAGAATCCTTAACCCCACAACCAAACAAGTCCTGCTGTCTCTTAGTAGATGTTCTTGTGTGCTAAATGATCCATATCGTACGTCAAGTAACATGTACATGCACATAAACAATGGAACACATACATCTTGTATGTATGAGATTGGTTATCGCTATCCAGTATTGTAGATCAGGTTGATCATACAATGTGCTTAATGCACTGTTATTGGCTATCATAATATGAATGGCGATAGGTCAATATTGTTTGATTGAAGACTATCGATAAGCTCCATGTATTTTAGGGCTTTATACACCACTGGTTTTTTGGTCAAGTAGTGAAACTAAAGTGGGACAACATTTCATCAAATGTTGAAAGAGAATAAGGAGATACATTTGATATCATAATCCAAAAAGAAAAACTCTAGCCAGGATACACCCGTTGAAAACTGCGTGCAATCGACTCTCAAGGAATGCATTCACACTCATTGAGAACCAGACCAATGTAGACACCAATTTATAAAAGTGTCAGTGTAAACTAGGCTACTGGATACAAACAAATGAGCAAATACTGGATTAAAATACAATTCAGTTTTAACATTGAACTGAAACACTGGCCAGTGATCCAGTTCATATTTTGGTTGATACTTTGAATGATTAATCACACAGACATACAAATAATGTGAAGTATTATTAATGTAAATCAGTACAGAGTAGAACGATGAAATTGCATCAAGTCAGTTCAATAATCTCATAGATGAGATGGAAGAGTACTAGAGATGAAAAGATACTTTAAGGATATTTGAACAAACACTGTATTGTGAGTGTAAGTTCACAGGTGGTAATTGAAGCCAAATACTTGGATGTAATTACCCATAGGATTCAAACTGTTTAACTACTTATTGTTTTATATCAGTGGTGTATACAGCCTGACCAATGTCCATGCATACAACTAGCTCTAGGACTAAGGCCTTGCAACTCCTGATGTTAAGTAACAGGGATGTAGGCCCAGACATTTTTTAGTCACAGTTGTTTTTTAAGATTGAGTCAAATAGGTATGTTTACCTTTTAAAGGATTGTAAAGGAACTGTAAGGATTAATCCAAGAGCTGTACATAAGCACCATAGAAGTGTAGATACCATACTGGATAGTAGTTAATATCGCCAAATGTTTAGTGACCAGCGCCATGACATTGGGCCCAGCACAGTAGTAGCTGCAGCTGGGATGATTTCATATTCATACATCAGGTCATGACCTGATGTATAGCATAAAATATCAGTATGTAGTCTGTAGATAGATAAAGTCAAAGGTTTCTACATTAATTGAACTATGGGTTACATCTTGGGCTGAAAACTACTTCATTACAAACAGTGTGTACATCAAGTATATGGTTGTCTTTTCCAGGCAGACATATGATGTGTGGAGACGTGTTTAAAAGCACAACTTTCTATGGCAACTGAAGATCAGTCTTTATCAAAATGATCAGAACTTGTAACATTTGCGAGTATGGTAGATATTTTTGAGGAGCAGCTGCAAACACAGACATCTAATTTTCTATAAAAAATAAGCTACCCTATAATCTCAGGCAGTATAGCTACGTTATAGTAGGCATAGCTACCCTAACATCAGGAATTATGTACCCTATATCAGCAGGCAGTATCAACCCTATTATCAGGCATTACCTGCCTTATTATAGCAGGCATAGCTACCCTAACAGCAGGCATTATGTACTCTTTGCCCCTATGCCACAGCGGGCATTATCTACTCTAACATGTCTAACATCAGGCATTATAAGCTACACTAAGAGCAGGCCATAGTTGTTCATTTTGTACAAGAGGTACACATGTAATGTGTTTAAGGAACAGTTGTATGCATTTGTGACTCTAGCAGGCCCTGGGAAAGCCTACAATGTTGTTTCTGAGATCACTTCATTGAATCTGAAGTGAAGAAACATGGCCATCTGTACTCTAGTTCATCTGTCTGCTAAGCAGGAACACATTTAGTGCTAAAGACTTGCTTGTAACAATCCTCGTTAGTTTGTACATTAGGTAATTTAAGATGTCTAGAAAAATGGAGTAATGAAGGCATTTCACATTGAGCTATATGCTTTTAGAATGACATCTTCACTTATCTAATTAACTCCAAGTAAAAATAGCAATCTTGAGTTGTTCTATTAACAAGTTCATATAAAACTGTTGTCATCTACTTTGAAGTGAAGTCAGATAGACATCTTAGCCATCTGTATTTTAGCTCAAATCTTCCCACTACAAATACACACTTAGTACTGAAGACTTGAGTGTAACAATCCTGGAATCCTTTCTGATTGACCTCTTCTCTTGTTTAAAGTCAAGTAAAGGTGAAATAGCAATAGTCAACTTTAACCTCGTTTTTATAGTGTAGATGAAAAACATCTTTGATACAGAAAGCACAGTAGATTATGATGTAAACTAATTGAACAACCTAAATATAAAGCTAGATTCCTTTAACAATTCAAGGGTTTTTGTACAATCAGGAAAGAGAATAGAAACTATAAATAGCTAGGTTGTGATTCAGAGCAAATTGACAAGTAGAGGAGGCCGTCAAAACCATCATTTAAAATTTCCCAGGGCCTGTTTATTATAGGTTTACATGTGAGCTGTAAAAAGTGCATGGTATCTGTTATACATGAGGATGTATAGTAAAGTGTGCAGTGCATAAATTTGTAAAAACTTCAATTAAACTTACCATGGACAAAATATAGGCAGGACTGGCAAACCCTGTGTCGATAAAAGGCGCCATAGTTTCCCTTGATACTGAGGGGCAGATTGAAAAGGGGCGGATCCAGGATCTGAAAAAGAGAGAAGGTGAAATTGGCCGGAGGTCCTGTCATGAAGGGGGGGGGGGGGGGTGGCGGACTTAGGGTTGGTCACACATAGTATTGTGTCTTAAATGTACCTTGCATTTAAACCAGTTGAGATAGACAATTCATAGGTGGACAAATTCAGAGTATTGGAAGTGAACAGTATTTGACCATCAGGAATTTGCAAACATTCTAAGATATAATATTCACCAAGTGAGACTGAACATGATTAACTTTGTGGTCATCATGACGTTTAACAAACGTTTAGATCCACAATTCAGCAAGACACCTGTTTTGTAGCACGTGTCTTAAATGCCAAAGATCATATACATTTAGCAGTCATCATAACACTGCAATCGTGTTCAGATGAGCCAAACAGTCTGATCAAGTACTACACAAGACCAATGAAATCATTGGTTACACTGTAGTCAAATCAATTAGGAAAGCTTTATGCATGAATTGGAAACTAGTGCTCAAAGTGCTCTAGGTAGAGGCACCTCAAAATGATCTTGAACGCTCCTGAGAGATTAATCCTAAGAGGACTGTGTGACCAAATTTGTATATCATGCCCCCCCTCCCCTCTAAAAAGAGAGGAAAGGTTCCAAAGCACTGATGTACATTAGTACAAAAGTGCTGAAGTACAAAAGGTAATTGTAACAGGAAAAGAAGATTCGGACATGACAGGGCTTTCCGGCAAAAAGTAGGGGTATAAATAGGGGGAGGTCAAACTCAAAAAGTAGTGACCTCCCATGGATCCGTCTTTAAATTACCACCACATCGTCCAAAATTTGAGCCACAAACTGAGTATGGTGCTAACAGACACCCCAGGACCATGGTACAGAGAAAATATGCTACTCAAAACAGTGTAAGGAAACCAAAGAAACAACTAAAACACATCTACAGGGAATGCGTCATTACATCATTAGATGATCAAGATGCACAAATGAAAATGAATAGACCAAATTTAGTCTACGCTAAGACCAAGCAAAAAAACAAATCTTCTAACTAAATCTGATGTAAGTATTTTAAGAGAACAGGCACATCAAAAACTATTTAGTTTATTGTCGAAAAAATCAAATAAGAAGGAACAAAATCTTCAAGAAACAAATAAACCTCAGCACTAAACTATTTTAGTCAGTTTGAAGTGTAGTAGAATTAGTGAAGTTATAGAAGCTCACACTTACCAAAACAAAAATGATTACTTGGGAATCATGTCAGTTTATGGACTTGACTTGTTAAGTACTTTGGACTCATAACTATGAGTGCCTTGCATTGTTTTGAGTAGCAGGAGAGTTTGGCATCCTGGAAACTGTGTGGGAAAAAAAGAAAAAGTCTTAGGGTTACAAGTTAAAAATAAACCCCAAAATGCCACTTTTAATGCAAGTATTAATGGTGAACAAAATCTAAAAAATAACCTGTCTGAAATAGTGATATAGAATAAATTTGCACCAATAGAAACATCAACTAAATCAATTTAAATCACTTGGACATTCGGAACCTTCTATTTTATACAAGAAGCCTCAAAAGAAGGATGCAGAAAACTGTTGTGGTTTTAATCTTTTTAATAAACAAAATGTTTTAACTTGAAGTAGAAATGGCAACCAATTCAATTAAAAACTCCACTATTTGGAAACTAGGCTCCTCCGCTAGAGTTCTCAAAAGCAATAAAACTAATAATACAAACTACATTTAAACTACTCAAATGAATTGTCGAAACTGAAAATGTGCTGGATTTTGTTGACATACTTGAAAATTTGTGGTCATATCGCTCTTTCTCATTTAACAGATAAATACTGGGGCCATTGCGCTCAAATTTCCGCTCCCAGTTTCCTTTACTCACTAAAACGCTTTTTATGAAATGGTACTTTAAACAGTCACCTCATTATTTTTGTAAATAGACACATTAAAATCATTTCACTGTTTGTGCTGGTGAACTACGACCAAGGCTAATGCTTTAGTTACTTGAAAACCCACTCAATTATTTAAGGAATTTCTTGAGTAGGAAATCTTTTAAACACCAATGTTTATAACACTCGACTATGACAGCCTAGACTTTTTGTCATAACAAATTGTACATAGATATTTGATCAAAAACACGCTAAGGAACACACTAAGAAAAGGGCAGAGATTTAATAGGGTCTTCTTTGTGACGTTGGCAAATAATGATCAGTGCAGCTGAAAGGAAAAGTGACCTTAATCTAAACATGGCAAACTATTAAAGAAAACTGGCAAAAACTGTACATTTGTTTGCTATTTTATTTGATAGGATCAAATATCAGGATGCAATTATGCAACACCAATTTCCAAAAAGAAAGTTCAGAGCAGACCCTGAGGGCGCTATTTCCATGAGCAATGTCAGGAGCGGTGGATAGATACATCTGACTCGGTGTCCAAGTCAACTGATTATTAGAGTTCACTAGATCCTTCCCTTGTTATGGTCAACAGAGGGCACTTTGGCCACACAGACTAACAAATATTGGGGACAACTGAACACACTGCACTTAGTCTCTCACTGAATGGTGTTGATAGAGGGCGCTCACTGATAGGTCTGTTGGCACCTGTGGGCGGGGAACACTTGTGCGAGCACCAGGGGGGGCTTGCATGCGCCGGGGTGCTTTTCTTTTTTTTGTTTTTCAAGTTCAAGTTCAAATTTAAATATGAATAGATGGTATGAATAAAAACCAATAGATATGAATACTTGTGTGTACTATGTCTTCATCTCAGACTTGAGTCCTCTACCGCCCTCTATCTAAGTTCCTACACTGCCCTCCCCATAGAGAAGTCCCTACCCTCCCCTTATTAAAGTCCTTAGCCCCCCCCCATAATGCATCTGCTTTCTATTTCAATACAAGTTGCAGCACTATTTTGTATGTGGACTTAAAGGGAAGGTACATTTTTTTTCAAGGATCTCAAGTTTGAAATTGTAACAGTTTTTTTGTCGCCTTTTCCATATCTCTTTTAGAGATGAGAGAACGTAAGTTTTACTTACGGTAAAATTTTGAATGGTAACTTTCTTTTTGTGACCTTTTACATATCTCTTTTAGAGATGATCAAAAAATAATGTAAGGTTTTTCTAACGTTAAAATGCGCAAACGGTCTTGGGAAAAAAACACCAAGTTTTTGCGTGTATTTTGCATTCTGAAATTGGAAGTTTCAGACTGTATGGCAGAATTTTCAAAGAAAAACAATGATTTTTTGAGTGCCAAGTTTCCTTTTTTTTTTTTTTAAACCTGTGACCTTTTTGGTCCTGGTTTGATAAATTGTTTCTAACAGTGTACCTTCCCTTCCACTCACCGTCCACATTACCAGAAGTGTTTCAGACCTTTATCACGCCATCGTGGGCAAAGCAACTATTTTTTGTAACCATAGTTTTTAACAGCATGATTATACGACTTTTGTTTTTGTTTCCTTGGCTGATTCTGATTTGGAAGTATCATCATCTGTGTACATACAGATGACACTGGTCAATAAAACCAGTCTGATTGACGTTGTTTTGAACTTGAATTGTTTCCTGAATGTTGAATGAACCATCAGATCATTGCTCAGGTGACTTGATTTTGCATTGTTTCATTGTCTGTGTATACACAGCTTGAACAAGTCAATGATGACTTCATTTAAAAACAACAAACTATCTTCTTGACGTTGCTTTGCCCTTCAAAAAATTATCCTCATCATTTTCTCATTTTTTTAATAATTGAACTTTCTGTTCAAATGCTCAGGTGATCTGATGTGGCAATGTGTCATCATCTGTGTACAAACAGATTACACCGTTCAACTCCGCCTTGTGTATGAAACAACTTAGCCTCAGTGACAAGGGTTGAATTTTATTACCTGCAATTATCAAAAGCAGTCTATAAATACCGTTGGCAACTTGCTGCAATGCCGCTTTGCCCATCACATTCTTGTGATTAGAAATGGCTAATAATTGTGATTGGCCACAGATTTTAGTTTTGATAGCGATATCGCTGTGAGAGTCAAAACAATATTTCAACGCTATCAAATGCTCCTTGTTCCTTCATGACAGATCAACCAACATGTTCATAATAAATGGCTAGACTCTGCTTTCCAGCCTTGGTTTTTTCAACAGAACGAAAAATGAAATAAAAACAACATGGCTCTTGCGTGATAAAGGTCTGTGCTGCAACAAGATTGAAATAGAAAGCAGATGCTTCCCAACACATAACAGACAACAAAATAAACACAACAAACTCTCTTTTATTATTTCATAAACACTATGTACACTGGCACATCACATTCATTATTACTAAAGGTACACACACGACCACTGGTCCCTTAATGATTTTATAACTGACAATTACAAGGGAGTTCAATAGCGAAAGACATACTTCTAGTATATTGAAGTCTTGGGACTAGACTGATCTGAGTCTGTTTTGACGGAACACAGTTTTTGTGAACACAATCTACATCTTATCTTTGTTTGTGTGAATTGTTAATGTTTTCCTAAAGTTGACCGCAGTTATAGTTGGAAGTGTGTGTACCTTGAATCGATAAAACTCATAATTAGGCTAACCAAGTTCTCAGCTCATTTTTACCAATGGCTTGATACGAGACAGAAGGAGCGAGTTGACAGGTTTGGAGCATATTGCAGTCAACGCAGATTTGCAGTCAAATCTGAGTAATATTGATTCAGTAGCATCTTAACATTTGACATAGATGCATCTTGAGAGTAACTCCTTCACTCTTTAGGATATAGAGTAATTGCTTGCAGTGCTTTATGATAGCTGCTTGTCAGTAATTAGCTAAGCACATGATCTGGTTGAGGATTGATTCTGGCTCACAGTGGTCCAGTCCGAAGTCATAGCTGAAGTGCTGTCATTGATTCACTCACTAAAGACATGCTCAAGTGCTAGGCTGATGTGGTACTCAATGGATGCAGGCACGAACTGTTGTGCCCTGCTTTTGATTTGTGAACACTTGACATACACACTTGGTATGCTCTTGTGGTTCGTATCATGTTTTGCTCTGTTGGCAGTTCACAAACAACACTTTGTGATTTGTGAACAATTGTTAAACTATGGTTCCATACACTTCAACTGGTAAGCTCTTGATGTTCATATAGTATTTTGCTCTGCTGGCAGTTTATGCACAACACTTTGGATTCCTTCACAACTGCAGTAATCTGATTGTGACCTGGGGTGTCTCAAAATGCATTCAGTTGTTGCTTTACCAGACTGCATCTTAACATACTCCACAGTTTAGCAGAATAGATACAGTTAGAAAATTAAGTAAACATATGATGTGCCAGTGTACATTTCCATATCAAATGATAACATTTCTACATTATACCAATCAATTCAATTCTATTCAATATTCAGTTAGCAAACTTATATTCATTTGACATAATAAATAAAGCATCGATCTCAAAACTCCCATCACAAATGTTTTACATAAAGGCAAAGCACAGCATCCTTTCTTCAAAAAACTCAAACATACTATTTACTCTTACCAGCATTAAGTTAGAAAACTGACAGTGTCAGACAATCTGCATGCATCTTGTATAGAGTGTTCTTCAAATGCATTTAAATACTTATAGCAGCTGCTTTGATGTGAGGACAACTTAATTCCAAACAGTTGGTTGGAATAATAAGACAGCATGGATATATAACTTTGATCCATCATTAAGACCGGTTTGCAATTGTAAAAGGGTTATTCCTACCCTTGAAATGCAAACTTTGCTGATCTTCACACTGCTGTGTGTTTCCTCGAGAAAGTCCTCAATTAATGTTTAAGTGAGTAGACAATTACAACGAGTATTTTCAGAAAGGATGCTGAGCTATGGCTTTATAAAACCAGGCACATGAAGAAAAGTTACCCAAACAAGTTTCTTGTAAACTCAAAAAGAAGAAAAATGATTTTGGTTGTTACGATTCCCTTCGCCCTCCTCTGCACTCATCACAATCCCACTAAAATAAGGAATCCCGTACTGTATATAATTTCTGTTTGGCCAGAACAGAAATTACAAAATTGTGGCTTTTATTGATAAGTTGATGAAACCAAACATTGAGATAACTTGTTGAAAAAGTTTATCTTCTTTTTATGATTCTCAGGAAGTGAACTCACATGAATATTTAAAATTTAAGTGTATCTGGGCTTAGGCAAATCATCACATGAAACAAAAGGCCTTTCCTACCATGTGCCTGGCATTATGACAATGACATGTTACTTTTCCGATCAGAACTAACTTTAAGCAAATCCATGTCAATAAGGGTACATTTATTTATTTATTTCATTACACATCCAACAGCGCAAGCACCGATAACAGGATGGTGAACAAGAAAAGAGGAGAAATGTTCATTTTTTGATGTGGGAGGAAAACCCATGCAATCATGTAGGGACTGAAAACCCAATCTATATGCGATGCTTTGCGGTCCGAGGTGGGATTCGAACCAGGGACCACAGAGGTGAAAGGCTGGGAAAGAAACCACTCTGCCAATATCTGATGCCCTCAAAGGTTGAATCGTGACAGAAGCTCAGAATATAGCCCCAAAACATTCCTGGATTTCAAAGTGTGGAAACTCTTAAGATTGGTAGACATAATCAGGGAAGGAAAACACTACATGTACATAGTCTTGTTTCCAAGCCTTGTCTTGCTTGTTGTCTGCAAGTTAGACTGCATGGTGATTAACTCATGAATCACAAGCAGTTACGTTACCTACGAGGAAACTCCATTGCAAACAGCTGAAAATGACAGTATTTCAATCTGTGATGTGCAACAAGTGCAAAGTCTCCATCAATTGACATGGATTTGCTAATTGTTTTGTACCATTCTAGTAAACTAGATCCCCTTGCCTTGATGTTTTTAGTGTAGACTACAGAAGGACGTTGCGGACGACACCAAGGATCCAGTGGGATGAGACATCAATGATCATAATTGTCCCATCTGCAGACGATTCATCTCCTCACATCAAAAGCTCACTGCAAACAAAATTTTATACAAAAATATTAGATTTCAAATTGATGAATATTTGAAAGACAGGGTACAGGATGAAGTCACTTTTTTTTCAAATTTCCGTTGGCAAAGAAAACTGTTTGCATCTTGAGTTTTAGCATTTACAAATATCTTGCAGCAGGTTGAACAGTTTCTGTTGATATTATTGAGCAACTGAGAAGAAATTCCCAGTTCAAATGCATTTTTTTCCTTTAGATCAAAATAATTGTCTTTGACATTAAATTAGCATTGATATCAAGTTTGTCTCTCAGCAACTGTACACAGTTGAACCTAACGTCAGTGTATGAACCTGTAACATCTCAGTTCAGTTTGAATGTTTGAATATCAAATTCCTGTACCCTGCCTTGACCGCACCGAATCTGTTTTGATTTGAAATATTTAAAAATAAACATCTTTTTCCAAAGAACTCGCACCAAATCTGTTTCGATTTGAAATATTTAAAATTAAACACCATTTTCCAAAGAACTCAAAACCTTAAATCACGTTAAGCCTAAATTGCCTATTATTATTTGCATCATTGATCCAAGTGAGGCAGTTTATTGTGGTTGGGATCTTCTAGAAAGTTATATATGATGTATGAGGAAGGAATTGAGGATGGATGGCACGACCTGGATAGTAGATGCTCTCAACTTAGATTGACTTTTATTCTTCATTTTGTAATTCACACAGTGTAATTTTTGGATAGTAGTAATCAAAATTTATAAAGCACACAAATCCACAAAAGTGCTCATGGCGCTGGTACATAACATGTACAAGATTACTTAAATCTAAGCATAAGACCGAGAAAACAACATCATGCAAAGATGAGTTTTTAGGTCTTTCTTAAATTGAATTAAAGAAATCGATGATTAATATGGTCAGCGCCGTAACAAGGGTAAAACTTTAGGTGGGCACAAGGGGGTTCACCATTTTTCCTAGGGGGCACGTTTGGCCAATTAAAACTGTATTTTACATTTGTATTTTTACTAAACAAGCCCCTTTTCAGTGTTTTCTGAAGTGTTGACTTAAAACAAAATACATTATGTGTGTAAATAATTCCAAATAGTTCTAAAAACATTGAAGTTACTACGTAAATGCTCATAAAATAAAACATTTTATTCTGGAAATTTTTAATCTCAAAGTCCAGATTTCAGATGTGGGGGGGTGGGGGCACCCGGGGGGGGGGGGGGGGGGCACGGACATCAGTTGGTGGGGCACGTGACTCCCTGTGCCCCACCCCTTTGTAACGCCACTGGACATGTGATGGCAATTTACTCCATAGACGCGGTGCAGCATGAGAAAAAGATCAGTCACCCCATGAACAATTAGATTTATTCTCAATAAGGTTCCTTGAGTTGTCAGTGTGCATGGAGGAATGTACTAAGGTTTAAACAAATCATCAGTATATGCAGGAGCACTGCTAATTCTTACTGGTAACCAGTTCAACTCTTGTAAATTAGGTGTAATATGGAAGGACTTTTTTGAGGAGGTAATAATAACACAAGCAGCAGATTTCTGAATGTGCTGATGATGTTCAATTTGTGTACATGGAAGACCAATTAAAAGTGAGTTGCACATGTCTAGTCAAAAAACTACAACACAACTCTCAATTAACTTATTACGGACAGAGTTGTATATTGGAGTCATGCGATTTTGGACTCGAGTCGCTATTTTGTGACTTGTGACTGAACTTGCAACTACCATACAGCATTGACTTGTGACTTGACTTGGACTTGTTACAAATGCAAGTCAGAAGCTACTCAAGCGACCCCATAAACTTTTAAAATAGGCCTGTCAATTTACACATTGCATGCATTAAGAAAACCATCAGACTTGGTTCAGCTTGCGGCTTGGACTTCCGACTGCTGCCCTCGATCGTTGTCACTGACAAAATAATGTGCAACTTGATTTGTACTTGACAAAATAATAGACTTGTGACTTGCCTTTTGTTCGGACCAAATGACTCGTGACTTGACTTGTGACTAAATAACATTGACTTGAGTATTGACTTGACTTAGACTTTAAAAAATGACTTGTGACTTGTCTAGAACTTACTACCATCTCTGATTACATATGTGAAACGATGCAGCACAAACAATGTTAGACACATTAGAATTTAGTGACATAGTAGAGTCAAATATGTTACCAAGATAACGGACTTGGGTAACAGGAGCTGTTTCAGAGTCACCAATGAATTTGTGTTAATGTTAATATTATTCTGGTTTACTTCAAGCTGTTGTGTGATAAGTACTGTTTAGTGCTTTCAATAGTCCAGTGGAAAAAGAAAATCCACAGTGATATTACTTGGGTGGAATTCGAACCCAAGACCCCCTCTACTCATGAGTTCATGTTCTTTAGGACTTTACTTCAAAACTTGATGTCCTAACTGGTATACACACTAGATACAAGATGTGTGAATATGAACAGAAAAAGGAAAATGTTACAGTTGAGGGAAGGGGAGGAAGACCAAGATCTTCAGAAAGGGATTTGAAATCCCATCAAACTGGGTTATTTAGAGGTGGAAAACAGAGAGGGGGAAATAAGCATTTGAAAATAACAATGTATGAGTGAAAATGGTTGTTATGATCAGTTACATTGAAAATAACTGTTTTCTTAAGGTGTATCAAGCGCGCTTTTTGACTTTTTGCTCTCTGTCATAAAAAGGACAACGAACATCAGGATGAGTGAATTTAAGTCATTTTATAAAGAGTTTCTTCAATAAAGTGTTTCCCAATCTAAATGAATAACTTAATTATGAGTGAAGAAATTTACATAGGAAAAAAAATGTTAATGATATTTCTTTGTCAACTACCATATTATTCAGTCTACCCGTGAGTCTACAGAGAATCTCAAAGGTTCTTATATATTTAAAACTTTCATTTAAAGGGAACGTATAATTGATTTGTGTTTTAAAAACCCACATGTGATTCTGCAAACTTTTTTCAGTGATACTACTAAAGAAACATTTCAAATTATTAAGTGGAACAATTCCAAAAACAATTAAAATCCTATTATGATTATGACTAAAATTTAGTACATTTACAAACGTCGTCAATTTCGTAGACTTTGAGGAGTGAAATATTAATCTTGTACTTTCCCTTTAAATGATAAAAGTTAAAACATTTGACACTACTTTTCAAATGTAAAAATTTTTGAAAAAATTCAAAGTCTTTATATAAACATTTTTACATAAACTTTAACAGCTATCCCAGTCAGATGCAATAGTTGATATTACAATATTTAATTGGAATGAGTGGATGGAATGAAATGCTGTCTTGGATGCGATGTTGAGCATTCCTTGATCTCCATTCCACCATATTGATAACAGTTCTGGCAAAGCGTTTGTAAGAATCTTGATGCCAACAGTTCTGTTGATGTTTATGAACGTGATTCCATTCCATGATATAAAACACACCACAGACTCATTTTGAAGAGACTGCTGTTTCCACAGATATGTTGATGTTGTTCATTGTCATTTCATTCCTTGACATCAAATTGCAGTCGTACATTCTTACAGGTCTACCATGGTTACTGATGACAGTTCTGTCGATGTTGAATGTGATTACATTCCTTGAATAGATTATTCTTGCAGTAACACTTTGAAGGATCTCCAAACGGTCTCCTTTAGTATATTGAGGGCAGGAAAGTGCATAAAAGTTTTTAAGAATTTCATTGTCTTCAATCCGCTGTTTACAATGGATACATACATCCTCCATTGATTTAAGCATTTTGTAGTGACAACTCCTTGAATGGAATCTACTTGCCATCATACATTTTGAATGATCTCCTGTGATATTGATAACAGTTCTGCTGATGTTGATAGAATCTACTGGCAGCCTAACAGTTTAAATGATCTCCTGTGGTTATTGATAAGTTCTGTTGATGATAAACATTATTCCATTCCTTGAACAGAATCTACGTGTAGTCTTACATTCTTCCCGGTCTCCTGTGGTTAGTGATAATAGTTCTGTTGATAGTGTTGATTGTGATCCCATTCCATCAAATCCTCCACTTGCAGTCTTATATTCTTAAAGGTCTCATCTAGTTAAACTCTCCTTTAGTCTGTGCATTGAGGTCAGGGCTGGACTGATGAACAGGTTATAAGGATCTTGACGTCATCAATCCGCTTTTATCAATAGATACATACATCCTCCATTAATGGAAGCGCTTTTTCATTGCAACACCTGCACAAGCATGTCCTCAACTCTGTAACACTGTTGACAAGTCTTTTTTTGAGTTTGACAACTCTTTCTTCTTCCGACGGCATTGTTAGCTGTCCCATTTCAATGTGTGCCTTTGCGGTTGTTGAGGCAGATAAGCGTTCATCTTTCCTCTAGTTCTTCACATCTCTGCGTGTCTCCACATTTACTGTTGGTGCCATTAGGGCAATAGTTTGGCATCTCCTTATTCCAAGAAGCTAGAAGTTTTCACAGCTCAGTTCTTAATTACCGCAAACAACCCTTAACCCCGGGTATAGGGCCCAACCAGGTAGAACCACTGAGGGAAAGTGGATCTGTAACATCGCGTGGGCAGGTGTGTCAGATCCTGAAGTAGCTCCTGCTACCCGCTACCCTTACAAAGTCCCTAAAGCAGCATGTGACCAGGATAGCACTAAAAAGTATTTAAGGATCTACTTCTGTTTAACTGCTACATTCCAACATAGAAAGAATAATCATCTCATCCAAACCAGCTTAACATGTGTCATCTTGTTTTAGTTTTAAATTATTGCAACACTCTTTACTAAAGGTGCTTACATTGTTAATGATTTCTTTCATTTTTCTGTCTCTTACAATTATAACTAGGAAATGTAGAGCATTAACCACACAGCATGTTAGAGAATCCATTTCCAAAACCTAAGAAACTAAGGGACTGTCCAAAGCTTTGAAGACCTTCCAGGTCATACAAAGAGTAGTATTTTTGAAGACCCCCCTACCCGCCACCCCCCTACCGCCACCCCCCTACCACCACCCCCCTACCCGCCACCCCCCCCCCCACTCCCTTCCCAAAAAGCAGTACTTCTCAAGAATTTTCTTTCAAACTTGATGCACATTATTTAAGTATCCACATTTTGCACACCTTTTAAAGTTATACTCTTTGTATGGCCATAAAAATGTTGAAAACTTTGGACCGCCACTAAGGACATAATATTTTGTGTTTCCAAAGTAATTATAACGAAATATTTTTGATTTTTGAATTTCTAAATTTTTCGTTGGAGATTATAATGGGACACAGTGTAGTGTCCTCAAATGACAATTTAGAAACCAGTTTGTGGAAGACTGGATTTGTCTTGGCTTTTGAAAATGAACTTGTGAAATAGGCCAACATTGCATTAAGGCTTTACATTGAAATTAATGTATACTTTTAAACTTGATTATAAATAACTACTAGAAAATCTCATGGCATGTACAGTACAGTGAACAATTAAATTTGATAGCTCATAATGCATCTTTTTCATGGAACATCCCTGCATCTCCCCACATAAACATAGGGAGTAAGAACAAAAAGGAACAAAAAAGGGCGCTGTTCAATTTATTACATCCTCTAAAACAAACATGCTAAAACAAACTCGGTACTTTCAAAGTGAGTTTGAACCTTTTAAATTGACAACCCATTATTGAGGTAAATATTTGGAATTCATGCTACAGTACAGGCAAGAGCCAATTTGAAATGATCTCAGACTCTGGATAGAGAGAAGAGATGATGAATGGTGATAAATGTTACTGTGCCCAGGTGTCTTAGACATGGGCAACTTTTGCTGTTAATTATAGCTGTCAGGATCCGATAAGGAACCAAGTCCAGTAAGGCTAACCACTCTTAATAATGATCTCCTCTTTCATGTTAATTATCTGCAGTCAGGATTCGAACCCACGATTCTGATGACCATCACCACAAGAATCCAAGTCCAGTTACTGACTACTTTTAATAATTATCTCCTTTATGATATTGACCACTGGAAGTCAGGTATCGGACCCACTATTCTCATGACCATCACCACAAGAATCCAAGTCCAGTTAGACCACTGTTAAAGCTACTATATGATGTAGATTATGGTAGTCAGAAGTCGGACCCACTATTCTCAAGACCATCACCACAAGAATCCAAATCCAGTTACTGACCACATGCACAATTTCCTTTTTGATGTTGACTACCTGCAGTCAGGATTCGGACTCACTATTCTCATGACCATCATCACAAGAATCCAAATCCAGTTACTGACCACATGCACAATTTCCTTTTTGATGTTGACTACCTGCAGTCAGGATTCGGACTCACTATTCTCATGACCATCATCACAAGAATCCAAGTCCAGTTACTGACTACCTCCAATATTTCCTTTTTGATGTTGACAACCTGCAGTCAGGATTCAGACCCACTATTCTAATGACCATCATCACAAGAATCCAAGTCCAGTTACTGACTACCTCCAATATTTCCTTTTTGATGTTGACAACCTGCAGTCAGGATTTGGACCAACTATTCTCATGACCATCATCACAAGAATCCAAGTCCAGTTACTGACTACTACTACTAATACTATTACCTTCTTTAGTCTTGTATGATACTGACAATTTTTAGTCAGAAGTTGGCTCTATTATTCTCATGACTATCATGACACCACAAACATCTAATATCTCTTCTATGATATTGACTATTTTGAAGTCAAGATTTGACCTGTTGTTCTGATGACCTCGTCACAAAAATCCAAGTCCATCTTATACCTTGCCAATAACTGAATGTTGTACAGCACTAACTTGCTCAGTTAATGTTAGGTAATACATATATACTGTTGAGGAGAGCTCATTTGCACGATTTATGTTTACCCCCACACACAGGTCAGGAACGACGTAGAAGATTTTTAAGTAGCTTTTTCTTGTCGATAAGGGGAGGAGGGACTGGGTTCATCTTAATCTCAGGGAGATTCAAAGTTTAATAAATACACTGCTGTAAATAACAGCAATCATAAAGAAAGGTTGTCATTACACAGACCACATTCACAAGTAATTTTGATACACGGCAAAATATTTGTTCTCTGTGCCTTTGAAAAACAATGAGCTAATATAAAATTCCTTATAAACATTTACACAAGATCACTTCAACCAATCAAATCAAATACAAGATTTGATGACTTGTTCAATCCCCATCTACTTCTACCATACTGAAGATGCCATGAGATTAAAGTCTTCCAGAAAAAAAACTTACACTTGAGTTAAAATATCATAATATGAATCACAACTACTGAAATCACGACTTAGGCACTTGGCAAACATAAGGAAAGTTTGTCATTTTTGATAATTCTAAACATTGAAGTTGACTCCAACCCAACTTTTAGAATGGTTCACTTGATTGCAACAATGAGATGTATACATGTCAGTGTGTCTGTCACCTTTCAGTCAATAAACAAGCACTGATAGGTGCATAGTGGTGTCTTCACATAAATATTCTAGTTTGAAAGATTTCAGATTACAGAATTTTTAGTTTTTTAGGGAAAAGTTTGTCAATTCTAAACATTGAAGTTGACTCCAACCCCAACTTTTAGAATGATTCACTTGATTGTATCGATGAGATGTATACCTGTCAGTGTGTCTGTCACCTTTCAGTCAATAAAGAAGCACTGGCAGGTGCATATTGGTGTCACATAAATATTTAAGTTTAAAAGATTTCAGATTACAGAAACTTTAGTTTTTTGGGGACAGTTTGTCGTTTCTAATCATTGAAGTTGACTGAAACCCCAACTTTTAGAATGATTCACTTGATTGCAATGATGAGATGTATACATATCGGATAGCACATTAGTGTCTTCACATAAACATTTAAGTTTGAACGATTTTAGATTACAGAAATTTTAGTATTTTGGGACAGTTTGTCGATTCTAAACATTGAAGTTGACTGAAACCCCAACTTTTAGAATGATTCACTTGATTACAATGATGAGATGTATACATATCGGATAGCACATTAGTGTCTTCACATAAATATTTAAGTTTGAACGATTTTAGATTACAGAAAGTTTTTTGGGGACAGTTTGTCAATTCTAAACATTGAAGTTGACTTAAACCCCAACTTTTAGAATTATTCACTTGACTGTAATGAGATGTATACACCTTTCAATCAATAAAGAAACACTGATATTGGTGTCTTCACATAATATTTGAAAGTTTGAAAGATTTAAGATTACAGAAATTTTAGTTTTTTTTGACAGTTCATCATTTTGATAATTCTAAACATTGAAGTTGACCTCAACCCCAACATTGGGAGATGTATACATGTCAATATGTCTGTCACCTTTCAGTTGATGTCTTCACTTCTTTAAAAGTTATAAGATTTAAGATTACAGAGAGAGTAGTTCTCATTTAGACAATGTAGAATGTCATCACATAATCTTATTTGTGCTTTAATTGCACAGTTTGATTCAGAAACGTACTAAGAACTAAGGTTTGATTCCCAGGTGGGAAACTTTTCTTATCAACAGAGTAAAATAATGTAACAATGGAACTCTCACTTGAGTTAATAGTCAGTTAGATTGCCTATTGAATGAATCACATAATATTAGCAATTCAGCTTCTGAAGAACTTCAAGTTAGAGTGAAACAGTCTTAAAAGAATGGTTCATTTTGGCCTACTGGTTCTACGACTTTCAAGTTTTCTTTTCTTTTCGATGCCCCACCAAAACTTGACCACGTCTTTAACATAACTCTTGATAAATTTAAAATGATTAGCAATATACACCACCCGCACAGATCCTTGTCATTTGATTGGTGGAACACACATCATGTGTCATGCTTATTTTGCCATGTACTTACTGCCGCGACATGAGACTGCTGTACATGGATAGTTATAAAAAGTAGAAAATGGACTTTCAATGCTTAATTTGCAGTGCTGTTCCCAAAATAATCATTCCCACCGGTTCGTCCAAATAAGGCAAGGTCCTGTCAAAGCAGACAAGGCTGGTATCTACATGGAGTCATCCACGTTGTTTAGAAGTTTTTAAAAGAATTTTTAGAGTGTGGTGTGGATGAGGAACCGTGTCTATTTTGTGCAGAGAAATAAATTCAAATGACAAGGATCTGTGTTTGAGTTCTATAACATAAATATTAGATACATATGAGTGCAGCGTCACAGAATATAATCACTTGGAGAAATATGGCTTTTCCATTTCACTCGGTTTCGCCTAGTGAAATGGAATAGTCCAGATTTCACCTTGTGGTTATATTCTGCAACAATGCACTCATATGCATCCAATATTTGTATACTGGATCACAGTTAGACTGAATAATGAGGTCACTAGGGAAAAAACACAAATTAACACCATGACAGTGCAATCAAATAAATGAAAAAGACATTTATAAAGAATTTTGTTTGTTACTGCCTGGCAATAAATGGAAGTAACTCTGAAGCAAACTGGTGCTAAATCTTGTAATGTTTGAAGTAAACTGAACAAGTCCTTGTCCAAAGTCTTTGCATGACAGAAACCAACAGCCAATGCTACCCACATTTTTATTTAGAACTTGGAATATGTTCATAATTATTCAAAGACAGAACCAAACATTTGAAAGTAAGAAATTATTTGACGTCACTGGCACTATTGTAGTGTGTGATAGAAACTTGAAGGCTAGCCAGTTTTGTTGTATTTTCATTTAAGTTTTTCAAAGATGTATAATCCGAGCTCCTGTGATTTGTGCTCAAAAACAAATTGATTCCAGTCAATGAAATTTAAAAGGGGACTTTATTTTAAAACAAATAAAATTATTAAATTGTGTTTTGAGGTTGTAGTTTTAAAGCACTATCCCTGCTAACCACCCCATGTGTAAATGTGACGGCCATGCCTGCTGCTGCTACCCACAAGTTAGCTATATTACAATGTAATTTTGCCTGCATTTTGTCTCTGTGGCGCGAGGCAGCCAACTGAAATTGAGCAGGCAGCGCACAGAGTTTAATCATTGTGCTCCACACAACAATTAAACAAAAAATTAACTGCTCAGTAATTATTCTTGATGGATTTTTTTGTTCGATACCTCATTTGAAAGTTAATAACTTTGATAATTCTACAAAAATAGCACTTCAACATCTGGATTCATTTTTCAAGGTAAAATCAGCTAGAGCACGGATCATACTATCTCTTTATTTTGTCTTTTTTTAGTGTACTGATTGAAAGAGGTTGCAAGATATACGGAGTCCAAAAGGAAGTTCAACCCAGCTGGTTCTATTCAAAACAATTGTCTCTTGGAAGAGGTTACTCTTCTTGAATGATGTAGCGACTGTTTAGTGATTAAGAGTTTTTAAAAGACTGAGGTGACTAGAGAGGACTATTCACTTTCATTGTCTCTGAACTCTGAATCAGTTTAGGATGGGCACATACTTATGCGAGTACAGATAATGGTCACATTAAGTAAATACTCAAATGGCTGGCTGTACTTTTTAGGAAGAAGAAGAATGGTCAAAGGTTGAATGGAGAGTAGTGCCCAACATTCTAATAGATCAAGGAGGCGTAAAGTATAGAGGCATTGGCATTGATGAAGGATGAATGAAGAACAGTGCCCAACATTCTAACAGATCAAGGAGGAGTAAAGTATAGAGGCATTGGCATTGGTGAAGGAGGAATGAAGAGCAGTGCCCAACATCCTAACAGATTAAGCATGAGGGAAGTATAGAGATATTGGCATTGATGAAGGATTAATGAAGAGCAGTGCCCAACATCCTAACAGATCAAGCAGGAGAAAAGTATAGAGATATTGGCCTTGGTGAAGGAGGAATGAAGAGCAGTGCCCAACATTCTAACAGATTAAGCATGAGGGAAGTATAGAGATATTGGCATTGATGAAGGATTAATGAAGAGCAGTGCCCAACATCCTAACAGATCAAGCAGGAGGAAAGTATAGAGATATTGGCATTGATGAAGGAGGAATGAAGAGCAGGTGCCCAACATCATAACAGATCAAGGAGGAGGAAAGTATAGAGATATTGTCTTTGATGAAAGAGGAATGAAGAGCAGTGCCCAACATCCTAACAGAAGGAAGGACAAGTACTGTAATTGGCGTGGCAATATATGTAGTCAACAGATCAAGAGTGGCAACTGGCCAACATTATACGGCGTTAGATAGTACAGAAGTTGTGTGTATACCAGTTGTATGCAGAAGAAAATTAGATGTAACAAAAAGAAATCAATAGTATTGGTAGAACCTATTCTACAGGATTTCAGAAGTGAATTTTTATTCGTTATGAGAAAACATTGCTACAGAGGAGAAGTCTGTGCATCTCTTTACTCTATTGAAATGAAAGACACATGCTTTGTTTGAGATGTAATAAGAATTGGCGTTGGTCCTTGTATCACTTTGGTAGCATTTCTAATAATTTGCAATGGGTGCAATTCAAAGTAGATCATTATATAGTAAACTTGACATTTTCAGGCAAAATCAAATGCTTTTTAATATGAAAGATTCAATAAAGATGATCTTTGTTCTCTTGGCATTGTCAAGTCAGGGTTTCTTTGTTCCAGCGGTACCCTCAAAGAAAAAAGATTCTGGCAGTTCGGCCAAAAGAATCCTGCCAGGGGGATTGGGAAAAAAAAATTCACTAATCCCTGCAGCAACTGGTTAAGAATGATCCTTTAGTTGAATTTACATTTCCATTTTCACTCAAATGTACCAACCAAACTATTGCTGGGCACAATCACTTAAAAAACATAAGGGAACTGGAATTTCAGCGAGGATAAGATGAAGCACGCCAAGGGCATATCAGGGGGTGTACACCTCTGACTTCAGCCAAGAAAAACATCACAGTGTTGGAGTCAAGACCTTAAAGTCCCAGACTGAGGCCGATACTGAGACCTCATCTTCCAAGACTTAGAGTGAGACCGAGACCAAGACCTTACAGTTTGCAACCAAGACCAAGATCGAGACCTTACTGTCTGAGACCGAGATTAAAAATGTAAACACTTTGCAAAAGTAAAAAAAAAAAAAAAAAATTGACATGCGATCAGGGTGTCCTCAAGTCAAGTCATGTGCTGTTAAAACTTTGGCAAAAACAAGAATTTAAAAAAAATGTTTCAGCTTCAGTCTTACTCATACTGGCTTATTTCTTTTTTTTACATGGACAAAAATGAGTTCCAATATCTATTTTGCTTCATCCAGTTCAACTAAGAAGTAATTGTACAAACCATGTAAGAAAAATACCGCGAACATGGCAAACACCCATTTCACTTTTTAATGCACACACCTAATCCTGTCCCTACATGTGGATTTTTTTTCTTGTTATTTAAAGCTGATAGTTCTGTTGGTTAAATTATTTTGGGGGTAATGTTTATTAGTCCTAGGTGAGTAAAGTGGCTTTACAAGTCTGATGAAGGCTGAACTGGTCCCTGCCTACTTAGACGGAGACCTCAAAATATAAGTTGCAACATTTATTTTGCTTAATCCATTTCAACTAAGTAGTAATTGTTCAAACCATGTAAGAAAAATACTGCGAACATGGAAACCACCCAATTCACTTTTTCATGCACACACCTTATCATCCTGTCCCTACATCTGGAAAGTTTTCCCTTGTTACTTCAAGTTAATAGTTCTGTTGGTTCAATTATTTTTGGGGGTAATAATATTAGTCTTAGAAGGGTGAAGTGGTCCCTGCCTGTTTAGCGACAAAACTTGGAGAGGGCCGAATGCTTTACACTTTCTGTTATATTATCGACAAACTCTTCATGCTCCTTAAAAAGCAAATTTAAAGATCAAGGAGTTGCTTGACATTAAGTCTGATTGTCAACTAGACAGCAATGTATAATAAGAAAAAAACTTGTTATCTTAAAATGTTATTTCTAAGCTCTTTTCAAAGTTTTGACCGGTTCGGATCACTGTGTCAATATCACTGTGACAATACTGTATATAACATGCCTGTTGGTTATGCAGTTGGGTAACTAGGGGGGGGGGGGGGAGGATGCACAGAGGGCAACTGCCCTCCCCAACTGATATCCATCCCCCCTTCCCCCATTTCAAAATCTGGACTTTTGAGATCAAAAATTACCAACATAAAATGTTATATTTTGTAAGCTTTTATGTAGTAATTTCAATGTGTTTTTTTTGTAAACTATTCTTTGCATTAAACACACAGACAGTGTATTTGTTTTTACCTCCACGTCAGATTATCCCTATAAAAAAATAGTAAACGACATAACAAGAGGGCTGAAAAGGGGCTTGTTTAGGAAAAGTAAACATTTTTTAATTGGCCAGAAGTGCCCCTCCCCCCCACCCTAGAAAAAAATTGTGCACCCCCTTGCGCCCCTCTAAAATTTTACATTAGTTTCACCGCTGTGGCTATGTCAAACATACGTCACCGCTCAACGGATGCACACACATTGTGTGACATGCGGTTTGTTAACAGTTCATGCTGCTTTGCGGCAATTATGCTGGTGATCAATTGCCTGGTGATACATGCAATAAAGCATTAACCAAAAGAGGTTAATTTAATAATCAACTTCAAACATTCTGGAGTTTTAAATATGTCTCGGCAAGGTCTCAGACTGAGACTATTCAAGAGTCCTGAGTCCGAGACCAAGAGAAGACCTTGACCTCAAAAATGCTGAGACCTGAAAAATATGGTGTTGGGACTAGTCTCGAGACCTTGAACAATGAAAAACAACTCTGTTACAAGTGGTCTGAGAAATATCACAGATAACTTTATTCTTACAGAGGTTCAAGATGTTATGACCAAGAAGGCAAAGTCTTGATGCGTTTTTTAAGGTTGGCGCAATAGGTGAAAGAGAGTGAGATTGGTCAAGAATTAACAACCCAATAAATGTACAGGTCAGTCTAGGTCTAAAGAAATACATCATTGTCTTCTTGAGAGTACTAAAAAATGCCATAATTCATCCTCAACTCTATCAAGTACCTTAAGAAATTTCTTCACTGAAGGTACTCAAAACCCTAGTTACACATGCCTTAATCATAAATTAGTTTAGTCATGTATCCTGTTTTAAATCTGTGGCTCAAAAGGGTGACATGGCGTTCCTTTTTGGAAAACTTTGATTATAGGGGTCACAATCTTGGATCATTTTGTTATTCTATGATGGCTTACATCATTCCAAATGTCATAATATTGAACTGGAATAGCTTGCCTCAACTTGGATCAATGATTCTATGATAAGTTTAGTTCAGGTTACAAGTTTTCTAAGTTGATGTACTGGTAGCAGGTAGTTTAATTTGTAGATAGTACAGCAACTCACAAATACAAATTATCAAATATTCTATGAGAAATGCACTGTCATTTAGTAGTTCAATTGTTGACCTTGGACTTAACGAAATAAACAGTTATTTTAAATAAGTAATAATGGTTCTTCCATTTAAAACAAGTCTTTCAAAACTCACCCATTACACAGATGGTAGAAAACTAGCTGCAATAAACATGTTATTTGACAAATTTCTAGAAACACACAGTATAGTCAACTCATTTAGGCCTATGCTTAATTATCGTACAACAAACTTAACTGTTGTCATAATACTGTTGTAATAAATTGTATAGCCTTTGAGAAAGACTCTGCTAGGGTCGAAATGTGAGGCCATGATCACATTTTTGCATTTGTACAACAGGTCCTTTTGGTTTGTAAGCAGTTTGCAACAGCTATCTTTTATGATAAGGGTTTACAAGATGCTGCTGCGCATTCAGCAGCCACTGCCAGAAAAACCTTTCTCTTAGAAAAAAAGTGTAACTGGGTTCTTTTTAGTGCTTAACACAACAAAGCAATAATGGTTAAGTGTCTTGCTTAAGGACACAAGTGTCAGACCAGGACTCGAACCCACACTCTGCTCATCAGAAACACCAGAGCTTGAGTCTGGTGCGCAAGACTGCTCGGTCATTAAAATTCAAAGAGAAAAGAAAGAAAAAAAAGTGTACACATTTTTTCTGAAAAATGAGCAGCCGGGGTAAAAGGCCCTTCTAAAATACTTTGAACCACTTGTTTCGGAAAACCAAAATAATGAAGCAGTCATCTGTACTTGGTTACAAGGTTGTCAGAGGACAGTGTATCAGGAGTATATCTTTGGTATAATTTACCAGAAAGTGAGCTTTTTTAGGGTTTAATAGCAACTAATTATTTTATGAAAAACACCACACATAATGGTGTGTGAGGTGATCTGAACTTGTACAAACATCACATGAAATGGGAATCATTCATTTTGAGAATTTTCTTGGTACAAGTGAATTTTGTACATTCACTTGAAGTAGGTTTGTCTTATCTTTTTAATTGATCTACTTTGACGGTATTTTCACTGATACATCTTCATTGGTTATGACATGACACAATTATGTACTGGTTAACTCACCTATTAAGCTGAAGATTGGTGTCGTAGCAGGAAGGTCTTTGATGACATCATATAGGTCCTACAGTCTCAAGATGCATTCCATCACTGGCCTGGTATTCTGTTGATCTTAACTCAGTTCTTCTTCATGAGAACTGCACTTGTTTGGAATTATGTGCTTTAAATATCTTTGACTTGTCTAATACCACTTTTGTGAATTACAACTCAGTTTCCCTGTACCAGGGATCAGCCAAAATAATTACAAATCAAGGCCTTTTTATCATCAAATAATTATGTCATTCATCATTATTTTTTGTCAGTGGTTTTACTGTATTTTATCATTATTTGTTGTCTGTAGTTTCTCTTGATTTATCATTAGTGGTTGCCAGTGGTTCCACTATAACTTATCATTACTTCTTGTCAGTGGTTTCACTGCACGTTATCCTTTTTTGTTGTCAGTGATTTCACACTTTTGCATACTTTACAACTCATTCTTGATGAACCTTCAAACAGACCTTTTAGTTTTTCTTAAAGTCAAGTACACATTGAAAATCACTCCAAGGTTGATGGGTCATTTCAGACCCAAGACAGAATAGCCAGGCCAGTAAGTGTGTCATCAATGTGCGGTGAAGTTCAAAGCTCATCAGGCTCACTGCAATCAAAATAAATAGATACAAAAATTATGATTATTATCAAATTAAAATGTGATACTTTAGGTTACTGGTAGAAATGAGCTACTTTCACATTTAGACTGTACAGTTCTACTCACAATAAATGACACTCACCCAAATAACCAACTCCTTTACGACTAGTTCTTGATGAAATATTAAATAGACCTTTTATTGTATCTTAAGGTCAAGAAGACATAGAAAATCACTCAAAGGGCGATGGTTCATCTCAGACCCACGATAGTGATACAGAATATCCAGGCCTGGTAGAACTGAGCTACTATCACATTCCGACTGTTCTACTCACAGAAAAGATACTCACCCAAATAATCAACAACTTTGCTTATCAAAAAAAATATAGTTTCAATGAGACGAGCATTCTGATCACAAACTATAAAATTTCCTTTCTTTCCATCAACCTTAACCAATCAAAATCTTCCATAAACTTGGTACTATTAAAGGTACAGAGAATTCAGCTCAGACTTTTGATAGATTTAGGGCATTACCTGGTCGCAACACCAAATCACCTGAGGTTCCCCTAGATTTTTTAAAGTTTCATGGATAGATGCTGCATAGCCTAAGGGAGCGTCTCAAAAGTCGGATCGCTTGGAAAGTTCCAATGAGAATGTTCGGCCCTCCCTCGGGTCCAGCGGATTGCAGGGATATTCCCATATGGACGTTTCCCCGTGAATGCCATTCCCATGTGAGAATCGACTGCAAATCGCGTATTCTCATTTGAATGGTGGCACGTTATCACCCAACTGAGAATTCAGTCTGTATGTTACGTTTGGGACCACCACTGTTTCATATGTATCATGATTCCCCTAGTCACAATTTAGCATTACTTAATTTCATCATGAAAAAACAGTCAATTGTTCAGTATGATGAAAAAGGCCTGGGGCCCACCAGGCCTATACATGTAAATTACTTAGGTCATTGTAACAATCTAGAAATACAACTAAAAACAAAATCAGAAAAATAGCTTTGATGTTTTTGCATCTGCTATGAGAGGCCTTGCCCAAAGCGTGACTCGGGCAATGGAGTCTTCATCACATTTAATGAACTGATCACATTGCGACTGCACACCGCACATAGGCAGCAAGCGTACCAGGTGCAAATGTTTCCCTTGGATGTTCCATTGGAACATTCCTCTTTGAATCTTCGTCTTTGAATGTTCCTAAAAGAATTATCCAAAAGAACTGGGACTGTGTTCCAACAGGCATGTGCTCAAGGTCCACTGATTCGGGAATATTCAAATGGGAACATTCCGTTTGGGCAGGAATGTTCCCAACTTTTGAGACACTCCATAAGCAATACTCATATGGAATTCTGATTATAGTTGAATGTTTCTTAATTAAACCAAAAAGGTTTCAATTAAACTGTGAGTTTAGAAAGTTTGTAAGTACAGCTGGTTTGATCTTGTTTGGTCGACCAGTCACCACAATGTTTAATCATCTTTCAAATTATTGAAGAAGGGAGCAGACAAGCGTTGAAGTCAATGACCAAATTCTCAGTTTTTACGAAATGACAAATTAGCACCACACATAAAAATACTTGTCTTTTAGAAAAATCACATTTGAGGTTTAACTATTTTTCCAACTATTGTTTAGGAGACTGCTTACTGTTTTTCCTTTTAAACTTTACTATAAAATTTGATCTAAATTCTTCATTCATTTTCAATCTTGCAACTATTTTGATTGTCACTTCGTAAAAATAAAAAAACCAGACCTGCCCACAGAGCGCTGTATACAAACCCATGCACATTTAGGTTTGTCACATAGAAAAAAAACCCAACTGAATGGATTCATCCATTCTTAAAAACTCAAAAGTCAAACCACGCTCATTTTGGCAATGTGCCCGCGCTATGTATTTCAATAGATAAAGTGACAAATTTTGATTTGTCACTTCGTCAAAACAAAAGATAGAAAATATAAGATTCATCAGTTATGATAGTTAGTGTAATTACAAAACTAATATGTATAAGGTCCTGAAACTTGGTGAAAATCTTAAAAGAATTGTGTACATAAAGAGTATGCACAAGAACCGAATATTGTGATTTTTGACACATTTGCCACTTTTTGTAAAAACGACAACAAAATGTTGGCAATTGATTGCCTATCATGCTGTTAGGAGACGGAAAACTCTGTTTTCAAACCCGGGCAGATGGGACCAATTAGCTATGGACAGCAACCTATCTAGGAGAGGGCCACTCCAATATAAAACCATCCAGATTGGGGTAGTGGGACCCCTGATGAAGAAAATGTCATCAAAGGCGGATGAGATATTCTAAAAGAATAGCCATTGGCAATCACAGCATCCTATGTCTCCTGGACAGGTTCTTCAACCAGTGAGTAAGGGTGAGGTAACCTTTACTGACAACTTGACCTACCAGCGTGTCAGTTTATATGCACCTACCAGTGACTATGAGGACTCAGCTGTAGAGGAGTTCTATGAAGACATAGACACCACCATCAAAAACAACAAAGGAAAATATAAAATACTCAAAGGAGATTTTAATGCAAAATCAGGAACGTCTGAGGCAGGAGAAGAATCCATCCTGGGACAATTTGGCAAAGGACAAAGAATTGAAGGGGAGAGAGACCAATAGAGTTTGATGCTGAACAGAAACTTATTATATGGCCAACACCCTCTTCTGAAAAGGCAAGAAGAGATACTGGACTTCGCCAAGTCCAAATGGAACTACCGGGGACCAAACAGACTTCATTTTGTGTAGCCAAAGAGTACAGTAAGAAGGTGCGAAGTGATAACTAATGTAGACATTGCAAGTGACCATCGAATGGTCAGAGCAACAGTACGCATCAACAAAAAGCTTGCCTGGCTAAAACTCTTTAACAACAAAAAGGAACAAATGAATTACCATCCTCCAACTGAAAGGAAAGAAAGAAGAGTTCGAACTTGTACTAACAAATCATTTTTCTGTATTGGAAGTGGAGGACATAGATAATGACACAAGATGCAGCCACATAACAACTATACTGATTGAAGAAGCATCAATTCTTGCACCATCTAAGAAAATAAGGGACCAAAAATCAGATAACAAAATGAAGATACTCGGAGGAATTGAAGCAAAGGCTTCAAGAACCAAAAAATACATTATGCAGAAATAGTAAAAACGATCAGGAAAAATGGTGACAAAGAATCAGACGCAGAAAATATTATCATATTCTAGGAATACTGGAAAGGGGAAAAGAACCCAAAAGCTTAAAGATGCGAGACGGTAAGAACATAAGGATCAGCCAAAAACATAAGGGTGGGGCTAGGACATCAGATAGAGCAGAATATACTAGGGATCTGCTTAGACTTCTACCAAGAGCTGCATAGTTCAACAAAACCAAACGAAAACAAGACAGAGTGTACAGCTGAAAATGAACTACTTTGTATACAGAAGTATATGAAGCCATAAAAAAAATGAAAGGTATTAAGTCAACAGGACTTGATGAACTAATAGCTGACATCATTTAAAAGTAGGAGACGACGAGACAATTAAACAGCCAATTAGTGTTGGACTACCAGGTATTACAAGAAGGGAAAACACTAATCACTTGGATAGAAGCAAAAATTGATTATTTGCTGCACAAAAACAGATGACAAAGCGGACATCAAAAACTACTGACCGATCAGTATACTCTTGCACACAAAATATTCACCAAAGTAATTCAGAATGGGCGAAAGGATACTTTGGGTCAGAACCAACCAAGGGAACAAACAGGTTCAACAACGATCACCTTTAAGCAACATCAATTCAACTGATTGAAAAATACAGTGAATAACCAACCTCAACCTCTGCCTGGGATTCATTGATTAGGCCTACCAGATTCCATTGAACACAAGGGAATGTAGGAATCGATGAAGGATGCATTTACAACTTGGAAGCATATACACAGACGCTACTGCCAGGGTACATAGAGACAAAGATGTATCAAAAGAGGATAGAGAGAGGTGTTGGACAAGGGGACACACTATCACCAAAGATCTCCTGAGAATAACTGCAGGAAGTGTTTAACCAGTTGACAACGGATGACGTGAATACACGCAATGTTTCTCCTACCTTGAAACGGCGAAGCCGTCTTAAGACGCCATCCATTATATAATTTCGGACCACCGGACGGAAGGTCACCCAGTCATTTATTTGTGGAGCGGGCATAGACCACACACAAGACTATTTTTGTTTCATAAAAAAGGTGACAAAGATGACTTTGAGAACTACAAATGAAATAAAACTACATGCACTGTATGGCACTAAACCAACTGATTGAGAAGACTAAAGAACACCAAAGAGAGATGAGTGTATGAATTATAAAGACGCAGTTGATTTAGAGGCTAAGCAAACTATCGGAAAGATAAATGACTTGGTTAAGAACAGTGGCATAGCTGGGGGGATTTTGATACATGTAATTCATGAAAAACGTGGACCCTGCCCCCCCCTTACAAAAATCCTTGCTACGCTGCTGGTTAAGAAGTATTGATTGAGAGGAAGAAAGTTTACTCCAACAATGAGGACGATGGAAATTGATGAAGGATTTAAGAGATACATTATCTGTCACGTCCATGCAACAAAGTCAAGGTTATATGATGAGTACGACCTTTTTGTAACGTAACAAGGTGATCTTTGTTACTCCCCGATGTACCCACAAAACCAATGGAGTGAGATAAGACCTTGGTACACTTGAGCAATATAGGATTTGAGGCATTACATGGTGAAGTATCAATGTATATTTGGAGGGTGACATTTATCTAAATGTCTTTTTTTGTGATAACCATGCACTAAAGTGGGCAACTTTCTTTTTGATTGTAGAAGAGGAAATAAAGATAAACTTGAAAGGACAAAATTTAATTCAAAGCAAGAGCAAGTAAGTTGTTTAAAATACCTCTGATGGTTTGGAGAGTTGGATATTATCCACAGTGAGAACTAAAGTCCAAGAGTAATCAAGATTTATAAATATGCAACTAAACTGGGAAAAACCAAGAGGATTTGGTTTGCGGTAACACTATGTGATTATATCTACTTAGCTTTATACAGTAGATTATTTTTGTGAGAACTTGTCCAGTAATTATTCAACTACCGCGGAGTAGATTTCAGAATTCGGGAGGACAACTTAGTTTTGAAAAGAACTGTCCTGGGGAGGTAGGAAATCGGCCGGGACTGCTACCATAACCAGCAACCGGCAACATCCAAACATACAGTTTACCATGGAAACAGAGACATCCAATCCATTACCTTTTAACTGATGTACTCATTTCCAAGAGGGTGGATGGTTTTCTTGCACATTCTCCGCGTACAGAAAACCAACCCATACAGACCGCTATCTTTATGCTCGGTCATTTCATCCTCCAACTGTAAAAGACTCAGTGCACTACACCCTACTTCGAAGGGCACACATAATCTGTGACAAAGAACATTTACCAAATGAACTGGACCACCTTAACAAAGTGCTAAAGGAGAATGGGTACAGACCAAACAACAAGAGTTCATATCCAAGAACAACTCTCAAACCTCAAACTCTGAAGATATGAATATTGCAGTCCTTCCATACAATGGCCACTCATAGTATAAAGTCCAATGTATTCTCCGAGAAGCGGTTATTAAGGTCTACTACCCAACTCGCAACAAGCTAGAAACCAAACTCTACAGCCACAAAGACAAACATGACTCCAGCAGTCAAGCAGGAGTTTACCGAATTCCTTGCTCATGTGGTAAAGTGTACATTGACGAGACATGGCAGAGACCTTAACACGAGGCTTAAAGAACATAAAGCCCATGGCCGCAGAGGGGACTATGACAAATCTGCTAATCTAGACCATCTTATTGATTGGGAATATGCCTGAATCATAGCCTCTGAGAAGAACTGGTACACATGTCGCATCAGAGAAGCTATAGAGATCCATGAATACAACACTGTTCTTCAAGAGATAGGCTATTTCATCAGCAGTATTTGTCATGCAATCCTACCGCCCTACTCCACTGACATCCCACAGTCTGATTTGCCTCAGTACAGAGGTCAGCCCATAGGATGTCTCTGATGAGCCCACCAACCACAGTTCTCCTTCCAGAAGAACCAAAGCAGTGCTGACTCTACAGTGTAGAGTCCACACTGAAATCTCTGAATCCCTGTAAAGAGACCAGCATCTCAACCACTCTTCAGTCTCCTGACGATGACCAGAGCAGGTTAGTCAAAACGTTGAGACCAATAAACTTAGTTATCCGAGAAGTCCCCTCGATCCACAAAGCGAAAGTAGTAGTAGTCACGGCCGATTTTCTACCTCCCCAGGTAGTACCTATTAAGCAGGACAGTTCTTTTTAGAACTAAGTTGTCCCCCTGAATTCTGAAATCTACTCTGCGGTAGTAGAATAATAACAGGACAAGTTCTCACAAGATCAATACATTTCGTAGAATCTATTTCATCTACATCATAAACAACAGCAAAGTGTTTAAGGATCCTGTCAGAATGAAGTAAAAGTGAGAGTTGTCAACAGTAGGAACCATAGAGATCATAACCATAAGAATTAACAAATACAGTATCAAGATTGAGTAAGAGTGAAAATAATCTACATTGGAAGAGGGCAGTACTAAGACCATGCATGTGACCAGGCAAAAGTGAGATTGAGATACACATGGAAGGTGACATTTATCAAAAAGTCTTTTTTTGTGATAACCATGCATTAAAGTGGGCAACTTTCTTTTTGATTGTGGAAGAGGAAATAAAGATAAACTTGAAAGGACAAAATTTAATTCAAAGTAAGAGCAAGTAACTTGTTATAAAATAACATGCTCTTTTTAAATTTCGTTAGTTGGATCCAATTCATTTTCAAGCACAAATCACAAAGCGCAGTACACACAATATATCATACACATTGGGTGTTTTCAAATTCAGTTTCTTATCACAGAGGTTGAATTGTTTAAATCAGAAAAGTCTCGTTTTTTATTTCCTAGTTTGTACGTACCTGGATATGATGCATTCTTACATACTGTTTTCAAGAGCATGGGTTTCCTCATGGATGGCAAAAGAGACTCAACAAAACTATTTGCTTAAAGGTCCATGATGTGGTATTTTTTCAAATTACATTTTTCAGGCTTAATAAAAAATGAATAGCTTGACCAGTCTTCAGTGAAGTTGCAAAATTGCTCGGCAACAAACTATTCTGACTCTTACCATTGTGATACATGTCATTAGAGAAATGCTCAGGTAGGTAATTAAAGGCTAGGTAATTTGTATAAAAAACAAATGAGATAAACGTGAACAAGGTTTGACATTTGATTTGTCTTACTTGACTTAAATTGGACATGATAGACTTGACTGGCCAATAAGGGCATCAATAGAATGGACAGATCTTAATTGACTGGGTCCATCACATGATTTCAAAATGGGAAGGGCAACTTTTTATGAAAGAGAGAGAGAGCTTGAAGGAAGAAGATAGAGAGCTCTTGATTGTCCAGTGAGGTCTGTGATCACTGATTTGCAAACTAGGTTCATCTCTTGATTTATAGCCAATAATTGATGGATGGAAAACTCTTGGTAATTACAAGGAGCAAACATGGAGTAAAGATAATGTCAACATAACACAAAGGTAGTGTTTGAGAAGGGAAAAAACCCTTCATAAATGCTGGAAGGAATATGATGCTGTATGGTAAAAACATACAGGAGTAGAGTCACACAAGTCCTTGACAAAGGTGTCAAATAAAAGGTGAGACAGCAAGCCATTTAGGCTGATGAGGGATTTGACTTGCAGCAGTTAAATGATTGATAACAAAGTCAGTGCTGATGGAGAGACAGTGCTTCTTAATAGGCCAACAAGGGATAAAGGTGAATATTGACTAGCAGGTAATGGATACATGGAAAACTATCAGCAACGTTTTCAAGCAGCGAGGAAAGAAACAACGAGGTCTCTAATAATCATCAATGTATCTTCCCTTACATTGTATACTTGTGTTAAATAGACTCACCTGTACAGAGTGGGTTATCTTGTTTCTTGCATAACATCAAATGATCATCTACTTCAGACTATACAGGTTTCCATCTCATCATTATGATGTTTCTTGTAGATAGTGATGGACAGAAACACTATGGGATGCATTGTTGTTTCAGCTCTATAAACACAAACAAAACAACCACAATATCAAATAATGTGTACAAGTTTACCTTTATTCCTCAATGCATCAGGAGGGACTGGGTATCTAGCCAGACTTTTGAAACAAGTTGTTCAATAGAAAAACAGGATGTTCCAATGGCTCAATGATAAAAAAGAGATTATAGAGGTTGTGAAAATTCAACAAAAGAGTTCAAAATAAACCCATACACCCATATGGTTTTAAGACCATGGATCAGGACAGCCTGTTTTTCCTACACTTGAAAATATTAGGGTCTATTCGTGAAAATTAGTTTCTGAAATCTGAGAAATGTTCATGTTGCATATAGATACAAAACAGTACAAACAATATTTTGACATGTAGAATGATTTGCATTCAAGGTACATCATAAGTAAACAAGCTATGGTATACAAAATAACTAAACGTTTTTACTTGATGTGATGAAAGTTCAAGCATCATCAAGCATCCTGTTAAAATGGTCTCAAATAAAATAAAAATAAAAATAAATAAACAAAAAATTATTACACCAACCATGCATTATGACAATTACAACAAATGTGATTTTTTCTAAGACATGTAAGCATTAGGCCTTGAACTTCGCTCTCAAAAGGGCACAGCAATTTTCTTCTGGTAAGGGGCACTTCTATGAGGAAAAATGTAAACTTGTATCGGAACTTTGCAAAGAACACCACTGCAAAAGCACAGGGCATCACAGCAATTGCTGTGGGTGCCGTGGGTTAATTTGAGGCCCGAAGCATATCCTCTAAAACTGGGATTTGGGAACAAAGTAAATACCCTTACAGTTGTTTATTTTTCATTCATAAATACCAACGACAATTTAGACATTCCTATTGGTTGAAAGGTGGTCACCTGACCATGTTTACCTGGTATTAAACAGCTGATATAAGACATAGCTCAAGCTGTTTAAAAGACCATTATTTAAGCCTTCTGCTCAGGCCTATTTTACACGGGCCGCTTCACCGACGGTTTTAAACGGCCGATTAAGACCTCGTCACCATTCTTTTCTTCCCTTAATTATGAAAGGTGGTGCAGACTCACCTGTCAAGGAGTTGGTTATCTTGTATCTTTCATCCAGTCAAACTATGACTAGTTAGAGTTCATCTACCTTAATCCATCCCTTCAGGTTTGGGTTTCCTCAATGGTATGAACTGAAGACAATGGTGTTTTTACCACATCTGAAAACAAAGAGAAAGAATTTCTTTTTTTCTGTAAATGGACAATTAATTACTAAATGCTTCTAAATGTATATGAAAAGGCAGGGTATAGACTAATTTGAGTAGCCCGATCGTTCACGGGCGTTTGCACCAGCGCAGCTATGGACACTAGGCCAGCTTACTTGATTAGAAGCACTGGAGAGCTGTTAAAAGCTGCCCAAAAATTTGAATCTGAGAAACGATTAACGCATGAATCGTTTCTCATGTAATGGAAAACATGCAGTTGTAACAGTTTCGGATCCTTCAGCATGGAAATAACCTTTCCAGATTTTCACAGATATCTGAAACACACTACCAAATTAAAAAAAAAATCACAGGTTTGTTTTTTCGGTATTTCTATAGTTATAGGAGTGAAACAACTATCTGGTTCCAAATACCAAATAGTATCCCTTGCTTTGAAATAATTCTTTAAGGCTGAGAAGTTAAACAAAATTTAGAAAAACTGAAGGCAAATTGGGAAATAACTATGGTAGATCGCGTACGTGCATGCATGAAAGTTGGGAAATTCCGGATTCAGAACATGTCTTTTTGAAAAGGACAAGTCTTGCCGCCATGGAATCAAAGCTACAGCAAGCCACCAGGAAAATGATATTAGAATGCACCAGTACCACTTCCTGGCCCTGTTGGCACACTGAAGGGAAAAGTTTCCCCTACGTACATCTTCTTAATTATTCTCAATTGCAGACAACATGCTTGCCTTTAACCACGGCCGTACCCAACATCCCCTTACCCTCCTCATACAGCCAAACCCATTACCCAGCCCCCCTCTCAACAGCAATACCCAACAGTACATCCCCTTTCATGCCTCCCCCAACTGCCATACACAACACCACCCCCACCCCACCCCTTTTAGTGTTACCCGGCCATAAGGCCCCGTTTTAAACCTTTAGGAATTTAGTTACGATTTTCACCCCGAGTTAACAGTCTTTGTGAGCTTGTCAATGAAAAGAACAATTAATAGTATTTTTATTTCGTATTATCGCCATGCACGAATGTGCTACTCACCAACGCGGCAATGCGTCAATTGCTTCTGCCATGCAAGCAGGGAATGTGTCGCAAATGGAAAGTTTTGGCGACTTTGGCAGCCAACTTTTACCAATAAATTATGGCCCAGTTACAGCTGGAAAAGAAGACGTTCCACTTAAACATGTTTTCATGTTATATAGACGAGTAAAAATGTATAAATTTTAATGAGAAATATTGTTCTTACCTTCCCAATTATTTAAAGCATGACGACGCCATCTTGCACAATACCTGGCCCTCAGGCGCAGGCGTGTTCACGTGTTGTGTGACGACATTCGAAGTCTATTCAAAAACAATTTACATACCACAAGAAAAAAATATCGTCTGCTCAAAAAGTGCTATGCGGATTTTCTTCTCCTAACAATCTTGATTTAAAAGACATAGGACTAAAGTATTAGCAAACTATTTTATGACAATTGTAACCGAGTTAATTTTGCTCCCTGGAATTAAAATTATAATCACAATTTCTAACAAAGGCCAATATTTTTGTTGATTCAAATTTTTGACTGCTTCGTTTGCGCCCCACCCAATCCCAATTTTCTTATTACAAATAATACAATGTCTTAAAAAATTAACAAAATAAATTGAGCTCATGTGGGCCAAGAGAATAACTTTAACTTATTATCATAGGTCTGCTTAATTAATACGTGTTGTTTTGGCGGCAGCCATTATACAAATAGTGAATGTTGTGGTTGTGCAATGGTGAGAATGTTTTGCATTCGTGCAACAGAGAAAATTATTTTCATTCTTTGAAAGATTTTCAACCCGGCTTCGCCTCGTTGAATCACACTCCATCTTTCAGCTCATAAGAATAGTTTTCACCATTGACTTTACGATCGATGTAATGTTTAAATGGAGAGTTTTGTGACCTAGGTAGGTAACGCTTGTTAGATGTTTGGTTTTCACCATTAATTTTACAAAAAAATAAAACACAAATTGTAACTAGACAAGTGCCCCCCTACGTACCCTGGCTGTAGCCGACTGGATGTTTGCTTTTGGTATGAGAGGGCGCTATAAGCTTGCATTGCCTGTGGCCACAAGTTTTAGGTACCGGCTTGGGAGCGATTTTTAGAAAAGGGTGTACGTTTTCTGAAAAGGGGACTTATTCAAATATCAAGCCGGAGCGGAAGCCTACAAATTTGAGCCGTGTGGATAAAGTAAAACTTGTCCCTTTGTGAAACCACAGCTTCGACTTAGACTCTGGCTAAATGCAGTTGGCTTACATGCTTCGTCTTCCTGAGTATCGGCCTTTGAAAATGCATGTTGAAATTACTGACGACAGCACCGACCCAGAACCGAGGCCGAAATGTCGAAAATTGATAGCCCAAACTGTGAACTATGTACATTAATTTGAGTAAAGTATCATGATGAAATGGCATAACATGATATAACATTAAGTTCGTGTTTTGTTATTTTGTCCATTGCCCCCAAATGGCATGTGAATAATAGGATCGGTACAACCCGAGAGTGCAGTGGAATAGTTAAAGGGTGTGAGGGTGATAAGTGAAACATTTTTAGGCCTACCTTTCAAGAAAAAGAGAAAAAAGAAACAATGAAAGTTCAGTTCGTAGTTAATGACAATACCTTCTCTCATTGAAGGAGACTTAATCGAAGTTTAGAATAATAACAAGAAAAATGGACGTAAATACTACTTCGCTGTTCTCGATGTTTATTGCACAATCACGTCGCGGACAAGCGTGCAATTCAGCGAGGAAATCAACACAAAAATAGTATATAACTTTATTTTATATTATTTCAATTAGAAAAATTGTTCTATGTCCGAGTTTTAGATGCAGCTCTTCATGGCCTTGATAAAAAGAGTGGTGAAGATACCATTGTCAGTGTCTGCAGTAAACACTGACATTCGTGGTATAACAGCACACGCACTCTTCGTAGTCTGAATAATTTAGCTGAAATGTAAAAAAAAAAGTATTTTTTTGAAATGAAAGTACTTTTGTTGTCTCCAATAATGGGGAAGACACGCTGAATAATCATGGTAGTTTCTTGCCAAACTGTACAGTAATGGAATTTCCTGGCCAAACTGTAAACTGATCCCAACACTGGGAAAATATTAGGGTGCCAAACTCTTTTAAACAGCTGTAGAGAGATAGTCTTGTGTGCAAAGGTAGAACACCATACGATATAACTAGGGCTGCACACTGGACGATGTGGTGGGTCCCTCAGTATTGACGGAAACTGTGGTAACAGACACAGGGGTCCCAGTCCTGTTAGACAGGTCCATGGTAACTCTAATTGCAGTAAGAATTCATGTACTGTAACTATACATCCTCAGCCATGCACCGATAGTCTTCAACCAGAGGTAATACCAAGCATCTTAGGGTTGAATACCAATCAAGGCAATGACCAAACTCTTTGGGTTTTAAATGGAGACACAATGTCTTCAGACCTGTGTGTTTCCTTAGAAATATGAACACTATTTTAATACAACTCTGTGCCTGCAATAACTATCTAAAATCGTCTGAACAATGATCTTGACTTTCAATGAAGATTTGTTCAAGAAGTAACATGACAGTTGCTGTCAACATCCCAGAACTCAGTCTTACAGTGAGCACTCAGTAAGACACCAGTTTATTACCAAGGTGCATGACTTATTCTTAGTCTTGTGTGTGTTGAAGCAAACTGAGATGGCCACTGATCAACTGATTAAGATACAGATTGTCGCTGAAAATTAACATGTCGCACAGTAGTAGTATCCAGTCCAAATCTTTGCTGTAGATACGTGCAACAACATCCCTTCCTTAAAATACACATAATGGGTACAGTGAAGCTACTCATTAGGCAGGCAAAGCCCAACTGGAAGCCCAAACTAAAGTGGGTTTCGAAACAATGCAGGCACAGTCCACCCAGATATACCCTTACTGGGTATAGATACATTACAGTAGCAGATTTTAGTCATGCAGACACTATCCTCAATAATACCCATATCCTGGGTAGAGAGGGGCTTAATTTAGCCAAGGAGCTACTGTCAGACCTACCAAGAGAACTATAACACAAACTTCAGCAAATGAAGGAAGCAATGCATTATGAGGCTTTATGACCAAGCATCAAGTGTCAACATCTTCACATCTAGTACACTTGTACATGATTGTACATGTGAAGACAACTTGATGATCTTAAACTGAAACAAAAAAAACCTCATTGGTCAATGTCTTGATTGAACTTTTAGGCAACCATAAACTTTTAATTCAGGCTTGGGGTATTTATGCAATTCATGTTTAAGTACAGCATTTACGAATCATAATCTAAATACAACCAGTTCCTTTTTTTTTTGGGGGGGGGGGGGGTGGGAATCAAGCTTTTCATTGCTGCTAAATGTTTTACTAGTAAATGTTTTGAAGAACTCGAAAACCTTAAGACATAACATGTCTTAACAAAAATGCCAAGAATGAGTTGAATTTCATAATTAACCCTCAGATGAAAAAAAATGTTGGTCTAAAACTAAAAAGTATACATTCATTATGTGATAATGCAATTAAGTCACCCCATCATTTTAGAAACAGTCTTTTTTGACATTGTTGATAATATTTGCTATTTTTGCATTACAATAGGCCGGGTTAATCCTTAAACTGATAGTAGGGTTGTACTTGGTAGAATTACAGTCCTGAGAGTTCTTCACACTTACTTAGAATGATAAGTAACCCTTTTAGGTAACCCTTGGGTATGAAGGAAAATACGTGGAGTCTCACAAATCCACTTACCTCTATCATGGTGTGACGTTCAGGGTGACGTCACTCCTGGGCTCAAGGTATTCAATTCTAAAAAGCCTCAGTATCAACCATCAAATGGTACTCTGCATAAAATTCAAGTCTTGGAACTAGACTAATCCGAAAGTCTGTTTTGAAAATAGTAAAATATACGGATTGTTTTGTGAACACAATAAACTGTTAAACTTTTTTTCGGGACAGTGTGTTTACCTTCAATTTTCATAAAACGTTCAAAAACAAAAAGGTAATTTTATCTAGCTTAATGGTTTGGGAAGGGACAGCATATTTTGTGGACCGGAAATACTGCCATCAGTAAAGGTTCGTTAGGATTACTGCAGTCTAGGTTTGTTAACTCTGTATCATCTTTACACTTCAATCAGAAGCATCTTTTGAAGATTGCCTTCACTCAGTAGGATACAGCAAACGGTGAGCGGGATGACACTGTATACAGAATTATAATCATCTTGCGCACATGTCAACTTCTGGCAACGCGCGTACTGATGAGGCTTGATTCAGCCTCGGTGTTTCTCTCCCATATGACATCACCATGTTAGGTCATATACTTTGCATGGCTGCAGTGCTCTGCTGATTCTTGGAAATGCACAACTTCAGTGTTTCAGATGCATGCAAAATTCTTTTGCTTGGGATTTGTTGACAACTATTGTGCTCTGTCTGTGATTCATCTTCACCCATGGTGTCTACCAACCAGCTAAGTTGGCTCTATACAGTTTATCAGTTTACTTATATTGCGATAATATTTACGTATGCATATATGATGTGCCAGTGTACATTTCCATATTAAACAACAAAACTTCTGACATAAAATTCAATCAAATTCTATACTCAACCATAAAAACTTATATTTCTCTAGCATGGTAATTAAAAAATCAATCTCAGAACTTCCTTCATAACATGTTTGTGTGAAGCCAAAGCGCAGCATCGTTATGTTGGAATAAAGAGGCTTAAGCATTCAACTTTGTCAATATTGAGTAGCCTATTTCAACTCACAGCATCATAAATGTACCGAACTCTTGTATTGTGATTGTAAATGGTAGCATACAACAGTCTCATCCCTTAGTTGGAATAATACGCCAACATGATGAATGTCAAACTTTGATGATTTTTTTTATGATTGCTTAGTAACAATCAAAAGATTATTTCTACCCTTGATATTAAACCTGTAAATCTTCACACTCCTGTGTGTTTCTGTCCATGATTCATTGAATACATTTTCTTGAAAGCTGACATACTGGTTTTATTAAGGGACTTTGAATAATATCCCTTGAAAAAAAAATATGATGCTGCACTTTGGCTTTACAACCAGGCACATGAAGAAAATGTGTTAAGCCTTTATCATCAATAAGTTTCCAAAAGTAGTTCCTTGTTCACATTTAAGAATTCAAAATATTGGTAAATGTTAAGATTTCATTTCACTTTGCAGTGTTGCTCAGGAGAATAACTTATGTTTGGCCAGAACAGAAATTATCAACAAGATTATAGAAGTAAACATTGCAGACTGTTGCAGTTTGTCAGATGATGAAATCAAACTCAGTTGCAGTTAACTTCTTAGAATGATCAGCTCTGGTAAAACATCTTTGCATTTCAGGAAATTATTCTACATAAATGCTTGTACTAAAGTGTAGAGCCTTTATAATCCAAAGGACTTTCCTAACATGTGCCTGGCATTATGGATTTGGTATGTTTTATTATTCCCCTATTTCAGGATGTTTCTGATGAATCAGAACCAACAACCAGCAAATCCATGGCAATGAGAGTAGTGTAGTTTATTCAAAATGCTAATGTATCACAGTATCAACAATGGTAAAACACTGTTTGACAGCTTAGTGACTTTGGAATTAAACATTTCCCTTAAGGAAAACTATTCAATGCATACAGCTTAAATTATTTATTCAAACTGAGATGTGTAATGACTTTGCTTGTCCACCATTGCCATGGGTTTGCTATTTTCTATTACCATTCTCCGTACTGTCAAGTACCCACTGCCTTGTTGTTTAGTGTAGACTGGAGGAGGCTGTTGCAAACCTCACTGAAGATCCAGACAAGCGAGATGAGACATCAATGATCTACAATTCTTCCAATCACAGCTGATCCAGATCCTCTACATCAAAGGCTCACTACAAACAAAATAAAATAAATGAGTTAGACATTCTGGTTGATTAAAATGTTGAAAGGCAGGGTACAGGATGCAGTCGCGTCGGTTGTTGTTGCAGTCGATTTTTGTTGTTGTAGCAATTAATTTTTTAAAGTTATGCAACATCCACAAACTTGAGATCAGCATATACAAATTTCTTGCATAATTTTCATTTATGAACAGCCATTGCTGTTACATATTATATCACTGCCAGCAAGAATTTCTCTATTTTTGTTTTAGAAAATGGTCAATTATGAAACACAGGTTTCATCTTTTCCTTTACACCAAAATGAGACGTCTGTGACATAACATCTACCGTTGATTTCAAGATGTTCTCATGATCCAGATATCAGACAAAATCGGAATTTGGTTGATGTTGGAAGACTGTTGTGATTTCAATTTGCTTGAATAACAAAATTCCTGTACCCTGCCTTAGCCGATTCCAATCCATAATGTTAATCCGTTACATATCAGTTATTTTTTCTAAGCTTGTTCTAAAATCATATGAAGCATACAGTGTCCAGATTATTCTAATCCTTAACCAAGTTGAGGCAGTTCATTATAGTTTGGATCTTCTAGAAAACTCCATCTGAAGGAGCCGAGTAACGTGGGTTAGAATTGAGGACGAATCCGTCAAAACAAAAAGTGGGATCAATTTATGTTGATTTCTAATGCAGGCCTACCTCAATTCTGTGATTATTGAGTTTTAAAGAGATCAAATCATTGTTTATATGATGAAGATCAAATAATGACAAAATGTCCATTGGCATGACTTTTATATTATAAAACAACCCCCATTGGCATCCACACAAGATCAAAGGTCAGTGACTTGAGAAGGAAAAGGAAATGTTTGAATTTGGGAGAGAAGAAGAAAACTAAGACATTTAAAAAGGGACTGGAAATCCAATCAATATTAAGTTAAAAGACATCCAAGCTGGTTTACCAGCTTGGATCTATAGAGATGAAAAGCAAGTAAAGTACCACCACAGGAAATTAACAACAGAAAGAAGCATTTGAAAATAACAATGTGAGAGTGCATTGTTTATGATGTTATTTCTTGAATTATCAGGCAATGTCAATTTTCCGAGAAGAAATAATTGACAGATTCTACCAAATGCATGGATATATTTCATGGAGATAAATGTAATCATTAAGATTGATTCAATTCATTTTTCAGAGAAGACATAATTGACAGATTCTCCTAAATGCATGGTTATACTTCATGAAGATGAACGTAAACATAAAGATGGATTAAATTCATTTTATTTAGAGTTTCTTAAAGAAAAAATTTCTGAATGAGTAAATTATGGACAAACAGAATCAATCCAACTGAATCACATAGCTGTGAGCGATAAAATTATCATTGAAAACCGTTATTATTCAGTCTATCTGTAAATTTAACTTAAGAGTCTAATGAAAGGTCTAGTTATCTAACTGTTCTTTTTTAAGGGATACAAAATGCATGGGGTGTATTGACCCTCAAGGTTTTTGTGGGGAAATTTCAGATTGAAAATCTGGACTATTGATATAAAAATTAAAAATTGCATGATGATTGTAATAAAATGGTGGCAAATTTTTAAATGATGGCTTCAATTTATAATAATTTTCTTGTATTCTGAGCACCTTATTGTGGATACATGCCCTTAAACAAGACTCCATAGCTGCTATAATTATAAATTTTAATTTGGGGAACTTTGAAATAGGTTGTCTGTCCATGTACATTCCCCTTAAAAGCAAGGAACATCCAAAGATTTGTAACTAATTTTCAATAAATGAATCTATTAAGGGTTAACACCATCTGTTAATACATTAAACCTATCAGCTACCCAGTCACATGCATTTGCTAATTTTACAATGTTTTTTTCGGATTGGGTGGATGGAATGCAAGGCAGTCCTTGAAGTGAAGTGGAGCAATCCGTCGTTTACCTTCCACTCTATTAAAAACAGTTCAGTTCATTTTGTTGACTGTAATTCCACTGATGAAATCATCAAAATGCAGTTGTACATTCTGAAGGGTTGTGGTTATTGATAACAGTTCTGTTGGTAAAACGTTCGTTGTGATTCCATCCATTTGCAGTCTTAAGGCTCTCATTCGCTTTTTATAATAGTTTTAATGATGTTAGCAAATACTATTCAATTCCTGAATATAGTCAGAATGCAGTCAATGATCTCCTGTGGTAATTGGAACCAGTTCTGTTGATAGGGCTGAATGTGATTCCATTCATCAATATCATCAAAATGCAATGTCAGGTTGTTAAGGTCTCCTTTAGTTGTTGATAACACTTCTGGTGTTATCTCTGAATGTGAATGCACTCCTTCATACCATCAAGCTGTAGTTCAACATTCTTAAAGGTCTCCTCTGGTTATAAGTTTCTTCCGGAAATAGTTGTTGTATTGGGTGCAGGACAGGAGTGATGAACAGGCTGTTACCAATGGAGACATACATCCTCCATTGACTATATCGTTCCCTGCACTGGGCCCTAGGATGTTGTCAATATTGCAGCATCATTGGCTAATCTTTCCAGGGTCAGAACATCTGAACACATTGGCAAACTGATGAAGTTCTTGTCAGAATCTTACTGTTTTTGGCCGTAGTGTCAGATTCTCAGTTGAACTTGATCCATGGTTCGCAGAGTACTTACAGCAGAAAGGGGTTAAAAGTTTATTCTCATTCTCCAACTCTGTGTTCCTTTTTTGTAAAGGTTAAGCTGCCATTCAATAAATACAGCATTGACGTCTTCACTGCTTAGACATGAATTACTCGATTTACCCTTAACCCTGGGTAGGGCCCAACCAGGTAGTACCACTGAGGGAAAGTGGACCTGTAACATCACGTGGGAAGGTTTGTCAGATCCTGAAGTAGCTCCTGCTACCCGCTACCCTTACAAAGTCCCTAAAGTAACACGTGACCAGGATAGCACTTAACAATTATTAAGAATCTGCTGAGGGTTAACTGCTACATTCCCACAAGAAATTTACTTTGTGTAATCTGTTCAAGTTTTTGGAAACATTTTTTACAAGAATCGTTTCAGCTCAATGACTCTTAAAATTAAACGATTTTTGGGTGAACAAAGAAAAAACAACAAATTTCTCTATGATTGTATCGTATATTATGGGGTGTGATCCCTGGCTACACGGAATGGCTTCTGACTGGCACCCCCGAACAAAGATAGTGAGAAATTAGGGAGACCGCCAACATTAGGGCTAGATAGCTCAGTTGGTAGAGCATCGGTACGTTAAACTGGTGGTCGCAGGTTCAACTCCCACTCCAGTCAATTTTTCTTTGTTCATCCAAAAATTGATTTAAAATTTACCCAGTCAGTTTCCCTTGTGGTTTATTGCTTGATATTTAAAAAAATAAAAAGTTGCATCACCATTAAGGTAGATCCCCATGCTGCGGCTTCCCAGGTTATGTCCATAGAGCTATCTCTATGGTTGTATTGTATATTATGGGGTGTGATCCCTGGCTCCACGGCAGTAATCGTTTGAATGGCTTCTGACTGGCACCCCCGAACAAAGATAGTGAGAAATTAGGGAGACCGCCAACATTAGGGCTGGAAAGCTCAGTTGGTAGAGCATCAGGACATTAAACCGGTGGTCACAGGCTCAAATCCCACTCCAGTCAATTTTTCTTTGTTCATCCAAAAATTGATTTAAAATTTACCCAGTCAGTTTCCCTTGTGGTTTATTGTTTGATATTTATAATTAAATAATGATACAAAGAACAGTAACCATGTAGCTGCTAGGTAAGCAAAAAATAAAAAAAACAGCATTATCTTGTGTTAATATTTTATAGTAAGACAAGTGTAAAGATTGTAATAAACTTTGCCTTTTTTTCTTTGGTGCCTTCAACAGTGTTTTATCCTAACAAACAAAACTCAGACACCAAGTTGTGGCAAAACTAGCTAAATCTCGCTTTGCAAATAATATCTTATATTTAAAATATATTTCATATCAAGAACTACTAATTTTTCATGGCATGTACAGTACAGTGGAAACGGTTAGTTGAGACAACTAAATTTGTCATTTTCTCATTACGCATTGAACTTACACATTTTTTTGGCCATCTAATCACATGTCTAAGAAAACAAGAGTATTGTGTGCTTAAGATTCTATAGGGAGCCTTGTTAGAAACCATTTATTGTACATACATTTAAGGCAACAGTTATCAAACAGTAGGCAAAGGCTTTTGCGCCGACATCGCTGTATAGAGATAAGTGATCATATGTTGATCAATAAGTAAAAGAGTGAAGCAGGTCGGACCAATTATTCTGATGACCATCGGCACCAGAATCCAAGTCAAGTTATTGACCACACATTATAAACTTCTCTCCTCATTTTATTTAGACTTTCTGCAGTCAGGGTTGAACCCAATACTCTGATGACCATCGCCACAAGAATCCCAGTCCAGTTACTGACCACTCCTTTTTTTCTCATATTTTTATTTAGACTATTTGCAGTCAGTCAGGGATTGGACCCATTATTCTGATGACCATTGCCACAAGAATCCAAGTCCACTTACTGACCACTCCTTTTATCTCATATTTTTTATTTAGACTATTTGCAGTCAGTCAGGGATTGGACCCATTATTCTGATGACCATCGCCACAAATATTCACGTCCAGTTATTGACCACTCCTTTTAGCTCTTTCTTTATTTAGATTATTTGCAGTCAGAGTTTAAACCTATTATTCTGGTGACCATTGCCACAAGAATCCAAGTTCAGTTACTGACCACTCCTTCCCCCCCCCCTTTTTTTTCATTTAGACTATTTGCAGTCAGTCAGGGATTGGACCCATTATTCTGATGACCATCGCCACAAATATCCAAGTCCAGTTATTGACCACTCCTTTTAGCTCTTTCTTTATTTAGATTATTTGCAGTCAGAGGTTGAACCTATTATCCTGGTGACCATTGCCACAAGAATCCAAGTTCAGTTACTGACCACTCCTTCCCCCCCCCCTTTTTTTTCATTTAGACTATTTGCATTCAGGGGTGGACCCATTATTCTAATGATCATCACCACAAGAATCCAAGTCCAGTTACTGACCAGTCCTTATGGCTCCTTTTGTATTGAGATTATTTGCAGCCAGAGGTTGAACCTATTATTCTGATGACCATTGCCACAAGAATCCAAGTCCAGTTACTGACCACATCTTTCTCCCTTTTTTCATTTAGACTATTTGCAGTCAGGGGTGGACCCATTATTCTAATGATCATCACCACAAGAACCCAAGTCCAGTTACTGACCACTCCTTATAGCTCCTTTGTATTGAGATTATTTGCAGTCAGAGGTTGAACCTATTATTCTGATGACCATTGCCACAAGAATCCAAGTCCAGTTACTGACCACCCATGACATGTTAACTACTTGTATCAAGGAGTCTGGCTACTGGCAACTCCATACTCCTTTTTTAGACTGTTTGCAGTCAGCATTTAGACCCGTTATTCCGATGACCATCGCTACAAGAATACAAGTCCAGTACTGGCCACTCCTAATATCCCTTCATTATGTTAACCATCTGATAACCATCACCAGAAAAAAATGTAAGTCCACTTTTTGCTGCCTATTGCCCGATAGAGGAACAACGACTAATTAAAAAAACAAAAACCCCACAATCACTTGACCTAGTGGTGGGGCATACGAATGCATGCACATGACCACTTGGTTTGAACATTTGAGATAATCACATGCTAAGTCACATAGATAGCTCACTGCTGTGGCAAGCAACTTTCTCATGGGTCAGTAACATTAATGTTTCTGAAGATGCTTACAGCTTGAAAAGGGAAAGTTTATTTACCGTTTGTTTACACTGTACTGAACATACCACCAAAGATGAATTTCAAACAGAAAACTTACACTTTGGGTTACTCTCAGCTTGTGCATGACAAGATTGTTTTATCCTAAACAATGAAGTTAACCGTAACCCCAACTTTCAGAATAATTCACTTGACTGCATTGACCAGAAAATACTTTAACATGACTTTGACTTCTTGAAAAAATAATCCAACTGCAAAGATTGTGTATTGTCACACAACTGCACACACAATTAACTAAAAACTGTGTAATGTGTAGATGTATTTCCCATAATTATCATAACTGCACCTTGCCATAATTTATCATTCAAAACCACAGTGGATGATACTAGATAGTCAGACAGTAGGAGGGTTTTGACAAGTATTGAAGGAAGAAACGGTGACATTTCAATGAACTGTTTCTTCACTTGTTTACATTGTGAAAACAGAAAGTTACTCAAAGTGTAGGTTTCCATTTAGAGACTAAGTAGAATGCCATCACACTAACAAACCCAAAATGTGTGTTATAGTGAACACAACTTCATGAAAAATCTTGTTAGGAAATAAAACTTGTGCATGTTTGCAGTCTTAACATTGCAAGAAGATGATGTAATAATACCATTATTTGAGTCTGTCATTTAAAATGCACATTGAGTCATAGAATAATGACAAAAATGCTTCTTCGGAAATGAAGGCTGTTTCATTTTTGGTCATTGATTTGTTTATGTGTTGACATTCCCAAATCATTTATCTAGTCTAAGTTTACTGATTAAATCTAAGCACTGACTGACTGAAGCTACTTTCCCATGTGGTACTTTATAAACTTAGCCTATGCTCAATTAAAGTTATACTGTAGTATTGTTTCATTCCAATTTGTTATTTGAATTTGCATTTTTAAACAAGTCAGATATCATTTTTCGAATGCTATTCTTGTTAATATCCAGCATCTATAAATGACTGATTATATGGCATATATGGAGAGATTAGTTTGTAGGTAATAGTCCTACTGATAAATTATTTCCAATAGCTTTTGCCGATGAAAATAACTTCTCGAAAGAGATTCTGACAAAATAATAGTCGTGTGGCTTCTGAGTTTTTGGAATGGTATTAAAACCATACAAAACTATATAAATATTTAATACAAATGGACAAATATACTTAAGACATGGTATGTCAGTGGCTTTTTGAAGTGACTATTCAGTCCAACACTTTAAAACTAACTTAGTCAAAACAGCTTTAATTAGTCATTTTAGACCACATTTTGATTAAAATTAGTTTAAAATGACTAATTAATTAAGGCTGTTTTGACCAGTTTTAAAGTGAATCCTCTAATTTTCAAGAAATGTAATTTAAAAAATAACAAGCAAAAATTAAAATAAGCGTTCAAATTTGTCACAAAAGGACATTTTATGATTACACCAATACTGTCAGTGTTCCTTTCTGTACATATTATGCCTGTTTCAATTGCTTAAGGGAAGCCAGATTAAATTGGATATTATTCTCTTCAGACAGAATTTAATAAAAAATCAGTTTAGATAAGAACCATAATTAACTTTAAACCAAGCCATTTTGTTTTAAACATCAGACTGCTTTCTAAAAAGCACCAAACGACCATGTCCTTAATATAATGCCAAAATAAACAATACAGGAATACACTTAGACTGAATAATTGTTGGACTAGGCATGAACTATTCATAAATGTCCATCTTGAAGGAGTATAAATGAAAAGGTAATTCCAAGGATTGGTTCAGTTTGTAATAAGTTACTCTGAGGCAAACTTGTGCAAAATGTAATAATCCCTTGACCACAGTTTTAAAAAAAAGAAAAAGAAAACCAAAAGTCATCGCTCAGAAACAAAGTTAACGAAGCTTTTTGTGCTTGAAGTTGGGTGAAATTTCCCAAAATGACTTGAGAACTGCTGAATAAGTTACCGCTGGTTTAAATGCATGGGAGAATGTTTGAAGAAAAGATTTCTTAGTAATTCCCTGTGTATTTATTTTACAATTGTTCAAGATCAGATTGAATGATAAGAGCAGCCTGAAACATTTACAAATGCCCATTGCATCAAAAAAGAAGCTACCTTTCTTTCATATTCTGTAGTTGTTGTTTTTTATTTATTATTTATTTTTATTATTTTTGTTTTAATTGTTGAAATCCTGTCATGACTAGAAAGAGTTATAATCATACTTGAGAGAAGAAAAAGTTACAAAGTCATATCTCAGCAAGGTTTGCTTTTACCTTAATTTCATCTGCAGGAATTGAATTTTTAAAGCTGTAGATCAGAGTCTACATGTACCTGTACAGTCTTGATTGGTACAGGTTTTTATAAATGCTATTTCTTGTATGACATAATCATCAGGTTATTAGGTTGGGCATTATAGGTTTAAAGGCGGTGGTGAATGTTGAAGGCCAAAAGTAGTGCCTCAACATTCTATGAGATCTAGAAGTAAGTCAAGAAATACAGGTGGTGGTGAAGATTGTAGGCAAAGTAGTGCCTCTCTTGTTGAAAGAAATTGATGAAGACATTTTCAGAGAAGCTGGCATGTAAATTATGTCATAGTTTTAGTTTGCTATTCTGCATCACATGGTTGTATTTTGATCTGCTGAAACGCATCATCAGCGGATCAACAGTTCTGTAAAATTGTTCTGTTTTAAACAGTAAACAAGTGCATTCAACCTAGGATGAAGGTCTAGTTCCCATCAAATTAATAATATTGCTGAATTCTTCAATATATGATAATGGGACTTGAGTTCCAGTAAGAATAATGTGGAGGAGAAAGAATACAAGAAGAGAACACAGGTCTGTAGATTAAACTTTTTATCACTGACCTTAGCTCAGAGAATGAACTCACTTGTATGGTTTGAGAAATGCCACTGATGAGTGTATTTACTACAGAGGGTCAGGAAGATGTTAAGACCAAGAAACCAAGTCCTGATGCCTCTTGTAAGAAACAAACAGTAGATACAAGAGACGGTGTGGTGTCATGCTCAAAATCAGGCCCTAACTACCAAAATGAATTAGCTGTCTTTTGAAAGAGCAGAATCCCAGCCTCCAGTTTTTAATTTCAGCAATTTTGTTGTTGTCTAAATTTATTTTAAAAAGAAGGAAAAATGTGATTGTCATAATCAATAGTAAAACTTATTCCAATTGCTGAAATCAAAGTAAGCAATATCATTTTGTTCGGGTCATCAAAAGCTATTTGCTCAATAAAAATATTTGTCTTGGGGATTGGTGCTCAAATGAATGAAACTGTTCAATTTTAAACCAATAAATACCAATCCTGCAATTTGTCTTTACTTGCATGTATCACTTGTACATGTAAAAAGAAACACATGGCTTTTTTTAAATGTTGACACAGCAGATTAAATTTATTTGGGGTTTTTGGCAGTCACTGCCGGCCCAGAATGTCATGCCAATCCTCAATTCCAATGGAACAAAATCCACACCACACTAAAATTACTCAGGTATTCTAAGTGTGTTGTCTAGGTTGTTACATAGACTGGGGTGGATATCACAAAGCGCTAGGACAAGTCTTATCTCAAGTTAGGATGAGTAATTAGTCCTAACTTATAGGAGTTGTCCTAGGACTAGTCCTAAGTTAGGACTAGCTTTGTGAAATCCACCCCTGGATAGACATGTAACTAAAGGCGTTCCTTGTACAATTTGGGAATTTTGGGGGTCAAAATCACAATGATTTATACTATATTTACTGCATAACTTCAACTGGTTTGCCTCAACATTGATCAACAACACCAAGATATTCCCATTCAATTATTTCATATTATATGTACAAACTACTTCAGCTTTCTGGCTCTCCTAAGTAGTGCTATTACTTGTGTAACTTAGTAGCAGATTCAAGACTAATTTAGACCACTCTTCAACTCATTCTTAGACACATTATTCTGCATAGCAACCACAGTATCACCATGTTATTTTTCAGAATAGATAATGCAATTGACTGAACTAAGAACAATTTTGCAATTGTAATATTTTTCAACCGCACTGGACAATGTATACTTTTAAAAAAACTCACCCATTACCAGAACGGTAGAAAACTGGCTGCAATAATAATCAGGTTATTTGACATAAAGTGGAAGACATTTTGATAATCTCATTTAGGGATGGATTAAATAGACGTTTAAGATAGCGGTATGCTGACCACTTATCAGATGATATGAATGACATAGCTGCACATGAACATGTACTTGTACACATTCATGTACAACCATCAGTGTGCCAAATACAATATAGTTGAGAGAAAATGTTAGGTAGCAATACTTGGTTCTTATGGATTGTAATACTTAGAATTCTCAGGCTATTCTCTGAAAGTGCAAGTTTCCAGGTTGTCAGTGATCATTAAAGGGTTGTACCTTTTGATTCATTTCCTAGAAAGCGATAACTTGTTTGGGCTCAGACAGTGGTACTGTATCCTCTCCAAACACCATAGACATTTATTTGTATTAGGACAATCTGACCTCATACTGCTTTTGCATTACATGAATATTTTTCAATAAAAAAACCTTTTCGATATAATATAGCAATACTTGTTCTTATGGATTGCAATACATAGAATTCTCACACCATTCTCTGAAAGTGCTTTATTAAGTTTCCAGGTTGTCAGTGATCATTAAAGGGTTGTACCTTTTGATTCATTTCCTAGAATGCAATAACATGTTTGGTTATAGCCACTAAAATTTTCTTCTATATCAGAACACCATAAACATTCATTTGTGTTAAGATGATTTGACCTCGTACTACTTTTGATTAAATGAATATTAATTTCACTGCTTTATCCCTATTGATTATCACTGTGGAGAAAACTAAACAGTGTAAACTCACCTAGAGTTTCAGGTTGAAGATTGAAGCCAAAGCAGGAACGTCTTTGATGATATCACACAGGGCCTACAGTCTGATGATGAAATCGATCACTGTCCACAAGAACTGTACAATCATCGTCCATAGGCTGTTACAGAATAACCAGGCTACTACGACATCAATGAGCAGTGAAGTGGTTCTCTCCAGATGGCTCATCAGGCTCACTGCAATCAAAACAAATACATATTATAAAAATGTTTTAACAATGCTTATGACTGAAAAAAAATATCAATAAACCATACATGGAATGTTGGACTCACGGTAATGATTTTAAAAAATTGTATAACGCTGTGCAGAAATATGTACATTTAAATCAGGATTGTAATTGTTTAGTGTAACAATTTTGATCAAGGGGGGCAAGTTTCATCATAGCAACCAAAGAAGAAATACATGCAATCAAGAGCAAGAAAAAGTCTCAGAATTTTAAAATAAAAAGAGCTGAGCAGAAAAGCAGGCTAGATAGTTCCATCTTTCAGAGTGAAAGAGTTGACACATGGATCCAAACCGGGCACAACCAAGATGGAGAGTGCTAAAGACTGTTTTAAAACTAGTAAGCTTTAACAGTAAAATCAGTAGCAAAAAAGGATGACATACTGTACACGTTATTATGAGAAACATCAAGGTTTTCTTATCACTAAAAGGACCGAGAATGTTTATCTGGGCAACTGAAGTGTACACACTTTTAGACAAATGCCCGTCAAATTTGTTGACATTTAAAGACGCATGCTCGTCACCATTACTCAACGGCTAATTCTGTGGCACAAAATAATCATGTACCTCTACCTAGTTTACTTACAATGCATTCGCGGGTCAAAGGTGATCTTTCATGGTAAAATTTTTTGAAAACGTTTTCACACATTTAAAGACGCAGGCTCTTCACCATTACTTGACGGCTAATTCTGTGGCACAAAACGATCATGCACCTGTACCTAGGTTTACTTACAATGCATTCGCGAGTAAAAGGTGATCTTTCTTGGTATGATTTTGTTTGTCGCGCGTTGACGAGCGAGTCTCTTTAAGTATAATGCTTAAATTCACAAGGAAGTCATGGGTATTCATGCGCTCAGCATCACAGTCAGCTGTACTGGGGCTAGCTAGCCCAATTAAGTCGAAAAAAAAGAAGTGGTAGCCTGCTGGTGAACCAAAGAGCACTCAAGTCAGTGTCTCAACCACACGGTACAACCTGGAATCTAGCATCTTGTGGTGTTTAGGCCAACAAGGCTCTGGCTAATAGAAGGGAACCACCCTGAGTAATAAACCGACTGATAAGGGCCAACAACCCACCCAGTTCAAACATTTGTTACAGAAACAGCAAGTTAAATCAAACTCGGATCCCAACTGATGCTGGAAGTTGTCTTGGGGAGGCGATGATCCAAATACATGATGATAATATCCATAAGGATGTTCAGAGTCCAACTATGTCAAGGACCAAGCCAAAATATACTCTGAATTATATGCTGGATTGGTAGAACACTATACACTGTTGGGAAATCAGCTCATCTTGCCAAAAAGATAGACAGATATGAGATTGATATCTTGGACATTAGTGAATGCAGATGGACAGGGCTTGGGACATTCAAGATGAACACTGAAGAGAAAGTGTATTGTTTTAAGGAACAGAAGGTAACCTTCATCATCACAGAGTTGCCGTAATGATATCCAAGACAGCAGTCTCTAAGTGATGTTTGAAGCTTTGCATGGTGTGAAGAATAATAAGGAACTATAATTAAATAGTAAACTTGCGGGTACAACCATGTAATTCAACTCTTTTAGGAAGGAGTGGTGGCTCTGAGAAGAGCCGTTGTGGTCTCTACGAGGACCCCAACGGCTCTTCTCAGAGCCACCACTCCTTCCTAAAAGAGTTGAATTACATGGTTGTACCCGCAAGTTTACTATTTAATTATAGTTCCTTACAGCAGTCTCTATTGGAATGGAAACCAATCAATAAAGTAATTATTTCAGCCAGATTTTTCTCAAAGTATGTGAGATTTTCTATTATCCAAGTGTATGCACACTAATAAAGCAATTGAGGGCGAACAACTACAATCTGTACTGGAGAATGCTTACTCAAAGAAATATCTCTAAAAAAGACTCAAATTAAAATAAGAGTTTTGGTCCAGTAATTCTCATCTACCATGTGTAGGTGTTACTGTAATCATTTTTTACATGAAAATAAATGTATACAGTCGACTCTCGTTAATGCGAGGTCCGCCGGACTGGCCCGTTTTTCTCGTATTAACCGAACCTCGTATTATCCGAGTGCGGTATTAACATTGCACATTGCATGACATAATGGACGCACGTGTATAAATGCACCTGTACTGCAATGGACACTGCATAACTGTGATCATATACACGTACATGTACTATACAAACACACAACATTTGGCGCAAATAAAACTGTTTTGATTGAACTAATTTATTTCGAGAGTCAATTTATAAAAACAATTTACATTTTCCATGACTGAAAAAACGCATATGACTTTAACTTGCCGTTCTTGGTAGCCAAGTTTCGGTCGCAATAGCCAACATGACAGGTTGAATGTTGATTTTCATTGGTTTTCACACCTTAGTAAGGTCATTGTAATGCTAGATGGCTCATTGCTAAGGCGGGATACCAGTGAAATCTTACCGTTGCAATAAACGGTCCGGTGGCCATTTCTCATCGACGTTGTACCACCATTGAATAGACTGGTATCACTGCCAACGCTAAATGAGCGCCTCTATTGATCATGACCAACGGAGCGGTAGCACATACTTTTGAAAGGCTGGAAGTCTATTTTTTTCACCTTGATGAAGGTAAACTATCGATGCCCAACAATTTATTCCCCAAACTCGCTATAAAAGTGAGACAAACAATACACTTGCTTGTTACGGGGCCGCAAAAATACCTTGTTTTATCCATGCTCTCGTTATGATTGAGCTTGTATCATCCAATTTTAAATGCATTAAAACACATGCGAGGCAGTTCGGGACCGGCAAAATACCTCGTATAAACCGGAACCTCGTAACATCCGAGCTCGAATTAACGAGAGTCAACTGTATAATGTTTGGTTTGGTGGTGGTTTCAAGTAACCGTGTGTATGGGTATTTGAAAATTGTGTCATTCATTCTGATTTTCAGGTTCATAAACTCATTTTTCAACCCCCCTTCCCACCTAAATTTCAAAAGTGATGTCGGAAATGGTTTTCCCCCACCCTGTGTGAGAGCACTGTAAATAGATAAAAACTGTTATTATTCAACTTGTGTTTTGCACTGTGTTAGCATTTTGTATTTTTATCAGATATTCTGGTGAAAGATTCATCACTTCATAAAAAAAATGTACATTTTATGAAAATGTTAACAGAATGGAGTTAACCAAGGCTTTGTATAAAATAAAACTGATTTGCAAATGTTTACATATTCTACCAATTACTTACTTCCCACAGCGTGAATGAAAGAGAATATCGCAAGGGCAACTTTTTAGAATATTATCTAAATGGCAACAAATTAGGTTAAATTTGGAGCCTAAAGAGAATCAAAGCCCAAGAGTTGTCAAGATTTGTAAATTTGAAAATGAACAAGGCCAGGCCAAGAGGAGGACTGTGCAAGAAAGTCTCTTGAGTTGCAAGGCGAAAATGATCTGCAGAGTGAGTCAAAGAGGACAAACTTAAAGAAATTCAGTCGGCAACATTGTCTCAAAATTTAATTGGGGGTGAGAGTGATGTATATTGAGAAATGAAGAACTAATGACAAGGGATGGCAAGATTATCTTGGAAATGTGATAGAGGCAAGAGTGACTTACAAAAGAAACACAGGGCAAGACAGGGGAAACACAAGGGAAAGACAGGGCAAGATTGTCTTAGAACAAAGATAAAGGAGAGAGTGATTAACAGGAAACAAAGAGAAAACAACCATGGGCAAAAGAGAGCAAGATTGTCTTGAAACTGAGCTCTTGGCTGGTTTATATTTGGTTGTGTGACAATAATCACTGGAAGCTGTGATCGTTGGATGCTGAGCCTTTTCATGCTGTATGAACAGCACACATCCAACTATAAACCAGCCTTAAAGGAGAGTACGATGATCACTAGAAACAAAGAGCAAACAATCAAGTGCAAGAAAACAAGATTGTCTCAGAAGTGAACAAATGGATACTGATTAAAACTGGAAACAACAAGGAAAACAGCCACGAGCAAAAGGCCAAGATTGTCTCCAAGTTGAATTAAAGGAGAAAGTGTTTTACAGGGGAATCAGACAAGGAAGCAACCAAGAGGGGCAAGAGAGGGTAAGATTGTCTCAAATTATTTTTGTACTGTAAATTACTATTTACTAACATCTTTTTGGTCATGGGCTTCCTTTTTGAAAGAACACCAATAAAATTAAGCTTTCACTATCAGGAGATAATCTAACATTGGAACGCCAGTGCTTAATAATTTGGCCCCAAAATAGGCCTTTTTGGTAAACAAACTTTGTTTGGGATTGTTGGTTTTGCTATAGTACCTCATAATTATGAGACAAAGATCAGACAGAAGACATTTTTTGAAACAGTGGAAAATTTGACCCTATCAGCAAAACCAGAGGTGATACTGATCTTGTAAATTTCTTGTTCCAAATTAGCATCTACTTTTCCACAAAGAGCAGTTTAACATTTTAGTTAGGGTTTTTCCTCAGACAATATAAATCTAATTAATTCTTTATTGACTTCTCTACACAGGTATCCTCAGGCCTTTGTGTTATAGTGTTTGTCATTTTGGGGGTACCTTTGGTTATATACCAGAAAGATTGAAATAAATGAAATTTATGTGTCTGAATGCTTCTAAAGTTAGAACGAACCAGATTTTGCCACGAAAAGTCAAACCCTCAAGCTGGAGGGTTTTTCTGTATACCACTTCTGATTTATTTTTTAACACCGTGTGGACAGAGAAAAAATGACCACATTTGGTTTAACATGTCCATGTCCTACATCCTTCGACAATATTCATGTCCTACCCACCAGCCAATAGTAAAATTTGTTAATGGCTTTCTGGCAGCAAAGCCTTCACGCACCCGCACAGTAGATACATCCACAACAAAAATGATAGTGAAGACAAACGTTGAACAACCATGACCTTCAAGAAATTTATGCAAAATGACAGTGTATATAAGGAGTTCAACCACAAATTTTTTTGCAGTGTTTGCACTGTTGATATCTCTGTGAAAAAAATGAACATTGTGGATGAAGAAATGGCATTGGGACAGTGGAAAAAGCACAATCTAAAATACAAGGTATTATCGGTGATTTTCTACACTCCTTTGTTTAAAATTCCTTAAAAAAATCACTAAGTAATCAAAGTTCAAATGATGCTAGCTGTTGTAGTTTTTTGTGAATAAACCGGATGTCAGTGTAAAGGTCAAGTTGCTGTTTGACCTACTGTAACCAAGTATATAAAACAGATACGGTTTAACTCATTGCTGTCTGAATGCAAGGTAAAAACAAAATTACGACTGCCCCACGCTGGTGGTAAAGTTAATCCGTATCGGGTCTAAATTGAATACGCTGTTTGAACATGGTCTTTTTGTCAAATAGACTCACCTATAAAGAGTGGGCTATCTTGTTTCTTGCGTACAGACAAATGATGTAGGTTCAGAGTACATCTACTTCAGACTATCCCTACAGGCTTCCATCTCATCATCTGGTGTTTCTTGTGGATAGCGATGAACAGGAAATGCCATGGAATGTAATGAATGTTTTTTAAGCTCTGTAAAGGAAAAACAAATGAGTAACCAAATTTGGAAATAGTCTTACTTATTACCATGCAACAGTAGTAAAGTCAAAACAAAAGACCTCGTAAAAAGCAAAGTCATCATCCTTTTTTAATCTTGTTACACATGTGTAACAAGATTAAAAAAGGATGATGACTTTGCTTTTTGGTTTTTGCAATTGGTTTTTGAAAAATACATTGACAAATCTCACAATACATGTTCAGGTTTTGGGCAACTGTTCGGAAATTTGGCCAGACAACCCAGTTGTCAATGCTGCACTGTGAAATTAAAAAAGGATAAAACTATAAGTTACATTAGTAAACTCACAATAACTTAAGTATGGTATGATCTCCCGATCAATATAATCTGCATGTTAGACACTCTGCGGATTTAACATTAGGGCAAAGAATAAACAAGCATCCTGACAGATGGTCTTGAATTGAAAAAAATATACTGACCACACCAACCATGCATAATGAAAATTACATCAAATATGATGTTTCCAAGACAGATGAGCACCATTAAAGGTACAGGCTCATCAGAAAAAAAAGCCACAGGGTATCTATCTGAGTGAGAACCACAACTTGTTTCATGTTGTACATTTGTACATGATAATGTTTATGATCTTTCATGCCACGAACACGGCCAATGGGTAAGGGCGATGAGTCTGTGTCTTTAAGGGTAACTTCATGTGTGCTTCGTTTACAACTTGAATTTAAGAGAAAAACACCTCAGTGTACAAGTTTTAATAGTGAAGGTTGCTGTAGACCTACCATCAAAGAGTGGGTAATCTTGTGTTCTTCAGCCAGTCAAACTATGACAACTTAGAGTGCGTCTACCTCAATCCATACCTTGACGTCACCGCTTCCTCAATGATCATCTGATGCTTCTTTTGCAAGATGTTCGAAAAGAACTGAAGACAGTGATGTTTTCCAAATCTGGACAGAAAGAAAGGAAAAAGAACAATTTGTTTTTCTGTATGCTGACAATTTTTATTTTTCGTTTACAAGGATTGGGGGGGGGGGGGCGAGCACATAGTGCCCTCCTCATTTTCTAAAATCTTTGAGCAAATTTTATGAATTTTGCCAAAAAAATTTATGTTTCACTTAGTTCCACATGATGATGCAGTCCAGTACATCATAAAGGAAGAAAAATTATCGAGAGGCGAGTAGCAGTTTGCTGTTTCATGTTTGAATGCAGTGGTGCTGCGACATTACACTGATCAACTGTCGACGTTTGATCACATGTTACAAGTATTAGCAAGTATTAGCAAGTATTTAGCAAGTTTCTTCATCAGAATAAACAATTTGTCCTATATTCATGGCCGTTGGGAGAACTACTGTTTACTTGACCTATAACAAATTCTACTAGTGGTGTGTTTAAATTTACACATTGTCTCTGGTAGAGTTAGCTGGTTGGCATTGCAGGTGTGCCTCTCCCCCCCCCCCCCCCCCCCCCAACTCAACCTGTTTCTGCTGACTGAAAAAAAGAAAAATGCGTAAAGCGCTTTTGAAATGCCCTAGTCTGAACCAGAGAGAATCTAACATCAAAACAGTTCCCTGAACCCTACATCGTGATCAACTTATCTTAAAACAACAGTACAATTGTTTTAAATGATTCACTTTGAAATTACCATATTCCCTTCATACAAAAGCTGGATTCACCCATGGCTGCAGTCCGAAAATAAGTGCAAGCATGCAAGTTTAATCTGTTGTGTCCTTAATGATTATCACAACAATTGGAAAGGAGCTGTTCAATGTACTGACGAACTGACTGACAGTGGGAAAGTTACACTTCCCAGTACCGAGGTAAAAAATTTGTTTACAATGGTCAATGGCCCCCTCCCCCTCCCCCACAACCACACGTGCACTCCATTGTTGACCAAGTCCACTACAACACGTTAGTCTAGGTAAGTTATGACAACAAAAAAAGTAGTTGTAACAGAATAATTCAAAACAAACATTCAAAGGAAGTATCAATTTTAATACAAACCTGAAAAGTCCTAAGCGATGGGTTTATTGGAAAAGGTGACATTTTTCTACAATAACATTCTTGGACAATTTAACTACGTACGGATAGCTATAGTATGACAGGGAACAATACATGTTCAAGCAGATGCCCGAAAAATTCATGAAGGCGAGGAGGGCACACCCCATTCTGGCTCCATCATCATAATAGACCTTATGCACATGACGTCATTTGAGTAGGGCGCCCTCGTCTAGAGGTCAAAATGAGGTTGTTCATTGGCCAATCCTGTGCGCTGCGCGTACAAATCTCTGCGTTTCCATTGTTACATCATCAATTTACTTCTAAGATGGCGGCGTGATGACGTCAATGCATAAGGTCTATTGTATGCAATAGCATTAACGTGTCAGGGAGTACGACATTTTGCAAGCAGACAATTTAACAGGTATAAATTAATATTAAAAACCATCTAACGGTTTTGTGAGTGACAATATATTTATGTGAAAGATAAAATGAACTCTGGTGAATAAAATATATTAGTTTCAATCATCTGAATAATTAACAAGCCTATTTTTACTGCCGCATTGTTTTGTTATTGACGATCATTTTTCATTAATTGTGTAGCCAAATAATGTGTTTATTTATTTAGGTATTTAGTGTATTCATAAACACATTATTTTGTTGGTTACAGAAATTAATGACAAATTTGGAATAATTGTGTAAATGAATGAATGGATGAATCGATGGGGCAATTTATCCCCGGGGAATCCATCCATCAAATCACAGTTGGTTGAATTTACCAGGATTCCATTGGGATCTACCAGGATGCAGTTGGATCCTGGTTGGATGTAATGGGATTCCAGTTAGATTTGACCTTGACCAGGATACCAGTTTGAATTAAGCGGGCTACTGTTTAGGTTTAGCACGAATCCCGGAAAATCCTGCCAGAATTTTCCCACAAAATTTTCCAGACAGGGTCCCTCCAGGATCCCCCGGATATGGCAGCTATTTGAATTGCTGCAATGCATTTAGCACTTTCCTTTCATGTGACACTAAAACTTTTTTTGGGGGGATGAAAAAGGAAAATTTCATTGAAAAAGACAAACAAACCATGAAAAAGTTAAATGACCCTTGACAACCTTTTTTTACAATTTTGGCAAAAGTCAGAAAATGTAGTGTTGATCAGATATAATGTTAAAAAGATACAGGCAGAAATAAGGCCCTCCCCCACCTCCGAAAAAATGTAATACCTTTTTTAAGACTAAAAAGTCATCACTGTAAAAAAAAACTGAGGACAAAACAGGAAATAACTACGATGGATAGTGTATGACATGAGAGTTTTTTGGAAATTCCCGAGTCAGAACATTCCTTTTTGAATGGGACCGGGCCAAATCTTACCAACCTTTAAGGTACCTTGATACAGGCTATTTCAAGCCACCAGGAAAAGACATTTAGAATTCACCACTGCCCATGCTGGTACAATAAATAGACATTTCAGTGGTGGTGGTGGAGGGGTTGGGGGCGGTCAACTAAGGTAACACACTCCATCCAACATTTGAATTCAAAATGGGGACAACCTTAAAATCAAAACAAAATATGTTGGGTGGGGAGGATTATCATTTTTATTATAAACCAAAGTTTACTTATTGACTAGACTGGGTCCAGAACACCATCACTATTTTCAACTGCAGAATGACATGCTTGCCTTGTCACCCTTGCCCCTCCCTGACAGCCATTACCCAGCATTAACCCAGCATAATACTAGGGGAGGGGGCTATTTAATGTATCGAACCATATTCAAAGCACTCATTTGTCAGTTTATTTTGTCATTCTCATTTAGGAGGGAGAGAAGGGGGTGCAAGGGTTATGAGCGGAGTAAGGGGCAGGCTTCTGCCCCCTCCCTTCCACACACCCACATCAAACCCCAAAAACTTTAGGAAGTTAATGACTATTTTCACCCCGAATTTGCATATTTTAACCCACGGGGTTTTCTCTTCTATATTATTTGTTAAAGCCATGCACGGGAATTTACTCAACAACGCGGAGTAGCATTGCCCCACCAGTGTGGCTGACGGATTTTGACATACCTGCTGATCCTTAGGTATATCAAAATCTGTCAGCAACACTTGTGGGGCAAGCACGGTGTTTTAATTTTCTACAATTGTTAGCGGGGAATAAGTTACAAATGGAAAGTTCTCGGTTTTGGTAGCAAATGTGTACCAATAAAGCATGGCACATTTACATCTTGACTCTGCAAAGTTTGTGTTAAACATGTGTTCATGTTAAATAGACTGATACAAATTTATCAATTTGATTGACAAATAATAATTGTCTTACCGTTCCAATACTAGTATAGCATGATGACGCCATCTTGCACAACATCTGGCCCTTGGGCGCAGGCGTGTTCACGTGTTGTGTGACGACATTCAAAACCCATTTATTACAATTTGCATAACACAAGACAAACTACATGTATATCGTCTGCTGAGCTACTTTTATGCGGATTTTATGTCTCGTTCCCAATTTTTGATTAAGATAATGTGATAACTGTGACTGATCATCTAATTTGCACCATGGAATAAAATAACATATCAAGTTAAAAAGCAAAAAAGAAGAAGTAAGTTTTCGGAAAATGTATTGCCTTTTTTTTAAGTACCGGTACTGAGAATTTTAAAAGTATTTAAAGAGTTTCAGAGTATTCTCTTTTACTTGAACTCTATGTTCTAATCCAGCTGCTGACGAATTCAACAGTGATGCTGAAGAAGAAAATACATACTCAAACATTTCAGTCTTTGAATTATGTAGACATGAGCACAAACCATACACCAATACACAGGCATGGTCAGTTTATGAAAGTCAAGTTTTAGACTCATTATTCGTATGACCATAGCCACAAGAATCTGAACCCAACTGTTTCTTGACGGTCAAGAGCATCAGTTAGGGAGCTTTGTAATACTTACTCCCCGATGGCACGTGTCCACACAATAGATAGATTGCGCGACCAACGTTGACATGCGGTCACGTGACCTCCTGTGGGTATAACGCCATATCAGCTGATGGCAAAATACGTTTAAAGATCAAGATATGCCCTAACACAGAGTGAGTACAAAAACAGTCGATTTTACTTTTCAATTAGTTAATCAGCCCCTTTATTTAAAGTATTATGTTGTGGCATTAATTTAAATCACATCTCTGTTTCATAATTTAACAGAATTCTACGAAAAATAGGTTTTTTTTAGTAATGCTTTCCCGGCGTCGGACGACTATTATTACTATAGCCACCCGCATGTTATTTTGTTTGTAATGTAGGCCTAAATCACTGTAAAAAAAGAAGACCAAAAAAAAAAAAAAAAGGTAAAGAACGTTGGAAAGGTGAGCATTTATACCGAGCCTTGCGAAATTTCAAATAGGCAAAGGAATCACACAGTTTTGGAAAGCAATTTCTTTGGATGATTTCAGCTTCAAAACTTTGATTTTTTTTGTGTTGAAAAGTGTGTGGTGATCGCGGTCGTCTGGCCTGAACGTTCCGTCGTTCACTAGTAGTAAACATCATGCACATTTACGGATTACTTTTACAATTTTCAAGACTTTGGAACTGTCCCTACTGGCTTTATTCAGCCACTCGAAGGTCTCTGGTACAAACTCTGGAATAGTTTTCACAGACTTCGAGCAAGAAAAGCCTCGATCGAATAAGCTAAATGCAACAATCATCGTGTACCGTCCGCACTTTCCTATGGAGGACGTCGCGTGTGTTTACATTTAATACTCACAATAGGTCACGTGACGCAGGTCGCGCAATCGGTCTATAACAGTTGGTGCAAAATAGTAATCCGCCCGGGCGGAATAGTGGAGCACGATTTTTTCTTCTTCTCGGTACGTCCTAAATACACTTCTGTAGTGCCTACTTATGGCGCTTTACATGTAAACTGTCGGCAAGAGTTCGAAAGAAAACCCTCTACTACACAGCCCACTGACTCAACATAATATGGTTCCGTTTATCTGTGAGGGCCTTATGAGACTGGTCACTTGCCAAATTGTGTACACAGCAGATGCTGATATGATTTTTTGTGCACGGAGCTACTGGAGCAATGGTAGCAAGCAGATTTTTTGGGAACCCCTGACCAAGTCAGCGACCCCAGTTGATTGACACCCCTTACAGGATGTGTGGAATGGTATAGCTTAGGATTAGTCTGGTTCCCAGACTAAAAAATCTCCGACTATTCACTGTCGATTTAAGGGTCCGGTATCACCCGAGGGTCGGATGACGAAAACGGAGGGATTCCTCCGTTTCCAAAAATATCCGAAATGTTCCAAACTCGTTGTCGTCAACTTTCGACAGTGTCGTTGGTGGTCGAACATTTGTGGACGTGTGTAGACCTTTTTTTCTTTCTTTTTTTTTGATAAACTAAAACCATTCAATCTAGTTGACAGACGTTGTGACACAATTCAAAAATTTGCAAACTATTAAAAAAAAACACATTCCAATATTTTTTTCCCAACAAAGTCAACCCTACTATTTCGAATAATTATTTGTGTAACAAAGTCAAGCCTTGGATTTATTATTCTGATGATGACCATCGCCACAAGAATCTGAATCCAACTGACGACATCAGTGTTGATCATAAGGCTGACCCAGTGTTCAGTCATTAAGTAGGATAAACATTTGTATCTAAATAATGATATACACCAACATACAGGCTGGTCAAACTAAGATTTAGGAACTCAGGACCATTTTAGTGCCCATGGCGGTACCTTGTGTAAGAAATACCTGGCTGTGAAAGAGAAGTTTGTCTCAGTTAGGATGTGGCTGATGACATGAAATGTATCGTTTTTAGCTGAAAATAATCGATGAAATTAATTGGCACATACCGGTAATCCCTCGCATAACATTTTATTAGTCATGTCTTGATCCAACACGGTTGCCATCTTGATGTTTATATGCATGTTCGTTTAATCTCAGTATTCTTACTGTAAATTTAAATGCTAATAAATGGTGTGCTTAAAAAAAGACTCCGTTTCGCAATGAAAGTCTGCTATATATTTGTTGTCGGTTTGACCGCATTTTATTGTCATAGAAACATAATAATAACAACAGCTACCAAATATTGAGAGACAGAGAGAGGGAGAGAGTTTAATAAGCAAGAGGCCCGTCTGCCCTTGGAGATGTTCTAATTTGTAGCGGGCGTTGGCTTCCTCGTAGTAGTATAAATATTTCTAGCCAACAAGCAACGTTACACGCTCACTATGCACAAGTGGTCTATATAAACTGTGTTTTTAAATATCAGACAAATTCAAAATCTTGTACATTTTAATAATTTTGATATTACACGAAGTCAAAATATAGACTAAGTGTTTTTGTACAATACCACAGTCAAAACTCAATGATCTGATCATCAAAATGATAAAATATGTGCAAACACAATGAAAATGCTTTGTTAGTTTATTTATTTCATTTCTTTGCCCATCTCCAAACATGTAAAGCCGTTTCCATTGCGGCTCGGCATACCTGACTATACATTATGTTGACTACTTATAGTGTAAATTTTCTTCAAAGAATTACTACAACAAAACAAGTGAATACAAACGACACTTGATATAAAATAAAAACGCGTGTCATTCAATCGTTTCGTAAAAGACCGCAGTCATATTGCCACTCTTCGTCGTACCCTTAATACATAGGCCGCTTACGAAACCACGACTTGGACTTGGGCTCGGGCTCAGGCTCTGTCAGTTATTTTGAAGATGTGTGCTTTCCTTACGGGGATTCAAACAGGCGGACGGAGCCCAAGCCGGAGCCCAAGCCCAAGCCGTGATTTCGTAAACGACCATATATGACAACTCAATAAAGAGCACCAGACTATTTCTCTATCATGTCTCTTTATATAGGAAAGTAACAGTTCGAAAAGTTCATCGTGCCCAAAAAGATTACCACGAATTACTAAGAACTTGTTCTCTGAAAAAACAAAAACAAAACAAAACAAAACAAAAACAAACAAACAAACAAACAAACAAACAAACAAACAAACAAACAAACAAACAAACAAACAAACAAACAAACAAACAAACAAACAAACAAACAAACAAACAAACAAACAAACAAACAAACAAACAAACAAACAAACAAACAAACAAACAAACAAACAAACAAACAAACAAACAAACAAACAAACAAACAAACAAACAAAAAACAAGAACAACAAACAACAATACACTAAAAATCCGTGTACAACTGACTACATTTTTGTCTCTGCATAATACACATACTCTCTATCCAAGCGTTGGGGGTGATCCTGAATCTTTTTTTTCTGGGTCTTACGTTGGTTTCCACTCGAAGAAAAACACAGCCCAATCGATTTTGTTAAAAAGGGTAAAATCTAAATATTCCCACTCCATATAGCTTTTTTTTTTTTTTTTTTTTAGACAACTGGCAATCAGTGGACAAACCTGTTCGACAAGCACAGGCTAGGGACATCCGTCTTTTGGAACTGAAGTAAATTATCAAGTGAAAAAACACACACACAAAATAAACAAGTCCTAAGCTAACCTACCTAAATAACAAATGAAGTTCCTTCTTTTGTAAACAAGTGTTATAAGTTTTCTCGACTTCACGTTTAACGTAGGCCTATGTATCCAATATAAATTTATCACAAACGTTTCCACACCCCTGCTATATTATTGTCCATCCCTCCTGATGGATGATATTACTTCACTTGATAAATTGGAGCACTGCGTCATTTCCACGTCTGAGCCGGGGAGGACCGGTTGTGGAAAGACACTATACCAAAACTGAAAACTCTGAAAACTCTGACACTATGAAAACTCTGATACCGTTCACCATTGCGATGGTCGCATGGGTGTCCAACGAGGCATATGCAACTGAGACTAGCTGCAGCCTCGGGTCCCATGGAAGCGTTTTCCAGCCCTACCAGCACCACGCACTGATCGGTCAGTCGTTCCTGAATCGATCACGGACGGTTCGGATTAAGTGTATGGTGATACTTTGCTCATCAAATAAAACCGAACCAGTTACTGAAGACGCGACGATGGTAACCAAGACAGACAAAGAATCACAACAAGCCCCCAAAACAACGAAACGAGTAAGTTCGTTTTTCTTGTTTATAATAATAATAGTGTATATACATTTATTATGCGCCAGATCTGTCATAAATGACACTCCTGAAGCCGATTTATCAAATCTGGTGGAGATTGTTACGAATTATGTTATGAGACGAAGCAGCAATAATACAACACCTTGAAAGGGAAACACGGTGAGGTGGCGCATATTGCATCCCCCCCCCCCCCGGATGGACATCAAACTTCTGCTCATGGTTTTGCAAATTGGTTTCCTTAATATTGTAGATTATTCTAAACTTTACAAGATATGTTTATGTTTCATTGAGCGTACCTCATCAGTTGTTGACAATGAGTCAACAGAACAATAATGAACACATTAATATTTTCGTCAATTAATATTTGGTAATGAAGCCTTTAACATCAGTTAAAAAAATATATTAAGAAAAGAAAAAATCGTCAAGGTACTCGGTAGAGGTCGTCGAAAAAAGAAACCAAAAGGTAGGCCTAGTTCTCAGTTTACGCCTTTTATAAATCGGTCTGAAGTGTGAGCGTGGCTAACCGTTTAGAATTCGTAGACTTCAACGAAAGACCGGATCCGGATGGTTTGGCAATTTGATAACGTTCTCAATTTGATCTTGTCAACAAAAACAATGGGGCCATTCATTGCTAAAAAAAGAAGCAAAAAGGGAAGTCCTTCGACAAACCACAGCGAACAAATGTATGGATTCAGTGTTGTGTTGCTGAAGAGGGGAAAGAACACCTCCCTGCTATTGTGAATGACTCATCAAAAAGTTACACCTTCTCTTTCCTTTTGTTTAGTCGAGTTTTCGTAAACAAAATCCAACCTTGAAATAGTTGTCCATTTACGGCCTTTGACGGGGGGAAAAGCGATATAATGATTCAAACCAACAATGACAACGTATGCATGTACAGTGAGGGAGGCTTTTTTGTGCTCGCTCTAACTCTGACAATTAATCCTGATAAGATTTGTTGACGAGTTTCAGCTTCTACTCAAAAACCCAAAGTGTAAATGGGCTAATAATTTTCACATTTGTTCCATTTTTTGTCTGTAGTTCAATACAGTTTCATCGAGACTTTCATCACCAACACCTGACATAACTTCAGCAAAAAAAGGTAGAAAATGGACTGAATGTGTATTATTCTGTATTCCGTAAAGCAAGTCATTGTTTTTTTTTTTTTAAGATCCTTGATTTGTTTTGAAAAGGCAAATCAAACAACCATGTTTGCAGATATCGTTGTATCTCCATGTTCGTTCTGTTTGGAAACACATACCTTTCACACGAGGCTGAAATTCTAATTTTTGTTGTGGAATTTTAGTCGCTATACATGTGCCCGCTTTATGTGCATATGAATGTAACATACACATGAGCCTCAAAGGCTTTGGGTGAATACGTTTATTGATAAGATTGACAATGTTAGACTCAAATTCTATAAATTTTTAGCACTTTCACACAAGATATAAATTGTTTAACGCACTGTGTCGAACAAAACACAAAACAATTTGAAACCAAGTTCTGGACGACTGGATATCCTTTGAAAATATGTTTATACACTCAAGCTCAAACAATAAAATTCAACACACAAGGCATTTCAATGCACTGCCCTCAGCGGGCTTACGGTATACCAGCGATCCGCCACTGTAGTGAATGGATGACAATTTATGATGGCTATGAAATAATGTGGTGGGGTGTGGCTTTATTCGCGTGGTTATCGCGACAGTCACGAGTATGACGTCAGATGCGGTTGATCACCAGTGTTCAAAGTCACCTACATATTCCGGCAGTTTCCAAAAATCCTTTAATAAACTCACGTCGGGTCGGTAAAACGCTTGAAAAGGAAAAAAAGACAAAAAAACAAATCTCATTATCAATTTGTAGAACATCGATGCTGAAGGATATACTGTTGCGAATATTTAACAAGCCAAATCTCCTTTTTCAAATGTTGTGTTATCTTGTTTTACTTTTGCACAATACGCGTATTCCAGTAGATATTGTGGGTCCTACCGTGAACTGCCCCCAATCAGTGTTTGGCATAACAAACGACAGTAATGCTCGTACTTCTGCACTGTGGTCGATACATGGGAATGATGACGTAGATGGATTTGTATTAAGTAGCAGAATCACATGCATGGACGACGATGAGGGGAGGTCTGTCGTATCAGGTGACTCCTTCAAAGTGGGTACCACCGCAGTCACGTGTGTGACGTCAGATGCTGCAGGTAACCCCGGACAATGTACATTCCCAGTCACTATCACAGGTGTGTAAGGAAATCAATGTTCACTAATAATTTAGCCTTTAAATTGATTCAAGAAACGCTTTTCTCTAAAGTTGAAAAAAAAAACCACACAAAAAGAAACCCCACGATATTCATTTTTTACAAAATCGGTCCAAATGCTTTGAGTGTGCGTCTATGGCTGGTTCGTCTTTAACCTGATATGATATGATGAACAAAGTTCTTGGTACACGACATTCGGGCTTTTCATATTTCATCTTATTCTTGGCATGGATGGAAAGTCAAATCCAGGAATAAAAAGTGTAACTTGGCGTGCCATATAAAAAGTTAGCACTGCCATGTGGTAAGTTACCACTTCACCAAAATATTCAAAATAAGCGCTGATTTTCTGCCACTATCTTGACAAAATGAAAAACGTAAAAATCACATCAATAGCATACAGTATTCTATTTGGGGGTGGTGTTGGTGGTGATGGAAGGGGTCCTATTGCTCATTTTGTTTCATTTACTGTTATCCGTTGTTTTTTGTTATTTTGATACTTGTGAACCAGTTTGCAACATCTGTCGCCTCGGTATGGAAAGCGGCGCCATAGCCGACCATCAGATTACTGCAAATAACGTCTTGAACGACGACTACACAAACTACGGACCAGCACTAGCGAGGTTCAACAGCCATGGTAAGTACATTATGATGTTTCATGCAGAGTAATTTAAAATGCGTGACAATGCCAACGATTTTATTTTAAGTTATAGAAAGTGATAACAATCCGCTTGGACTGAAAAGAAATTAGCTTGATTGGATACACTAACGGGTACGTATTGTGTGCTGCCCCGTTTGTGGCGCAAAAATGAGGGCAGTTCATACACAAAATGTAACGATAATTAGGCCTACTAAAAAGGCGTACAGTATTTGTCAAGTGTCAACGAGACATTACTGACTCCAAAGGATTTAAAAACTTTTAACTGAGAACACTTTCTGTCTGTGTTGGGTTAGGCGAACAACGTTCCAGCCAAACTATTCATCACGCATGCTAAAAGCATAGTGATATCGTTTCCCGTGTCCCCTCCTACGTAGAGGTATAATAGTACCCCTTCACCGAACTCTTGAGTGCACAGGATTATTTCTGTGGTGCTTTGTGGTTGTGCTACTGCTTCTGTTGAGAATTATTGTCAATTTGAAGCCACACGTTGGGGTGACATGGATGCCTTAATCACACCAAGAGCTAATAAACGAAAACTGTCGGTTCTAATAGGTTCCTGGTGTGGGAAAGGGCTTAATTTGACATGGATTCAGGTGGACTTCAACCACATTGTGGACATCCACGGCCTGATCATGCAGGGCCGTTACGGATCAGGCGAACACATCTTGTCTTTTTCACTGAGCTACAGCAAGGATGGAAACGTATGGTCGCATATGATCCACGCAGACGGGTCACGAAAGGTAATGTATATGAAATAATAGTTTTGTGTGTTGTTTACTTTGTGACAGACGCCACACGTTGTTTGATACTATAATTAACAGATCTTCCCTAGTCCAGTTCGAGGTGGGGGTGTTTAGTGGACATGTTTTAACACCGAAAAAGGCATGTCGCAATCCGGAACAAGATTCCAAGGGAGACCTCATCATACTCCCATTTAGTTCTTGCTTGTTCAGCAGAAAATACATTCACTGAAAACCAGACAATCCTCAATTTTGCCACCAATCTGTCATTTAACACTGAGGTTGGGGGATTGGGGAACTCTTTTTAAATTGTTATCTGGATCATTGGTATGTGTTAAAGTTAGATACCATAGGATTGGTATTCGCCTAGTTTGTTTTTCTATTATCAGTCTGAAAGCTTACTGATTTTGAAGTATACCAGTACCAATCTTCCTTAGAAACAATAATATCTGAAATACTGTCAAAGTTGAGAAAATAACAATTTGATTATCCCAATTTTAATATCGGTTTTAACAATCGAAATTAAGGACAACGTGCTTACATGCTGAAAAGTGTGCACAGTTTTTCATTGTTTTCTCCTGACTCGAACGACGAAATGATCCCAAGTTTACACAGGTTTTTTTTCATGTAGCTTTTATATTGAATCACACAAAGTAAGAACACTGCAACATCAGCTTTACCAATCCTGTAGTTTGCCTTTAAGCGGGGAACACGTTTATTTCCAATTTTAAACGCTGGCATTGTTCTTTTTTGAAAGATAATGCAATGACAATAAATTGAACGATTCGACTCCTCATTTTTGTCCCCCAGTTATTTAATATCTTTATGAATTATTTACAAGTATACAGTTTTGTTTTTGTATCATTTTTGTTTCTCCAGGTCTATCTATGTCAACGGACATTGGATCGTGGTGCGTTCGTCTCTGTCCAGACCACATCACAGAGTATGATCCGATCAAGATTCATCCGCATAAAGCCCCAGGGGTGGTACTCACGGTATAAATATCCATGTATGCGTTTTGAAATCATCAGCTGCAACTGAAGACATCAACGGGAAAGCTTATAATAAGACATAGCCTACATTTTATTAATCATAAAGACAAGATCCATTCCAAACAAACTTAAACATACATAGACAGAAAAAAAAAAAAACATTGCGTGTGTGTTTCAGGGATATTTTAAAGAAAACTCAAATTGATCGACCTTCTTTGTTGGGGTTTTAAAGGGTCTGTATACGTTTGGTAATGACTCTGAAAATTTATGGCAATAATAACTCACTTGGTAAGAAGTACAGCAGCTTTGGATAGTAAAATGCATTTTGAGAAACGTTTCACTTCGAAGTACTGCAGTTATGGAAAAATACATCACTTTTTATCCCCCAAAAATTTGAATCTGAGAAGCGTTATGGCCATAACGCTTCTCAGAATGTGTATTCCAATGACGGATACTTCTTTTGCGTGAACACAACCGCTCGAGATTTTCGGTGATATCTCAAAAACGCTGCGACCTTTTGAACTGAAATTTACACAGGTTAGTTTTATGGCATATATCTACAATTATATAGTATTAAGGCGAATGTACGGTTCCACTTTTTGGGGTTTACTTTTGGGGCAATAAGAATTAGGGCGCTATTTTGTGAAATTCGCAACAATTATGAGTTACAGAATTAGCGGCTGCGGCTACTTCTGGATCACCACGTTGACATGCATTAAAGCATATGCTGCCCTTAGCAACAGCCGCAGCCGTAGCTGCCAATTTGAGTCAAACGAATGGTTGCTATGGCAACAGGTAACCCCCTGTATCATATTTGTTTTGCCAACGTAATCCTAGATGTATTTTGGGAAAATTCAGAAAATATCGCGGTGATCAGACTAAGCGTTAAAAAGTTATGGGCAAACATTTGAGAGTGCGGCTTCAAATGAGCCATGTTTTCGAAAACGTTAGACCAGTAGTCAAAGCCAATTAAGACGTCAAAACAGACACAGCCTTACTTAAAGTCGTAGCAAGGATATATAGACCTACAAGTCTTAATCTCTTAACCTTTTGATGATACTCGCTGGAAAAGTTATTGCTGCCTTGTACGAACAAAGATCATTATTATTATTGTTATTATTATATATTTCTGGTAATGAAACCAAGGATGCCTCAAAAGCGAACTTAATCACTGTAGCTCGGAAGCCTGAGGAAACCTGTAGATATAAGGATGCTTGCTATCTGAACCAGAAACACCGGGGTAAACCCCTACTCGTTCACGATAAGTGTTCTGGGTTCTTTTACGTGCACTACCTATCCTAGTACACGGGACCTACGGCTTAACGTCCCATCCAAAGGACAAAGCAATTATGGTAAAGTGTCTTGCTCAAAGACACAAGTGTCGTGACTGGTCAGGCCGGAATTCGAACCCACATTCTGTAAACTACAGAACTTAAGTTCGAAGGACTAGACCGCTCGGCCACGACACTCCACAAATACTACCTAATCTATACCTGAACAAGGGTCATGTAAATGACCATTTCCGTATACGTCATCACAAGTTTACTGCTAGTTAATTTTGAACATAAATGCAGTTCTGGGGGTTGTATAATACATAAAAAAAATTAAAGAGATGCAAGAAGAGTGATGACGCATCTTTTGTGTTTATACATCAGTCCAAACCTAGAATACCAGTCCTTACAATATTAATAATCAGATGAAAATAGTTAGAAATACATCTGTATCAATATTTTATTATGCAACCATACTCGGAGATCATCACTAAACTGATTGTAATACACTCAGTTTAGTGATGTTCTCTGAGTACTTGGTTGTATAGTTGATACAGATGTAAGTTTGACTGTTTTCATGTTGGCTCGTTTATGTGGGTAGTGATATTTAGATGTCATTGTTTTGAGTGAAAATGTGTCAAGGTAAAATGCAGTGTTTTATGGTCAGTGTCAAACTTAGAATAACTGTACAAGTGCCTTGGTTGTTTTTGACTACGAACTAAAATAAGCCAGTATTTCAAATATCTTCTCACTGTGGAATATGTGTACGGGATGCGGTAAGCATTGTGTACCTCTGTATGCAAGTCGTACTCATATTTAATCCCACTAATAAAAATGTTTCGCAGCTGACGAAGGTTTTCAGTTCGTTGGTTTTTCTCTGTATCGGTTCATTGTATTCAAAACAGAAGGTCCAATTTTACTTGGAAACTTTAGACTAGTTTGTCATGCAAACAATCAAAATAATTGACATTATTCATTAGGGGGCCTACGTATTTCGATAATTCTAACAAAATAAAACCTTCACAGCTGCAGATGACTATATTGGGCATACACTGCGCATTCAAGAAGCGACGTTTTTAGAAGATTTCTTAGTATTTTAAATATTATGATCGATAATAATCAATTGAGTCTGTACTTGATGAAAATGCATACTTAGGAGTCGACGTTTTTGTTTGTGTGTAAACCATACCATGGGTTGCACAACAACATTGTTGGAATTCGGAGCGTTGCAGCACCGTCAAAGTGAACTCACATATAATTTTATCAAAATATGCACTGAAATAATTGTTTGCACAAGCGAAATCCCTAACTCTCTTACCTAATTGTATTAAAATATTTTGTTTTGCATCAAAAAGAAATATTGCTTTTCTTTTATAAGACAGCTTTTACGAAAACAAAATTCTGCTGGAAAAGTGGACCGTGCCAAACATCAAGAATATATCTCCCTGACCACGTCTCCCAGCGTTTTAACTCATGCTGAAGTGAGTTCCTATAAAGGGACCGATTCTTCAAATACCAGGAAGATGACCAAATTATCTCTTTGTTCTCACATTTGGAGAAAACTCGTTTACTTGGCACTCTGGTACTATGTTTTTTTTTCTCAAATTAAAACGGTAATACAAACCTAGTCTGGCTTACAAATGTTGTACTTCCCTTAGTAATGAGTGCAGTTCAAAAGTGATATTGAATCTGGTCTAATGGTTTGCGTTGTATTGCGTTGTGATTATAGTAAAGTTAAAACGATTGCCTACTGTGCTATTAGTATTCATAAGGTTTACTGGTGAATAATATGGAACTTCACTAGTGGTTTTAGATGAAGATAAATAATGTACAGAATCTTAAACATTGTAATGGTTACGCACATCAACCTATTTTTTCTCCATGTTAGATTAATTTGGTTTCATGAAAATAATAGCAAAGTAATTATTCTGTGAATTTGCTAAACCTGCACAATGGTATGTTAGACAATGCACTACAGTTTCAGAACAGCTTGGCTTGATTTTAACAGCCTGGTTTAAACACTACTGTGTTTTCAATCAAGAAAGGTTATCACTACCGGTATTGACAAATTTAATTTGCAAATCGAACAAAAAATTAATTCTGCAAAGTACTGTGAACAATGTTGTCATACAATATTTCGATTGAAACACTCGATAAAAAAGTACCGGTAGTCTGAGACGCCATTTTCCCCCGTGCTGATACGCAATTAATCAGCTTCACATCTATTAATCTTAACACGATTCACAGATGTCATAATGTATACCTTCATTAATTAAGTGTTTGATGTTTTAGAATTGTGATTTATAGTCTTACTGGTATGTGCATTTGATGTATGTAAAACAAAAGCATAGCGACTACAACTTATACACGCCATTTAATTATGTATCTTGCCGAAGCGACTTACTATAGAACGCCGCGACGACTTTACCAGAACGCCGCTGCGACTTACTGAGACGTTGCGGCGATTTAGGCAATCGCAGGTAGAACCCAATGGGGCCCCGTGGAGCTCAAAAGCCGACCAACTGCATGGCGGGACCTGCAGGGTCCCGAGTCCGAGCAGAATCAAGCTGGCATCCCTCGATCTATCTCACAGTGGAAATCAGTTCAGAATATCTCAACAGTCCCATTACGCTTGTAATAGTTCTTACAATAATGGGGTCAAACTCAACGACTTTGTCTCCAGTTGTGGATTATACTCCATTTTTGGTGACATCGTTTCAAAACTTGTGCACTAGGTTGCAGTTATCCATTTGTTAACAGGTTTCACAAATTGTGCTCCGAGTCGTGCATATAAACGCCACAATGTGCCTCAAATTTCACATTTTGTGCACCAAGTTATGAACATTGACGCAAGTACCGGACGTCACAGAGACAGTACCGGTATAAGTCGCCACGGCGAGAAACTACCGTGAAGTTACCAAGACGAGATATTTGTTATTATGATAACGGTTTGATTATAGATGGTCCATTTATGCCTACGTAGTTTACAACGTGCACGCGGTAACTCTTGAAATAGTTGGTATTATGACAAAAGCAAATTGAGTTTTTTTCCATGTTAGATTAATGTAGTTTTATGCAAATAATAGCAAAGTAATTACTCTGTGAATTTACTAAACTTGCACGTTGGAATGTTAGACAATGCCCCACAGTTTCAGAAAAGTTTGGCCCGGCTTTTAACAGCTTGGTTTAAACACTACTGTGTTTTCAATCAAGAAAAGTAATCACTATACTGGTATGTATAAATTTAATTTGAATATAAAACAAACAATTAATCTTGTAAAGTACTGTGAACAATATGTGGTCATTAATTAAAACTATTTTGGATAAAACAGGCGATGAAAACGCCATATGAGACGCCATTTGTTCCCGATGCTGATACGCAATTATTTAGCTTCACGTCTATCAATCTTAACACGATTGACGGATTTGATAATGTATAATTTCATTAATTAAGTGTTTGTTGTATTATGATTGCAATTTTTAGTAATACTGATAAGTTTATTTGATGTATATGAAACAAAAGCATAGAAGGACTACAACTTAAACGCACCATTCAAATAATGTATATTGCTCTAAATTTAAATGCTAATAAATGGTGTGCTTAAAAAAGACTCTGTTTCGCAATGAAAGTCTGCTGTTTATTTGTTGACCGCATTTTATTGTCATAGAAACATAATAATAAGAGCTACCAAACATTGAGAGACAGAGAGATGGAGAGAGTTTAATAAGCAAAAGGCCCGCCTGCCCTTGGAGATGTTCTAATTTGTTGCGGGTGTTGGCTAATTCCTCGTAGTATATTGTTGCTGGCCAACAAACTGCGTTATACGCTCTGTATGCAGCGATTGGCCTAGAAATCGGGCTTTTAAATATTCGATACATTCGAACTCTTGTACATTTTATACTTTAAATATGACACAAAGTATAATTGTATACTAAATGTTTTTTGTATTATATCACCGTCAAAACCCAATGATCTAATCATCAAACTGTTAATGTGCATACACAATAAAAGTGCTTTGAAAGTTTATTTTTATCTCATTTCTTTGCCCATCAGGGTATCTCCAAACATGTAAAACCGGTTCCATTTCGGGCCGGCACACCTGACTACACATTATGCTGACTACTAACCGTGCAAATTTACTACAAAGGACTACAACAAAGCAAGTAAATACAAACGACACTTGATATATAATAAAAACGCGTGTCATTCAATCGTTTCGTAAAAGACCACAGTCATATTGCCAAACTTCGCCGTATCCTTCGTTTGAAAGAGAACTCATAAATACATATTTGACAGCTCAATAGAGAGCACCAGACTATTTTTTTTCTTTATTCTTGTCATGTCTCTTATAATTATAGGGAAGTTACAGTTTGAAAGGTTCATCCTACCCAAAAGATTACCACGAATTGCTAAGAACTGCTCTGAAATCCCCCCCCCCCAAAAAAAAAACAAAAAAAAAAAAAACAACAACAACAAACAAACACTAAAAAAAACCATGTTTTTTAAAATATGACTAAAATTGTGTCACTGCAAAACACACAAACATGGACGAATATATTCGTCACTGTAGCAGTCAGTCTCCATCCAAGCCTATAGGGGAAGTGACCCTGAATCTTTTTTTCTGGGTCTTACCTTAGTTTCCACTCGAAGGAAAACACGGCTCAATCGATTTTGTTAAAAAAGTAAAATCAAAAGAAGAAAGAAAATATATATGCAAATCTCTCAATTTAGCTTTTTCGAGACAAACAGCAATCAGTGGACAAAGCTGTTCATCGACAAAAAAATTGGTAAGGACTTCCGTCTTTTCAAGTGGAAATAAATATTAAAAGCACAAAAGCACTGCGTCATTTCCACTGCTGAGCCGAGGTGGACCGGTTGTGGAAAGACACTACCAAAGGTATCAATATGAAAACTCTGATATCGTTCACCATTGCGATGGTCGCATGGGTGTCCAACGAGGCATATACAACCGAGACTAGTTGCAGCTTCGGGTCCCATGGAAGCGTTTTCCTTCCATACCAACACCACGCACTGATCGGTCACTCGTTCCAGAATCAATCAGGGACAGTTCGGATCAAGTGTATGATGCTTTGCTTGCAGCACAGTCGCTGTTTGTCATTCAATCACGATGACATCAGTGGCATATGCAAGCTCAATGACGCCAGGAAAGAGGAATTCCCCGATAGTTACAAACGCTACGACGGTTTTTCGTACTTTGATGGCTCATCAAATAAAGCCAGACAAGTCATCGAAGAATCGGTGATGGCAACCAAGTCACAGCAAGAATCACAACAAGCAAAAACAACGACTAAACGAGTAAGTTTGTTTTTCTTCTCTTTTCGGATGGACACCAAACTTCTACTCAAGCATATGTAAATTGGTTTCATTAATATTGCAGCTTACTATACCACATTTCGTTTATGATTCCTTGAGAATACCTCGTCGATTGTTGACAATGGGTCAACAGAACAATAATGAAAATGTTAATAATTCCGTAATTTAATATTGGTAAAATGCAGTGTTTAACATCAGTAAAACAATCTCACAAAAGGAAAACAAAAATCTTTAAGATCCTTGATGGAGGTTGTCAACAAAGGAAAACAAAAGTTAGTTCTCAATTTACGCCATTCACAAACCGCAAAATGTAAGCGTGGTCATCCGTTTGGATCACGATGACGTCAACGAAAGACCGGATCCAGATGGTTTGGCAATCCCAAAACGTTCTCAATTTGATCTTGTCAACAAAAACAATGGGTCCGTCGCTCAAAAACAAAACAAAAAACAAAACAAAACAAAAACATAGAAATAAAAAAAAATCCAAACAAGGAAAGAAAAGAGTGAATTCATTTGATAAACCACATCGAACAAAAAGATGGATTCAATGGTGTGTTGCTGAAGAGGGGGAAGAACACCTTTCTGTCATTGTGAAATTGACTCATCAAAAAAGTTACACATTCCCTTTCCTTTTGTTTACTCAAGTTTTCGTAAACAAAACCAGTAGTATGAAAAGGATGGATCTGACACAAAACCCAGTATACTTCTGACTCAACCCTGTTAGTCCACCCAACCTAAAAACCACCCAAAACTCCACCCCAGTCCACCCCAGACCACCCAACCACCCCCATAACCCACCCCAAAACGCCATCACCCAGTCCACCCCCACCCAGACCACCCTCCCCCCGCCCAAGCTCTCAAAAGTGCTGACGGCCACTGGACCAACCCCCAGCCCTCTCATTGAAATAACAATTACCCGGCCACCCACACACGCATACAATCGCTAAATTTAATTTAACATTTTAAATTCTAATTTGCTTAAATGAATAAAACCGTATAATAGTGGAGGGGGAAACGAAAGAAAACACACCCGAAAATATACTTTCTTATGTACATATGAAGATGCAACCTAGTAAATAGAATATTTCTCAATTACGTGATTTTGTAAAAGCTAAAAATAGATTGCTAGATATCCAAATGGGAAATGTTATTATAATGCAATTAGAACATAGCTGGTAAAAACATATTAAAGTTTAAAAACTACCATAAGTTCCAGTTCCGTTTGTGATCTACGCCGACTTTGAAAGTTTATACTGGTACACACATCGAAATCAAAAGGAGATTCTACCAAGATTATTTTATCAACGGCACGTAACTTATGGGTTTTCGTATTTGGTGTTTGGTAACCACTACGAGTTTAAAACGTATCGAGGACCTGATGCGGTAAAACGTTTGCGGTACAAACGCAAACGAGCAATCAAAGATCAGAAACCTATGAAATCGAATAAAACCGACGAACTTAAACACGCGAGAGCAAAAACATGTTGGTTTTGTAAAAGAAAAAAAAAAAAAAAACTCTCTCACCACCAAAATTGTTCGTGATCACTTTCATATAACGTGAGGTGCAGCACACCCCTGCTGAGACCTCCAACAAAAAGTAGAACCATAGAAAACAAAAATCACAACAAGTTTAAGATTTGAAACTTTGCAATCTAGTATGGGAATACAATCTAGTAAGTTTTGCGGAGACACCATGTAATTATGAGTTTGGTCAGAGGTACGCTTAAGAACTCAAAGACCCCACCATGATGTATAGAGAACGGATCACTCGCTTGACCAACGTCGTCAAAGCGCTAAACGATGAGAGGACCAGACTCATGGGACTCAAACCCAACGGCGCCATTAAACTCGAGTCCGTCAATCAGTCATCAGCCACCGACTACAAACGTATGGTGGCTTTAAAGGGACATTGCAAACATAAATTGACGCCATTATTGGCGTCAATATTCACGTTTTGTACCCCATGTCGCAAATATGGACGACAATATTGACGTCAATATTAACGACTTTGCCCCAAGTCGCAAATATTGACAGCAATATTCACGACTTAGCCCCATGTTGCAAATATTGACGCCAATATTGTCGTCAATATTCACGACTTGTACCCCAAGTCGCAAATATCTACGCCAATATTGACGCCAATATTCACGACTGTGCCCAAAGTCGCAAACCCACTCAGGCGTGAATAACTATGGTTTTGTTAGCAACCTAGATAGGCAAGCAACAGTCTGGAATGTTTGCTTCTGCGTCTGCGTACTTTTCTATAGTGCATCCAGCGCTTTTACAGGTAGCACAGCAATTCGGCGCTAGCCTTGTAAGCAAAGAATGTAAACCGCAACTGCAGAATTCGGCATGTAAGCAAAGCCATGAAATTGGGTCCAGGTATTGGGTATCGTGGTTCAAATGGGAACGCGACGCCGATGGTGAGGGCGCTCTCGTGTGCTACTTGTGCTGTACCTCCTGATGGACGCACAACTGAATATCCGAGTGGAGCATTTATCTCCAGATCTCTGGAGCTCGAGGAGTCTTTTCAAAGTTTTGTTTTTGTTTAAAACTCGACGGCAATAGGTTCGTCCGTCAAAACATTTGTTGGGTCGGGTGGTTCTCTAAAGTCTCCGTGACCGATGTAGAATATTTTTCTAAGACGTCGTCAACGCGAGTCATAATAAATTGACTCTTCGAGAGTCGCATCGTCAAGATTTGACTTAGGGTGATGTGCTTACAAAAAATACTTCAACCGTTTTACGTTGACCTCAAATAACTTAGATCGGTTTATTTCAAAGATGGTAAAAGAATATCCAGGAAGATCTACGGTAGCATTTTTTGGGCTAAATATTCGCACACCATCTTTAGTCACTCGAAAAGTCTTAAAAAAAACTAAACAATCACCCAGTTGCTTAAAAAGTTAACCTTGGTCTATTTGACAAGTAAAGTCCATTTATTATTAAAAACTAAAATGCACAGTTATTATTTTGCGGTTTTGTGCGTGTGTGGTGGGTCGACCCCGTCAGCAATTTTGAGGGGGTTGAATCCCGTGGCGGCCCCTTGAGTGGTTGGGTTGGACTACGGGTGGAGTTTTGTGGGGTTGGTTCCAAATCCCCTTGAGGGGTGGTCCCGTGGCCGTCAGCGATTTTGAAAAGTATGGGGGGGGGGTAGTCTGGTTGTTTGGGTGGACTGGGGGTGGAGTTTTTGGGGTGAGTTTTTGGGGTGGGTTTTGGGGTGGTCTGGGATGGACTAAGGTGGAGTTTTGGGGTGGTCTGGGTGGTTTGGGGTGGGTTTTTGGGGTGGTCTGGGGTGGATTTTTGGGGTGGGTTTTGAGGTGAGTTAGAACCATTCTGTGTTTTGAGTCAGAACCATCTTTTTCATACTAGTAAACCCTATCTTGAAAATGTAGTACAATTACGGACTTTCAAAGGGGGAAAATGATATAATGTTTAAACCAACAATGACAATGTATGTTGTATACTGCGTGAGGATTTTTGGTGCTCGGCTAACTCTGAAAAAAAATTATTTTGACAATATTTGTTTACAAGTTTTAGCTTCAACTCAAAGAAACCGAAATGTTTACATGGGCTAATAAATGACATAATTGTTCCATTTATGTCTTTAGGTCAAAACAGTCTCAACGAAACTTTCAACACCATCAACCAACATAAATTCAGCAAAAGCAGGTAGGGCTAACTGTGTATTTTTGTCTATTCCATAAAGCAAGTCATTGGTTTTAAAGATCCTTACCGGCGTCTACATATTTCTTGCTTGTGTTGTAAAGGCGAATCAAACAAAACACATAATGCTGCCTCAAATCATGAAAATAAAGTTTTGCACGTTCACGCAAGATATAATTTATGGAACGCACTGTTTCGAACAAAAAACAAAATGATTCGAAACAAAGTGCAGTACATTTTGGACGACTGTGTATCCTTTTAAATTAATATTATACACTCAAGCCCAATCAACACAATTCGAGACGGAAGGTTTTGCAGTGCACTGCCCTCAGCGGGCTTCTGGCTCAGCAGCGATCTGCCACTAAAGTGAATGGTTGAAAATATATTTTTTTCACTTGATTATCACGACAGTCACGAGTATGACGTCAGATGCGGTTTGTTACCAGTGTTCAAAGTCACTAACAGATTCAGGCAGTTTCTAAAAATCATTAATATCACGTCGAAAAAAAATCATCGGTGATGAAGGCTATGTTGTAGAGAATAATTGACAAGATCCGAATCTCCTTTTTTCAAATGTTGTTTTATCTTGTTTTGCTTTCTTACAATACGCGTAATCCAGTAGATATTGTGGGTCCTACCGTGGACTGACCCCAATCAGTGTTTGGCATAACAAACGACAGTAATGCTCGTACTTCTGCACTGTGGTTGATACATGGGAATGATGACGTAGATGGATTTAAAATAAGTAGCAGAATCACATGCATGGACGACGATGGGGGGAGGTCTGTCGTATCAGGCGACTCCTTCAAAGTGGGTACCACCGCAGTCACGTGTATGACGTCAGATACTGCCGGTATAAACCCCAGACAATGTACATTCCAAGTCAATATCACAAGTTTGTAAGGAAATCAATGTTCACTAATGGTATATCATATAATTCGATTTCAGAAACATTTTTTTTAAGTTAAAAAAAACCCGATATATTCAACTTTTACAAAATGCTCCGGTCCAAATACTTTGATTGTGTATTTTTATGGTGTTTTTTTTTTTAATTTATTATAAAACAGGAGAAAAACAAAGATCTAGGTACATAACGTTTGGTTTATTCATATTTTCTACTTTTCTTGGCATGGTTGGAAAGTCAAATCCAGGAATGAAAAAGTGTAACTCGGCGTGCCATAAGTTAGCATTGCCACGTGGTAAGTCACCACTTCACCAGCATATTCAAAACGACCGCGGATTGTCTGCCACTATCTTGACAAAAAAAATAAAAAATAAAAAAAAATAAAATAAAATCGAGAGCAGCGTTAGTAACTAAAAACATACAGTAGTAGCTTGGGTTAGGGGCAGTGTTCCTATTGCTCATCTTGTTTCATTTACTGTAATCAGTTGTTTTTGTTATTTTGATACTTTTGAACCAGTTTGCAATATTACTAGCCTCGGTATGGAAAGCGGCGCCATTGCCGACAATCAGATTACTGCAAGTAACGTCCGGAACAACGACTACGCAAACTACGGACCAGCACTAGCTAGGTTTAACAGCCATGGTAAGTATAATATTAAACTCTTCCATGAAGAGCATTTAAACACCCGTGGCAATGCCGAACTTTTTTTTCTTGTTTACGTTGTAGTAACGAAGGCAGTTTATACACAAAATGTAGCACTACAATTAGGCTTGCTAGGCCTATAGTGTTGTCAAGTGTCAACCAGCAATTATTGACTCCAAATGATTTAAAACTATTAATTGATCAGACTTTCTGTCTTTTGGGGTTAGGTGAACAACAGCCAAACTATTCATAATGCTAAAAACATATCTATATCGTTTTCCGTGTCCCCTCCTTGGTAAATGCATAGTGTAATAACAACTAGTTCTTATTTAGCGCATTTGACAATAACGTCTCAATATTGTTTACATTAGTGACCTGGTCATTGGGCCAATAACATTCCTGTAATCTTTCTCAGCTCCCTGGGGAGTATACAGCCCCGAGCTGCCGTGGCGCTCCGAAGGCTTTTCCAAACACAATATCAACCTCTACCCTCGCAGGTACCCATTTAAACCCCTGGGTGAAGAGAAGCAATTACAGTAAAGCATCTAGCTCAAGGACGCAAGGGTCATGGCCGGGATTTGAACCCACACCCCGATGACTTAACCACCAGAACTTGAGTCTGGTGCACTAGACAGCTCGGCCATGACACGCTACTTTTTCACTAAACTATTGAGTGCCCATGATTATTTCTGTGGTGCTTTGTGGTTGTGCTTCTGCTTTTGTTTAAAACGGTTGTCAATTTGAAGTCACACCTTAGGGTGACATGGATGCATTTATTACATCAATAGATAATAAACGACAAGTGTCGTTTCCAACAGGTTCCTGGTGTGGTGGGGAGAATGCCCCATGGATCCAGGTGGACTTCAACCACACTGTGGACATCCACGGCCTGATCATCCAGGACCGTTACGGATCAGGCGAACACATCTTCGCTTTTTCACTGAGCTACAGCAAGGATGGAAACGCATGGTCGTATACGACCCGCGCAGACGGGTTCCGACAGGTATTAAGAAATGATAGATGTGTGTGTTATTTACATTGTGAACAAACGCTAGCGGCGTAGCGAAGGCACTTTCTTTGGTGGTAAGGAGGCCTATTTAGTTTTTTTTGCCTACTGACATTACCAAATGAAAGTAAAAGTACAATGACATGTGCCATGGGACTCGCCTACATGTGGGGGTTCGAGGGCGTAGCCCCCGAGCGCTCATGAGGTTTATTCCAGTGGTTCTAAGGTGATTCTAATGGCCCTCAAATGTCGAGCATTAGACACTCACATGCGAAATACAAGCTTTGAAAACAGTAACTTTGTTGCGAATCTCCTGTTGGAGTGTACGGACACAAATTCTAGTGCGTCCTGGGGGCGAAGCCCCCGGTCGCTCTACGGTGTTAAGTGTTTTCAGGGCCAGGAGGACTGTATAATTATAATGTTATTACTATAGTTACCAAAGTGACAGTAACATTTTTTCCGATCAACTTAATGTGTTGAAATATAGGAGAATAAGTGAAATAGATGTGCTGTGCACGACACATGATTGTTTGAATTTGAGTACAAAACAGTTACTTAATATCTTTGTGAATTATTCACAACAAAATACAGTTTTGTTTTTTGTATCATTTTTGTTTTTCCAGCACTATGATTGTCAAGGGACATTGTATCGTGATGTGCTCGTCTCTTTCCAGACCAAATCACAGAGTATAATCAGATCAAGATTCATTCGCATATATCCCTGGGGGTTGTCCCCACAGTATGAATCGCCATGTATGCGCTTTGAATTTCTCACCTGCAACTAAAGAAATAAACGGGCAAGAATTTTATCTGTAACGAGACTAACCCTTATCTTTATCACACAAAGATGTATTCTTAAAAAGAAAATCATATTTAAACATAAACGACCATAAAACGTTTTATTGTTTGTTTTAGGGATAATAAAAATTTAATTGATTTGTTATTTAAGGGCTTGTTGTTTTTTTTATATAGAATTGTGGTTTATACTATGCCTATTACTTGTATGTGTATTTGATGCACTTAAAACGAAAGCAAGGGCCACAACTAATAAACAACAATGAATTAGGTATCTTGCTGCGGCAACTTATATCTCGCCGCAGCGACTTACTATTTCGGCGTGGTGACTTACTATCTCGCCGCAGGTACTATCTTGCGGCAGGTAATTGTACAGTCAGAATAGCCTATATCAGCAGTCCTATTAAAACGGCCATAGTTTCTACATCTACATGGTGGCCCTGGATGGACATTAACATAAATATTGACACCATGACGCCAATATCGACTTTGCCCAAAGTTGCTTTAAGACGCCAACATTGGCGCCAAAAATGTTACGACTTTTCAACATCATGTTACTTTTTTCACCGTACTGTAAAACGTCATCACGAAATTAACTATTATATAATTTTGAGCATAATCTTGTATACCTGCATGATAAAAACTGTAAACAGATTCATAAATGGACATAACGTCATCGGGTTTAACACCTTCTTAATTAAATTTAAGAAAAATTAAAGCCAGACCAAAGATGGAAAATGCCAATGTTCTAGTTGATATGTTTTAAAAGGCAACTTTTTAAGGTAGAATAGGCTTTTAAGACCTTGTTCTTTATTTTAAGAAAACCCAAGTAAACGGGTCTGCCATATAGAAGTGAGAACGAAAGCCGTTTTGGTTTTTGAAGAATTCGTCCCTTGGAAACACATACACTTTAACGTGAATAGAAATGAATCTAGGGAACCAGGCAAGGTTCCATTTCTCCTCAGATTTTATTTTCCTAACTAATAGGAGATTGTGGTAGGGATTGAGTGGGAACTTTGTTTGTACAAATATTGATGTTTTTTGTCTATAAAAAAGTTGTATAAAATACTACAAGTTTACCCATCTCAAGATTGATACGAAGAAAGAACAAAAATGTTCACAGATTGACATACACCGTATACATGGTATAAAGATAATGATGATAGCAAACATTCCTTTATCAATAATAATAGTTACAACACAATAAACAAGCATTCATACCTCGATAATGATTCCAAATGAAACGCTAACAAAAAGAAACGGATGTTAATAGACTGATTGCGCAATCAGTTTCTACATGTCATCACGTGACTTCAAGTGGATACGGCGTCATCTGAGCTGATGGCAAACTACGTGCAAATACATGCTGTGACCGACAGGGTCACACCAACAGTCGGCTTTTGTTAATAACAACACAGTTACAAAGCCCTTTTATTAAAGTTGTATGTTGTGACATTGATTTCACAAGTATTCTGCCACAAAAGAGGTTTATTTTGAGTTATGAACTACCGGCGTCCGCTGAGTCTTAATTTGCCTTTATAAAAAGGTTTAGCTCATTCGTGCGATAAAAATACCTTAAGCCTCCATATAAATATTGTTGTAAGTCATATGAATATGAGTCATATGAATATGAGAAGCTAAAAAGTGATATTGATACTGATATCATGGTTAATGTTATTGTGTTGTGATTAATAAATATAAAATATTAGGATACTCTGCTCTTGATTGTGTGTATATTAAGGTTACTTCACTTAGTGTTGTTAAATGATGATACATAATTTAGGGAAACGGAAATAACTGTAATAATATCTAACATGGTTATGCAGCACCTTGTATGTTTTATTTCCTATTAAGTATAGTTGTGTTACAAGACAAAATAATTATTCTACTGTAAATTTATGAAACTTGCACATCGGGACGTCAGACTGTGCACCAATGCAGTGAATACACACAATAACTTGGCAATAAGTTCGCAACAATGGTTTACACTTCCTTGTTTTCCAATCAAGAACAGTAAAGCACTCAGTCTTAAGTTCAAATAAGAAAAGTTTACAGTTCACAGTTTTCACAGAGAGTACATGTGCGTTAAAACTGCGTGAACATAACTTGTTGAGCAGTTTAAGTGGCCTCGCGTGGTTCTTTATGGGTTTCACCATACCAATGATGTAATATTTGTAAGCCAAACGTTGGTTAATTAACAGATTAATTAGTTAAATACACCCGTCTCTGTTTGAAAACGTAAATAGCACGATGACCTACTTTTTGCGCACATTTATAGTGTGGGTTTTTACATAGGGAAGGGCGGGCATGTAACACGATCATGCTCAGCTGAAGTTATGCATCTCCTGGTGAAAGTACAGAACGATTTAACTTGACTTGTCCGCCAAGTTTTATATAATTAGGGGATACATTTCTCTTCGTGCTGATTGGCCTTTTAATGATTACTGTTATTGATTCCGAAGCAATATTTGGCAAAGTTTTATTCAAGCAGCAACTCAGGGTGGTTTATAATTATGTTCTAAAGCAAGAAGTGAACATTACTCAAAATCGTAGAAAACGTGACTTTTGACATGTGCACCCCCAACGTGAAAACAGTGATGGTATGTAAAAATGCAGTTATTGAGATGATTGCACATTTAATAAATCTCTTCAAAAGTTATTACATTCAAAACATTCTTAATGTTGGTTTGGGGGGGGGGGACTGCACTTAATAATTTCCAGACATGAGTCTATTTCACTATTTGACACTGAGCGTCCCTCTTATATTTTCTAATAACTTTAAATACTAGAATCCAGATCCTTATTAATGTTATACTATCCAATCCAAGGTGGACACTGGTTGTACTTTTTATTGTTCTTTGTCACTTTGAACCGGTCCTTCTATTATTTAACCATTTCGGTGGGTCAACACAGACAACCTACTGTTTTACAGTCTTGATATTAAATTACACCAGAGAGTAATCCGTAATAATGAATTAGTAGTCCGTAATAACGGACTAGTAATCCCTAATAAATGACTAGTAATCCGTAACAATGGATTAGTAGTCCGTAGTAACGGATTAGTAATCCGTTATTACGGACTAGTAAGACAAAGACATAATACTTTTAGTGGCACTTAATGGTCTTTCGTAGGAATCTTTAACAAAACTGCAGACACTAAAATGTGTGTCCGATATCACCCATTACTTGTTCTACCCGGTGTTTAATGTTCCATTGTACGTGGTTACACAAATACCAAGGGTAAACCTGCAAGTACTGATGGTTACAAACACTAGCTTGGTTGCCACAACTGATAATGGTTACATGCATGGGGTTAATGGTTACATGTAAGTGTTGTTGTTTACATTCAAGCATTGACGGTAACTACAAACCAGTTGGTTACTACGACTGTAATCGGTTACTACAAACCAGTTGGTTACTACGACTGTAGTCGGTTACTACAAACCAGTTGGTTACTACGACTGTAGTCGGTTACTACAAACCAGTTGGTTGCTACGACTGTAGTCGGTTACTACAAACCAGTTGGTTACTACGACTGTAGTCGGTTACTACAAACCAGTTGGTTACTACAAGTGTAGTTGGTTACTACTACCAGTTGGTTACTTCGACTGTAGTTGGTTATTACAAACCAGTTGGTTACTACGACTGAATTCGGTTACCACAAATCAGTTGGTTACTACGACTGTAGTCGGTTACTACAAACCAGTTGGTTACTACAAGTGTAGTTGGTTACTACGACTGTAGTTGATTACTACGACTGTACTCGGTTACTACAAACCAGTTGTTTACTACGACTGTAGTTGGTTACTACAAACCAGTTGGTTACTACGACTGTACTCGGTTACTACAAACCAGTTGGTTACTACGACTGTACTCGGTTACTACAAACCAGTTGGTTACTACGACTGTACTCGGTTACTACAAACCAGTTGGTTACTACGACTGTAGTTGATTACTTCTACCGGTTGGTTACCAAGAGTGTAGTTGGTCACTACAATTGCCATTGGTTACATACAACTGTAAGGCTCTGTATTTATGAGAATTAAGATACATGCTGCCGGGTACCCATTGCATTGAAAGTATGTACTTTGGATTTGTTTTGATATTTTGTGTAAGATTATTCTGGATTAACTTATGTAGACCAGTCGACCTTGTGCATTTAATGTTAATATTTGGATTAATTGTGTGTTATGAATTGTCACATTTCACTTCTTACTTTCTATCTTTAAACTCAATGTATTCATATTTATTTCAGTTTAACCTATTTTGTTCAACAAATCGGGTCAATAAAATCTATATTGGGAATGGCTTGTCAAGGTCTCATATCCTTAGTCCTTTTGAGTAAAGTGCACATATAAGTGACATAGGGTTTGGGCTGGAGTTAGGGTAAGGGTAAGGGTATAGCGCTAACAATTTAGGTTAGGGTTGGGGGTTTGGCTAAAGTTAGGGTAAGGGTTAGGTTCAGAGCTTAGGTTTGTGTTGAAAAGCCAGATTTGGGGAAAGTTGGGTCATGTACATCAATTGTTAGCACATCCACCCAATCCAATACTGGTTGCAAGTTATTACCTCGGTTTGAGATGTACCCCTGTCAAGATTGCTTTTGACATGTTATTACTGAACACAGTCCATCTTGTTTGAGTCTTTGGAAAACAAAAATCTTTTTTTTTTCTGCAAATGAATCAAAAAGATGAAGAAATAGAAAGAAAAACACTCTTGTACCTAACACAACCTTACTAAAAAGCCCTACTAACTAAAATGCAACAACAAAAACATTCTCGACTGGGGTATGGTAAACAATATTTGAACATTCAAGACTTACCTATTTGTTCACTGTCCCTGTGTAATCACTGTTATAACCTCCTGAAACTGAAGAAATATTTTATAATTAAATATTTTTTACAAATTTCAGCTAAAATAATTCAGAAAACTAACCAGTGGTAAATCAACAAGTATATTTCCATTTTGACCTGCCCAAGGAAGCCGCCATCTTGTGTATAATAGAGGGTGCTCCACACTAAAAAGGCTTCCATTGCAACCAATTCTAAATGCCAAAATATTCAATAAATATTTAATAGTCTCTCAGCCTCTAAGAAACAAATCACATATATTTTTTGACAACTAGACCTAATTTTTTTTTGGAGTAAATCTTTAGTAGGTTAGCTTGTTTAGAATTGTTATCTGGCTGGCGTTTTTGACTTGTTAATAATAATAACAATAGTAAATAAACATATACGTAAACAAACAAATCAATAGAAAAAAAACAATCAATTAGTTTGAGCACGTGATTAACAAATTTTTTTAATTTTTCATTGTTGGGTTGGTCTGCCGCCAAATTTCTACCGTCACTCCTCCATCACCAGAGCACTGGAACAAACAAGTTTAATCAAATTTCTTTTAAACTAGTGTCGACAATTACACATCAAAAAAGTTAACTTTGACAAAACTCTTCAAATTATAAGTCGACTAGTTTACACCCAAATGCTTCCTATAATTTCCAAATTGATAAAGTCATTGATGATGAAACAGATAATTTCAAATCTGCTAAAAGTACTAAGTGAATCAAATTTTGTTGTAAGCTGCAAAAATAAACTAGTTTTAGTTAGTTTAGGGCATTCAGGTTGGCTGGGTGGTTTCTTCCCTGCCTTTCACATCTGTGACCTCCGGTTCGAATCCCAGAACGGAGACTTGCATGTGGATTGGGATATTCAGTCCTTACCCAATTGCGTGGGTTTCAACTATTTGGGGTTTTCCTCCTTTACCTAAAACTGCTATTTCTTTATCATCATTCTATACACACTGTCAGGTATCTTCAGGCCTACGGGTCACAGTGCTCGGCGCTTTTTGAGGCTCCCTTGGTTTCATTACCAGAAATGTATATTATAATAATAACAAGAATAATAGTACTAGCACTGATCACGATTTCTTGTAGCTTAAAGTCTTGAGTCAGCATTGGAAGAGGTATTTGTTTCAGCTTCATCCATGGACAAAATGAGCCGTATGCCTCCATCTTGCAACCTCAGACATGACCCTCTTGTGTTGAATAGCATTAACATAAGATACTTGATACAAATGAAGTTATAGTAAACGATATAGCAAACAATAAATAAATAAATGACATAAATATCACGTGAACAAAACTAGGGTGAGATTTTTGCTTATTACATCGACTACCGTCGACTACCCAATGTCAAAAATTTGATTTTATGCCCCCCCCCTAAAAAAAAAAAGAAAAAGAAAAAAAAAGTCAATGGCCTGACGTTTCAACCCTTGCTGAGTCTTTTTCATACAACATGCATTTATACAACATGTCCTTGTGGTTGGTAAGCACTTTGAAAGAGTTGGTAAGCAGTTTTTTTTATAAGTAGTTTGTTTTATTATTTTGTCAATTATTTATAATACGGTTTCATTTCTTTTCCGCTTGATTTGGGTTACACGACTCCGTTAATTTCAAAGCATCGACAAAAGGCAATCAACGGTGATACAAAAACGAGATAGCATTACTTCCTTGGCTATACCAATAACGAGACAAAGGTATTAACAATTTAATCACAAAGCTGAATATTTATAAGAAGTTCAAGTAACTTCGTTGTTATAGTATCGCATCAGTGTATGTGATGTTGAATCTTTTAGAGTTTTGGACGAAATGTTTCGAATGGTGACTCCAATCAATAGAAGAAAAACATAAATAATTGTAAAAAATATATATATATTTATTTGATTATAATAAACTTATTCAATAATAGAAATCATCTTAGACAGGTAGTTGACATTTCGCAATAGGAAGTATTTGGCTAAAATATTTGTAAAAGTATTTGTAAATATTTGTAAACCCAAAAATCTTATAAAAGAAAGAAAAGAGGCAGCAACTAGGAAGGAAGTGACCCATTTAAAAAATATGAAGTATTGATAGGCTTACTGGTCTGTAAACTATAATCACAGGAATCAAGAGGATGTTACTGTTGACATTATTCTTTAAATGTTTCTTTTACCACGATTGTTGAGTGACAACTGCGTAACGCTGCAATGAACTCTGCCGTCAATGTGGGCATGGAAAACAGGAAAGGCTCTGTTTTCAATGTTTTATTGAAGGAGTAATGACCCGTCGAAAAATACAAGACTGTAAACTATGCCTGATCGGCACATTAATAATCGTTGTATGGATAAGATGGTTATCAGATACTTGATGTTATTGTTATAGAGCATTGTCTGACACAGCATTGTGCACTTATTGTCGTGAATTACGTTCTGGCTCAAATACACTGCTGAGTTTTCAATCTTACCAGACGTGTGACTATGGAGATCACAAAGTTGTACATGTGTGCAAGCCTCGTCTTTGCCAAGTTGCTCTGTAAGGTAGAATGTCAGATTTTTAACTTGCACCCACAGAGTGTTAGAGTCTCCGAAGGAACTGATGTAACGTTTACTTGTGAATCGGTCTATTTAACTGTCTGCACCTATTACAATTTCAGTTGGAAAAGAAGTAAACATCGGGATTCTCCCGTCGAGGAAATTTCTAGTTGCTCCGATGTTTCAACGAACTTTTTAGGACGTATGGTTGCTGCGTTGGACGGTGAGCGTTATCATCTGCACATCCAAAACGTACAGCAGGCAGACACTGGGACATATTGGTGCAACATGTACCAACAAACGATTGATGTGCATCATATCAGTGAGAAAGCTTCATTGACAGTTTTTCATCCACTTCTCCCCGAGCATGAACCTTCTTGTGACTTTGATCCGAAACGACCAAGAGTTGGTTCAACCATCTCGTTTAAATGCACTCTCTCACAACGGGATCCCCCGAGCCTGTTGACCTGGTTCGAATCCACATCAAGCGGTCTTATCCAAATTCAAGATAAAGCAGAAGTCAATCCAGGTGAAACTTATTCCATAGAGCGTGTACTGACTGAGTCTGACAACATGAGAGAGTTTACATGTGTAGCTGGTCCCCATCCAAATGGTGTAAGTTGTTCTATTACACCTTTTCAGATACCAACGACTGTCTCAATCTCACCCTCTCGGTTGACGCTACATGAACACGAGAACGCAACGTTCACGTGTGACTTGAAGTCTACACCTCAAAAGATAGCAGATGAATACAAATGGCGCATCTTGCAAGTCGACAAGAACGATGTCGAAGTCAACCTGGACACGGTACAGAGCCTCGATGGTCGGTTTGAACTTGACCAAAATGGACAAACTCTTCAGATTAACGGCGTAACTACTGAAGAGTTCAACAACTCGCAGATCAGATGCACTGCACTTCAGGACAGTACACAATTCCCAAGCGTCAATGATTCGCTGCTGTTCGTCTTGCCTCTGTCTACGGCTGGGCCAGATCGTTCCTATTCCCCAGAGTCTAGTGATAAGCCTCCTCTTTTTCCAGCCATCGTTTCGTATCCGCCTCCTTGCGACGTCTCCATCATATCCGTTGAGGAGAAATACTCGCAGTGGTCTCGTACAGCTGTCATTATAGGTGGCGCTGTTGAAGGTCTTGTCTTTATGGTTGCAGCCTCTGTTCTAATTGGATGCTACATCGTAAAGAATCAACGACAGTTGGAAGGGCCGCGCCCAACAACGTCTTTCGATGGTGTGAAACCATCACCTGACACGAATCATGGATGCACTGTTGCCATGGCAGACTGGACCAACTCTCGCACATACACCAAACTCACACGAGATAACGGAGAGTCTCCTGAACCTTCACCATATCAAAGTATACGTTCGGATTCACAGAGAGGCAATGAAACGATCTTCAGTAACGTACCTTAGTTTGTGCTGAAAGACGCCCTCTACCTGCGGATCCAGCTCAAGTTTCAAAAGCAGAAATCCCTTCGAGCTTTCATACAGGTAGAACGAAACTGAAGAAAACCTCTTTCAATGCATGTGTAGATATAAAATACCGCAAGTTAACAGAATAACATACGAACAGAAACAGCATACCCAAACCTTCTGATATGACTTACAAATGTTATTGTTGTAAAAGTAATTGGTTTTCTGGGCTCTAAAAAACCGTTTTCCCATATCAATATTTTTTTTATGAACTCTTCTTGCAAAATCAGAGTGTTTAACCAACGCATACGTCTTTCCCACTAGATATTACGGCTAATTTTAGAAGGAATGGGCTTGAATGATTTATTAGCATAGATCTAGTTATGAATCGTATATGTTGCATTTTAAATAGATTCCTTCCAAAAGATTGATTACTCACCGTAAAAACCCCCTTATGTCACAATGAGTTGGCATCTAGCCTTTGAGAAAATCTACTAGGGTCTAAACTCAAGGCCATTAACAATTTTGTGGGCAAGTTCCTTGTCATACAAGATTTATCAAGGGTGTAGTTTTAACAGATTTACAGTTCAGTATGCAAAAAAAGCTTTATCCACTAAAATCAAAAATTTAATGTAACTGATTTAAGCCGTACTAATGCTATTTAAAATATTGCGACTGCTTGCCATTTGAAGGGCTCATTGGTTTAATGGTTTTGAAATTTGTCCTAGAAATCAGAAAGTCATGGATTCGAATCCGACTTGAGGTGCCCTGCTGATTGTTATTATACACAGTGATCGAGTTTATTCAGATGAGAGCGCCTACGCAGTACCATAATAAAACCCAATAACATTACGTCATTCTTCAACTAATTACCCCCAGAAATTTAGCCATTAACTGAGGCTGACTCATTGTAGCCCTACTCCCTAGACCATAGTCGCTTATTTGACGTTTTATAAACTGGTACAACAGAATTTGTCAAACTCACCCGAATTACTTATACATAGTTTCGAGAAATTCATCTGAAATATGTACTTATTGCAAGTATTGCCCATTTGACCGTACCTGAATCAGTCACGTGTCCCTCTAAAAGAGGTTTGCACAGACATCGGATAGACAACATGTCAAATTACGAAGTTTGTAAAAGAAATATTTGAAACTTTCATCCAAAAATCATATTAAAGAAATAAAACAGTCGGTAAAAAAAAACAAGGAAGCGTTACTGTAAAAACATAAAATTATTATACATTCCTTTCGAAATAAAAACCACAAGAGCCAAGTTTAGATGACAACTGTTGACATTGTCCAGTAAAGCAAGAAAACGACTTCCCACATTAATGCTTGACACCCGTACGTGTTGCGAAGAACCGTGAAATCAATGTAGGGGGAACCAGCTGCTTTCCTTTTCAATATTGAAAGTGGAATGACTCATCTATAAATATGTCAACAAGACTGTAACTGCGCCTGTTAGTTAAATTATAGTGCAGACCACATCGTCATCGGATACTTGGTATATGATACGATGTTATGGAACATTGACTGACATTTGACGGAGCATTTACACTTATTTCTGTTTTGATTTGCATTGAGCTGTCTTGATCTACTACGTTCTGGTTCAAAGACATTGCTGAGTTTTCAATCTTATCAGACGTGTAGAAATGGAGATTGCAAAGTTGTACACGCTCGTGAGCTTGGTCTTGGCCACGTTGCTCTGTAAGTCAGAAAGTCAGTATTTCAACTTGAACCCACAGAGTGAGACAGTCACCGAGGGGAGTAATGTAACATTCACTTGTGGATCGCTCTATCTACCAAGCTGTGATTATTACAGCTTCAGTTGGCAAAGAAAAACAAATCAACAATCTGACATCGAGCAAATTTCTAGTTGTTCCCACCTTACATCGAACTTTCTAGGACGTACCGGCATTGTTGTTGAGACGAAGGGTAACCACTCTCAGCTGCAAATCAATAACGTACAGCGAGAAGACAATGGGACTTATTGGTGTAATATGATTGAGCAAAATAAAAGGCATCAAAACAGTGAAAAAGCTTTATTGACAGTTAATCCACTTCACCCCGAGCATGAACCTTCTTGTGACTTTGATCCGAAACGACCAAGAGTTGGTTCAACCATCTCGTTTAAATGCACTCTCTCACAACGTGACCCCCCGAGTCTGTTGACCTGGTTCGAATCAACACCAAGCGGTCTCATCCAAATTGAAGATAAAACAGAAGTCAATCCGGATGAAACTTATTCAGTTCAGCGACAATTGAATGAGTCTGACAACATGAGAGAGTTTACATGTGTAGCTGGTCCCCATCGTAATGGTCCAAATTGTTCCATTACACCTCTTCAGATACCAACGACTGTCTCAATCTCACCGTCTCAGTTGACGCTACATGAGCACAAGAACGCAACGTTCACGTGTGACTTGAAGTCGACACCACAACAGATAGCAGATGAATACAAATGGCGCATCTTACAAGACGACAAAGACGACGTGAGAGTCAACCTGAACACGGTACAGAGCCTCGATGGTCAGTTTGAACTTGACCAAAATGGACAAACTCTTCATATCATTGATGTCACTCCTGCAGAGTTCAACAACTCTCAGATCAGATGCATCGCATCTCAAGACAGTACACGATTCCCAAGCGTCAATGATTCACTGCTGTTCGTCTTGCCTTTAACCACGACCACACTAAGGACAACGACAGTTTCAGTTCAAAAAACAAACACGGATAAATCAGGATTCGACACTGACGACAATACAATGCAAAGCTCCGGCTTTATATTTATCGTTGGTGGAGTCCTTGGTGCAATCTTCTTTCTCATAATCATAGCTCTGTTTGGATGTTACTTGATTAAAAACAAACACAACCCCACAGGACCAGGCCAGACGGCGGTTACACGTGCGCAGAGAGTTACTGTCATAAACGAGGATCAGAGTGGTCCCATGTACGACCAAATCCCGGTGGACGAAACTTCAACGAAGGCTGAAGTGTTGTACTCGTGCATCGATAAGACTGGGCGTAAGGAGATCCGGAGATATGGCGTACCCGATCCATCAAAGACCGATGCAGATGGCGGCACAGTTACCCCTCGCCTCTACACAGAAGCCAGCGTGGATGAGGATATTAGAGAAGCAAACGACCATGTGATATACACAATGCCCAACAAGCGTACGAAAACCCAACCAAGCCACTCCGGAAATAGTGCTCAACACAACGTCACCCTACCACCAGATGTTAGCGGCAAAGAATCTGCCAAAGCCTGCGAAGACGATTTCGGATCACACAATAATTGGAGTGTAGAGGGAATGTCATATGCAGACTTGGACTTAAGACGCCCCTCATCAGCAAGACAAACAGCAACACTAAGCTCGACGGAGCAGAGTGAGTATGCTGAAATCCGTCGTGAATAATATAACTGTGGTTCTTTCATGATCTTTTGATCTGGTTCTGAATAATATTACAGCAGCCAAGGTGTTGTGACTTTGCATATAAATCATACTCTTTGATATTGGCGGAGATGTTCATGTTTATGCCATAAGTAAGACCCGAGGCGTAAATGTTGTACACAAGTTGAATTATTAACATGAATGTCAGTGTCAGTCCTCGAGACCTGACCTCAAATTACATCCATTTTTGTCTAAGTCATTGTCCAAATTAATTTTGGGACTTTGCTCCCGTCGCAAATTGTAACGTCAGGTTTGTTGTCAATTTTTGCAACTTGTCTTTGACGTCAGTGTTAATGCTATAAACATCGTGACTTGACGCTAGTCGCGTGCTTTATATTTCAATATATTCATACAAACCCAGACTAGTAATGTTATTACAACAAAAATAACATTTACTCACCCAAGTGCATTTCGTTTTCTACATAAACATTCGGTTATGCCCCATTCGGTCATTTTGTTACTATGCAGTAATTACAAAACCATATTTAAGGAAATGTAATGTAATGAAGCATCATCTATTTCAAACCTAACAACAACATATTAGAATAAATCTCTTTCAGATTATGCTTCCTGGATTTATTATGGCATAACGATTCCGACAAAAACACGTACCCATAATTCATTATAATACTTTTTAATACAACATTGAATGTAAGCAAATACTGTAAATCAAGATTGTCATTGATAATGGATAAACTATTTACACAGAGCACCAAGACATTTTATATTATGAAGAGATATTCGTTCCTTTGTAGATCGTTAATCATAATTGTAACTAAAGATCAAAGTTAGCTTTCATACTGAAGAAGTGGTTGTTCATAAAAAAACAAATTTGTGTCCTTGTTATTGTTTGTGTTATAATGACAATAGCAGAACATAAAAAGGGGAGTATTGCATACTACTAGACGCCATGTTTGAAATGGCAAAACAATTGACTTTAACCCCGCCAACATCTTCCTTAAAGATTATAATCATTAGTTTATTGTAAAGATTTGGTTTCATTCGCAAGGGGGGGGGGGGGTGTAAATTTAAATGGCCTGAACAGTCATCAAAGTATATGAAATATGAATTATGTTTTGTCAGGGATTTTGTACAAAGTCATACGTACTAATTTCGAATGAAAGCGATGCTGATGGATGGATCTTCCAAACTGTTTTTTTTTTTCGCCTTTGACAATTTTTGAGACGGGCTTTTTGCTCTAGATTATTGAAATAGTATAAGTATTTTACCCAAAGATTATATACATTGGAATTAATCATTTTTTTCGTTAATAAGTTATTCCCTAATTTGCACACGATGAACACTTCTGTGTTTTCCGAAGCATTTTTTTTTAAAGTATCTTGGCAGGGTAGCCAGCTGCACTGTGGGGGTGGGGGGGGGGGGGGCAGGGCGGCTTCCTTTGCTCAAAAAGTGGGCCCCGATACACTACTATACCCCCTTTATTGAACCAGTCGCAATTGAGTCGTCCTTGGCCGCTCGCAAGATCAAAGCAGGCGACCTGTTGGTTGGACAAGTCATACCACGAACATATCTTTTCAGGCTAAATCAAGTTACCAACAAATTTATTTGACTGGCCAACTCTTATTCTTAACTCACCCACACACATGACCCAGTTGTCTGTTGAACTATTCCAACCATGTTCACTACATGCGTCTGAACCCATGTACGTCTATAAATAACTCGCCAATCCCAATATTTCCTTCGACTAACTCATTGAAAAAATATTATCTTTATCAAATCATCTGTCAAATCCACGCAACCTAAAACACACGTGACCAATATTTTGGGATCCCTAGCGTGTATATGTATAAATGAACATACAAGTAAACTAAATAGCATACGGGAAACAAACACTATTATTCGAATAACGCAAACAAAATCCGTTGCTGACAATTTAGATCAAGTGCAAGCAATTTTTGTTTCAATGCTTTTGGAACATTAAGTGTGAAGTGGTTTTTGACACTTATTCCAGACCCGCTGAAATAAATAGTATTTCACAATTTAAACAAGAGTATGAAACACTGCATGGGAAAAGGAAAGAATGGGGAAGTCCTTTGAGTTATGTTATACTAAAAATATTGCGCCGTTTTCAATCCATAGTTTTTAATTGCTGACGTCACCTTTACACACAGTGAATTCATTTGCTTTGCACTAATTTACTTTTTTTTGTTGAAGTGACAAATGCCACTTTATTAATTTGTACATATATTTGAATTTAAATTGTCAATACGTTTTCCACTTATCTCGTTTTTGTATCACTGATGATTGCGTAATGTTGATGCTTTGAAATTAACCGTATCGTATAACACCATTCAAGAGGGAAATACGTGAACATACATACATAACAAAAAGTGTTTTCAGGAATTGGATAGTCGACGTTTCGCAGTAGGAAGTAAAAAGCAAAAATCTTACTCTTATTTTTGTTCACTTGATATTCATGTCATTTTATGTTAATGTTTATATCGTTTATTTTAACTTTATTTATCAAGTTCCTTACGCTTTTGCTATTTAATGGCAATGCTGTTCACTTTAAAATAAGACGTTTAAATACTTTTTTTTTATTTTTACAGTTTTACATCAGTGTATATGATTACATCAGTGTATATGATGTTTAATATATCTGAGTTTTAGAAATAAACAGAGTCTTATAACTTCACCCTAGACAAGGAAGACATTCTAAATAATTGTAAAAGAAAAATAATAATTATTATCATTTCAAACATTGATCAGTTGACGTTCACAGTAGGAAGTACTTGGCTAAAATACTTGAAATATCAATCCAAGAATTACATCAAAGAAAGAAAACAGGCAGTAACTGACAAGGAAGTGATTTCCTGAAAAATGAAGTCTTGTTAATATCGTTGGTATTGGTTTTGAAACCATAACCACAAGAATCAAGATGTTATACTGTTGACATTGTCCTGTCAAAACAAAACAGCCTATTTAAAGATTGTTTATTGACAACTTCACAGTGCTGCTATGAACTGTGTCGTCGTTATAGGTGGGGGGGGGGGGGGGGCTTTTCCCCAGTAATATTGAAAGAGGAATTATTCGTCCTTACATAATACTGACTGTAGCTGTGCCTGTATTTCAGTGAGGATCAGATCGTCATCAGATACTTGAAACTAATGGTAAGACACGGACTGACAAAGCGCTATACACTAATTTGTATCTTGATTTGCAGTGATCTGTCTTGAAATACAACGTTCTGGTTCAGAGGACATTGTTAAGTTAATTCACTCTTGCCAGACGAGTGACACGGAGACTACAAAGTTGAATATTATGCTTGTTAGAATTGTCTTGGCCACGTTGCAATGTAGGGCAGAATCTAATGAACCCGCAAAGTGTTACAGTCAACGAGAGGAGTAGTGTGACATTTACTTGTGGACCGGTCTATTTAATAATATGTACTAGCTTAATATTCAGTTGGCAAAGAAGAACAAATCGAGATTCTCGGGTCGAGGAAATTGCGGATTGTTCCGTTGTTTCAACGAACGTTTTAAGACGAATGGTTGTTGTGTTGGACGGTAGGCACTACCATCTTCACATCCAAAAGGTACAGCCAGAAGATACTGGGACATATTACTGTACTATCAACATAATATTTCATTATAATAGGCATCAAAAGAGTGAGAAAGCTCTACTGACAGAAGCCACTTCTCCCCAAGCACGATCTTTGGTTTTACCTACCAAACGACAGCTGGCGCCCCAATTGTGCTTTGCCCATTTCTGAATAGAGGTCGTATCTTGGTTTTGTAGTATATTTGATTGAAGCTGCATGAACACGAGAACACGACAACACTGTACAAAGCCTCGATGGTCGGTTTGAGCTTGACACAAATGTAAAAACTCTTTAGATTATTGACGTAACTGTTGAACAGTTCAACAACTCTCAGATCAGATGCATTGTATTTAAAGACAATACACGATTTCCAAGCGTCAGTGATTGCTACTGTTCGTCTTGCCTCTGTCTACGGCTGGGCAAGATCATTCTTCTTCTCCAGAGTCTAGTGATAAACTACTTTTTCCAACCATCGATTCGGATCTGCCTCCTTGCGACGTCTTCGTCATATCCGGTGTGAGGAAATACTCGCAGTGGTCTCGTACAGCTGTCATTATAGAGGGCGCTGTCGAATCTTGTTTTAATGGTTGCAGCCGCTGTTCTAATTGGATGCTACATGAAACCATCGCCTGGGAGTCATCATGGATGCTGCGTTGCCAAAACCGTATGATTACAAACGTCGAGATATAACATAAACATGGGAACAGAATCAATGACATTATTCAAACCTGCTCATTTGACTAACAATTTCCATTGTGAAGTCATTGGGGGGGGGGGGGGGGGGGGGGGGGGGGCTGTCTGAAATCTTAATGTATTAAGTTTTATAACTCCTAAGAAATCAAATAATTTAAGTAATGCGTATGTCTTTCTAATACGTATTCTGACTCAAATTTTATGACGTAAGAGTCGAACGTTTGACTACAAGTGTATGAATGTTCTGTGTTGTATTTCAAAGTTATAGGCTAGTTTCCTTCCGATATATAAATATACTGCATGTATTGTTTTAGGGGAAATGGCTGGTTTATAAACAGTTTAAGTTAACCGTTCAGATTAAACATCCCCAATTCTAGATGTATTTCAGTCCAAGCCCATTGGTCCAAGCCCTGCCCACAGCTTGTTATAAGATGAGGCCTCTTGCCGTTCAATTATCTCATCACTTATAGAATGAAAAGAGGCGGTCACAAACAGGGAAGCAGATCTCCAAAAACACAAAATCACGACAAAAAACATTAGATTGCTCTGTAACCAATAACCACATGAACCAAATAGAACTTATAGTTTCTGACACTGTCCTGTAAAGCAACACAACCTTTCCCCGGATTGTAAAATTGACATTCGTACGTGCTGTGAAAAAACCGTGATGTTTTTGTGGGCGAGGTAAAACAAGGAAAAGAGATTTTGTTTATATGGGGAATGCATACTATCAATGCAAGCCACACACTGCGCCTGGGCAGGTTTTTAATGTGATCGTGTAGACCAGATCGTCATGAGATCTTGATTTTATCCTATACAACACGGACTGACACAGCATTGTACGATTATTTCTGTCTTGGTTTGCATTAAGCTGTATTGAATTACTACTTTCTAGTTCAGCAGACAATGCTGAGTTGTCAATCTTATCACAAGTGTGAATGTAAAGATTCAAAACATGTACATGTTTGTGAGCATCGCTTTGGTTATAATGCTCTGTGAGGCAGAGGTTCAGATTTACAATTTAAACCCACAGAGTGTTACAGTCACCGAGGGGAGTGATGTAAAAATCACTTGTGGGTCGCTCTACTTAAGAGACTGTGATTTTTTTCAGCTTCAGTTGGAAAAGAACAAATCCAGATTCTTCCATCGTTGAAATTGCTGCCTGTTCTGTTGTTTCAACGTTTTCTGCTAGACGTATGGTTGCTGAGTTGGAAGATGTGCAATATCATCTGCACATGCAAAATGTACAGCAAGAAGACGCTGGAAGATATTGGTGCAACATGATTGAAAAGAATAGACATCACACCAGTGAAAAAGCTTTACTGACAGTTAATCCACTTCTCCCCGAGCATGAACCTTCTTGTGACTTTGATCCGAAACGACCAAGAGTTGGTTCAACCATCTCGTTTAAATGCACTCTCTCGGAACGTGATCCCCCGAGCCTCTTGACCTGGTTCGAATCCACATCAAGCGGTCTCATCCAAATTGAAGATAAAACTGAAGTCATTCCAGGTGAAACTTATTCCATAGAGCGTGTGCTGACTGAGTCTGACAATATAAGAGAGTTTATATGTGCTGCTGGTCCCCATTCCGTTGGTCCAAGTTGTTCAATTACACCTCTTCAGATACCAACGACTGTCTCAATCTCACCGTCTCAGTTGACGCTACATGAACACGAGAACGCAACGTTCACGTGTGACTTCAAGTCTACACCACAACAGGTAGCAGATGAATACAAATGGCGCATCTTTCGAGTCGACAAAAACGATGTGGAAGTCAACCTGGACACGGTACAGAGCCTCGATGGTCGGTTTGAACTTCACCAAAATGGACGAACTCTTCAGATTATCGACGTAACTCCTGAAGAGTTCAACAACACTGGGATCAAATGCATTGCATTTCAGGACACTACACGATTCCCAAGTGTCAATGATTCGCTGCTGTTTGTCTTGCCTCTGTCTACGGCTGGGCCAGATCGTTCCTATTCCCCAGAGTCTAGTGATAAGCCTCCTCTTTTTCCAGCCATCGTTTCGTATCCGCCTCCTTGCGACATCTCCATCATATCCGGTGAGGAGAATTACTCGCAGTGGTCTCGTACAGCTGTCATTATAGGGGGCGCTGTCGAAGGTCTTGTCTTCATGGTTGCAGCCTCTGTTCTCATTGGATGCTACATCGTAAAGAATCAACGACAGAGGGAAGGACCGCGCCCAATACCGTCTGATGATGGTGTGAAACCACTACCTGCCAGGCATCATGGATGCTCCGTTGCCATGGCAGACCTGACCAATTCTCTTACATATACCGAACTCAATCGAGTCGACGAGGAAACGTCTGAACCTTCACCATATCAAAGTCTACATTCGGATGCACTGAGAGGTAATGAAACGATCTACTGTAGCGTACCTTAGTTTGTGCTGAAAGACGCCCTCAAAGTTTCAAAAGCGGAAATCCCTTCGAGCTTACATACAGGTAAAACAAAACTGAAGAAAACTTCTTGAAATGCATGTGTTGATGTACCGCAAGTTAACGTGATAACATAAGAACAGAAACAGCAAACCCAAACATTTTGATTTGACTTACAAATTTGGTTGTAAAAGTAGTTCGTTTTCTGGGCTCTAGAAAACCCCTTTGCCTATAATTATCAATTTTAAAGTAACTCTTCTTGCAACATCGAAATGTTTTAATCAACAAGTCTTTCCCATACGCCTAATTTTAGAAGGAATGGACTTGAACGTTTGATCAGTAGATCTATTTATAAATCTTACATGTTGTATTTTAAATAGATTCCTTCCCAAAGAATGATTACTCACCGTAAACACTTGCTTATGTCAGGTTGTGTTGTCATTTTAGCCTTTGAGAAAATCTGCTAGGGTCTAAACTCGAGGCCATTGATAATTTTGTTGCACAAATTCCTTGTCATACAAGAGTTATCAAGGGTGTTAACATATTTACAGTTCAGTATTCTAAAAGGCTAAATCCACTAAAACACAAAATATAATGTAATTGATGTAGGCTTAGCCATACTAATGCAATTTGATTATTGCGGCCTCTTGTCATTTGAAAAGCTCATTTGTATAATTGTTTTGAAATTTGCACTGAATGCAGAAAGTCGTGGGTTCGAATCCGACCTGAGAAGCCCTATGAATGATTTTTATACACAGTGATTGAGTTTGTTCAGATAAGAGCGACTGCGCATGAGTACGAGAATAAAACCCCAAAACATTACGTCATTCTTCAAATGATGACCCCAGAAAGTCAATAACTGAGGCTTACTCATTGTAGCCTGCTTAGCCCGGTTGTTTAACCCACTTATTTAACTTCTTTTTTAAACTGGCTAAACAAAATAGCCAACTCATCCGTCCCTTGCAACTTACTTATAGTTTAGAAAAGCTCATCTGAAATATGTACTTATTGGAAGTTTTGCTCATGTGACCGTAACTGAATCAGTCACGTGTCCCTCTAAAAGAAGTTAGCCCAGACATCGGGTAGACAACAAGTTAAAGTATTGGAGGTAATGTGTAAACATTATTTGAAACTTCAATCCAACATCACATCAAAGAAATAAAACAGTCGGTAAAAAAC